>OY482672.1:114658727-115344089 GCA_960531455.1 Urophora cardui
TCTTGTGCCATTCGAAGCTGAAATCTCTAGATACATAAGTAAGTTCTAGATATAAAAGTTAATTAATTTAGTTTACAGTTGCAGTTTGGGAAATTTTTTTAAGAGAGAGAGAGCTTTCGCTATGCTGGCTGAACTGTTTATTACTAGCTTGCTAAATATCTAATCTAGTACTCTACGCATACGCTTTAAAAGAGTTCCAGCCACCAATTATCAAACTCTTCAAGTTAGTTTGGTAGACATCCAAAGCAAGAAAATTTTGTTTTTTAAGAAAATTATAATTTGTCCTCATTATTATGTCGTCGTACCATACAAAAACTAGCATACGATTTTTTGTGGCTGACGAATGCAAGCATATTAAATTTTTGGCTGACGAAAACTATCAATTTCGTTTAAACAACAACAATTTTGATGTAAAAACAGTATATAGTTACTGCTACTTTTCGTCAGCCAAAAGTCAAATGTGCTACTTTTCGTACAGAAATTTTAAATGTGCTAGTTCTCGTATGGTACGACGATGTATATTTGTTAAAGCTTATTAAAAAGTTTGTTTATAAGATACTGGCAATCCATTACCATTTCAGTTTACAAATATGTAGCTATGTACATCAATAAATACGCATTTATGGTAGGCGCACACATATTTACTTGTCGTATTGCCTTGCTCATGTTCTCACAGTGAAAGTGCTCACGTCGTGAAAATTGTTCCACAGTAATTTTGTAATATCCGCAGTACATTTGCCACATTAAACAATAATAGTACATACATACGTACATATGTGCTTATAGCCCTTGCGGGCGTGTGAACTTGTGCACCGATCACTTACTCGTCCATACATATGGGATTATCTTGCAAAATGCATTCGCATTCTGCCTTGAATAATACACGTGACTCTTGAGTGCTTGCTTAGCCACATATACATAAATTCACTTTCAGCTGTGAAATCTTCGTCCTTCGAGCTGCATTGTTAAAGCCATCGCCTCCCCAATTGGGGGATTGTGTATTTTTCGCCTAATCAACTACTAGCTGTAGTACTTAGTGTCTATGTCTCTTTCCCTTCCTGTGCTTGCTCTGCTTCATCGGTATTTGCTCAACCACTTTAGAACTTCGAATGCCAATTGATCTGAAATATTATGCATTATTGCCCTAAAGCATTTAAATGCCTGCATCCATACTCACTAAGAGCTGCCCCAGGCGATGTAAGCTCTCGGTTTGTCCGTACGTTCGTTCGTCTGTCTGGCATATGGTTGAGAATAGTGTGCGAAATTAAAAAGCGAATGTGCGCATTTCATTGGAAAATCGCCATGTTGCCGTCGCAGCCCAGGCAAGCATCAGAATCTATTATGGAGCAAGAGGAAGCTAGCTTAGAGAAACGAAAAAAGTGCGCGCGCACGTTTTTGTGATTTTCTAGCAATTTTCCTATTTCGCGCACTCGAAGGCGAGGTGCTCATGAACTCATAGTTGGCACAAAGAAGGAATGGTGTGGTCGAGAAGAGGAAAGTGCTGTTTTTTGTAGGGGATAATCGAATCGGAATATGTGTGTTTATAACCGGTAGGCCTATCGCTGGGCATGTATGTAGAGTGTCTTAGAAAAGATGATTTGCGCGAGCAGTAGCTGAATAATGCGAACAGAAAGTTGGATATGTAGAACACGGTTGGCAATTTTCGTGGTATTTTGGCCATAAGTTTTATAGAATAAGTAACTCCCTGCTGGGTACATACATTTCGTTTCTGCCTAAGTTCGCATTTGCCTTTTTTAATTTGTCGTTTCGTGCTAGACCAAGTTAAATCAATGCGAATCTATTATTTTTCCAGTGTATCAATAGCAGTTTAAGGGGGCAGGGGATCTGTGATCCCACGTCTCACCTTGTATCGGTGAGCGAAAATTCCACAAATACGTCAACACACCAGCGCAACAGATTTAGTCAGATACCGCGACCAAGGAATGCCCATCTTCTTTTCCACGATTAGCGCTTTTTGTTGTTGTAATTTGCTGTATTTGCTCTTGAATGAATTGTAGGGTGCGTTCAGCTGGACCCCCCACTCAATGGATTTGAAAATTGATAGGCTAGGATTTATGTGCTAATTTCGTCCCCCAACAAAAAATTTTGTGCTCGAATTTTAAGGGTATTTTTTAAAAAATCAAAAGTGGGGGGTCCAGGTGAACGTTCACCTAGACCCCCCCCTCAATGGATCAAGATGGTAATAACATAAAATGAATTAGATATTTATGTGCTAATTTCGTCCCCCAACAAAAAATTTTGTGCTCGAATTTTAAGGGTATTTTTTAAAAAATCGAAAGTGGGGGGTCCAGGTGAACGTTCACCTAGACCCCCCCCTCAATGGATCAAGATGGTAATAACATAAAATGAATTAGATATTTATGTGCTAATTTCGTCCCACAAAATTTTTTTTTTTTTTTGCTTAAATTAAAAAAAAAATTTCACTTGGGAAGTGGGAGATAGGTGAACAGTGTACAAAACCAACTATATAATCTATAGTTAATATAATATTGATGTACTAATTACCTACACCAACAAAAAAAAGTTTTTTTTTTTTAAATAAAAGACTATTTAGTATTTTTCTTATCTTAACTGCATGTTTGCTTGCATGTATGCACATATGTACATACATGTGTATATATGTACATCCATATGTAGCCGGCTCCTTTTTGCATTGCATACTTTGCGGAGAAACGTGTGTACATACATGTGTATGTGTGTATGAGAGCTTTCATATGACATTAAAAGTGGGAGCTGAGATTATCAAAATTGTAATATTATATTATGGACACAATATTTATGTGCTAATTTCGTCCCCGAGGAAATTTTATTTTTCCAACGTTTTATATGAGTTTTCATATGACTCCAAAAGTGGGGGGTCTGGATGCAACTTCTACCCTATGTTATGTATCAAGATATTGATAGTATAATATGAATACAATATTTATGTGCTAATTTCGTCCCCGAGGAAATTTTATTTTTCCAACGTTTTATATGAGTTTTCACATGACTCCAAAAGTGGGGGGTCTGGATGCAACTTCTACCCTATGTTATGTATCAAGATATTGATAGTATAATATGAATACAATATTTATGTGCTAATTTCGTCCCCGAGGAAATTTTATTTTTCCAACGTTTTATATGAGTTTTCATATGACTCCAAAAGTGGGGGGTCTGGATGCAACTTCTACCTTATGTTATGTATCAAGATATTGATAGTATAATATGAATACAATATTTATGTGCTAATTTCGTCCCCGAGGAAATTTTATTTTTCCAACGTTTTATATGAGTTTTCACATGACTCCAAAAGTGGGGGGTCTGGATGCAACTTCTACCCTATGTTATGTATCAAGATATTGATAGTATAATATGAATACAATATTTATGTGCTAATTTCGTCCCCGAGGAAATTTTATTTTTCCAACGTTTTATATGAGTTTTCATATGACTCCAAAAGTGGGGGGTCTGGACGCAACTTCTACCCTATGTTATGTATCAAGATATTGATAGTATAATATGAATACAATATTTATGTGCTAATTTCGTCCCCGAGGAAATTTTATTTTTCCAACGTTTTATATGAGTTTTCATATGACTCCAAAAGTGGGGGGTCTGGATGCAACTTCTACCCTATGTTATGTATCAAGATATTGATAGTATAATATGAATACAATATTTATGTGCTAATTTCGTCCCCGAGGAAATTTTATTTTTCCAACGTTTTATATGAGTTTTCATATGACTTCAAAAGTGGGGGGTCTGGATGCAACTTCTACCCTATGTTATGTATCAAGATATTGATAGTATAATATGAATACAATATTTATGTGCTAATTTCGTCCCCGAGGAAATTTTATTTTTCCAACGTTTTATATGAGTTTTCATATGACTCCAAAAGTGGGGGGTCTGGATGCAACTTCTACCCTATGTTATGTATCAAGATATTGATAGTATAATATGAATACAATATTTATGTGCTAATTTCGTCCCCCAACAAAAAATTTTGTGCTCGAATTTTAAGGGTGTTTTTTAAAAAATCAGAAGTGGGGGGTCCAGGTGAACGTTCACCTAGACCCCCCCCTCAATGGATCAAGATGGTAATAACATAAAATGAATTAGATATTTATGTGCTAATTTCGTCCCACAAAATTTTTTTTTTTTTGCTTAAATTAAAAAAAAAATTTCACTTGGGAAGTGGGAGATAGGTGAACAGTGTACAAAACCAACTATATAATCTATAGTTAATATAATATTGATGTACTAATTACCTACACCAACAAAAAAAAACTTTTTTTTAAATAAAAGAGTATTTTGTATTTTTCTTATCTTAACTGCATGTTTGCTTGCATGTATGCACATACATACATGTGTATATATGTACATCCATATGTAGCCGGCTCCTTTTTGCATTGCATACATTGCGGAGTCACGTGTGTACATACATGTGTATGTGTGTATGAGAGCTTTCATATGACATTAAAAGTGGGAGCTGAGATTATCAAAATTGTAATATTATATTATGGACACAATATTTATGTGCTAATTTCGTCCCCGAGGAAATTTTATTTTTCCAACGTTTTATATGAGTTTTCATATGACTCCAAAAGTGGGGGGTCTGGATGCAACTTCTACCCTATGTTATGTATCAAGATATTGATAGTATAATATGAATACAATATTTATGTGCTAATTTCGTCCCCGAGGAAATTTTATTTTTCCAACGTTTTATATGAGTTTTCATATGACTCCAAAAGTGGGGGGTCTGGATGCAACTTCTACCTTATGTTATGTATCAAGATATTGATAGTATAATATGAATACAATATTTATGTGCTAATTTCGTCCCCGAGGAAATTTTATTTTTCCAACGTTTTATATGAGTTTTCACATGACTCCAAAAGTGGGGGGTCTGGATGCAACTTCTACCCTATGTTATGTATCAAGATATTGATAGTATAATATGAATACAATATTTATGTGCTAATTTCGTCCCCGAGGAAATTTTATTTTTCCAACGTTTTATATGAGTTTTCATATGACTCCAAAAGTGGGGGGTCTGGATGCAACTTCTACCCTATGTTATGTATCAAGATATTGATAGTATAATATGAATACAATATTTATGTGCTAATTTCGTCCCCGAGGAAATTTTATTTTTCCAACGTTTTATATGAGTTTTCATATGACTTCAAAAGTGGGGGGTCTGGATGCAACTTCTACCCTATGTTATGTATCAAGATATTGATACTATAATATGAATACAATATTTATGTGCTAATTTCGTCCCCGAGGAAATTTTATTTTTCCAACGTTTTATATGAGTTTTCATATGACTCCAAAAGTGGGGGGTCTGGACGCAACTTCTACCTTATGTTATGTATCAAGATATTGATAGTATAATATGAATACAATATTTCTGTGCTAATTTCGTCCCCGAGGAAATTTTATTTTTCCAACGTTTTATATGAGTTTTCACATGACTCCAAAAGTGGGGGGTCTGGATGCAACTTCTACCCTATGTTATGTATCAAGATATTGATAGTATAATATGAATACAATATTTATGTGCTAATTTCGTCCCCCAACAAAAAATTTTGTGCTCGAATTTTAAGGGTGTTTTTTAAAAAATCAAAAGTGGGGGGTCCAGGTGAACGTTCACCTAGACCCCCCCCTCAATGGATCAAGATGGTAATAACATAAAATGAATTAGATATTTATGTGCTAATTTCGTCCCACAAAATTTTTTTTTTTTGCTTAAATTAAAAAAAAAAATTCACTTGGGAAGTGGGAGATAGGTGAACAGTGTACAAAACCAACTATATAATCTATAGTTAATATAATATTGATGTACTAATTACCTACACCAACAAAAAAAAAGTTTTTTTTAAATAAAAGAGTATTTTGTATTTTTCTTATCTTAACTGCATGTTTGCTTGCTTGTATGCACATACATACATGTGTATATATGTACATCCATATGTAGCCGGCTCCTTTTTGCATTGCATACATTGCGGAGAAACGTGTGTACATACATGTGTATGTGTGTATGAGAGCTTTCATATGACATTAAAAGTGGGAGCTGAGATTATCAAAATTGTAATATTATATTATGGACACAATATTTATGTGCTAATTTCGTCCCCGAGGAAATTTTATTTTTCCAACGTTTTATATGAGTTTTCATATGACTCCAAAAGTGGGGGGTCTGGATGCAACTTCTACCCTATGTTATGTATCAAGATATTGATAGTAGAATATGAATACAATATTTATGTGCTAATTTCGTCCCCGAGGAAATTTTATTTTTCCAACGTTTTATATGAGTTTTCACATGACTCCAAAAGTGGGGGGTCTGGATGCAACTTCTACCCTATGTTATGTATCAAGATATTGATAGTATAATATGAATACAATATTTATGTGCTAATTTCGTCCCCGAGGAAATTTTATTTTTCCAACGTTTTATATGAGTTTTCATATGACTTCAAAAGTGGGGGGTCTGGATGCAACTTCTACCCTATGTTATGTATCAAGATATTGATAGTATAATATGAATACAATATTTATGTGCTAATTTCGTCCCCGAGGAAATTTTATTTTTCCAACGTTTTATATGAGTTTTCATATGACTCCAAAAGTGGGGGGTCTGGATGCAACTTCTACCCTATGTTATGTATCAAGATATTGATAGTATAATATGAATACAATATTTATGTGCTAATTTCGTCCCCGAGGAAATTTTATTTTTCCAACGTTTTATATGAGTTTTCATATGACTTCAAAAGTGGGGGGTCTGGATGCAACTTCTACCCTATGTTATGTATCAAGATATTGATAGTATAATATGAATACAATATTTATGTGCTAATTTCGTCCCCGAGGAAATTTTATTTTTCCAACGTTTTATATGAGTTTTCATATGACTCCAAAAGTGGGGGGTCTGGATGCAACTTCTACCCTATGTTATGTATCAAGATATTGATAGTATAATATGAATACAATATTTATGTGCTAATTTCGTCCCCCAACAAAAAATTTTGTGCTCGAATTTTAAGGGTGTTTTTTAAAAAATCAGAAGTGGGGGGTCCAGGTGAACGTTCACCTAGACCCCCCCCTCAATGGATCAAGATGGTAATAACATAAAATGAATTAGATATTTATGTGCTAATTTCGTCCCACAAAATTTTTTTTTTTTTGCTTAAATTAAAAAAAAAATTTCACTTGGGAAGTGGGAGATAGGTGAACAGTGTACAAAACCAACTATATAATCTATAGTTAATATAATATTGATGTACTAATTACCTACACCAACAAAAAAAAACTTTTTTTTAAATAAAAGAGTATTTTGTATTTTTCTTATCTTAACTGCATGTTTGCTTGCATGTATGCACATACATACATGTGTATATATGTACATCCATATGTAGCCGGCTCCTTTTTGCATTGCATACATTGCGGAGTCACGTGTGTACATACATGTGTATGTGTGTATGAGAGCTTTCATATGACATTAAAAGTGGGAGCTGAGATTATCAAAATTGTAATATTATATTATGGACACAATATTTATGTGCTAATTTCGTCCCCGAGGAAATTTTATTTTTCCAACGTTTTATATGAGTTTTCATATGACTCCAAAAGTGGGGGGTCTGGATGCAACTTCTACCCTATGTTATGTATCAAGATATTGATAGTATAATATGAATACAATATTTATGTGCTAATTTCGTCCCCGAGGAAATTTTATTTTTCCAACGTTTTATATGAGTTTTCATATGACTCCAAAAGTGGGGGGTCTGGATGCAACTTCTACCTTATGTTATGTATCAAGATATTGATAGTATAATATGAATACAATATTTATGTGCTAATTTCGTCCCCGAGGAAATTTTATTTTTCCAACGTTTTATATGAGTTTTCACATGACTCCAAAAGTGGGGGGTCTGGATGCAACTTCTACCCTATGTTATGTATCAAGATATTGATAGTATAATATGAATACAATATTTATGTGCTAATTTCGTCCCCGAGGAAATTTTATTTTTCCAACGTTTTATATGAGTTTTCATATGACTCCAAAAGTGGGGGGTCTGGATGCAACTTCTACCCTATGTTATGTATCAAGATATTGATAGTATAATATGAATACAATATTTATGTGCTAATTTCGTCCCCGAGGAAATTTTATTTTTCCAACGTTTTATATGAGTTTTCATATGACTTCAAAAGTGGGGGGTCTGGATGCAACTTCTACCCTATGTTATGTATCAAGATATTGATACTATAATATGAATACAATATTTATGTGCTAATTTCGTCCCCGAGGAAATTTTATTTTTCCAACGTTTTATATGAGTTTTCATATGACTCCAAAAGTGGGGGGTCTGGACGCAACTTCTACCTTATGTTATGTATCAAGATATTGATAGTATAATATGAATACAATATTTCTGTGCTAATTTCGTCCCCGAGGAAATTTTATTTTTCCAACGTTTTATATGAGTTTTCACATGACTCCAAAAGTGGGGGGTCTGGATGCAACTTCTACCCTATGTTATGTATCAAGATATTGATAGTATAATATGAATACAATATTTATGTGCTAATTTCGTCCCCCAACAAAAAATTTTGTGCTCGAATTTTAAGGGTGTTTTTTAAAAAATCAAAAGTGGGGGGTCCAGGTGAACGTTCACCTAGACCCCCCCCTCAATGGATCAAGATGGTAATAACATAAAATGAATTAGATATTTATGTGCTAATTTCGTCCCACAAAATTTTTTTTTTTTGCTTAAATTAAAAAAAAAAATTCACTTGGGA
Organism: Urophora cardui; assembly: GCA_960531455.1. Taxonomy (NCBI): domain Eukaryota; kingdom Metazoa; phylum Arthropoda; class Insecta; order Diptera; family Tephritidae; genus Urophora; species Urophora cardui. The sequence continues at coordinate 114,667,548 of OY482672.1, forward strand.
AGTGGGAGATAGGTGAACAGTGTACAAAACCAACTATATAATCTATAGTTAATATAATATTGATGTACTAATTACCTACACCAACAAAAAAAAAGTTTTTTTTAAATAAAAGAGTATTTTGTATTTTTCTTATCTTAACTGCATGTTTGCTTGCTTGTATGCACATACATACATGTGTATATATGTACATCCATATGTAGCCGGCTCCTTTTTGCATTGCATACATTGCGGAGAAACGTGTGTACATACATGTGTATGTGTGTATGAGAGCTTTCATATGACATTAAAAGTGGGAGCTGAGATTATCAAAATTGTAATATTATATTATGGACACAATATTTATGTGCTAATTTCGTCCCCGAGGAAATTTTATTTTTCCAACGTTTTATATGAGTTTTCATATGACTCCAAAAGTGGGGGGTCTGGATGCAACTTCTACCCTATGTTATGTATCAAGATATTGATAGTAGAATATGAATACAATATTTATGTGCTAATTTCGTCCCCGAGGAAATTTTATTTTTCCAACGTTTTATATGAGTTTTCACATGACTCCAAAAGTGGGGGGTCTGGATGCAACTTCTACCCTATGTTATGTATCAAGATATTGATAGTATAATATGAATACAATATTTATGTGCTAATTTCGTCCCCGAGGAAATTTTATTTTTCCAACGTTTTATATGAGTTTTCATATGACTTCAAAAGTGGGGGGTCTGGATGCAACTTCTACCCTATGTTATGTATCAAGATATTGATAGTATAATATGAATACAATATTTATGTGCTAATTTCGTCCCCGAGGAAATTTTATTTTTCCAACGTTTTATATGAGTTTTCATATGACTCCAAAAGTGGGGGGTCTGGATGCAACTTCTACCCTATGTTATGTATCAAGATATTGATAGTATAATATGAATACAATATTTATGTGCTAATTTCGTCCCCGAGGAAATTTTATTTTTCCAACGTTTTATATGAGTTTTCATATGACTTCAAAAGTGGGGGGTCTGGATGCAACTTCTACCCTATGTTATGTATCAAGATATTGATAGTATAATATGAATACAATATTTATGTGCTAATTTCGTCCCCGAGGAAATTTTATTTTTCCAACGTTTTATATGAGTTTTCATATGACTCCAAAAGTGGGGGGTCTGGATGCAACTTCTACCCTATGTTATGTATCAAGATATTGATAGTATAATATGAATACAATATTTATGTGCTAATTTCGTCCCCCAACAAAAAATTTTGTGCTCGAATTTTAAGGGTGTTTTTTAAAAAATCAGAAGTGGGGGGTCCAGGTGAACGTTCACCTAGACCCCCCCTCAATGGATCAAGATGGTAATAACATAAAATGAATTAGATATTTATGTGCTAATTTCGTCCCACAAAATTTTTTTTTTTTTGCTTAAATTAAAAAAAAAATTTCACTTGGGAAGTGGGAGATAGGTGAACAGTGTACAAAACCAACTATATAATCTATAGTTAATATAATATTGATGTACTAATTACCTACACCAACAAAAAAAAACTTTTTTTTAAATAAAAGAGTATTTTGTATTTTTCTTATCTTAACTGCATGTTTGCTTGCATGTATGCACATACATACATGTGTATATATGTACATCCATATGTAGCCGGCTCCTTTTTGCATTGCATACATTGCGGAGTCACGTGTGTACATACATGTGTATGTGTGTATGAGAGCTTTCATATGACATTAAAAGTGGGAGCTGAGATTATCAAAATTGTAATATTATATTATGGACACAATATTTATGTGCTAATTTCGTCCCCGAGGAAATTTTATTTTTCCAACGTTTTATATGAGTTTTCATATGACTCCAAAAGTGGGGGGTCTGGATGCAACTTCTACCCTATGTTATGTATCAAGATATTGATAGTATAATATGAATACAATATTTATGTGCTAATTTCGTCCCCGAGGAAATTTTATTTTTCCAACGTTTTATATGAGTTTTCATATGACTCCAAAAGTGGGGGGTCTGGATGCAACTTCTACCTTATGTTATGTATCAAGATATTGATAGTATAATATGAATACAATATTTATGTGCTAATTTCGTCCCCGAGGAAATTTTATTTTTCCAACGTTTTATATGAGTTTTCACATGACTCCAAAAGTGGGGGGTCTGGATGCAACTTCTACCCTATGTTATGTATCAAGATATTGATAGTATAATATGAATACAATATTTATGTGCTAATTTCGTCCCCGAGGAAATTTTATTTTTCCAACGTTTTATATGAGTTTTCATATGACTCCAAAAGTGGGGGGTCTGGATGCAACTTCTACCCTATGTTATGTATCAAGATATTGATAGTATAATATGAATACAATATTTATGTGCTAATTTCGTCCCCGAGGAAATTTTATTTTTCCAACGTTTTATATGAGTTTTCATATGACTTCAAAAGTGGGGGGTCTGGATGCAACTTCTACCCTATGTTATGTATCAAGATATTGATACTATAATATGAATACAATATTTATGTGCTAATTTCGTCCCCGAGGAAATTTTATTTTTCCAACGTTTTATATGAGTTTTCATATGACTCCAAAAGTGGGGGGTCTGGACGCAACTTCTACCTTATGTTATGTATCAAGATATTGATAGTATAATATGAATACAATATTTCTGTGCTAATTTCGTCCCCGAGGAAATTTTATTTTTCCAACGTTTTATATGAGTTTTCACATGACTCCAAAAGTGGGGGGTCTGGATGCAACTTCTACCCTATGTTATGTATCAAGATATTGATAGTATAATATGAATACAATATTTATGTGCTAATTTCGTCCCCCAACAAAAAATTTTGTGCTCGAATTTTAAGGGTGTTTTTTAAAAAATCAAAAGTGGGGGGTCCAGGTGAACGTTCACCTAGACCCCCCCCTCAATGGATCAAGATGGTAATAACATAAAATGAATTAGATATTTATGTGCTAATTTCGTCCCACAAAATTTTTTTTTTTTGCTTAAATTAAAAAAAAGTTTTCACATGACTCCAAAAGTGGGGGGTCTGGATGCAACTTCTACCCTATGTTATGTATCAAGATATTGATAGTATAATATGAATACAATATTTATGTGCTAATTTCGTCCCCCAACAAAAAATTTTGTGCTCGAATTTTAAGGGTGTTTTTTAAAAAATCAAAAGTGGGGGGTCCAGGTGAACGTTCACCTAGACCCCCCCCTCAATGGATCAAGATGGTAATAACATAAAATGAATTAGATATTTATGTGCTAATTTCGTCCCACAAAATTTTTTTTTTTTGCTTAAATTAAAAAAAAAAATTCACTTGGGAAGTGGGAGATAGGTGAACAGTGTACAAAACCAACTATATAATCTATAGTTAATATAATATTGATGTACTAATTACCTACACCAACAAAAAAAAAGTTTTTTTTAAATAAAAGAGTATTTTGTATTTTTCTTATCTTAACTGCATGTTTGCTTGCTTGTATGCACATACATACATGTGTATATATGTACATCCATATGTAGCCGGCTCCTTTTTGCATTGCATACATTGCGGAGAAACGTGTGTACATACATGTGTATGTGTGTATGAGAGCTTTCATATGACATTAAAAGTGGGAGCTGAGATTATCAAAATTGTAATATTATATTATGGACACAATATTTATGTGCTAATTTCGTCCCCGAGGAAATTTTATTTTTCCAACGTTTTATATGAGTTTTCATATGACTCCAAAAGTGGGGGGTCTGGATGCAACTTCTACCCTATGTTATGTATCAAGATATTGATAGTAGAATATGAATACAATATTTATGTGCTAATTTCGTCCCCGAGGAAATTTTATTTTTCCAACGTTTTATATGAGTTTTCACATGACTCCAAAAGTGGGGGGTCTGGATGCAACTTCTACCCTATGTTATGTATCAAGATATTGATAGTATAATATGAATACAATATTTATGTGCTAATTTCGTCCCCGAGGAAATTTTATTTTTCCAACGTTTTATATGAGTTTTCATATGACTTCAAAAGTGGGGGGTCTGGATGCAACTTCTACCCTATGTTATGTATCAAGATATTGATAGTATAATATGAATACAATATTTATGTGCTAATTTCGTCCCCGAGGAAATTTTATTTTTCCAACGTTTTATATGAGTTTTCATATGACTCCAAAAGTGGGGGGTCTGGATGCAACTTCTACCCTATGTTATGTATCAAGATATTGATAGTATAATATGAATACAATATTTATGTGCTAATTTCGTCCCCGAGGAAATTTTATTTTTCCAACGTTTTATATGAGTTTTCATATGACTTCAAAAGTGGGGGGTCTGGATGCAACTTCTACCCTATGTTATGTATCAAGATATTGATAGTATAATATGAATACAATATTTATGTGCTAATTTCGTCCCCGAGGAAATTTTATTTTTCCAACGTTTTATATGAGTTTTCATATGACTCCAAAAGTGGGGGGTCTGGATGCAACTTCTACCCTATGTTATGTATCAAGATATTGATAGTATAATATGAATACAATATTTATGTGCTAATTTCGTCCCCCAACAAAAAATTTTGTGCTCGAATTTTAAGGGTGTTTTTTAAAAAATCAGAAGTGGGGGGTCCAGGTGAACGTTCACCTAGACCCCCCCCTCAATGGATCAAGATGGTAATAACATAAAATGAATTAGATATTTATGTGCTAATTTCGTCCCACAAAATTTTTTTTTTTTTGCTTAAATTAAAAAAAAAATTTCACTTGGGAAGTGGGAGATAGGTGAACAGTGTACAAAACCAACTATATAATCTATAGTTAATATAATATTGATGTACTAATTACCTACACCAACAAAAAAAAACTTTTTTTTAAATAAAAGAGTATTTTGTATTTTTCTTATCTTAACTGCATGTTTGCTTGCATGTATGCACATACATACATGTGTATATATGTACATCCATATGTAGCCGGCTCCTTTTTGCATTGCATACATTGCGGAGTCACGTGTGTACATACATGTGTATGTGTGTATGAGAGCTTTCATATGACATTAAAAGTGGGAGCTGAGATTATCAAAATTGTAATATTATATTATGGACACAATATTTATGTGCTAATTTCGTCCCCGAGGAAATTTTATTTTTCCAACGTTTTATATGAGTTTTCATATGACTCCAAAAGTGGGGGGTCTGGATGCAACTTCTACCCTATGTTATGTATCAAGATATTGATAGTATAATATGAATACAATATTTATGTGCTAATTTCGTCCCCGAGGAAATTTTATTTTTCCAACGTTTTATATGAGTTTTCATATGACTCCAAAAGTGGGGGGTCTGGATGCAACTTCTACCTTATGTTATGTATCAAGATATTGATAGTATAATATGAATACAATATTTATGTGCTAATTTCGTCCCCGAGGAAATTTTATTTTTCCAACGTTTTATATGAGTTTTCACATGACTCCAAAAGTGGGGGGTCTGGATGCAACTTCTACCCTATGTTATGTATCAAGATATTGATAGTATAATATGAATACAATATTTATGTGCTAATTTCGTCCCCGAGGAAATTTTATTTTTCCAACGTTTTATATGAGTTTTCATATGACTCCAAAAGTGGGGGGTCTGGATGCAACTTCTACCCTATGTTATGTATCAAGATATTGATAGTATAATATGAATACAATATTTATGTGCTAATTTCGTCCCCGAGGAAATTTTATTTTTCCAACGTTTTATATGAGTTTTCATATGACTTCAAAAGTGGGGGGTCTGGATGCAACTTCTACCCTATGTTATGTATCAAGATATTGATACTATAATATGAATACAATATTTATGTGCTAATTTCGTCCCCGAGGAAATTTTATTTTTCCAACGTTTTATATGAGTTTTCATATGACTCCAAAAGTGGGGGGTCTGGACGCAACTTCTACCTTATGTTATGTATCAAGATATTGATAGTATAATATGAATACAATATTTCTGTGCTAATTTCGTCCCCGAGGAAATTTTATTTTTCCAACGTTTTATATGAGTTTTCACATGACTCCAAAAGTGGGGGGTCTGGATGCAACTTCTACCCTATGTTATGTATCAAGATATTGATAGTATAATATGAATACAATATTTATGTGCTAATTTCGTCCCCCAACAAAAAATTTTGTGCTCGAATTTTAAGGGTGTTTTTTAAAAAATCAAAAGTGGGGGGTCCAGGTGAACGTTCACCTAGACCCCCCCCTCAATGGATCAAGATGGTAATAACATAAAATGAATTAGATATTTATGTGCTAATTTCGTCCCACAAAATTTTTTTTTTTTGCTTAAATTAAAAAAAAAAATTCACTTGGGAAGTGGGAGATAGGTGAACAGTGTACAAAACCAACTATATAATCTATAGTTAATATAATATTGATGTACTAATTACCTACACCAACAAAAAAAAAGTTTTTTTTAAATAAAAGAGTATTTTGTATTTTTCTTATCTTAACTGCATGTTTGCTTGCTTGTATGCACATACATACATGTGTATATATGTACATCCATATGTAGCCGGCTCCTTTTTGCATTGCATACATTGCGGAGAAACGTGTGTACATACATGTGTATGTGTGTATGAGAGCTTTCATATGACATTAAAAGTGGGAGCTGAGATTATCAAAATTGTAATATTATATTATGGACACAATATTTATGTGCTAATTTCGTCCCCGAGGAAATTTTATTTTTCCAACGTTTTATATGAGTTTTCATATGACTCCAAAAGTGGGGGGTCTGGATGCAACTTCTACCCTATGTTATGTATCAAGATATTGATAGTAGAATATGAATACAATATTTATGTGCTAATTTCGTCCCCGAGGAAATTTTATTTTTCCAACGTTTTATATGAGTTTTCACATGACTCCAAAAGTGGGGGGTCTGGATGCAACTTCTACCCTATGTTATGTATCAAGATATTGATAGTATAATATGAATACAATATTTATGTGCTAATTTCGTCCCCGAGGAAATTTTATTTTTCCAACGTTTTATATGAGTTTTCATATGACTTCAAAAGTGGGGGGTCTGGATGCAACTTCTACCCTATGTTATGTATCAAGATATTGATAGTATAATATGAATACAATATTTATGTGCTAATTTCGTCCCCGAGGAAATTTTATTTTTCCAACGTTTTATATGAGTTTTCATATGACTCCAAAAGTGGGGGGTCTGGATGCAACTTCTACCCTATGTTATGTATCAAGATATTGATAGTATAATATGAATACAATATTTATGTGCTAATTTCGTCCCCGAGGAAATTTTATTTTTCCAACGTTTTATATGAGTTTTCATATGACTTCAAAAGTGGGGGGTCTGGATGCAACTTCTACCCTATGTTATGTATCAAGATATTGATAGTATAATATGAATACAATATTTATGTGCTAATTTCGTCCCCGAGGAAATTTTATTTTTCCAACGTTTTATATGAGTTTTCATATGACTCCAAAAGTGGGGGGTCTGGATGCAACTTCTACCCTATGTTATGTATCAAGATATTGATAGTATAATATGAATACAATATTTATGTGCTAATTTCGTCCCCCAACAAAAAATTTTGTGCTCGAATTTTAAGGGTGTTTTTTAAAAAATCAGAAGTGGGGGGTCCAGGTGAACGTTCACCTAGACCCCCCCCTCAATGGATCAAGATGGTAATAACATAAAATGAATTAGATATTTATGTGCTAATTTCGTCCCACAAAATTTTTTTTTTTTTGCTTAAATTAAAAAAAAAATTTCACTTGGGAAGTGGGAGATAGGTGAACAGTGTACAAAACCAACTATATAATCTATAGTTAATATAATATTGATGTACTAATTACCTACACCAACAAAAAAAAACTTTTTTTTAAATAAAAGAGTATTTTGTATTTTTCTTATCTTAACTGCATGTTTGCTTGCATGTATGCACATACATACATGTGTATATATGTACATCCATATGTAGCCGGCTCCTTTTTGCATTGCATACATTGCGGAGTCACGTGTGTACATACATGTGTATGTGTGTATGAGAGCTTTCATATGACATTAAAAGTGGGAGCTGAGATTATCAAAATTGTAATATTATATTATGGACACAATATTTATGTGCTAATTTCGTCCCCGAGGAAATTTTATTTTTCCAACGTTTTATATGAGTTTTCATATGACTCCAAAAGTGGGGGGTCTGGATGCAACTTCTACCCTATGTTATGTATCAAGATATTGATAGTATAATATGAATACAATATTTATGTGCTAATTTCGTCCCCGAGGAAATTTTATTTTTCCAACGTTTTATATGAGTTTTCATATGACTCCAAAAGTGGGGGGTCTGGATGCAACTTCTACCTTATGTTATGTATCAAGATATTGATAGTATAATATGAATACAATATTTATGTGCTAATTTCGTCCCCGAGGAAATTTTATTTTTCCAACGTTTTATATGAGTTTTCACATGACTCCAAAAGTGGGGGGTCTGGATGCAACTTCTACCCTATGTTATGTATCAAGATATTGATAGTATAATATGAATACAATATTTATGTGCTAATTTCGTCCCCGAGGAAATTTTATTTTTCCAACGTTTTATATGAGTTTTCATATGACTCCAAAAGTGGGGGGTCTGGATGCAACTTCTACCCTATGTTATGTATCAAGATATTGATAGTATAATATGAATACAATATTTATGTGCTAATTTCGTCCCCGAGGAAATTTTATTTTTCCAACGTTTTATATGAGTTTTCATATGACTTCAAAAGTGGGGGGTCTGGATGCAACTTCTACCCTATGTTATGTATCAAGATATTGATACTATAATATGAATACAATATTTATGTGCTAATTTCGTCCCCGAGGAAATTTTATTTTTCCAACGTTTTATATGAGTTTTCATATGACTCCAAAAGTGGGGGGTCTGGACGCAACTTCTACCTTATGTTATGTATCAAGATATTGATAGTATAATATGAATACAATATTTCTGTGCTAATTTCGTCCCCGAGGAAATTTTATTTTTCCAACGTTTTATATGAGTTTTCACATGACTCCAAAAGTGGGGGGTCTGGATGCAACTTCTACCCTATGTTATGTATCAAGATATTGATAGTATAATATGAATACAATATTTATGTGCTAATTTCGTCCCCCAACAAAAAATTTTGTGCTCGAATTTTAAGGGTGTTTTTTAAAAAATCAAAAGTGGGGGGTCCAGGTGAACGTTCACCTAGACCCCCCCCTCAATGGATCAAGATGGTAATAACATAAAATGAATTAGATATTTATGTGCTAATTTCGTCCCACAAAATTTTTTTTTTTTGCTTAAATTAAAAAAAAAAATTCACTTGGGAAGTGGGAGATAGGTGAACAGTGTACAAAACCAACTATATAATCTATAGTTAATATAATATTGATGTACTAATTACCTACACCAACAAAAAAAAAGTTTTTTTTAAATAAAAGAGTATTTTGTATTTTTCTTATCTTAACTGCATGTTTGCTTGCTTGTATGCACATACATACATGTGTATATATGTACATCCATATGTAGCCGGCTCCTTTTTGCATTGCATACATTGCGGAGAAACGTGTGTACATACATGTGTATGTGTGTATGAGAGCTTTCATATGACATTAAAAGTGGGAGCTGAGATTATCAAAATTGTAATATTATATTATGGACACAATATTTATGTGCTAATTTCGTCCCCGAGGAAATTTTATTTTTCCAACGTTTTATATGAGTTTTCATATGACTCCAAAAGTGGGGGGTCTGGATGCAACTTCTACCCTATGTTATGTATCAAGATATTGATAGTAGAATATGAATACAATATTTATGTGCTAATTTCGTCCCCGAGGAAATTTTATTTTTCCAACGTTTTATATGAGTTTTCACATGACTCCAAAAGTGGGGGGTCTGGATGCAACTTCTACCCTATGTTATGTATCAAGATATTGATAGTATAATATGAATACAATATTTATGTGCTAATTTCGTCCCCGAGGAAATTTTATTTTTCCAACGTTTTATATGAGTTTTCATATGACTTCAAAAGTGGGGGGTCTGGATGCAACTTCTACCCTATGTTATGTATCAAGATATTGATAGTATAATATGAATACAATATTTATGTGCTAATTTCGTCCCCGAGGAAATTTTATTTTTCCAACGTTTTATATGAGTTTTCATATGACTCCAAAAGTGGGGGGTCTGGATGCAACTTCTACCCTATGTTATGTATCAAGATATTGATAGTATAATATGAATACAATATTTATGTGCTAATTTCGTCCCCGAGGAAATTTTATTTTTCCAACGTTTTATATGAGTTTTCATATGACTTCAAAAGTGGGGGGTCTGGATGCAACTTCTACCCTATGTTATGTATCAAGATATTGATAGTATAATATGAATACAATATTTATGTGCTAATTTCGTCCCCGAGGAAATTTTATTTTTCCAACGTTTTATATGAGTTTTCATATGACTCCAAAAGTGGGGGGTCTGGATGCAACTTCTACCCTATGTTATGTATCAAGATATTGATAGTATAATATGAATACAATATTTATGTGCTAATTTCGTCCCCCAACAAAAAATTTTGTGCTCGAATTTTAAGGGTGTTTTTTAAAAAATCAGAAGTGGGGGGTCCAGGTGAACGTTCACCTAGACCCCCCCTCAATGGATCAAGATGGTAATAACATAAAATGAATTAGATATTTATGTGCTAATTTCGTCCCACAAAATTTTTTTTTTTTTGCTTAAATTAAAAAAAAAATTTCACTTGGGAAGTGGGAGATAGGTGAACAGTGTACAAAACCAACTATATAATCTATAGTTAATATAATATTGATGTACTAATTACCTACACCAACAAAAAAAAACTTTTTTTTAAATAAAAGAGTATTTTGTATTTTTCTTATCTTAACTGCATGTTTGCTTGCATGTATGCACATACATACATGTGTATATATGTACATCCATATGTAGCCGGCTCCTTTTTGCATTGCATACATTGCGGAGTCACGTGTGTACATACATGTGTATGTGTGTATGAGAGCTTTCATATGACATTAAAAGTGGGAGCTGAGATTATCAAAATTGTAATATTATATTATGGACACAATATTTATGTGCTAATTTCGTCCCCGAGGAAATTTTATTTTTCCAACGTTTTATATGAGTTTTCATATGACTCCAAAAGTGGGGGGTCTGGATGCAACTTCTACCCTATGTTATGTATCAAGATATTGATAGTATAATATGAATACAATATTTATGTGCTAATTTCGTCCCCGAGGAAATTTTATTTTTCCAACGTTTTATATGAGTTTTCATATGACTCCAAAAGTGGGGGGTCTGGATGCAACTTCTACCTTATGTTATGTATCAAGATATTGATAGTATAATATGAATACAATATTTATGTGCTAATTTCGTCCCCGAGGAAATTTTATTTTTCCAACGTTTTATATGAGTTTTCACATGACTCCAAAAGTGGGGGGTCTGGATGCAACTTCTACCCTATGTTATGTATCAAGATATTGATAGTATAATATGAATACAATATTTATGTGCTAATTTCGTCCCCGAGGAAATTTTATTTTTCCAACGTTTTATATGAGTTTTCATATGACTCCAAAAGTGGGGGGTCTGGATGCAACTTCTACCCTATGTTATGTATCAAGATATTGATAGTATAATATGAATACAATATTTATGTGCTAATTTCGTCCCCGAGGAAATTTTATTTTTCCAACGTTTTATATGAGTTTTCATATGACTTCAAAAGTGGGGGGTCTGGATGCAACTTCTACCCTATGTTATGTATCAAGATATTGATACTATAATATGAATACAATATTTATGTGCTAATTTCGTCCCCGAGGAAATTTTATTTTTCCAACGTTTTATATGAGTTTTCATATGACTCCAAAAGTGGGGGGTCTGGACGCAACTTCTACCTTATGTTATGTATCAAGATATTGATAGTATAATATGAATACAATATTTCTGTGCTAATTTCGTCCCCGAGGAAATTTTATTTTTCCAACGTTTTATATGAGTTTTCACATGACTCCAAAAGTGGGGGGTCTGGATGCAACTTCTACCCTATGTTATGTATCAAGATATTGATAGTATAATATGAATACAATATTTATGTGCTAATTTCGTCCCCCAACAAAAAATTTTGTGCTCGAATTTTAAGGGTGTTTTTTAAAAAATCAAAAGTGGGGGGTCCAGGTGAACGTTCACCTAGACCCCCCCCTCAATGGATCAAGATGGTAATAACATAAAATGAATTAGATATTTATGTGCTAATTTCGTCCCACAAAATTTTTTTTTTTTGCTTAAATTAAAAAAAAAAATTCACTTGGGAAGTGGGAGATAGGTGAACAGTGTACAAAACCAACTATATAATCTATAGTTAATATAATATTGATGTACTAATTACCTACACCAACAAAAAAAAAGTTTTTTTTAAATAAAAGAGTATTTTGTATTTTTCTTATCTTAACTGCATGTTTGCTTGCTTGTATGCACATACATACATGTGTATATATGTACATCCATATGTAGCCGGCTCCTTTTTGCATTGCATACATTGCGGAGAAACGTGTGTACATACATGTGTATGTGTGTATGAGAGCTTTCATATGACATTAAAAGTGGGAGCTGAGATTATCAAAATTGTAATATTATATTATGGACACAATATTTATGTGCTAATTTCGTCCCCGAGGAAATTTTATTTTTCCAACGTTTTATATGAGTTTTCATATGACTCCAAAAGTGGGGGGTCTGGATGCAACTTCTACCCTATGTTATGTATCAAGATATTGATAGTAGAATATGAATACAATATTTATGTGCTAATTTCGTCCCCGAGGAAATTTTATTTTTCCAACGTTTTATATGAGTTTTCACATGACTCCAAAAGTGGGGGGTCTGGATGCAACTTCTACCCTATGTTATGTATCAAGATATTGATAGTATAATATGAATACAATATTTATGTGCTAATTTCGTCCCCGAGGAAATTTTATTTTTCCAACGTTTTATATGAGTTTTCATATGACTTCAAAAGTGGGGGGTCTGGATGCAACTTCTACCCTATGTTATGTATCAAGATATTGATAGTATAATATGAATACAATATTTATGTGCTAATTTCGTCCCCGAGGAAATTTTATTTTTCCAACGTTTTATATGAGTTTTCACATGACTCCAAAAGTGGGGGGTCTGGATGCAACTTCTACCCTATGTTATGTATCAAGATATTGATAGTATAATATGAATACAATATTTATGTGCTAATTTCGTCCCCGAGGAAATTTTATTTTTCCAACGTTTTATATGAGTTTTCATATGACTCCAAAAGTGGGGGGTCCAGGTGAACGTTCACCTAGACCCCCCCCTCAATGGATCAAGATGGTAATAACATAAAATGAATTAGATATTTATGTGCTAATTTCGTCCCCCAACAAAAAATTTTGTGCTCGAATTTTAAGGGTATTTTTTTAAAAAATCGAAAGTGGGGGGTCCAGGTGAACGTTCACCTAGACCCCCCCCTCAATGGATCAAGATGGTAATAACAAAAAATGAATTAGATATTTATGTGCTAATTTCGTCCCACAAATTTTTTTTTTTTTGCTTAAATTAAAAAAAAAATTTCACTTGGGAAGTGGGAGATAGGTGAACAGTGTACAAAACCAACTTTTGGAGTCATGTGAAAACTCATATAAAACGTTGGAAAAATAAAATTTCCTCGGGGACGAAATTAGCACATAAATATTGTATTCATATTATACTATCAATATCTTGATACATAACATAGGGTAGAAGTTGCATCCAGACCCCCCACTTTTGGAGTCATGTGAAAACTCATATAAAACGTTGGAAAAATAAAATTTCCTCGGGGACGAAATTAGCACAGAAATATTGTATTCATATTATACTATCAATATCTTGATACATAACATAAGGTAGAAGTTGCGTCCAGACCCCCCACTTTTGGAGTCATATGAAAACTCATATAAAACGTTGGAAAAATAAAATTTCCTCGGGGACGAAATTAGCACATAAATATTGTATTCATATTATAGTATCAATATCTTGATACATAACATAGGGTAGAAGTTGCATCCAGACCCCCCACTTTTGAAGTCATATGAAAACTCATATAAAACGTTGGAAAAATAAAATTTCCTCGGGGACGAAATTAGCACATAAATATTGTATTCATATTATACTATCAATATCTTGATACATAACATAGGGTAGAAGTTGCATCCAGACCCCCCACTTTTGGAGTCATATGAAAACTCATATAAAACGTTGGAAAAATAAAATTTCCTCGGGGACGAAATTAGCACATAAATATTGTATTCATATTATACTATCAATATCTTGATACATAACATAGGGTAGAAGTTGCATCCAGACCCCCCACTTTTGAAGTCATATGAAAACTCATATAAAACGTTGGAAAAATAAAATTTCCTCGGGGACGAAATTAGCACATAAATATTGTATTCATATTATACTATCAATATCTTGATACATAACATAGGGTAGAAGTTGCATCCAGACCCCCCACTTTTGGAGTCATGTGAAAACTCATATAAAACGTTGGAAAAATAAAATTTCCTCGGGGACGAAATTAGCACATAAATATTGTATTCATATTCTACTATCAATATCTTGATACATAACATAGGGTAGAAGTTGCATCCAGACCCCCCACTTTTGGAGTCATATGAAAACTCATATAAAACGTTGGAAAAATAAAATTTCCTCGGGGACGAAATTAGCACATAAATATTGTGTCCATAATATAATATTACAATTTTGATAATCTCAGCTCCCACTTTTAATGTCATATGAAAGCTCTCATACACACATACACATGTATGTACACACGTTTCTCCGCAATGTATGCAATGCAAAAAGGAGCCGGCTACATATGGATGTACATATATACACATGTATGTATGTGCATACAAGCAAGCAAACATGCAGTTAAGATAAGAAAAATACAAAATACTCTTTTATTTAAAAAAAACTTTTTTTTTGTTGGTGTAGGTAATTAGTACATCAATATTATATTAACTATAGATTATATAGTTGGTTTTGTACACTGTTCACCTATCTCCCACTTCCCAAGTGAATTTTTTTTTTTAATTTAAGCAAAAAAAAAAAATTTTGTGGGACGAAATTAGCACATAAATATCTAATTCATTTTATGTTATTACCATCTTGATCCATTGAGGGGGGGGTCTAGGTGAACGTTCACCTGGACCCCCCACTTTTGATTTTTTAAAAAACACCCTTAAAATTCGAGCACAAAATTTTTTGTTGGGGGACGAAATTAGCACATAAATATTGTATTCATATTATACTATCAATATCTTGATACATAACATAGGGTAGAAGTTGCATCCAGACCCCCCACTTTTGGAGTCATGTGAAAACTCATATAAAACGTTGGAAAAATAAAATTTCCTCGGGGACGAAATTAGCACATAAATATTGTATTCATATTATACTATCAATATCTTGATACATAACATAAGGTAGAAGTTGCATCCAGACCCCCCACTTTTGGAGTCATATGAAAACTCATATAAAACGTTGGAAAAATAAAATTTCCTCGGGGACGAAATTAGCACATAAATATTGTATTCATATTATACTATCAATATCTTGATACATAACATAGGGTAGAAGTTGCATCCAGACCCCCCACTTTTGGAGTCATATGAAAACTCATATAAAACGTTGGAAAAATAAAATTTCCTCGGGGACGAAATTAGCACATAAATATTGTGTCCATAATATAATATTACAATTTTGATAATCTCAGCTCCCACTTTTAATGTCATATGAAAGCTCTCATACACACATACACATGTATGTACACACGTTTCTCCGCAATGTATGCAATGCAAAAAGGAGCCGGCTACATATGGATGTACATATATACACATGTATGTATGTGCATACATGCAAGCAAACATGCAGTTAAGATAAGAAAAATACAAAATACTCTTTTATTTAAAAAAAAGTTTTTTTTTGTTGGTGTAGGTAATTAGTACATCAATATTATATTAACTATAGATTATATAGTTGGTTTTGTACACTGTTCACCTATCTCCCACTTCCCAAGTGAAATTTTTTTTTTAATTTAAGCAAAAAAAAAAAAATTTTGTGGGACGAAATTAGCACATAAATATCTAATTCATTTTATGTTATTACCATCTTGATCCATTGAGGGGGGGGTCTAGGTGAACGTTCACCTGGACCCCCCACTTCTGATTTTTTAAAAAACACCCTTAAAATTCGAGCACAAAATTTTTTGTTGGGGGACGAAATTAGCACATAAATATTGTATTCATATTATACTATCAATATCTTGATACATAACATAGGGTAGAAGTTGCATCCAGACCCCCCACTTTTGGAGTCATATGAAAACTCATATAAAACGTTGGAAAAATAAAATTTCCTCGGGGACGAAATTAGCACATAAATATTGTGTCCATAATATAATATTACAATTTTGATAATCTCAGCTCCCACTTTTAATGTCATATGAAAGCTCTCATACACACATACACATGTATGTACACACGTTTCTCCGCAATGTATGCAATGCAAAAAGGAGCCGGCTACATATGGATGTACATATATACACATGTATGTATGTGCATACATGCAAGCAAACATGCAGTTAAGATAAGAAAAATACAAAATACTCTTTTATTTAAAAAAAAGTTTTTTTTTGTTGGTGTAGGTAATTAGTACATCAATATTATATTAACTATAGATTATATAGTTGGTTTTGTACACTGTTCACCTATCTCCCACTTCCCAAGTGAAATTTTTTTTTTAATTTAAGCAAAAAAAAAAAAATTTTGTGGGACGAAATTAGCACATAAATATCTAATTCATTTTATGTTATTACCATCTTGATCCATTGAGGGGGGGGTCTAGGTGAACGTTCACCTGGACCCCCCACTTCTGATTTTTTAAAAAACACCCTTAAAATTCGAGCACAAAATTTTTTGTTGGGGGACGAAATTAGCACATAAATATTGTATTCATATTATACTATCAATATCTTGATACATAACATAGGGTAGAAGTTGCATCCAGACCCCCCACTTTTGGAGTCATATGAAAACTCATATAAAACGTTGGAAAAATAAAATTTCCTCGGGGACGAAATTAGCACATAAATATTGTATTCATATTATACTATCAATATCTTGATACATAACATAGGGTAGAAGTTGCATCCAGACCCCCCACTTTTGAAGTCATATGAAAACTCATATAAAACGTTGGAAAAATAAAATTTCCTCGGGGACGAAATTAGCACATAAATATTGTATTCATATTATACTATCAATATCTTGATACATAACATAGGGTAGAAGTTGCATCCAGACCCCCCACTTTTGGAGTCATATGAAAACTCATATAAAACGTTGGAAAAATAAAATTTCCTCGGGGACGAAATTAGCACATAAATATTGTATTCATATTATACTATCAATATCTTGATACATAACATAGGGTAGAAGTTGCGTCCAGACCCCCCACTTTTGGAGTCATATGAAAACTCATATAAAACGTTGGAAAAATAAAATTTCCTCGGGGACGAAATTAGCACATAAATATTGTATTCATATTATACTATCAATATCTTGATACATAACATAGGGTAGAAGTTGCATCCAGACCCCCCACTTTTGGAGTCATGTGAAAACTCATATAAAACGTTGGAAAAATAAAATTTCCTCGGGGACGAAATTAGCACATAAATATTGTATTCATATTATACTATCAATATCTTGATACATAACATAAGGTAGAAGTTGCATCCAGACCCCCCACTTTTGGAGTCATATGAAAACTCATATAAAACGTTGGAAAAATAAAATTTCCTCGGGGACGAAATTAGCACATAAATATTGTATTCATATTATACTATCAATATCTTGATACATAACATAGGGTAGAAGTTGCATCCAGACCCCCCACTTTTGAAGTCATGTGAAAACTCATATAAAACGTTGGAAAAATAAAATTTCCTCGGGGACGAAATTAGCACATAAATATTGTATTCATATTATACTATCAATATCTTGATACATAACATAAGGTAGAAGTTGCATCCAGACCCCCCACTTTTGGAGTCATATGAAAACTCATATAAAACGTTGGAAAAATAAAATTTCCTCGGGGACGAAATTAGCACATAAATATTGTATTCATATTATACTATCAATATCTTGATACATAACATAGGGTAGAAGTTGCATCCAGACCCCCCACTTTTGGAGTCATGTGAAAACTCATATAAAACGTTGGAAAAATAAAATTTCCTCGGGGACGAAATTAGCACATAAATATTGTATTCATATTATACTATCAATATCTTGATACATAACATAGGGTAGAAGTTGCATCCAGACCCCCCACTTTTGGAGTCATATGAAAACTCATATAAAACGTTGGAAAAATAAAATTTCCTCGGGGACGAAATTAGCACATAAATATTGTGTCCATAATATAATATTACAATTTTGATAATCTCAGCTCCCACTTTTAATGTCATATGAAAGCTCTCATACACACATACACATGTATGTACACACGTTTCTCCGCAAAGTATGCAATGCAAAAAGGAGCCGGCTACATATGGATGTACATATATACACATGTATGTACATATGTGCATACATGCAAGCAAACATGCAGTTAAGATAAGAAAAATACTAAATAGTCTTTTATTTAAAAAAAAAAAACTTTTTTTTGTTGGTGTAGGTAATTAGTACATCAATATTATATTAACTATAGATTATATAGTTGGTTTTGTACACTGTTCACCTATCTCCCACTTCCCAAGTGAAATTTTTTTTTTAATTTAAGCAAAAAAAAAAAAAAATTTTGTGGGACGAAATTAGCACATAAATATCTAATTCATTTTATGTTATTACCATCTTGATCCATTGAGGGGGGGGTCTAGGTGAACGTTCACCTGGACCCCCCACTTTCGATTTTTTAAAAAATACCCTTAAAATTCGAGCACAAAATTTTTTGTTGGGGGACGAAATTAGCACATAAATATCTAATTCATTTTATGTTATTACCATCTTGATCCATTGAGGGGGGGGTCTAGGTGAACGTTCACCTGGACCCCCCACTTTTGATTTTTTAAAAAATACCCTTAAAATTCGAGCACAAAATTTTTTGTTGGGGGACGAAATTAGCACATAAAAAGCACATAAATCCTAGCCTATCAATTTTCAAATCCATTGAGTGGGGGGTCCAGCTGAACGCACCCTGAATTGTAGGTTGTCTTCTGCATATTTTGCAGCCAAAACTCTTCCCCTCGCAATCGATCGTATTTGGAATTTTCAGTCAATCGGCGCGTAGGTAATTCATGATTTACGGCAAACAAGCGAGCCCTTTTCGCAGCACAAAACGGACAGGAGGCATAAAGGTGTCGGTACCGGCGGCGGCGAAGGAACTCTGTTTCGATGGCAACTCCCATATTTGTTGCTTCATATGCTTACCGCTCGCCCGCCGCTCCTGTGTCCCCGTCGACTTGCAAAAACATGTTCGGCTCATATTTGGCTGCTGCTTGCAACACAGACAGCCGCAATCGTACAATACTTACTTACTACATATATATTTACTGCTTGCGAATTAGTTGCTCTTTAACTAACTGGTTATCTCACCGGCCGGCCGGCTCGCTGGCTGGTTAACTGACCGTCAGCCTGCCGATCGATTGACTCACTCTGCATCTCGATTTCAAAGGCTTGGGAATCGGTGTTTTTATTTGGCCATGAGATTATTTCATTTTCTGTTTCCTTTTTTTTGCCAACACAATGTTTATCAGTGGCATTGGTTTTTATTGTTTATTGTTTGTTGTTGTTGTTGATTTTATTTTCAGGGCCTAGTTACTAGTTACTTCTTTCCTTCTTCCTTTTACACATCACTGAGTTTTATACCATGTCTCCACATAACGTTTTTCGCTCTTTTTTTCTGCGCTCGCTCTCTCAATCTTGTTTCGGCCTCAAAACGAGTGCCGAAACTCGCCAATTTCCATACAAATTTCTGAGAGTGAGTGAAGATTGAAACACTTGTTTCGTTCTCAATCCTATTGCCAAACGTGATGTCGATATCTCTAATTTTGTATCGAAAATCTATCGAAATCTCACACAGACCAAAACAAAAACGCAAAAATAAGCAAACATACAAGCATTTAAGAAGAACAAGAAAGAGAAATGTTAAACTGAATAACGATCAGCCACGTGGAGACGGGTTATTTAGCGAGATGTTTCCCTAGATGTTCCGCTGGCGAATCAAGTTATGTGGAGACGGGCTTTTAAGTTCTGTTGAAAAATTTACTTGCTAGCGCTGCAAGAGGAACACCGTATGCAGCTCGACTTTAGTTTAACGTACATACATATATGTATGTATATCTTTTGTTGCCTTTTCTGCTAAATACCGTGGCAAGATGTGGGCCTGTATCTAGTTGGTTGGAAATAAAAAGTTATTTAATACGCAAACTTTAAATTAAAATCGATCAAAAGATAAAAATAATGTGAACGCTAATCAATTTTTAATATTCGTAAAACGTGTATTTGTATGAACTGTAAATTTAGCTCCAAAATGTATGTGACACCAAATCACATAAAAATCCCGTTTGAGTTACAAGTAAATAAACACATAAATAAAAGCAATAAAACCAACCAAAGTATGTATCTATCAGATACAATAGTGTCTAAGCCACAGGAAATCAAACTAAACACACATAAGCCACAATCAAATGTGAGAAAAGCAAACAAATATGCAAATTACGAATGACAACGAAGAAAAAGTAATTAAAAAAAAAAAACGAAACACCGACTAAAACAAAAAAGCAATAAAACTCAAACACCTGCAAATATGTACATATGTATGTATGTATGTATGTATGTTTGTATAAATGTCGACTTTGATGCACATCCGTGAGTGAGAAGAGCGTGAAACGGGCTCTGATGATTTATCTGCCATTGCAGTGAGGCTTGACGATGACGATGAAGCAACAGCAACAACAACAATAAACTGGCAAGGGGAGGAACTTTTATTTTATTTTATAAATTTTCTTTTGTTGTTGTTGCAGCATTTTAAAGGTGCAATCGATGCCTTTTTGCTGCTTAAGACACCCGCGCAACTCTGCTGCCCCTCCATTCTGTTGGCTATAAAAACATTATTAATTGCAAAATGCCCAACAAGCCAAACAACAAACCCAACATACATACATACGTACAACACCAACTACCACCGACCACCACAATCGACCTACACCTTCGCCAATTACTTGCTTATGAATGTACATAGGTAAATATGTACATATGTACGCATGGAGTTACTTAGTTAGTGAGCGAATGTCTTCTTCGTGGATGTGGGCTTTGCTTTGGCATTGCACTTTCTATTATTTTAGGAAAACTACGACAGCAAAGGGGCAGAGTTAAGCATAGTGGGGGAGGCATGACAACGCTACATGGTAATAGAAGAATGTTGCTTGTTCGCCGTTGTTATATTTGTATACATATCTACAGTGCGTATACATACATATATGAGTAGTTCTTGTTGTTTCTTTATTTCTGCCAAAGTTCATAGATTGGCGGAATTGGTCATTATGGCACTGAAGTTCAGTGTTGCCAGAACTTTTCCAGAGATCCAGCTAGATTCTCAAAAAAAAGCTAGAAAAAGCTAAAAAAAAGCTAAAAAAAAAAGCTAAAAAAGGAAGCTAAAAAATTACGAAATTACCCGGTAGAACTTGGAGCGAGATCTCCCCAAGCGAGAGCAGAAGAGTACTCTATTTGATATCCTTTCCGAGCAATATCAACATTTTTCAGTTTTGTTTTATTTTGAGTGTGTATATTACTTCCTTTCCTAGGACATATCTACAATGTTAAAAGCGAGTATAAAAATTTTATGCTTATACACGAAGTATAGGGAGTAATAGAGCATCTATTGACACGTACTCCCGGATTAATAAAACGATGATCCCACGTCCTACTGCGTATTTTAATGCTTTATTAATGGGTGATCTCCTGTGTCACTGATCCTGACAAAAAATTTGCAAGCAACAGCAACAACAATTTTTTGATTCTGATGTTTATCTGGATTAAAAAAAAATTTATTACAATCTATACGGACCCGAAATGGATCCAGATAAGCATCAGGATCACAAAATTGTTGTTCCATTTGCATGCAAAATTTTTATGTGGATCTTGATCACAGCCAGGGGAACTCGCCTAATGTGTCTTCAAAACACACATAAATTCAAGGTCAATTTAACAGGTCGGTTGATACATACACACATACACGCCGTGAGCTTACTCTAAGGAAAACGACATAGTTTGACATTCAGCTCACGGGCCAATGATGGATAAACTCAGAGAATGAAGAATTTGACGAATTGTAAAAACGAATGCATGTATAGAATATGCAGAAGTAAACAAATTGAATAGCTGTCGAAGAAGAAGAACAAGAAGTCAGCTGATCTGAAGAACCGACGTGTTTAGTGGAGCCTGCATAAGTTATTTATTTTCATATACTATATGTAAATTTGTACTTCAGTGTCAATAAAAATAACGAAATGTTAAAAAAAATGTTTTACATTAAAATAATGGTACGTAACTATGATGACTGTATGTCTGTATATGAGCAGTGAGTAGCGCTCATTTTTTGCGGAGTTTTAGCAAATAAAAAAGCTAAAAAAAGCCAAAACTAAACAAGAATTTTTGCAGCTAAAAGACAAAAAAAAAGCTAAATCTAGCTTGAAAAAAATCTAGAATGGCAACGCTGCACTGCACAAGAAAAAACAACTGCAGAAATATGCATTTCATTTGAAAACTCATCACTTTAATGGCACTTGCATTGGCATACCTAGAATGCTGTAATTGTTTTTGGGCGACTGTTATAAAAATGTCCCGCGATTTGCAGCAGATGAGCCATACAATTTTTTTTGGTATTTTTATTTATTGCCATAGTAGGTACATACATATATAAATATATAGGTACATACATACATAAATACTTTTTCAAGTTTTATCATGCAGTTTATGGTTACGTCTACATAAATTTTTCATAGATATTAAGATTTAATTGCTATTTTTTAATAGTTTATTGAGTTTGTATGTACACAGAGCCAAAAAGTTCACCTACAATCAAAGAGACTGCCACCTAAAAAAGCTATTTGGCCGAGGAGAGGGAGAGGGGACAAAATTTAAGAAATTTTTGCTAGAAATTCTTCTGGATTTTAGCTTGAATTTCTTCTTAAATTTATTTAAAAGGATATCGAATGAAAACGAGGAGATAACTTCTTGTTTATTAATTTTTTACGTCATTTTGTAAAAAAAATTCAATTGTTAGAAGAAATCTGCTTGTTTTTAGGAGAAAATTTTTATAAAGCAAATCAATAAGGACATCCTCTAATTTTTGCTTGAACCTTTTTGAATTTATTAAAAAGGAAAACTTTTTATTTTTAAAAGAGCCCTTATTAATTCAAATTTTGCTTTAAACGTCTTAACA
Source organism: Urophora cardui (assembly GCA_960531455.1). Classification (NCBI taxonomy): domain Eukaryota; kingdom Metazoa; phylum Arthropoda; class Insecta; order Diptera; family Tephritidae; genus Urophora; species Urophora cardui. Next base: position 114,691,205 of record OY482672.1, read on the forward strand.
TACGTACATACATACATATGTATGTACATATATACTCGTACATACTAGAAGTATGCATAACAGTTATTGCATCAGCCACGTTTTATGCGTGCAATTACATGTTCAAGAAATTAAAAGGGAGAACTTTTTATTTTTAAAAGAGCTCTTATGTATTTCCTCCTTCCGTCAATTTCACTACGGCTTTGCACATTTCTACAATTCTCAAACGATTAATGAAGCACTTGGTATAAAGAGTTTATTATGTCCATCTGCACTTATATGAAATGAAATGTTGCTCTTTGTCTGAATAAGTCCTAGGAAAATACTAGTTGACTAATTATGTTTTCCGATGAAAATCAAGATTATCTTCTTAATAATATTAAACAGGGTTTCTTCTTAATTTTACAGGTTATCTGCTAAATTTATGTGAAAAGGTTTTCATATTTATTCTAGGATTCATCTTCTAAATTTTATTTAATAGGTTTTCATCTTAGTTTTATAGGTTATCTCTTAAATTTTACTGAAAATGATTTCATCTAAAATCCACGGGTCATCTTCTTAATTATATTGAAAAGGTATTCATATTAGTTTTACAGATTATCTACTTAGTTTTATTAAAATGAAATATCCAGTAATAATAAGACGGACATCTTATTGGAGAGAAAGCATAGAGAAATCCGCTAAACTTTGTTCTAATTTATAGGGCATTTTAGGTGGTATTTTGGCTCTGTGTATTCGATATGTAACATCTAAAAATATATATGTACTACCTACATTATAATAAATATTACTCACTAATATTTTCCCCCTCTATCTTTCGCTCTCTTTTCTTTCCAGCTGAGTGCACGAAAGGCTGCGAACACGGTCATTGCGACAAACCCAATCAATGCATGTAAGTATCTAAAAACAGCCTTATTACATATTTATGTATGCATCCCATAACCAACATATTGACTAATATAAAAATACATACATACATACATACATGCATATGTATATTACATCAACAAACAATTTACTAGTAATTTCTTAATAACCACACGAATTCATTTAAATTTAAATAATACACGCCCGCACATCATACTTACATACATATGTACATATGTAGGTACCTTACATAAACAAGCTTGGCGCAATTCTCTGCCTCGCCAAGACTGATTCCATTCACTACATCACCACCACCACCACCAGCCGCCCACCCACACATTTATTAATAGCAACAACACGAAATTCTCCTAACAAAATTCACGCCATGCAATAGTTTTTAGAGCTTCTTTGTTTATTGTGTCTACTTAAAATTATTATTTTTATTTTTTTTTTTATTCGATATCATTCATGGGCGATTGTCAGATGCACTACTGGCTGGCTGGCTGGCTGGCTCCCCGTCTGTCTGTGTATCCGCTGTACCCACTCGCACTGCTAAACTAAAATACCCATCACCCACCTCAGTCCGCATTTGCTTGCAGCTAATTAAAATTGGTTTTGCACGTTCGTTGGTTTTGTGGAGTGCGCGCAACGCAGCTACTGCATTTTTTTATTTTTGCATTTTTTATTGCTGCTACTGCTTTGATTAGTGGTCCGCGATTAGCAGAGCAATGTGAGATTTTTGTTTTTATTTTGCTGCTTATGAGTGATGACACATCTCTAGCACAACAATGTGGTGTCACCCGCAAGCGCTGAAATTTTTATTTAATTTTTGTTTCTCATTTTCCATTTTCATTTGCATTAGCAAACCTTCTCAACAAACTAATCGTGTTAAGCTTAGTCGTCAAGTAAACCCACCCAAGATTGAGGCATTTGTATGTATCGCCATATTTTTATGTAAGCAATTTTGTCAGCAAATGCAACATCATCACTCAGGGGGCTCTCTGCTGACTTTGACATAGGGATTCCAATCCCGGGATCCCGCTCTTTTTTGACACCCCGAAAATCCCGGGATAGCTAGAATTTTATCCCGGGATTTTCGGGATAAGATAAAGAGAGAATATTCCGCTATTATAGCAAAGAAAAGTTATATTTTATATAATTTTTATTGGTCTCAGATCTGTATACTAATAGCATTTCCTATTCTGAATGAAAATGTTGCATTATCACCATGTGTCCTGTGACCTATTAAAGTGTTGCTTTTTTCATGTGATGAATGAAACAAAAATAATGCAACCTTTTTTTTGTGTTAAGAGCAGAAAATGTTGCCCGTACTCGGGCCAGTTTTATATTTTGTCAATAGAACAAACATCCCTAAAAAAGTGTTGAGTCTGTGTGGAAGAGAACAAATATATGTGACAGCCGGAAGAAAGTGCGACATAAGGATTAAAATTTTTGATTTTTTTTATAATTAAATTTTATTGTGTTGAAGTACGCGTTTTAAGGAAACGTACGTTAGGTATTTTTAAAGCTTTTAGCTTGTGGCAAATTTCATTTGATAATTTCTATTTCCTGATTTTTGGTCATTTATTTTTCAAATGGAAAGTAAATAATGGAAGAAAATGGAAACAAAATTTTAATTAGACTTGATAGTCTTACAACACTGTACTAAAATTAAATACGCAGCTGCATACTCGGAATTCATATCAAAATTTTGCCTCCGATATTTATCTATTCAGAAGTTGCATTAAATATTAAAATAATTTTTATTGGAAATTATCAAATGAGCCTTTTTATTAATATCCTAAAATTAGCAACTGCAAAGGCAAATGTTTTGTTCACCAAATGTATGTAATTTTCGTTGTTGGTTGTGCTCTTTAAAGTAACTCTTAGGTATTATTAAATAATACGCATGATTTTACATTCCTATTTTATTTTGTTACTAATGAAATAATAAAAATGGCAATAAAAATTTGTTTTTTCTTTGCATTTTAAAGTTGTAGCGCTTCTCTAAAACTGTACATATTTACTTTTTTCAACCCCAAATGTGGGAAAATAGTACTTGTCGAAAAATTTTTGTAACAGAAATAAAATTCTACATTTCAAAAGGATTTCGGTGTAGTTTTTGAGATATTCATGTCCAAAGAAGCGAAAACCGCAGTTTGTGGCCATATTCACTCCTCAATATTTTTAAAATTACTCACTTTCATTAAAAACTGATTACATCTATTGAAAGCACGATCATTTCTTTTGAAGACAACGTAGATATCTGAATAAGATACCCGAAAAAGCAAAGCGCTGTTTTCAAGAGAAATGATCGTTCTTTCAATAGCTGCAATCATCTTTTAATGAAAGTAAGTAATTTAACAGATTGAGCAGTGAATATAGCAAAAAATCGCATTTTTCGTCTCTTTGGACATGAATATCTCAAAACCTACACGTATTACCGAAAATCCGACTTCAGATTCAGAATCGGCGCACCGAAATCCTTTAGAAAAGTAGAATTTTATTTGAGTTGGTAAATTGTTTGGAAATTTTGTCGGCCTGTGTAATTAAAGTCCAATTTTTATTTATCCCGGGATCCCGGGATTATAAAACAAAATCTCGAAAATCCCGGGATCGTAAAAATCCGAAAAATTGGAATCCCTACTTTGACACTCCTTGTTGTACTGCATTATTGTATGTATGTACAAAACATACATTTGTATGTATTTAACATTCGGAGTTGATTTCATTTTGCATTCCATTTGCCAAATGCGCCCAACAACTCGTCTCTAAGTTTGCCAAACTATGTATATATGTATGTACATATTTGTATGTAAACTTTTGTTTAGTTTTAAGCGCCCTTCCCTTTAAGTTGTTGTCTAGCATTTTCGTTTTTTAAGTTTATTTATTTATTATTTTTTATTTTTTTATTTTTAGCCATTAAAAGGGCGTATAATGTTTGTATACCATTACCATAACTTAAATGGCGCTTGATTTTGTTACTTACACACATTTCAGATGCTTTATTTTTCCTTTGTACATTTAAGCTTCGTTATTCACCACCAAAAAACTAGTAAATGTCTAACTAGTATAAGCGGCATGAAAGCCACACAAATTTAGTACCAAATCGCAGCAATCACGGTTCACATACCATTTTACTTGCTTTGCGCTTTGAACGACTACTAATGGCGTTTTCGATTCTGGCATGAAATGTTACCCTTTAATATCTCAGTTATTAAATTACGTAACCTGACTTCGTTTTAAATGGCTGGATTTGTAGATAATGATGCCCTGTGACTTAGTTAGAGGTCAATATTCGCTGAAATGACCACACAAGCCACCTTTTAAAGCTAATAGAATCAAACAGGGCAACATTTTTTCGAGAAACGAAAACGGCATTAGTCTAGTGACCAGACTCTAGTCTACCCTCTGTTTGTCCTTAGATACGTATGCCAACGAATACTGCGAAATAACTGTTTCTTCTTCTTATCCAAAGCTTGTCGCTTTTTTGCAATTTATTTCTTGTGTGCTGCACCTGTAATAGAATGAGGGCGCATCCCTACAGTCGCAGTCGAATTTCGCATACATACTGTCTCAAATACTGCATTGAGTATGTAGGTACAAGTTTTGCTTTTTTATTAAATTTGAAATTAGCTTATTTTTTCTGCTATTTGGATTTTTTTATACTCAGCTGTACTAGTACACAGAGTATTATAGTTTTGATTTCCTAACGGTGGATTGTAACAGAATGAAATAATCGAGATAGATATAGACTTATATATATCAAAATGATCAGGGTGAAAAGACAAATCGATTGAGCCATGTCCGTCCGTCTGTCCGTCTGTGAGCACGATAACTCGCGCAAAAATTTAGATATTTTGATGAAATTTGAAATGTAAGTTGGTATCAAGACAGGAACGGATGGTATTGAAAATGGGCGAAATCGGACCATGACCACGCCCACCTCCCCTATATAGTAAAAATCGGAAATTTTGTATCTCAGTCACTAATAGAGCTAGAGTGATAAAATTTCACACACGTATTGAGCTCAGGCCCTTATGAAGAAATATGGTGAAATTTTGGAAAATGGGCGGTGCCACGCCCACTTATTAAGGGGCAAACATTGAAAGTTTTATAAGTCATAACTCAGAAACCGTTGAAGATATATCGATGAATTTTGGTAGGCGTGATATACTTACTTAGGCAAATGTTTCGACGAAAAATTGCCAAAATCGGTTGACGACCACGCCCACTTTTATATATGGGTCTTATAAAGTGACCTAATAAAAACATTTTAAGCGATATCTCTGTCAAATATAAAGATATATCATTGAAGTTTTATGGAAGGTGTCCAACTATGGACATATAACAAAAAATACAAAAATTTTGGAAAATGGGCGTGGCACCGCCTCCTTTTAGAAGCAGGAATATACGAGATTTCTGAGCCCATAACTCGACAAATAATCGATATATTATGACGAAACTTGGTGTATACACTTTCACTACTTGTAGTAATACATGTTCAAAATTTTAGCGAAATCGGTTGACGACCACGCCCACTTTTATATATGGGTATTATAAAATGACCTAATAAAAACATTTTAAGCGATATCTTTGTCAAATATAAAGATAATTAGTTGAAATGTTGTGGCATGAGTTCTACAATAGATCGGAAACAAAAAATAGAAAAATTTCGGAAAATGGGCGTGGCACCGCCTCTTTTCAGACAAAGGAATCAACGAGATTTCGGAGCCCATAACCCGACAAATAATTGTGATATTATGACGAAACTTGGTTTATACACTTTTATAACTTGTATTAATAGACACGCAAAAATTTATTGAAATCGGTTTATGACCACGCCTACTTTTTAACGAAGATATTTCTGGAACACCCTTTGGGAATTTGTAACGTGACATCTTTGTAACTGGAAGTCATAAAGGAATTAAATTTTGCACAAAGAATAATATTCATATGCTTAGTTGGATCACTGATAAAAATTTAGAAAATGGGCGTGGCTACGCCCACTTTATGCAGCACTCGATTTATATAAAGTACCTACACCGTGTTTCCATCAAACGCAAACAAACAATGAAAGCATACAGCTGAGTATCTAATGTTCGATTCTACTCGAACTTAGGCTTCCTTACTTGTTTTTTCATATCTTCAATTTCAGTTGAAGTTTTGCATTACACAATTCGAGGACGAGTTTGCTTGTACGTATTTATTTGCATATTTTATTAACCATTCAAACCCACAAAATACACATGGTATACCTACATACATACATCTGTAAATACATATCTAAATATGTATAAGTACATATGTATATGTGTGCATATGAAATGCAATTCATAGTTGATGAAAAAACAAAATTATTTACAAATTTCTCCCACATTTTATTCCCGCGGCGTCAGGCAGCGGTATTCGCCACGATTTTGTTCATTGCCTGCTTTCTAGTAATATTAATAAAAATCAACTTAGTATTCAGGTGTCTGCTTTCGGCTGGCACCAATACATAAATATGTATAATTTTTCAATTCTTTTTGTTTTTGCCTGCCAAGGTGAAGAATACACTTTGCTGAGCCAACAATTTCTTCTTGTTCTTTTAGATATTCTTATTTTTCATACCTTTCGCGTTATTTATTTTATATGTACCAACTACATTCATACACACAAATAGTTTATGTGACAACCGCTACTCGTATTTAAGTCTTTCTCAAATAAATCAAGTTCAGTGCACATCTGAGCGGAATTCAATGTGATGGTTGCCGTTTTTTTTTTTTTTTTTTTTTGACATAGCCTCTTTTTGTTTTAATTTCTCTGTCACGCAATTATGGCGAAGCTAGACATTCGGTTTCTTCCCTTTTGCATATGACTTCATACATATACATAAATATTATTTAATTTATTTGAAATTTTGTGATCTTTTATTTCCATTTGAGTCCAAGTTTATGCAACTGGTAAATTGGTTTCATGAAGGTGCATTTCTTGCTGGCTACGTGCTGCCACCTCCGTACAACCGTTTTCTATAATGTTTGTTAGATGTTTTTTAAAAGCTTCCAGTACAAACAAATTTAAGAATAATTTTAAACTAAATCAATAAGTTCCAGAATTGTTTTAGCGCTTCTCACTGCAATACAGGTAAACAATGTTGCAGCAACATGTTCGTATGACTTACAACTTTAAAGTTTCTTAGTCAAACTACAGTTGATATTATTGCATCCAAAGGTTATCGCCAACAAATCACCTCTCGACGGCAGCATGTTGTAGTCGGAATAAGAGGCAAATAAATATTATTTATGATAGGTATGTAGTTGCAGGTAGCAGTGAGTAGTAGAGTAAAATAAGTAGTGGAAGAAGACACAAATGGGGTACGATTAAATAAGCCAAAAAAAGCTACTGCCGACCGGCGCACCTTGATTCGTGTGCAATTTTATATTCATTCCGCTTAATATCAACATGTATACATACATACATAAAATATATATTTATGTATGTATGTATGTACAATAATGATGATGGCGGCAGGTGAATTTTTACTTTGAGATATATTGACAATATTAATAACATCAAAACAACATGAAAAATAAATAAATAGACGCAGCAGACAAAGGCATAAACTGCGAAAGTAGAGAGATGGTTGAAAAGAAATAAACTTGTACATAAATTTATTTGTATGCGTGCCACATGCAACAAGTGTGGCGCCCCTGCAATAAAAAAATATCAATTGCGAAAAATAGCTAGCTTATAAGTAACTACTTTGTGGCATTTTTAATGTACTTAGAATAACTAACGTCTAATTGGACCATAAGTCATGCAGAGGAATCCAAAATTCGATTACCACTTTTACTCGTTAGTAAATTAAAATGGCAATGTGGCTGCACAGATGCCAATGACAGCAATCAGCTGTTTGATGAAGTCAAACAAAATTTAATTTTCAACCGGCCGCGTGAAAAGTTTAATTTGTGTGTTGTAAATTTTGTGTAAAAGTAAGTATTTATAATATTAAAATTGTTAAAAAGAGTTTGTAGTGGAAGGAATAAGCGTAGATTGGTAAAGAAGCAAAAGGAAATTTATTTAAATAGATTAAATAGTATTAGCGAGGCAGAAGCAGTGACAGCACTAGCGGCGTTTGGTGCTTCGGTTGCTTTAGGTGATGATCTTCATTAATTAATGTGAATAATAAGTGGAGTATTAATTTAAATAAACAGAAATTATTTATTTTAACAGCGGGTTTAAATCTGGTTTTTATTAGTTGTTATTAAACTACAACCTTTTTTACTAATTTCTAAGTAATGTCAAACCAACTAGCTACTAGCTGGTTTAGATGTAGTCAGAAAATAGCCATTGACTTTTTTGTGTTCGAAAAGTAGCTACATAATAGTTGGTTGACATCTCATGCAGAAGTAACCATAGTTGACCGGATTGTGGCCATCGCCGAACAAAAATAGTTAGTCCGAGTATATGAAAATTTACAGTATATAGTCAATACCAGTTGATTTGTAAGCAACTTAAAGTTACTTTTACGTTAGATTCATTTCCTGCAGGGGCACGTTTTATTTTACTGAGAAGAAGTTGACACAAATACAGCAGTAATATGTGGTGGTACTGCGAACAGTGGTGGCAAAAGTAATAATAAAACCAAAGAGCTCCGTAGTTTATTTAAGGAATTTTTAAATTTTCATATATAGCTTGTTTATAATTAAAATGAATACTAAATTAAATGTTAAATTTGCTTTAAGACCGTTATTTTTGGCCACTACTGTACACATGTTTCTCATTATTCTTGATACATTAGCGCCTTTAGGGGTATCACTATACATAAAACACTATACATACACACATACATATGTACATACATAGTACATATAGGTACATATCACTACATACCTATAAGTACTTTTTTTGTTCATGAGCATACACCTTCCAACTTTAATTGTGGCAAAGTTGACAGCAGCGCCAGCAATATGTTGACGAACACAACAAACAAAGACAGAACAAGAAGCTAGCACAACAAAATCAACTACATTAAGCAGGTACTAACTGAATGTATGTTCATTAGGGTGGTCCTTAAAATCAAATTAGCGATAACAGCATAGTCAAAGATATCATAAAATATATATTTGGTAGCCTCGACTGCAGTACTGTACTAACGATTTTGGGAATTAGATAAAAAAACTTAATTTAATTTGTTCAGTTTCCATAGAGTTTTCTGACCGTCTCCGATCAGGACAAAATTTTTATGTGGTATCTTCGACTATATTGACATCGAACAAGGGGGTAAAGTTGAAGAAGTATGACATAAAATTGGTCTACATACATTTGGGGACCACGCTAATGTACATACATATGTACATACATGTACCCACTAAAGCCAAGCAAAAAATGTTGAATGTTGCTGGCGACTGTTAGCCGCCTGCAGCAGCTATCAATAAAATATACTGCACATATCCATGTGTATATAAATAAACACAAACAAATTTATGTATGTATGTACGTCGGCAGCAGCCTTGTTTTTCTTACTGAATTTTTGAATAATTTTGTTGATAAACTTGTGTTTGGCCGTTGCCATTATTGTGTTCCTTTTGTTGTTATTCTTGTTGTTGGTTATAATGATGCGCAACAAGCGGCTGATGCCTTTTTTGTTGTTGCTGCTGTTGGCAGATGAGCGCAGAAATAAAACTATGTACAACTGAAAAATTATAAAAACTTGATCCGAAAAGCAGCTGTTAACATGTGCATGGATGTATAGATACCCTGCAGGCAAAACAACTAGTTGCATACTACAATTCTACCAGTTTGAAAATGTCGGCATCTAGTTGCCCAACTATCCATTTTACTTGAAAGCAACTGGTAGTTTTAACGTGGCGATGGCCTACGAGATGGCAATTGTCTTCCCTTGCATAAGCTTCATACTAGAAAAATACCACTCAGTTTCATACCAGTAGATAACACATCAGCTTCATACTAGAAAAATACCAGTTAAGGGTATACTAGAAGAATACCAGTCAGAATAATACTAGAAAAATGCCAGTTCATCTAGATGAAAAAATAGCATTTTAGTTCATTTAATAAAGCTCACTTTAATTAGCTCAGTACTTTTTAAAGTTACATTTACTACATATTATATACAGTACACGCAAAGATGGTAGAATAATGGCTTCGTGCTACTGCGGCAGTTGGCTGATAGAATCTCCTATTTGGATGAAACCACACCTGCGTCGCTGGGTCACGGTGTGTGATAAAACCGATCAACAAAGTCACAAGGCATGGAAAATTAAAATGTTGGCACTGAAGCGTAAAAATATGCTTCTAATTGAATTGCTAACTAACTGCCGATAGTCAGTTGCTCTTTTTTAGTGGGCGAACTCTGAATAAGCTCGCAAAAACAGTAAGCTCATAGTAATGAAAAGCGTAGTGTTGCAGCAAAATTGGCAAACTTGCATAGAATTCTCTTAAATGGAAGCAATAAAATTAAAATTAGTTTTCTCAGAATAGCTTAAGAACACAAAACATGCAAAAGCACGTAAGGGGAAAAATAAGTGAGATATTCGCCAATGCCGGAGTTTGACTCGGAGTGCCAACATAAACCAATTCCATTTTACTACTATTAGGTATTTATTCTTGTTTTTTTTTTTTATTTTTTTTTTTGTATTTTCTGTAGCTAAAAACGTTTAAGAATCCGCGCATTTAAGTTTTTTATGCTGCTTTTTGTTTTCTTGTTTATTATTATTATTATTTTTCTTTTCCAGTTATTTTTGTTATACGAGTATGTATTACTGTTGTTGTTCGTTTTGTTGTTATTACTACGTGTAATACGCGCAGGTAATGTGTGGGAATGTTTTAATAATTCTACACGCATCCGCACGTGAGGCGCGCAACTTTTGCTTCGTATGAGCAGAGCATATAATATTTGATTGTATGTACATATGTAGTATGTATAGAATATATCCACGTCCATTTCGAGCTGAAGCGATGCCATTAAACACTGTACCTACAGCAAGAAAACAATATCAACAAACAGAACATTGACCAAAGAGCTTAACAGTGAATAACAAATATAATAACACAATCGTAAGAGCCATATCAGCGAATTAACAAAAGGGCAACTTTCTTAGCAGTAGTGATTTCATGTTAAGCCATGATTACACTAACAAAAATATGTGTGCTACATACTTATGCTTTCATACGAGTACCTACATTGCTGACTTTAGAATTGCGTTAGCTTGGTAAGGAGAGTGGGATTGATTTGTTTTAAAGCATGACTGACATTATTAGCATTAATTATTTTATAATCAAAATACGAAAAATCCAAATATATTTGAAAGCACCCTAACTACGCCGTTCCATTGTTGCTGTTGTTGATTGCTGGTTATTGTTCCATTTGCTTCTAGCACACTTAGTATGCGTAATGCATATCCATAGTTCGGCTGCCGAGGATTTATTTGGCCAATCAAATCGTATCTTTGTCCACCGTCGAACGTTAGAAACATTTACCTATGTACAGCAATGCCTCTAAAGTTTTGAGTCCAAGCTCAGGCACGTACGCTTACACATGTAAATATGTCTATATGTATGTAGGTACTTATCATTCTCTACTTGTTTGCTTGCCACCACTTTAAGAACGCATTTCTACTGCAAGTTACTGCTGAAGCTACCCTGAGCCCTGGGCCTTTACCTATTTTAACAACAACTCTCTTCCGCACATGCAATAAATTATTGGCAATTATCTTTTATAGGTGAAGGCCCTTCTCTCAGCATACGCCGATTCTATTCTGCCAAGAGGCAGTTCATGTTAACTTTCAACAACAACATATACGTGCTTGGCCGCATTTCAAATCAAGCAGTTTATGAAAATTATCTCTCTTTAAATTTAAAAATAATTCCAGTAACACCTTGTGCACACGAAAGCACGTCATCAAGAAAAATACCACACTTAATCGATAACTTTTTTCTCCTTTTATTTTTGTTTTATTAAAAAAAAGTATCAGCACTGACGTCATAACCCCTTACTAGGTCTCATTAAGTTGAATATGCATCCACCTTCCCATACAGCTTTTGTTCCGATTAAGTATTTTTTCATCGCAATAACCAAACTCACCATTCGAGCATCCGACAGTAGTGGATTAGTGGCAGGCAGTCTACAGAGTTTACGTGTTATTGACGGATCTCCAGCCACTGCCATTTAGAGGGCTGGCATATTTGTTGCAGCGTCATTGGCATGTTGCAACGCCATCAAGTCCACTATGCATAGTCACTGCCATCGTAGCCTTTTTCACCTTCACCTTTTCTCTGCTACGAAACAGGTGATTCATCTTATATCTTCAGGCTATGTCTGTCTTCAATGAATTAATGTTAAATTTAAAAGAAATACAAATTCTACTGTTTGCTGATGGTGTGGTTCGTCCTTTTATTAACTTTATACTTTCTTACGCCTAGCACTAAGATCACGGTCGTGAAATTTCGCCAGCAACATGCATTTATGTATTTTGCCTCGAAATGTTGCTAACCACATTTGTTGTCAAAGAAGAATAAACGCCAATACGAAAATTGAGCAAATGTAAATAAAAAAAAACTTTTAGTGCATCGCCTCAATAGCAAGAAAAACATTTTAACACAAAATATAATTATGTATATATTATGTATCTACTTTTTTTTAAGTTTTACCATATATGTATGTCGAATTTATTGGACTTCCAGCACCACCACTAGCATGTCAAAGAATTGGCAATACAAGATTTGCAAAACATTCCCCCAAATTAAGTGACAAATTATAAACTGTCAATTTCTAATGCATGAGAAATAATTATAAGACATGATTGATCGTTAGTAAGGCAATTAGAGAGGGATTTAAGTAGAGCTCGAATGAGTTTCGCAAGCTGAGACCGATTCGCTTCAGATTTTTTAGGGTTTCTGTTTGATAGGAAAGTGTCTCCCGAAAGTGTTTCAATTGAAAGTATTTTTGAATGCAAAAGTTCAATGCACTAAATACTTACAATTTTCAGATTTTTTAAACAAACATAATAACATTAAATTTTATAAATTTTGTTGGAAAATTATGTAGAAAGATATCCAGTTATATAGCATGTATGAAGTATTTAGGCTCGTAAACGGAATCTACATATTCCGAGAATATATGTATAGCAGGGTGTACCTACCGACTAGAAATATAAACCTTATAATTTTTCTAACCTTGTCTGGAATTGCTGGATAGATACATACATATGTATGTATGTATGCAATTGCTCTTTACGCGAACGGACACACTTTCTTAAGCGACAACTAAGTACGGTTTAGTATTGCGAATCGTTCGAATAGAAGAGCGCAAACTCTCAACTAATTCAAAATCAATGTAAAATCTCTGAGGAGAAAAGCTTTCAACGCAATTACATTGCCGGCGATGCCGCTTTTGGTCATTACAAAACTAAAAATTGACAAGCGAGCTCACTTCTGTCAGTCGCAAATCAAACTTCTTCTTCTTCTTGATTGGCGCCCAACCGTCTAGACGATTCTGGCCGAGTCCAACAGCGCGCGCCAATCGCTTCTGTTTCGTGCAGCATGGCGCCACTTGGGAACACCTAGGGAGGCAGCATCGCTGTCCACCTGATTTTCCCAACGCAGTGGAGGTCTCCCTTTTCTTTTGCGTTCAGCGGGTTTCGATAGAAATGCTTTCTTGGCTGGAGCGCCTTCGTCCATTCTCACGACATGACCTGCCCAACGCAGCCGCTGGATCTTTATTCGGTGAACAATGTCGATGTCTGTGTAAAGCTCGTACAGCTCATCGTTAAATCTCCGTCGATACTCGCCCACGCCAACGCGCAAAGGTCCATAAATCTTACGAAGAACTTTTCTCTCGAATACTCCAAGTGCCATCTCATCTGATTTTGAAATTTTCCATGCTTCTGCGCCGTATATGAGGACTGAAACGATGAGCGTCCTGTAGAGTGTGATTTTTGTTTGTCGAGAGAGGACTTTACTTTTCAGTTGCCTACTTAGTCCGAAGTAGCAATTATTGGCAAGCGTGATTCTTCGTTGGATCTCCGTGCTGACATCATTCTTGGTGTTAATGCTGGTTCCCAAATAGACGAAGTCCTTAACAGTTTCGAATTTGTAGCTATCAACATTGACGTGGCTGCCAAGGCGTGCTGTTTCTTTGTGTGATGACAGAGGTACTTCGTCTTGTCCTCGTTAACCGCCAAACCCATTTTCTTAGCCTCTTTATCCAGCTTGGAGAAGGCAGAACATACGGCGCGAGTGTTAGTGCCAATGATGTCGATATCATCGGCGTACGCCAGCAGTTGTACACTCTTGTGGTATAGAATGCTTCCTGTATGGTTAAGTTCTGCAGCTCGTATTATCTTTTCCAGCATCAAATTGAAGAAGTCACACGAAAGGGAATCACCTTGTCTGAAACCTCGTTTGGTCTCGAACGGTTCGGGGAGGTCCTTCCCAATTCTGACGGAGCTGGTGGTGTTAGTCAGCGTCATTTGGCATAGCCGTATAAGTTTTGCAAGGAAACCAAATTCAGACATTGCGGCATATAGGCAATTCCTATTCGTGCTATCAAAAGCGGCTTTAAAATCGACAAAGAGATGATGTGTGTCGGTTCCTTTTTCATGGGTTTTTTCCAGTATTTGGCGTATTGTGAAGATCTGGTCGATGGTAGATTTACCAGGTCTGAAGCCACACTGATAAGGTCCAATCAGCTTGTTGACGGTGGGCTTCAGTCTTTCGCACAATACACTTGCTAAGACCTTATATGCGATATTCAGGAGGCTTATCCCACGATAATTGGCGCGTACTGTGGAGTCTCCTTTTTTGTGGATTGGGTAGAGCACACTTAAGTTCCAATCGTCGCAAATCAAACTATAGATTGAAAAAACAAAAACAGAAAGTATGGAAAAAGAAATGTAAAACAAAGAAATTGCTTACTTTACTTAAGTGGATTCAATAAGCAATAACAATAACAAGTGCAAAATAACCCAAGCCAAACGATCGCATTTTGTTTGCAATCGCCAAACACAAGCAAAAACTCCCCGCGCTAAGCGCCAGCAACAGCTCAGACCCAGCACAACTGACTTTGCTGTTCCTTACAAACTAACTGCCACGTTTTTACGTAAAAAATCAAAATGATTTTGATTTCTGCGGTACGGGCTTCTGCGTCGTACGTCGTTGAATAATCGGTTACATACAAATCCCAATAAATAGGTTGGATCAGCTGACACGGTACACGGGTTTACGTTCTCGACTAACTGGGCTATAACTCAGTCAAGAGTTGGCTAGCTAACTCAACGTTGCAACGTTGTCATTGTAATTGATGCCATTGTAGTTGCTGCCGGCTGACTGACAGCCGCAAAGACATACTGACGCACTGACTACATACATATACATACGTAGATATGCACTGACTGCCACCACCGACCACGATGAAGATGATGATGATGATGACCATGCCGATGAGCGTGATGGTGACGAGGAGGGAAAACACCGAAGGACATTGACTCGTTATACTCGCTTACTACTTAACGCACGCTAGTCAAAATCCAGCTGGTGGCAATAGAGTGTAAGAAAAAGCATTAAATAAGTAAATAACTCCACTTGCAGTAGATTGCCATCTAGGCAGGGATGGAAAATAATTGTTATTTTTGAAATTTCAACTCAAAAAGTCAAAGGGAAAGGGTTAATATTTTTAACATTTATATATACCATTGTGATGCTCGTGGGCCACAGATGGTCAATCCGATGTGATTTTTATTTTTTTGACTTTTATCGAAAAAATCAAAAAATAACGATTAAACTTTGATTTTTATTTTTTACGTCAAAAATAAAAATCAAAATGGCGTAGATCAATGAATATTGGTATATAGGTCGATGCGTATACCAATACGGAAGCGAATGCGAATACCGAATATCGAATACGAATACCAAGTACCGAGAACCGAATATGCATACGAATATGCATATGAATATGTATGAATATGAGTATGAAAAGTGTGTGAAGGGGAATACGGATACCAGTATCAACACGTACATATACCGAATACCAACCACGAATACTGCATATCGAAACGAATACGTATAGCGAATTCGAGTCGCGAATTCAAATACCGACAGTACCGAATATTAATCTGAAAAGTAGGTGAATGCATACATATTCATATGGATCATGACATCACATTATGATATCACATCACATAATCACATCACATCATGACATCACATCATGACATCACATCATGACATCACATCACGACATCACATCATGACTTCACATCATGACATCACATCACCACATCACATCATGACTTCACATCACATCATGACATCACATCACGATATCACATCATGACTTCACATCACATCATGACATCACATCACATCATGACATCACATCACATCATGACATGACATGACATCACATCATGACATCACATCATGACATCACATCATGACATCACATCATCACATCACATCATGAAATCACATCATGACATCACATTGTATTCGCATCCTCCTACTTTTCATATTAATATTCGGTACTCGGTGTTCGATATTGGAATTCGGGACTCGAATTCGCTATACGTATTCGTTTCGATATGCAGTATTCGTGGTCGGTATTCGGTATATGTACGTGTTCATACTGGTATCCGTATTCCCCTTCACACACTTTTCATACTCATATTCATACATATTCATATGCATATTCGGTTCTCGGTACTTGGTATTCGATATTCGGTATTCGCATTCGCTTCCGTATTGGTATACGCATCGACCTATATACCAAATATGACCCAGATACCAATATTCATTGATCTACGCCATTTTGATTTTTATTTTTGACGTAAAAAATAAAAATCAAAGTTTAATCGTTATTTTCTGACGTAAAAAATAAAAATCAAAGTTTAATCGTTATTTTCTGACGTAAAAAATAAAAGTCAAAATTTAATAGTTATTTTTTGACGTTTTCGATAAAAGTCATAATCGTTACGATCCCTGCATCTAAGCGAACGTACGAAAGGTAGAACAAGCGATGAGCCACAGCTTCGGCCAGCCGCCGCCTATCGTGGCGATCTTAACTTGATCTCGACTTGGTGCAATTCAAGCAAGCCAAAAAGCAAGTCGAAGCAATTCAATGTCAATTGATTACTACGAGTACCATATGGTGCCTACATGCGTACGAGTAATGTTGCCCTGAAAAATCATGGGGCAGGTCTTTAATATGGTGTGATTCCGAAAAAACTTTCGATACCAAAAAAGTTTTTTTTTTAGATCAAATAAAGGGTTTATACCTCCCATACCCAGAACACCTTTGAGGACAGGGGGCCTTCTCAAAACATGATCTCGAACTAAAGTTGTTCTACACCATCTCGAGCTGTATTTCACTTGGAAATTTCTAAAATACAGCTGTGGAAATGGTGAAGTCCTCACTAGTCCCGGACACATAACATTTTTTGCGAGGTTGTTAATCACCGAAATGCCCTTAAGCCTAGCGAAGCTTAGGTTATGTTGTGTTGTAGCCGCATTGCTTTTTTCACCTACATATTTTATTATTATTATTTGCGCTTCATCTTTTTTCTCTTTCTCATTACCTACCTGTACTTCGATTTCTTCACTTGGATGTGCATATGCAGTTTGTTGAATGTTTGCAAACTTGGAATATTTATTTTTCTGGTCTTTCTTTGTTCATCCAGCTAACGATACATCCATATCCATTCATTCATTCATTCGTTCGTTCGTTTGCTTTGTTGTTTGTGCTTATGGTGTGTGACCATTTTTGCAAATTATTTCTCACGGCCAATAAGCACATGTATCATGGTAAATGCGTACGTATTTAGATATGTACATATGTATGTTTGTGCATACCCTGCAAAAATCACTGGATTATATGATCCATTTTGTGGTAGATTGGAGTACTTCCAAAGTGATCATAAACATAGCCGCAAGAGAGCTACTCGTTTATCTGCATCGGCTCGTAGTTAGCCGAACATCTCTTCAGAGATAATTAAATTTCATTAATTTTAGTACCTACTCCATGAATTAATTCAATGTAGGTAACCCTTGGATTACTCGGGTGTCATGCGGAAATCGAAGTATGTGATCCCTGCCTAGAATATCGCCATGTTAAATGGACCATATTTTTTATATGAAATGTGGCAAGTTATGGAGTACTCGGTTAGTCCACAACGAGTACTCTATACACGCGTGCATGGAGTACTCGGCTTTTTTGCAGGGTACGCCTGCGCACAAACAATAACCTTATTTACTTACCGACTCGACGCATGACTGACTCAACTGACGTCGCAACGCAACGCGCGAAAGTAAGTGGTCGCAACACTTGTTTCGCCGCGACTCTCTTTTGCGCCCTTCAGCAACAACACAGTGCGCCAAGAAAATTCGTTTATATTGCAAATTAAAGGAAGAAGAAAAATAAATAGCGAAGTGATCGAAATCGAGTTTTTGAAATGGTTCTGTAGCAAGGAACAGTAAGAGATTGTATACGATGAAGAAGCAAAAACAAACATGCATACCCTGCAGGGAAATCAATAACTAGTGAACACAATTTCTGGTACAGAACTAGAGAAAAGGTGTCACAGAGGCGCCAGTTCATTTGCCGTCGGCTTTGCACATTTCTGCAATACTCAGGTTGTTATTGAAGCATATTATATAAAGAGTATTTACAGTTTGCATCTTCACTTTCTCATTTAATGAAATAAAATGTTGTACTAATTATACTTTTATGGTCCCTTAGGTTTATTTTAATTTTTTGTATTTTATTACTTTTTAAATATTATTTCAAATTTTTATTAAAAAAATAAGAATAAAAAAAAAAATAAAAATTATCATCCGCCACTAGCATGATTCGAACCCGCGCTCGCCAGATTGCAAGTCTCACGCGCTAACCACTCTGCCATCGCGCTACTTGCTTTAAGCGTGCGAAATGCTGCACTTGATTGGCAGATGTAAAACTGTAGAATTTGTAGCAATTTTTAGCTAGTTCAGAACTATCAAATAGGAAATGCAGCGGTGGATAATTGACACCGGCAATCGCCATGTTAAATTCGCCAGTTTCGAACATGCAAAAGAGATTGAGCTCGCACTAGTAGTGCCGAAAAATGCACTAGCTGCGCACCAGTTATGAACTGGAGATTTTCCCCACAGGGTACATATAAGAAAATTTTAATTTAATAATGATAATTATATGTATATACATATCGCGATGGCCAAACAAGAAACGGCAGCCGAAAAAATGCCCAAAAACGTTTGAATCAAATTAAATGCGCTGGCTGCGCAATCAAAGGCCGTGGCGCTTTTTTGAGTTCTTTCCTTAATTCTTCGATCGATGGTTTATCTTGATTGCACGTCTTTGCATGAATGAAAATTAAATGCAGCAACATGTTTGCCGCATTCGTGCGAAATTTTTTCAAATTCGGATGCGCAGACAAATTTCGTTATTATTTCCCTTTTTTTTGTCCTTTCTTCTTCCTCATATTTCTTTTTCTGTACAGGTATTTATTTTCTTGTACAACATTCCCTAACTTACACACTAGTCGTATTTAATATAACAATTAAGTAAAAAAAAAATATCAAGTAATAAAGCAGCTTCAGTATCGGGGCGCATAGGAAAGAAACAGAGAGATTATAGAGTTAGATAAGAGAAAAGGAATAAAAATAAAATAAAACAAAAATTTTACGACACTTTTTTAATATTATTTTAAGATTATTTTAGATAGACAGGGTAAGCCCGATGACCCCAACTTTTAGTCACTAATACTTAATTATCAATTTTTTTTTTTTTTATTAATACATTTTCTTTTGTTATCTTTGCAGTTGTCAAACCGGTTGGAAGGGATCCCTTTGCAACGAATGCGAACCGTACCCGGGCTGTGTGCACGGCACCTGTAACAAGCCCTGGAAATGTATTTGCAAAGAGGGCTGGGGCGGTTTGCTGTGCAATCAAGATTTAAACTACTGCACCAATCACCGTCCGTGCCAAAATGGCGGCACATGCTTCAACACGGGACCCGATCTGTACACATGTAAGTGCCCATCAAACTTTATGGGAACTGAATGTCAAACTGAGATCACCTCCTGCAAGGAGGGCAATCCCTGTCAGAATGGCGGCATATGCCTGGACGAGTCATCGAAGCGTGGCTACAAGTGCGAATGCACGAAGGATTGGGGCGGCGCTTTGTGTGAGGAGAAAGTGATTACGTGTGCCGATAAGCCCTGCCGCCATGGTAATTGCCGCAACACTACCAAAGGCTTCCAATGCGACTGCCCGAATGGCTATAGTGGACGCATCTGTGAATTGCATGTAGACAATTGTAATCCAAATCCGTGCCAGAATAGTGGCACCTGCTTTATGGCCGCTTCGGGGAATTATCAGTGTCAGTGTCGCAGCGGTTTTGCCGGTAGCATGTGCGAGCAGAATATCGATGATTGCCAGGGTAATCCGTGTCATAATGGTGGTACCTGTGTTGATATGATCAATCAATTTCGTTGCCAATGCGTACCCGGTTACCTGGGCTCTCTGTGCTCGGACAAGGTAGATCTCTGTCTGACTAAGCCATGCGCCAATGGGGGAACTTGCACGAATCTGAACAATGATTACAAATGCACCTGTCGTGCGGGCTTCACTGGCAAAGACTGTTCGATCGACATTGACGAGTGCATGTCGGCGCCCTGTCGCAACGGCGGCACCTGTGTAAATCGCGTCAACAGTTTTCACTGCGTTTGCGCTAACAATTTCGCTGGCAGACAATGTGAAGAGGAATCGTATGCGTCGGCCACATATAACGCACGCCAATACGAGGCGGCAAAGCAGGCGCGAACCGATGGCTTGACAAACGGGCAAGTTTTCCTTATTGCGATACTTTCGGTAGCCATGCCGGTGGTGGCGGTGATTGCCGCTTGTGTGGTGGTTTGCATGAAACGCAAGCGCAAGCGAGCGCAGGAGAAGGACGACGCGGAGGCGCGCAAGCAGAACGAACAAAACGCAGTAGCAACACTGCATCACAATGTGAATGGCGGAATGGGCATTGGTAGCGGTGGCGGTGGCGGCGGTGGTGTTATGGGCGTTATGAACGGTGTGGTGGGCGGTGTGGGCTTGGGTGTCAAGCGCACCTCATCTTCTGGTCTCGCATTCGACAACTCCAATCCAAATATCATCAAAAATACCTGGGACAAATCGGTAAACAACATTTCAGCCTCGGCGAGTACAGACGACTGCTTGAATACGTCGCTGTATGGCAGTGCGTTAGCCAATTATGCCGCCGACAATAATGCCAATTCGGAATTTTGCGGTGTCGGACAAATTGCGCCGTTGCAACGCGCCAAATCACAAAAACAACTCAACACAGACCCCTCCTTAATGCATCGCGCCTCGCAGCTATTGCACAGCGCTGCCAGCGCTGTGGCGGGTGTGAGCGCAGCTGCTGCTGCTGCTGCGGCGGCGGCAAATAGTGCTGGTGCCGGTGCTGGCATGAACGGAGCTGTTGGCAGTGGCGGCGGTAGTGGCAGCGGCGGTGGCGCTTCAACCAAAGACTATGGTGTCCATAGCAGCAGCAACAGTTCGGCTGCTGAAGGCAAACGCATATCTGTTCTCGGCGAGAGCGCGTACTGCAGTCAGCGGTGGCCATCGCTGGCGGCGGCCGGAGTGAGTGGTGGCTGTGCAACACAAATGATGGCGGCTGTTTCCGCAGCGGCGGCAGCGGGGAATGGTGCAGCGACGTCCGGCGTAGCGCATCATCACCAACAACAGCAACAGCAAGCACGCGCCGTTATGTGCGGCACGCCACATATGTGAACGGCATGTCTGTTGCGTTGACTATGGCGGCGACGGCTTCGTAGGCGGTCGTGTTCGTGGTGGTGAGCAGTTTTTGGCTGTGGCGTCAAGCGGTGCAAGCGACGAGCGCTATTGTAAGCGCGCGCGCTCGGTATTGACGGCGCGTTGGGGGGGCACGCATAACAAGTTGGTCAAAGCAATGCCTGCAAATTGCTTTTAAAATTTTTCTTTTCTTTTTTTTTTTTTAATTTTGATGCAGGAAATTTTTTTCGAACGAAAATATGTGCTGTCGCCTTAACAATGATAATAGAATACATATGTATGTACATATATTTACATACCATATGTACACACATACATAAACAATATTTTTTTTGTAATTATAATTTTTCGCTGTTGAAAAGGACTGACGTTGATAAGAAAATTTACTGTAAAAAGCCGTATACATAACATTTGAAATTAAATAATTAAATTTAAGTAATTTAGAGCGAATGAACAGAACGAACTTGAAATGGCAAACAAATATTTTTAATTTGAAAAAAATATATATGTATGTATATTTTGCTAAATGTGTGCTTTGTAGGATTTAACAAATTGGTATGAACTTGGTGTTGAGACATTTTTAATGATTATAAGTTATTTAGTAATTATTTAAGAAAGATTTGATAAGCGAAACAGCATTGAAATTACGCATTCCGCTAAAAGCAGAAAACAAACGACGAGTATTTTTCCCTTCTTCAATCTTTCCTTTTGCATGACGCAGCCGCCACAAGCCCTTTAGACACAAATATTTAAATTATTAAGTATTTAAGAAAGCTTTTCAAATTAAAAAAAAAATAATAAATAAAATATTCGTTTTTCAAGAGCGCGCTGAAAATTGTGAATAGTTTTTGTAAAAATATACACAAAATTTTTAAATGATTAAATTAAATGACAAAGCCGCTCTGCATGGTGGTAAAAAGAAAAATAATAATAAATTATAATAAATCGAAAAGGCTTGCTTGACAATTCTGATGTGTGCAACTGAAAAGGTTTGCAGTAAAAAATGCCATTCTTTTTTGAAAATGTTATATTTAATGCGCAAATATTTTGGTACATTATTTTTAACTGAGTTTCGCTTATAAATTTTTTTTTTTTATTTTATATGTTTTTTTTATTCTTTGCTTTTGCAAAGCAGAGACTTAAGCGGCATGTAAGTACTAGTTTTAAAATTCGCTTTTTTATTAAAATTTAATACTTTTTTGACTTAATTTAAATGAAGGAAGAAAAAAATCTTCATTTTCTATATATTTTGTTTATAAGGGTTAAAGTCTGTATACATACATCTATACATATAATCTATCCTAGAGCAAATGTTTAGGGTGAGAAATTTAAAATCTATCTTCTTTTGCAAATATTTTTTTATTAATTAAAACTCTTGACCTTTTTTTACTAGTTGAAAATCTAGATTGCAAAATTTAGCCCTTCAAAATTCAGCACTTTTCGCACCTATCTAGTTGATTAGTAAACATACATATATTTCAAAATATTATTTTTTATGCCACTTTAGTATAATTTTTGTTACTTAAACAACTAGCAAACAAGCAAAACAAACAAACAAACAAAATTCAGAAAAGGTGAAGACAAGAAATTATACAAAAAACAAGAAAAAAAAGAAAATAGCGATGCCTCTTATTCCTAGACACTAATAATAATTTATTCTTTAGTTATCTTTTATTTTTATGTTACACACATACATATTTATGTACGTATGTATATGTATGTAAAAATAGTTAAAATATTTTTTATAAAAATATTAAGAAAATAAAGTATTTAATTATAAAAAAACGATTAGAAGTCATTTTAAAATTTTCTTAAAAAAAAATTCACAAAAATTTACGCAAATAAACAGTAAACTTTAAGACCGGTATTCATAAAAAATAAAATAGGATTTAACAATTATATAAAGTGGCATTTTCATATAAATTTTCAATTTGAACAGCTTTATAAATCTATTTTATTTTTTATGAATAAGGGGGTTACATATTTCCATGTTTCAGTGTGTCGTACAGAACAGATATGTATGTACATAAAATCAAATAAAAACTCAATTATTAAATTGAATTTATTAATTTCTAAGTGCAACCTGTATAAAAAAAATTAACTTCGGCAAAAAGAAAAATTAAGCAACACAGAAAAAATTGGACGACCATAGTAAAAAAAAATTATGAAAGCACTTATTGTGAAAACCTTAATAAAGCAACATTTATTAAAAGAAAAAAAAAAAACATTTATTAAGTTTAAAGCAATGATAGTAGATATGTTTAAAATATGCATAAAACGACCAAACTGAGAAAGAGAATGTTAACATTTCGACAAACATACATACATATGTATGTATGTACATATAGCACATTTTATTCAATAGGAATTTTATTTAAAAAAAAAAAAATTGTTATTGAAATATACGGTAAAATCCCAGAAATCAAAAATTTCGAGTTAAATCCCTATTGAATAAAACTAATGTTATGTTCAGACACAACCTTAATTGAACATTAAGAGCCTTCATTCAATTTTCAAGCCCAATGATTCTCAATTTACCATACAAAAATTGACCAAGTTAATGCTTCATTAGAAATTAATGAGTTGTTAATGAAGAGCAATTCTACATGCAACCCTGTTAAAAGGCTTGTTTCATAAGTAAAATGAAATGTCATGAAAAGAGAAATGTGATTAGCGTCAGTGTCCACTAAACAGGTTGGTTCGTCAGATCAGCTGCATTCTTGTTCTTCTTCATCGCCTATCAAATTTGTTTTTATTTCTGCTTATTTTATACATGCATTCGTGTTTACGATTGGTAAAAATTGTGAGATGAATGTCAAATTATTTCGTCCTCCTTGCAATTTTGACATTTAGGTCACGAGAGTTTGATATTCAGCTCACGGCGTGTATGTGTGTATGTATCTTGAGCCGACCTGTTAAATGGGCCAAGTAAATTAAATGTGTCTGAACACCAAATCTAAAGATGTTCAATCAACCCCAATTGACTTAATTAATTTTTATGTCTGAACATGATATAAAGGATTTATGTGAAATGAGATTGTTCTCTAATATAATGACCATTATTTTTTTTTTAGTTTTTTAGCAAAGCACAGTTGTATAATAATATAAATTGCAAATTTCTCGTGATGATCTCAGATTAACGCTTACGCGGCTGCTTTTTCGCGTTTGCAAAATACATTAAACTACTAAAAAAAAACAATTTCTTTCTTCTGGCCGCCCACTTTGAACTTAAAAATCCTAAAATGGTTTAAGAAAATCGAGACGTTACATTGGAAATTTCGCAAAACCCACAGTGGAGGTTAAAAGTTCACCCAAGTTTTAAAACATACATATATTTCCACGAAACTTTCAAGCTTCCCCAAACACAAATCCTTAACTCCTTTTACTCTCATTTGTATTCAGCGAAAATGTATGCTCGAGCTGCTGCATGTCTACCCAACAGGATAATAATTGTGTGTAATTAGTTAAAAAAAAAAAAACACAAATTATTAAAAACAAAAAAAACGAAATAGAAACGTAAAGTTTAAAAGAAGAAGCACTAAGGTGAAATTAAAGGCAAAATGGTTCCTCGTTAGTTTTTAACCAAATTGTGTGAAAACTAAGAAAAAGTAGCAAAGCAATGATAAATAAGACATTAAAAAAAAGACAAAAAAAATTAAATAAAAGCGAAAGAAAATTGTATATATGTATGTAATTTAAGCGGCTGCACTTAAAAATATATATTTATTATACAAAAATGTACATATGTATGTATATTTTTTTTTTATCATTTTCCACATTTTGTGAAAATTGTATGTCAAAACATTTGGGAGAAATGCAGAAAAAAGTTTTTAAAAGGTGCTTTCAAATTGCGTTTTCACACATTTTCTTCTCTTCTACAGCATTTCACTTTGCTCACACATTTTTTTTCTTTTCGCATTTGACTTTTGAAACGCTCACAAAAGGGATCGTAAGTGCTGAGTTGAATAAACTAAAAACGCATTAAAACGATTTATTGCAAAGCTGTAAAAGTGTTGGCGAATATTTTTTTAATTTTTTTGTTTATTTTTTTTTGCAATACCTTATTTTTTATTTTTATTTTGTCTAATATATTTTTTTATGTAATTGGATTCTTCATTTATTTTTTGTTTATTTTTTTTACGTTTCAGTTTTCGTTATTTATTTTATCACTTATTTTACATTATTGTATTAATTTTTTCTTTCTTTTCCTTTTTGTTTTTTGCGCTTTATTACTATTTTTCGTTTTTTTCATTTACTTTTCACACACTTTTTTTTAATAAATGGACACTAACTAAACAAATTTTTTTGGTCTTTCAGAAAATTCACAATCATAATACTGTTCGGACTATTTTAGAAAAAATGTTGTGATTTGCTGAATTTTCGATTTAAAAAAAAATTAATAAACTTCCCAACAAAAAAAATAATAAAAACGGAAATACCAAAAAAATTTAACGAAATTGACTTGATAAAAAGAATTGCAAAAAAACGTGTGAACGCACATCTCAAATATAAATATGTAAATATTATCATTAAAAGAAAAAAAATAATTCTCATAAATTGACCTAATAAATTAATAAAACTGTAAAGAACTATAAATAGAATACATATTACATATATATATATATATATATATATTTATACGACATTAGGGTGTAAAACTTGTATGCTAATTTATACAAATATGTAGTTGTTGTACTTAAGATTTAGTCTCAAAATTATACTTATAAATACATACATACATATGTAAGAAATATTTAGTAATTATTTAGCCGCTAGCTAACGAATGAATTTCAAGTAAAAATAAAACAGTAGACAAGAAATACAACAAAGAGAAATATATGAAAAATAAAATTGATAAAAAATATGAAAAAAACGTACAATAAACTTTTTATGAACGAATTGAAAACAAAAAACAATGGTTTTTCATTTTCTATGGAGAGAATACCTACATACTTACGTTTGAAGAAGATGCATCGGTAGACGAACGGTGCCAATCTTCTCTCCCATTTAATTGGATTTTTGTTTTTCCTATTAATTGGGTGGACCTGCAGTTTTATGCCGATTCCGAATGGCGAATGCTTTTTTTGTGATAAGCTTTTTCATGGCACAAATGCACTCGGAGGGTATGCCGACCACTGCCGAGGGGTGATCGCCATTTTCAGAAAACCCCAATAATCGAGTTTTTAATTAAGTATAAAATTGATTAATTTGAATTTTGCTGTTTTACCCGGATAAGATTCGGACGAGCCGATTCTTTCATATTCATAAAAGTAGTAATCTTAATGAATTTGGCTTTTTCGTGTTTTTCAAATTAATAAAACAAGAAGTAAATTTTTATCGTCCAACTTAAAGCAAAGTTCTCCCTGCAATTTTAACATTAGCCGTATTCGATTGGGCAAGAGTTAGAGACTTGCGAAAAAAACAACCACTGGTATAAAAATAAGTGAAAATTAAACGACCGTTCGTTAAAGTAAAGGAATTGGAAAAAAGTTGTGTTTATTTGATGAAATTTCTTCAACTTTTTATCGATAGATGTCTCCCCTATCTTCGAACACCGTTCGTTAAAGTACGGACAAAGAACGTATGTTGTACAATATACGTTCTTTGGTACGGAATTCGAAAACATTTTCTAATGAACGGTATTGCGTTGAATTCGAAGATAGGGGAGACATCTATTGACAAAAATTTGAAACCATTTCACTTATACACAATAGAAAAAATTGGCATAATCAGTAAAGATCAGTTTAATGAGTAGCTGGCATACTCTCTAAAGGTCTCTTAAAGTCTCTAACATTTTGTATGGAAACTGTCAGCCAAGAGAGCAGAATCGAGTATAAGCGAGCAGAGAAGTGCCCAATAAAACACTCCTATTATATATGTATCTATGTATTATGTACATGCAAATCATTCCGAATGGCATGCCTCTCAACGCACTTTTATCACTGCAATAGACCGATTGAGTTGGAAAGTGAAGATCAATGCCACTATCACGAACACCGTCGGCGGTACCGAAATGACGTTTTCGGCAAATCGGCATTATGACAACCGACGGCGCGCCGAATATTTCGAAGTTCGGTAAATGGGCATTATGAACACCGAATGAACGAACATTTTGACAGTTTTTCGTGCCGAAATTTGCCGCAAGTATTTGGTTGCGGCGATATTAACAAAATATCAAAAATTACAATAAAAGTTTAGGTAAATTTTGTAAATGCATGTATGAAGTTGTAATAAGTGTTAGTGAGTGTGAATATATGTAAATACATTAATCAACCGGTCGCGAGAAGCCACAAACATGGCATTGCATTGCATTTTCCACCGCGATTGAATCGCTGTTATATGCAAAGAAAAACTTCAAAGAAAAAACTGTGAAATAATGATAAGAAGAGTGATTTACGTGTGTATGTAGGTTTTGGAAATTAAAATATATTTTCACCCAAGAATAATAATGCATTTTCTGAAGTTGATAATTATTGTTTGGCTACAGGGTTGCGTGATTTTGATTTGACTGAATCACTAATCAAAAATATTTTCTGATTCTTGATTTAAAATATTTTCAAATAAAAGATAATTTTTATTTGTGATTCGTTTCAAAAAAAAATCAGAAATACCCTTTGATTCGTGATTCAAACTATTTTCAAATCAAAGATAAATTTTATTTGTGATTCGTTTCACAAAAGAATCAGAAATACCCTTTGATTCGTGATTCAAACTATTTTCAAATCAAAGATAAAATTGATTTGTGATTCATTTCTCAAAAGAATCAAAAATCTTTTTTGATTCTTGATTCAAACTTGATTTCGAATCAAGATTCTTAATAAATTTTTGATTCGAATCAAATTTTTGATTCGAATAAAATTTTTGATTCGAATAAAATTTTTGATTCGAATCAAATTTTTGATTCGAATAAAATTTTTGATTCGAATAAAATTTTTGATTCGAATCAAACTTTTGATTCGAATCAAAAATTATTTTGAATCAAAACTTTATTTCATATAAAAAATACTTTAGTACGTGATCCCACCACCCCCGCGAGTTGAAATGCAAAAAATCTAAAATTTCAACAAACGTCTGCGTTGTATGGGAGGAAATGCAAGCAGATTTTCGCAGTTGTTTTAGCCAAGCACTTGCGCATACATATGTATGTATATACTTACATACATATATATAACGAATAAATGAATGAAAGGATGAATGAATTATGGTTGGGTGTATGCATACAAAAGAATCCCTGCAAAAAAGCCGAGTACTCCATGCACGCGTGTATAGAGTACTCGCTATGGACCAACCGAGTACTCCTCAACCTGCCACATATCATATAAAAAATATGGTCCATTTAACATGGCATTATTTATTATCTAGGCCTTATTTCGCATGGCGGATAAGCATTAGGAATAAGGTGTGCTCTCAGAGAGAGAGTACTCCTTATGGCGTGATGACATCAACACAGGAAAATCAGCCTTATTTTAAGCCTTACGCCATACAAATTTGCTACCTTTATAATTTTCAGGCCTGATTTCGGAAGCCTTAAAATCTGCGGTTTTAATTCTTAAAAAGGCTTAGATTTTTTGGTGGGAATATACATACATATGTACGCGCAAATGGCTGGCTAAGGCAACTGCGAAAATCTGCTTGTATGTATGTATATCCTTCCCTACAACGTAGCTGAAAAATGTTCGTGATAAACTGTTTTCGCGAATGCTTTGTTAGTTTTCGCGATCAGTTTGTCTCACATGTGAGTGGCGCCATGCTGCACGAAACAGAAACAATTGCCGCACTCTATTGTATTCCGCCAGAATCGTCTAGACGGTTACGTGCCAATTAAGGAAGGAAGGAAGGAGAAATATTGTTTTGTTATTTTTCGCGCACAAGTGGAAAACTGGATTTTTTTTTTGATCGCTTCTTGCGAGAGAGGAGCATATTTTTTTGCATTTCTCTCTCGTGATAAAAGAACGAAAAAATATTAGTGAAAATTCTCACCTCCTGACTTCATTTCCATATAAAATACAGATGTAATCTAACACATATATACATACTTATGTAAGATGCATGTACATATGTACTTACCAATTAATATGTAAATGTATATACATACATATGTAAATTTCTCTTATACATATCCACACATATGTACTTACCCACCCAGCCAGCAAGGTACCGTACATTTAACGAACATTGCGATTTACGAGCTGTTCTCGAATAAGAAAACAATAACAAAATAAACTTTTTTCTATCATGTCAAAAAAAAAAAGAAAACGAAAAATTTCAAACTCAATATTTTAAAAGTATGTATGTTTGTAAAATTTCTACATTTACGATAAAAAAAAACGGACGTAAAAAGATTCATATACGAGCGCTTTTTCGATACATTTACGACACTCGTAGGCACTGAACATTTTAAAGCGAAACAGTATTCGTAGGCGAATCGTAAACGGCTATCATAAACGATATTTTATTAGAGTTTTCTGCGAGAAAACATCCGTTTACGAGCTCGTTTACGATGATTTTGCTGGCTGGGTACTTATGTACTTATAATTTATATATTTTACATACATTGAATGAACCCAATAAAAGAATAAAATAACAGAATTTAAAAATAAATAATAATAATGCATTTACCCAAAATGATCTCGTACTAAAAGTATCTTTTAATTGAAATATATTTAGGATTCACTATAGGTACATACATACATATGTATATTTTAAACCCGTTCAAATTAAACGAAAGTGGTTTGTTGTATTTCTTTACGAACAGCAATTCAATCAGGGAATTTATTGGTAAAATTGATTCTTATTTACCTATACACAAAATTTCTTATGTACATACTACTTATTTACTATAATACATGTATATCTACTCTAATTCTTACTTCTATGACATAGAATCTATGTAGATATGTACATATATGTATATGTTCGGCTAACTACGAACCGATGCAGATACACGAATCGGTCGCTTGGGCTATGTTAGTGGTCACTTTGAAAGTACTCCAACCTACCACAAATGGGGCATATAATCCAATGATTTTTGCAGGGCATATGTACATATAATACATATGTATGTATGCATACCCTGCAAAAATTCCGAGTACTCCATTCGCTAATCCATGGAGTGCTCGCTATGGACCAACCGCTTACTCCAGAACTTGCCACATTTCATACAAAAAATATGGTCCATTTAACATTGCATGTCATTGCAATGGAGTATATACTCCAGTCCCGCTTAACAATCATATTAATCCATGGAGTACCTACATTGGATTAATTGATGGAGTACCTAACAGTTAGCCGAACATAACAACAAAAACCAAATGTTTATCGCGACGACGACGAATGACGTGTATACATTCAAACATATGTATGTATGTAGCTATGTATGGATACACATATCGTCTTCGTCGCGATAAAAATTTGGTTTTTGTTATGTTCGGCTAACTACGAACCGATGCAGATACACGAATCGGTCGCTTGGGCTATGTTAGTGGTCACTTTGAAAGTACTCCAACTTACCACAAATGGAGCATATAATCCAATGATTTTTGCAGGGTATGCACCCAAGTGCCTATGCACATACATACATATGTATGTATGCATGTACGTACGGCGTAGCACAAACGTAAATACGACAATCAGAAATACATATGTATATACAGTCGAGTCTGGATATAGTGAACCCCCGCTATAGTGAACAACTCGATATAGTGAACACCGAAATATTTACATAGAGTACTCTAAATAGTGAACTATCGAAAGCCTCTAAATAGTGAACAAAATTTTAAACGCAACGGTAAGCAAAAGTGACAAACAAAAAACAAAAATTAACCAGAAATATGTACGTAAAATCGGGTATTCCTCGAAAATGCTCATTTTATGTTTATTCCTGGAAAATCTGATTCAATTTGATGCCAGTGTTTATTTGTTTCCTGTCGGATGCAGACCGCTTCTGAGTGAATGTGTGCTGTTTTATCTGTTTCTGAAAGTTTTTGTGTGTTAATAAATTAAGTTTTATTATGCCTGCGAGGAAATTCCTTTCGTTAAAGCAAAAAGCTGAAATTGTTGGGGAAATCGAAAGAGGCACTAGTGTTGCATCCTTGGCAAATACGTATGGTGTAGCCAAATCCACAATTACGGGAATAAAAAAAATTCGTAATCGCATGACCTGAAGCCAACATTACTGATAATGCTGGCAACCTGGCATTGGCAAACCTACATGAGAAAGTGGTCCAAAAATCACTTTCCGAACGCAAGAAGCAAACATCTATTCGCGAATTATTTAAATAAAAATTCATATAAACATTTGTATTTTCCAAAGTATTCATTAATTCCAATGATATGTTAATCTTACATTTACAGACATGAATTTTTATCAAATAAACTATGTTATTTAAAAAAAAATATCAACCTTAATATAGTGAACAGCCTGGATACTACGAACAGGCCGTGCAAAAATTAGTTCACTATATCCAGACTCGACTGTATGTACATACATATCTACATATTTGGCGTCAGCATCAGTGTTGCCAATGAAAAAAAATTTTACCGACCAAATTACCGCCCAATTCCGCCAAAAAAGGCCCAAAAATCAGAAGTCAACTTAAAATGGAATTACATATTTATTTTTAAATACATATGTACATGCTAAGTAATCTTGACTCCCACTCATTTAATTCAGAACTAACACTAGACTGTCGCCGATCTATAAAGGAGATGGCCAAACAGACCTGTCTGCACCTCGTGTAGGTCCCGGGACATAGGGATATCAATGGCAATTGTAGGGCGGGTGAACTTACGAGGCAGGGCACTACAGAGCAGGTTCTTCCATAAGGCATAGGTATGCCTTAGCCACAAACAAGCTAATTCTTAAACAGCATGTCTATAAACTAGCAAGCGATAGATGGCAACAGAAGCCAGTATGTCGAACATCAAGGCAAATCTGGCAGAAATGGGTTCACAAGCGATCCCATCAAATAAGTACTCTAAGGAGAGATGACATCTCTAAATTTCCCATCTCTAATAGATATGCGTGTAGTGTGTTTCACTAACAATAAAAGAACTTTACACGGGAAAGATAAAACGTTTAGCGTCCGAGAAATTGTCTCCACTAAAAATATTGATATTACAAATCGGATCAAAATTGAGTTTAGCCGCCCAACAGCCCAAAGTAAATTTATCGGACCAGATTTGGTCCGAAAGGCCCAATTTCGGCATCACTGGTCAGCATACAATTTGGCTGTTGTTGCACTTTTGGTGCATTTTATACATTTTTGTGTTTTAAGTTACCGAGAATGTACTTGAATATTTCTGATATGCTACAGTATTTTTGATTCTAAATAAATTTTTGATTCGAATCAAATTATTGATTCGAATAAAATTTTTGATTCGAATCAAATTTTTGATTCGAATAAAATTTTTGATTCGAATAAAATTTTTGATTCGAATCAAAAATTTGATTCGAATCAAAGATATTTTTTGAATCAAGAATCAAAAAAGATTTTTGATTCTTTTGAGAAATGAATCACAAATCAAATTTATCTTTGATTTGAAAATGGTTTGAATCACGAATCAAAGGGTATTTTTGATTCTTTTGAGAAAAGAATCACAAATCAAATTTATCTTTGATTTGAAAACAGTTTGAATCACCAATCAGAGGGTATTTTTGATTCTTTTGAGAAATGAATCACAAATAAAAATTATCTTTGATTTGAAAATAGTTTGAATCACGAATCAAGTTGATTCTTTATTTGAAAGTTGATTTTAAATCAAAATTGATTCGAATCACGCAACGCTGTTTGGCTACTATAAAAACGCAACTAACGAATTACGAATGTGTATTACCAACAATTTACCATTTTAATAAAAATTTTCGTCTCAATAAAGACGCGTTCAAATAAATATTGCAGGTGGTGGAAGGTCGGCTTCAGTATAATGCGCCGGCCGTATTTATTTTCAAACCACTAAGAATGTTTCAATGAATCCTTCAGAAAAAGTGATAATTTTACTAGTTATAATACTCCCGACTACGCAAAATTACTGTAAATCTCTCCAGATCTAACTCCAGAAAGGGAGTTCTGTCGGCTGATGGCAATGCATAAGGGTGCTCTAAGCAAAAATACTGTGTTATTAATGAAATATAAGTTCCCGCAAAATTTCGTTTGCATTATAGTGATCTATCAGAAACGAAAAATTCCGTTGCCGGGTACATTGTTATTGAAATTTTCCCCTGTTTTTGTATACAATTTTCTTTAATGTAGTTCAAAATAATTCTATGAAAAACAGAAAAAGGATAAGGTAAAGATTTCTTCCACGCAAAATTAAGACTATTTTTTTATCTTCAGCCTGTAATTAAATTTACGCTTGTTTACTTAAAGTAAAAGGATTGCTATGATCTCTCAAAAACTTTCTTTCGTTCAGAGAAATCCTTTGCTCCTCTTCCTCTACTAATAAAGCTGCTATCGCAATAGAATCCATTATTTTATTATTTAAATAAATTGTTTTTAGTAAAATAAAGTAAAAATGTTTTTGGTTTTATCAAAAAAATAAGAAACCTGAGAAAAACCCGCTCAATTTCGCATCAGCACTTGGTAACGCTGATTCAAACATAGTTCATATAGTTGGCAACACTTAACTTCGAACCGACGGGGTAGCTGATACGATTTTCGAGGAGTTCGGCACCGTGGCTTTCGGCGTTTCGGTAATTCGTTCGGTGTTCGTGATACTGGCACAAAACTTCATATTTCTCGGTTCCAAAGGAATTGGTTGTGTTGCTCAAAATTTATTTAGAGTGAAAGTGATCGAGAGAAGTTTAAATTTCTTCTATTTCAGCATTTGATGTACCTACCTAGGTACATACATGCATATCGTTCCATAACCGCCAATTCGCGTAAACAACAAATTTGTAGGGCAGAATCTTTTCTTTGTAAATACCTACGAAAATGAGCTACGCATTGCAGTGAAATTTTGTATCGGGATTTAATCATTTTTTGGACATAATGCAGCGAAACTTAATTGGAATGTGTAGCTTATTTATGTACGTAGGTATCTAGATATTTACAAAAGAAAGCGTTCTCTAACAATTTTGATATGTTCCTTACGTCAATTTAGCGGTTATGGTTCGATATAGGGCGAGTTTGAAGGTACTTTGTAGGTAATCACGGATTTATAAACACACTAGCTGACCCGCCAGACGTTGTTCTGCCTAAAATTTATTCCTATAAAGCCTAAAGAATAATTCCTAGGGTATCGTGTTGTTCACCATTATATCCCTATCCCTAATCCCTAATTCCTATCCCTATCTCTATCCATATCCCTATCCCATCCCTCCAAGTTTTGATATCCTACGGAAAACACTTCCAGAGATATTCAGCATTAAATATTAAGTTTGTAGGGGTTGTGCCACGCCCCCTTTTCCGATAGCTTCTATTTCTTCTCGTAAGTATAGTACCTACAGTTATTGGTTATCCATGAACTAATTTACAGGGTACTACCATAAACACTTTCAGAGATATTCAGCATGAAAGATTAAGTTTGTATGGGAGGTGCCACGCCCCTCAATATTTTCAAATTTTTTTAGCCTAAAACCGATTCGAGGAGACGTCTAGAAAATGATTATTGAAAGTTTCATTCATTTCTATGCAGTCATTTTTGTGTGACGCGGGCGTTGTGGTAAAAAACCACATTTTGGTCACGTTTTCCCACATTTTGGCCAATAACTCAGGAA
Organism: Urophora cardui; assembly: GCA_960531455.1. Lineage (NCBI taxonomy): Eukaryota > Metazoa > Arthropoda > Insecta > Diptera > Tephritidae > Urophora > Urophora cardui. Next base: position 114,726,580 of record OY482672.1, read on the forward strand.
CTGGATGGGATATCCAAATGAAAGTTTAAGTTAGACGTTAAGTGATAGAATGGTGAAGTTGAGTTTCATGCAATTATATTCAGTAGTTTTTGCGTGATGCGCGCACAATCATACAGACGGACAGACAAAAATTCTAAAAATTTTAGATTTGGGTTTCGCTGGTCTAATAACGACCTCTCCTATCAGTTTTTCTTGAATGTCTTCAATGTACAGACATCGTCCTGTTACAATTTTATTATACGAGTATGTATAGATATCGTCGTACCATACCAAAAACTAGCATACGATTTTTTGTGGCTGTCGAAAAGTAACAAGTTCGTTTAAATAACAACAATTTTAATGTAAAAACAGTATATAATTACTGATATTTTTCGTCAGCCAAAAGTCGAAAAAGTCATAAACGTAGTTTTTTCATCTAACGTCGCTCAACACAATCATCAAAAAATATGTACTGCCGTTTTTTATATTTAAACAGGATAATGTGGTATAATCACAAATTAGAAAGAATATATTTCCTTAAGTCAGGCTTAAATTGCATATACATATGTATGTACGATATATAAGCATAGTTTTGTAAATTTCTTTAACTTTTTAATACACTGGACAGACACAATACATATATGTACATATGTATCATTATACGATATTAGCCACCTATACCACACTTACCGAACTTCCTCTATATGAGATATTCTGACAACAAAGTTTATATTGGATTCTACGAGTTGTGCTTCTCCTTCCTATTCATTGCGACGCGGCTTTGACATTTGGATTCATTGTGGTGCTCCTCCCCACTCAAAAATCACCATAATATGCTTTCGGAGAGTTTGTCGTTGTATACATTTGAGCTAATCTTTAACCGGTGACTTATTGGCGTTTCTGCGCTATTGACGCCATAAAAAAATCAAGCTCTCATTGTTTTGTTACTACCGTTGTACTGTGGCATTGTTTTAGTTGTTGTTTGTTTTTATGTTTCGTCATAAAAGTCTGTGATTTATTGGCGAAAATTGACATGTTTATTGTAGATATTTGCTAGTCCAAATCAAGTGGCAAGTGGCAGACGCATTGGGCCATCGGTCGTTTTTAAAACAACACGCAGCAACCGACAGCTAGCAACAGTCACTCAGCCACTATACGATTGCCGATTTCTCAATATGTTGCTTACTGATGATGTTTGTTTGTGATGTTGCTAATTTTACAATTGTTGCAGCCATTTTTTGTTGTTTGGTTGTTGGCTTGTCTTTGCAAAAGTTCCCAGTTATATTTGTGGATAATTGCAACAAATTGGAGAAATTTTATGTTCGAATTTCGATAGGCCAAAGATAGGCGCTAATTGCAACAACTCATAGATATTCTTCATTACGAGTATGCGGTTGGTTGGTTGTTGGCTGGTTACTTAGTTACTTTTCAATAGCCGATAGATCTATCAACGCATTTCTGTGTATGTGTGTATGTGTGTGTATTCGCCATTGTTAATTACTTTGTATGTAAGCTTCTGACGTCTGCTAATTGCCATTGACTGACTGCCTGCCTACTGCCCAACGCAACGACTGCATTCTCCGCCAGTAGGTAATCTATCGATCTATTCACTATTGCCTTGCAGATCTGTGTGCTTGTTAGCTCGATCTCAATGTCGTTTCCCATTCGCTCATTCGTTCACTTGCGGATTGCGAATGATTTATGTTTATTATGGTCCATCGAGAGATATAGCTAAATAAGTGATCTTGGGGTCTATAAATAAGCGTACATACATACATGCATATATGTACATATGTATAATCAATATGTGCTCGCTTTACAGGTAAACGATTATGAGTTCGACTCCTGGCATTCTCGCTTGGTTTCAAATCTCTCTTAGCAGCAAAATATGTGTGCTCCTGTTATATTCGAGCCTGTTTCGTTCGATCTTTGGATGTATTCATTTTATTGTTCGCTTGAAGACAGACATAGGTAAGTGCATAATTATGTTATGTTAATTCCTTAGTGCAACACCCAGATATACGTATGTACATATGTATTTACACAGGTGCTATTATGCACAGGATTTGGTTCATATTCAGATCATATTTTTTTTTGTTCTATTCTAGGTGGAAATAAAGATAGCCTTTTTTTTTATTAGTTGAAGCGAACCTCAAACCACCGAGATATTCTCTGAGTTAAATGAGCAAAAAATTGTGGTTTAGTCTAAAAACTATCAAGACCATCTTAAATCAATTTTACCCTCTGAGATGCTCTTGAGTTTGCTGAAATATAATTTTTTTCTTTACTGAGATATCGGTCTTTAATCTGTACATTAGGGTGGTCCAAATTTGTATGAAGAAAATAAAGTTCTCACGAAATCCGTGGAACAACCCACATTTCATACGACTGTGCTATGGAAATTTATACCGAAAATTTTCACTTGATGTATTAAAGTTTAGAGACCGCGCAAATGCCTCAAACTTCCCCCTCTGATTTTACATATGCATGGTACATAATTTTTATGGAAAGTGCATAATGAACAGGAAAGATGTTTTTTTATCAGTTTAGGAATAATAGAATAAAGATAGAATTGTTCCGCAATGATTTTTTCGGTTTTAATTTTCTGGATCACCTCACGACATGCAAAAATTAAAAAGAATTGGCGCGAACTCTAAATTAAATTTTTTATCATTAAAAAAGGGAAAACATTTTGTTTTAAGCGTAATAGCTTAAAAATAGCCCTGTTCCGCAATGATTTGTTGCGTTTTACCTTTTCGGACCACCTTACTTTGCATGTTGATGATAATTATCATTTATGTTTTTTTTTTTGTAAGCACACATCCGATTGTATTTCTCCTAAGCAGTATAGTATTATACAGACATACATATTTATGTGTTACTAACGAGCCTTAATGTTTGACTACAAATCGATTTAATTCAATTTAATAGAAAACAATGTTCGATGAGTACTTTTTTAATGTTTGAACCAATCGGTTGGTATTTTGCAATCCGTCAACGCGCACTTCGTCATTGGCTGGTTGCTTCATTTGCCTTCACTAATTCAATTAAGTAATTAATTGGCATTTTTTTTTGTTTTTGGTTTTTTTGAGCAACGGCGATGTAGATGTGCCATTTTTTTACTTTGTTATTATTCGCATAATACGATTGGATTCACTTATTGTCTGGTTGCACATTTTCGGGACTTGAGTGCATATGTGTATTAAAACATACATTTATGTAAGCATTTATACAAAATATTATATTATAATCATGTAAGTATGTATGTAAGTTTCGAAATTTCTAGAACAAAGAAATAGGTATAAATCGATTTAATAAACAGCAAAAATTAGTTCGCAGTTAGGTCATTTTTACTCGACTTTTTTGCGATGATATCTTTACACAATTCAGTAGAATTTTCAAAAAAAAAAAAATTCTAAAAGCGGTTGATGACCACGCTCAATTTTATATATAGGTACACTCATAGAAAAACAGCATTTTAAAATCAAAAATAAAATTTTTATTTTCATAATGCACGTTTTAAACCAAATCATTTTTATTTTAGCAAAGCAAATTTTTAAATTAAATATGAAATTTTTGAAGTAAAAAGAAACATACTTAAATTAAAAATTAAAATGAATGTTGATTCAAAAACTCGCTCACTTTTAAAAATTTTTTGGTGAGAAAATATTTTTTGTATCTGTTTTATACAATTTTAAACAATTTTATTCTATCAGCGCTTGATTCAGAAACGAATTTGTAACAAAAAAAATTCTTCAATGTGATTGTTATTTTGTTTCTATGGAATTTCCGAATTTATTATACATACATAGCAACACAACAAGATTGAAATTTGAAGAAAAACAGAAAAGTGAACAAAATTAATTTTTGTGAACCCTACTTACTTTTTCATACACCATTAGGTGATTGACAGTGTCATAAAGTCATATATCATATTAAAATATTGTACGGAAATAGTTATAAAAGACTTTTCCGAAGCCTTGTGAAGAAGTAAACAAAAACAGCAGATCAAATACGACGACCCAAAAACATATCGTGCAGAGTTGTATTTATTTAGTACACATATAGCATAGAATTCAACAACAAAATATTATGACTTATGACGATATGACGCAATATGACAGGTTGTGAATCCCCTAATTGTATGTTAGTTGGCATTGTTCATAATGTCTAATATACATCACTGGGAAGAAGTAGTGTGGTAGGCAATGTTCGCCGCTGGGTCATGGAATCTTTTTTAGGAAAAGGGAAGTATAAATAGATTACTGTAATTCAGTATAATGTTTAATGTACCACTATGTGATGCCGCTCAATTGAATTTCAGGTTGATGTCATGGTTCGAATCCGGAGGAGAATATAAAATAAAGAAGAAAAAGGAGAATAAGAAATAAAGACAAACAGTTAAGGCGAAGAAGAAAAGAAGAGGAGAACAAGAGGAGGCTACATTTTTGCAGTTGGGACTCAGATTAAGAGAAGATGAAGAGACTACCGTTGACTTCAATTTCGAATCCAGAAGAGAATATGAAATAGAGAACACTGCAGTGAAGCAGCTTTTTTTCTCATAGTGCTTAAAATAAAAATAAACATTTTTAGATTTAAAATGTTGTCTCTTGATTTAAAAATTTTACAATGAACATTTTTAAAATAAAAATGTTGGTATTTACATCACTTTTAAATACGTGTTTGCCCATTTTAAGCATGTTGTCATATGTTTTTATAATTTTTTTCCTCAGTGTATTATAAAGTGGCCTAATAAAATCATTTTAAGCGATATCTTTGTCAAATATTAAGTTATATCATTGAAATTTTGTAGCATAAGTCCAATTACAGACATAAAAAGTTTTTTTAATGGGCGTGGCATCGCCTCCTTTCAGAAGCACGAATATGCCAGATTTCTGAGTCTGTAACTTGACAAATAACTGATATTTTATGACGAAACTAGGTGTGTACACTTTTATAACTTGTGTTAATAGACACGCAAAATTTTAGCTAAATCGGTTTATGGCCACGCCTACTTTTAAACAAAGATATTTCTGGGATTTGTAACGTGACATCTTTGTAAATAGAAATCATAAAAGAATGAAATTTTGCACTAACAATAGTATTTATATGCTTAGTTGGATGATTGATACAAATTTTGAAAATGGGCGTGGCTACGCCCACTTTATGCGGCACTCGCTTTATATAAAATACACCGAGTTTCCATCAAACGCAAGCTAACAATGAAAGAATACAGCTGAGTATCTAATGTTCGATTCCACCCGAACTTAGGCTTCCTTACTTGTTAGTATTTAAATTGGTCTAGTATAATATAAACACTAGAAAAATATTAGAATAGTTTGTGTTCTGCTAGTTTATCAACTGCTATGAAAATGACAAAGTTCTTTATAGTCTATTCGATGGAAGCGAGGAGCATGTCCCATCAGGTCGTACGAACTCCTAGTGCCATAAAATCAGCTGCTTGCATTTCCATTCAAATATTTCGACTCGGTATACTTCAAGTAAAAACGAAAATTGACGTACATAAATAAAGTATGTAAATATACAAGTAAATAAAGTATGTAAATATACATACATATATATTTTTTATATTAAGATTTTATAAAAATTCTTAGATTCGTTTAAAAAATTATGCAATAAAGAATATATCGACAAAATGCATTTGGGCCGTTTTGTCGCCTCATATTTATTTTCCTTTTCTTCCATCAGACTAAAAGATGGGTAAATAATCAACATTTTGTCATTCATTCAATTCCAGTGTTTCATCTCGCCCACCGCCACCGATGACCACCATTGATCTCATAGTCAGCTGGCTTGATGATCACTTCAAATCTCGACGCAGCTTAATTTAGAGTTCGGAGTTTCGTTAGTTGGTGTCTTTTGGCTGTCACCTTTTCTTGGCAGTTTTTTTTGCCTTTTTCAGTGTGTGTTTCCATAGCTTCTGAACTCATTTCTGCAGCATCTTTTGGGAATTTTAGTTTGGAATTTTTGAGCGATTTTGCTCTTTGTTTGTTGACTGTAAATTCTGTTGTTGTGATTTCTTTATTGCTTTTGTTGTTATATGAAGTTTTCTTATTAGTTTATTTTTGTACTCTTTGCCCTTTTTGAGCATTTCGTCTTTCTTGTCATTCACTTACTCGTATTTGTTTATATGCTTTCTTATTTAAAGGCAATTATTTATGTTTATGTGGGCGTTGCAAGAGTCGCGTAAGTCATCGAGGCCAATGTTTTGGTCATTCGCATTCGTCACACCGCCAACGTTCAATTGCATTCTTACTCCATGGCACAGTTGAATGAAGAATTGTCCATCGCTTTGCAAATTCATTCATCAATTGCAGAAGGTTTTGCTATGTTGGTGCTTGCTGTTGTCTTGGCTTTATATGGATCTATGTACATATGTCACAACAGCAGATGCACGAGTCAGAACTTGAAGAACTTCTTAAAACAGGAGAGGTGTTGTAAATATAATTGAACAAGGTTGTTTTTATCTCCGAGTAGAAGAATTCACTTAGAGTAGATTCGACTAAAAAGTTTACATGGTTGGTATGAGTGGCGAGTCCCAATGACTCCAATTAGCGCTGAAGCGCCGTTTTGCTACCACGACTCGTGCCTAAAACCAGAAGAATAGATTAAGAAGATTAATTCGGAGGCAAGGGCGGCTCCCACGCCTTATATCCATCCAGTTGAGTTTAAATATCTAAGAAGACCCTAAAATAAAATCCCACTTGTGACCTTTAACAGTGGCTCAATTAATTTTGTATACAATTTTTGTGAACTGAGCCCATTTATCACAAAAAACGTTAGTGACTATACCGACAGACATACTGGAAAATCGAAGGAATGACCGAAAAGTGCTTGATTTGTTTGTTTTTAAAGAGTTTTTTTTATTTATTTTTTTAGGCATTCCGCTTGAATTAAGTATTTACTTAGCCGTGCCTGAAGCTTTGCTGGTCAATTGCGCTTCGGCTTTGGCTACGGTCAAGTTCCGCGTGCGAGTGCTTAGCTTACCTCCAATTGGTCGGCATGGTTTCATTCATCGGTGGTTGACAATGCGATGAGAAAGATTACCTCTCTGTCAAAAATCTATTTAAGACGACTTCACATAGCGATTGATAAACGGTAAATGATATTGAAAACAAGTAAATGTTTACAGACGTGAAATACACATAAATACATATATGTACATACAGAGTAGATAAAAGCTTTTCATAAATCCACGGCCGCGGTGTGAGTGTGGGTAGAGTAAAACACATGTACCAAAAATGTATTAAAAAAGTGTCAAATTTAATTTTTGACTGGGTCCTTTCTGGCCAAAGTGTCCTTTAAGGCACACTCGTCCCTTACTGGGTATATCACTCCCTGCTGAGTGAGTCTAATTTTGTATTTTATTGTTTTGCAAATATGTACATATGTATATGCATATGTTTGTACATTTATGTGCTCACTTAATATTAAAAAAAAAAATAATAAAACTTGTATCTAGTCTGTAAGATTTTTTGTAATCATAGACTTAATAAATTGAATTGAATTGAAAGAATAATCCATCACTCGAGGTCGTAGTTGGACAATGTTAAATGTTATTAGTTTATTTGGCACTTAAAAGGGCCTGTTATTGTTGTTGTTGTTGTAGCCATCAAGACGCTCTCCGAAGGTTTTGGGGAGTGTAGGGAAGTGATAGTCCTTTGCCGGAAAAATCCGGTACGATCGGGTACTAGTCTCTTCTGACACTAACCCGACTGTCGTGCGAACGATTTTTTTGGCCATTATCAACCTTCTAGCCCGGTGGATTTTAGTCGCCTCTTACGACAGGCATTCTTTTCCACGGGTATATTCTAAGCCCCCTAACACGCTGAAGTCTGTCGTGACATTTGATAATGGAAAATTTACAAATTCGATCCATTTTCGGAAGTTTCTGTTCCCTGAAATATTTTTGAAATATGGAGGTTTCACTTTTTATTATGAATTCGTTCCTGAAGAATATATCTGGTTCACTGCAAAGATTGAAAGTTTTAGACATAACTCAGAAACCGTAGAAGATATATCGATGAAATTTGGTACGCGCGATGTACTTACTTAGGCATATGTTTGCACAAAAAATTACCAAAATCGGTTGACATTCACGCCCATTTTTATATATGGGTATTATAAACGATATCTTTGTCAAGTATAAAGATATAACATTGAAATTTCATGACATGAGTCAAACTAGAGACATAAACCAAAAAAACGCAAACATTTTTGAAAATGGCCGTGGCACCGCCTCCTTTTGGAAGCAGATTTCGGAGCCCATAACTCGACAAATAATTGAGATATTATGACAAAGCTTATTAACAAAGATATGTATCTGGAATTGGAATACCCTTCGGGAATTAGTAACGTGACATCTTTGTAACTAGAAGTCAGAAAGTAATGAAATTTTGCACTAAGCATAATATTTATACGCTTAGTCGGATGATTGATACAAATTTTGAAAATGGGCGCGGCTACGCCCACTTCGTGTGGCGTCCACATTATATAAAACGCAAACAAACAATGAAAGCATACAGCTTAGTATATAATATTCGATTCCATTAGAACTTAGGCTTCCTTACTTGTTTATAATGTTTTTCCACTCAGTGTATGTATGCATGTATGCAAAAAGAATCACAATTTCGTAAAAAATTCATGGGCTGTAGAGCAGAGATTTCGAGAATTTTACAATCAGCCGCAATAAATTCTCCGCCAACGGTCCATTGGTTGGTAGAACAAATTTAAGAAGCTATTAAATAAATTACAACAACAATTTAATCCGCCAACATTGGAGGCATGATTAGTACTTGGTTATGTGTGAACGGACATACATACATACATACACACATATTTATATATATTTCATATTATATATTATGTACGTAACACATAGGTAAATATACCCTGCAGGAAGAAAAAAATCAATTCCTAAAAGTAGTTGATTTTAACTGACAGTTTTGAGACAATTGAAAAAAAGGATGGGCATTTTTCAACTACCACTCAAATTCAAAAATTAAAAGTGACCACTAGTGTCTTTGTAAACAGTTTAAAGTCAGTTTTAAGTTAGATGCACTTCCTAAATGGTATTTATACACATGTATGCATGTACATATGTACGTTAGGGTGATCCTTAAATTGAAATTGGCGATTTTCTTCGGTCTCACCCCCTACATCGGAAACAGCATGGTGAAAGATAACACATATAGATTTTGGTCCCGATCGGAGATTGATAAAGGGTATCGCAGAGGGGTCAAAGTTAAGATTACCGTATGAAGACTCAAAAAATTTATTTTAATTTTTTTTAAATCTAATACTCCTCATCGATACTGATGTACTCAAAGATACCGCATATAAATTTCCGTCCCGATCGGAGACTGTTAAGGGGTGTCACAAAGAGCTCAAATTTCCGATAACCATATGGGACACCTCTGCGACACCCCTTAATCGTCGCCGATTGGGACCAAAATTTGCATTTGGTATTTTGGAGTTCACGACAATCGATTTTGGACAAAACATTAAACTTAAATTTTTTAGTTTTCATAGGGTTTTCTGAACGTTGTTCCCTGTGTGCCAACCCTTAACCGTTTCCGATCGGGACAAAAATGTATGTGATATCTTCGATTATATTAGCATCGACCTAGGGAGTTCCCCATACATTTGAGGACCGCCCTAATGTACATACATACGCAAAAGCCAAAAGTAAAAAATCCAATGCAGTTTCAAATGCTTCTCATGTTGAGCGCTCAGACGTGCATATGTTTTATATGCTTACATAGAAGAAGCACCGCGCGGCGCGGTGGACGGACGGACAGGGCAAACATCGGTCTCAGATTTTTGTAGCCGCAAGGCATTCTACAAGAATTTTGTATGTTAAACACTTTGCTGTTATTTAACTGCCTTCATCAAGCCGCTCCGGTTGCCGCTGCTTTTGTTGCTGTTGGATAGTCAGTTTGTAGGGTTCTCATAAACTTACGTATGAAGGTACGCTGCTGCTGCTCCTTTCGTACAATTTATTTGCTGATTTGGTGACATTTTATCGCCCAATTGCTTTCCGGTGTTTTATTTGTCTTTTTTTTAATTCTTATTGTTGCGTCTTATGTTTGCATGGTTTTGTTTATTGTTGTTCTTTTGCTCGCCGTTCTCCATTTAGGCACTACCTGTGCAGCCCGGCAGTGGCCGCTACTCGGTATCTAAGTTCCATTTTCGAAAAGCGATGATATAGCATAATTTGAATATTTGTTTGTTGCCTCCCATTGACCGATTCATCCTTCTCTGTTTCATAACATTTAACTTAGCTTTTTTATTGTTTTCTTTTGCTTTCGTTATTCAGCTTATGGGAACAAATATTTTGAGTAAAATGTGATAACGGTGTGTTATATTTCTTTGGTCTTCAAAATTAATCGCCATTTTATTGGTTTAGTTTTTTACTGAGACAATCAATTAAATATTTATGAACATGAAAGAAAGACTAAAGTTTGTATTATATTCGATAATCTTATTGGGTGAACTAAAAATATTCCCAAGTCTCACGTCATCAAATTCCGCTTCTGTAGCAAACAATTTGGGAGGTCACCGTAAGAGTGATGCATAGAAGAGTCTTCTTTTTTAATAAATTCTAAATAATAATATAATAACAATACAATGGCGCTATTATAACTCTGACGTGTTTTATGGCCGAGCTTCTCTCCCAATTCGAGGTGTGCTCCTTTTTTGTTTTTTCTACTAATTGGGTGGACCTACAGTTTTATTCCGGCTCCGAACGGCGAATGCATTTTTTGTGAGAAGGTTTTTCATGGCAGAAATACTATCGGAGGGTATGCCGCCCACTGCCGAGAGGTGACCGCTGCTCTTAAAAAACCCAATAATTGGATTTTTACTAATTAGAAAATTTTTTTTTTGGTGTTTTGCTCGGACTGTGGTTTGAACCCGAGACCTTTGGCATAGCAGGCGAGCACTCTACCCACTGCACCACAGCGGCCGCAAAACATAACAAAATCGACTTTTGGCTGACGAAAAGTATCTATCAGTAATTATATACCGTTTTTACATTAAAATTGTTGTTGTTTGAACGAAATTGATTGTTTTCGTCAGCCAAAAGTCGAACTTGTTATTTTTCGTCAGCCAAAAGTCGAACATGTTACTTTTCGTCAGCCACAAAAAATATGATGTTAGTTTTCGTATGGTACGACGATATGTACATACATACATACATATTTGTTCATTTAACACTTAGGTATGTATTTTTTTTGTTTGCATGGCTTACATACTGTATTAATGTTCACAGTTCTTACGTTACTTTTTATGAATTTTAAGTAAATAAGTCATTTATTTAAAATAACCATTTGTTGCTTTCTTAAGCACGATTCCCCTATTCCAAATTTGTTTATCCAAGAGGCAAGTCACCTTTTTGTTTGTAGGCAATATTTGTTTAGAATTAAAGATTTTCTATTTGTTTTTTTTTTTGTTACAGTGAAGATCCGCCACTTATTATATACATATGTTGATATTTTAACATAAAATATCCCGTTATGTTTGTTTTCTCTTTGTTTCTGGCTAGTCTTTTGGGCGGGAGTTAAAACTTTGCCTAAGGCTAATAGAAATTTAAGCCCTTTCACTTCAGTTGAAACAAAATGTTTTTCATTTTTCGACAGATTGATAAACTTGGCTTTAGGCTCCAAATTAACTTCGGCGATATAGAAGAACAACACAAAAAAACCAAGGATGGATAATAATTATTATTTTTAAAATGAACCCGAGACCTCTGGCATAGCAGGCGAGCACTCTACCCACTGCACCACAGCAAAAAAAAAACAGTATGTTCCCAATATCACAAAATAATTTTGAATATACCACTCTTTTATCTTTGTAGGTATAATCTGTGGTAATCTGCAACGATTTTTATTTTAAGAGTTTTATCCATAAAAATCGAAAGTAATAATTACAGCCTGATTATTATTTTTCGATCAAAAGTAATTATCAATTTTGAACCATTAGGATTTTTGGCTTAAAATTATGCATGCACGCACCTTCTAGTCTATTCTAACTACTTCCGAAGAGCAATAGTTGGAATTTTTATTATAAATGGTGGAAAAATGGTGTAAATTATGCATACCATACGCTTTAAAATTCCAAGCTAGTTTTACATACATATTAGCATATTGCCGCGGCGTATACGCAACATTTGTGTAAAAATTATCGCCAAAAATATTTATGTACGCATATGGTGATATTGGTTATGCCGAAAAGTAGATTTAAAAGCTATCTGAGCATTGGTCGTTACCCAAGATTCAAACTCCAAGCCAAAAACCCTATCACTATAAAAGTAACTGTAAATAACGCCAGTACACCACGAAGCGTTATTGGCGGTCGCTACTTTATTACATAATACCAAAAGTATCTAGTAGAGTATTTTAAGGAAAAGCCTTTCACTTCGGATTTTAAGTTGTTTGATTGAAGGACAAAATATTTCAAGTAGGTAATATTTTTTGCTGTTACTATCTAAGTGATTACAAGAACCATTGTGAACTACATACAGCTGACGCAAGATATTCCTCGAAAGCCTCGCTTACCTTTAGCCAACATTTTCCATGGGCATTTGACGAGCAAATTGTTCCTTGGTATTATAGTACCTACGACTGCAGTCGTATTATTGTTTGTCCTAGAATAAAGTATATTTTTAAGGAAATATAAAAACCCGTTTTGACTGAGAGCCACAATAAAAAAAACTTGATTTATTCCGCGAAACACCAATTACGAAACTGAGCAATGAATCATCTGTCAGTTCTATGTCAATAGCATGTAGCAGTGACCCAAGATTTGTGACAATGTTTTACCAAAGCCAAAGCCAAAAGTAGACAAAAACAAGCCTCAGCAAACAATCACCAACACATTCTCACAACATACAGAATTAGCGAAACAATTGCAAACAACAACTAAAACCAGTGACAATATTTATAGCCAATTTGCAAAAATTCCCACAATATACTAAATGTTTAAGGGCTTTGATGCGAAGAATATAAAAAGAAGCAATGTGAACAAACAGTTGCCAGCAAAAAAAAAAAAAAAAACAAAGAGAGCAGCGACAATGGATGAGGAGGGAAAAACTACAAATGTTGGCAACGACAATCGATTTGTTTGCAAATGCTTTGCCAAAAAAAAAACGAACCTAAAATGCAGATAAAGAAAAATTCTTATTGTTGACTATTAAAAAGTTTGCTTCATTTCGGTCATAATTCTCACAAATAAGAGTTAGAATATAATAAGTATTATTAATTACATACATCTATATCTATATCTATACTAATTATATAAAATTGATTGTATGGAAAATGTATGTAATAGAAGGCTGCACGAATGGATTCGAAACGGCCAACAAAATATTCGCGGCCGTCCAATTACAGTACCTACTTGTTTCTGTCGTTTTAGAATAAACGCAAGTAGAGCACAACCATAAACAGAACCAATACAATTACTTATTCGTAGCGACAATTACATGACCTTAAAAAGGTTCTGCAAATAGTGTACACTACTTGCGAATACTTCGAATATAATCGAAATATATGTATGTACAAACATATTTTCATAAACACACATCCAGACGTTGTGTTCAGCAAAATTACGCTGCTAGTGTGAGTGTGTGTATGTGCATATGCATACACACTAGGGCGGGTCGATTGGTAGGGGCCAAAAAAAAATTAATGGACACATCGCAATTATAAAAATTTGGGTAATTTCAAGCTTTTTTGCCCAAGAAACCATATGTCTAAAATGAATTTCGAACCAGAGCTTTTTACGATCTACATATTTCCAACTGTTTTATATATTATAAAATAACTCGGTAACCAATACTTCGATTCTTTTGATTTTTTCGGCATTAGTTAGGAAACTTATTTGGCATATTAAGGTGGTTTTATGAAGGAAATAAAGTTCTCCCGAAATTCGCGGAACAACCCAATTTTCATGCGAATATAATACGGAAATCTATACCTAAAATTTTTCCTTAATATATTAAAATTTAGAGGTCGTGCAAATGCCTCCAAATTTCTTTCTCCTTTTATATCAGTGATGATACATAACTTTTTTCAAAGTCCTTAGTGAACAAGAAAAACATTTCTTATCATTAAAAAATGGAACATATGTTTGTTGGGCTTTTATTTTTTGGTCCACCTTAATGCCATATGCACATTAAATAAACAAACAAACCAAAGAAGCAACAAGGTTTTGCGAATACTTCATAACATGGTTATTATTATGTTCTATTCTATCGTGGCGAATAGTGTACACTAGTCGCTCCAACAGAGCAAATAGAAATAGTATTTGTATTCCAAATGAAAAGTATGGGTTATATTCGTATCTACATTAAAATTGTGCTGTGACTAATTGTACAATGCATAGAGTATTCGAAAATATAGAAGAGGCAAATGGTATTGTGCAGAGGTCTAGTATGTAACGCGATAACTCAAAAAGTACTAGACCGATTTTAATAATTATTTTTTTAAAATGTCACAAATGGTAAATTCTCGACAACCATGTACTTTTTTTTGCGCATTTCTGAGACTTTAATACCCTTTTCCCGGTTTTAAATTTCGAAAAACTCAAAAAAGCACAAGCATAGACAGATTCGTTTGTCATTTGCCGTGTTCAGTGGAGGCGTCGCAGTCGTGCCAGGCAGCGCAGCGTAGGCGACTCATATGTTTGTTTTTGCACGGTTTGTTGTTTGTCTCGGTGGCAATCAAAAACCTATTTACACATGCATACTATGCTATAACCAGAGACCAACATAACTGTTAAGTTTTTTCTAAGTGTCCTAAAATAACAGTTTCATGTAAACACAAAAGCATAACAGTTGAGCAACGCCGATAACAGTTATTGTTTACAGACTAGTTGTTTCCGTCAGTGGGTAACCTTTATTTTCAATTTTTTTCCGTCACTGTTGGACAGTTATCGTTGAGCAGAGAAAAATTTCTGTCGCGAAATGACGGATATTTCGGGCAGAGAAAAAAATAAAAGTCTTTTGTGCATGTATGTGTCGTGCGCACGTACATGTCCCTGCAAAAAATGCGATCACTCCGGGATACATCCGGGACAACTCGCAAGGGAGCATGCGATTACTACCCATTTGTATCTCTTTATATGGGTTGAAGTGTTCTCTTTTGTTTGAGCATGTCCTATGAAGAGACTAATTGTACCCAGTTTGTACCCGAACGGGTAGCAAAGCGCACAATTGTACCCGCTTTGTACCCGAACGGGTAGCAAATGCGACACATCCATTTGTGCGACTAATTGTACCCGTTTGATACCCTTTCGGGTACAATTCGTCTACAATTAGTATACATATGTACACGTTCGGGTACAATTGGGAACAATTGTAGACTAATTGTACCCGAAAGAGAGCGCTCCCGGACAAATCTTTTTAGAGACTCGTCGCACACTTTTTTGCAGGGGTGCCACTCCGTTGAGGATGAAATGCATATGTACATACATATGTATGTATGTTTGTAATTATACTAAATGGTACGCCGGTATGCCTGCGATCTGGTGGAATGGAAAGCAGGCATTGCAATTTTCCATGTTTATTACTTATACATTATTGAATCTTTTGTTTAACATTTTTTTGCATATATGTACATATGTACACATGTAATGACTTCTTTTTATAGATTAGGTAGCCGCCTTTTATTTAATTTTAAGTGAGAGGCTGTACAATCTTAATACCAAAACAATAAATTCGTTATTTTTAATAAAGCCGAACTCTAAGTAGGTATTAAAAATAATAATATAAAATAGTTATGGACATAGGTATGTACCTGCGTACTACTAAGATTAACTATGATATGTTAATATGTATGTAAGTACATACATAATATGTTCATATGTATGCATGTATAAGAATTGCAGAAATATGCAAAGCCGACGGCAAATGAACTGGTTCCTCTTTGAAACATTTTCGCTAGTTATGAACCAGAAATTCTGTTCTCTAGTTACCTACTTATTAACTTCCTGCAGAGTATGTAAAAAAATTCAGATACATGCCTTTATAATGAAATACTTATATTAATATGTACATAAATATGTAAGTAACGAATCTAATATCAAAGTATATTTTAATACATATACATATTATGTATTAACTAAATAATTCAAAATAAAATTCCTGTCCATACCTGTCCTTACAAAATTGGTTATTTTAAATACAGTCATACTACGAACACAAATTTTCTTCCATTTGTACACATGCGTATGCGCACGAACGTACATGCATATCTACATATGCAAACATATTTTTCAGCAACACTTTTCTTTATCCCTCTGTTTTTAACTGTTATCAAAGGACGGAAAAAAATAAAAGTCACATTGAAACCGTCACTTGCTGAGGGATATTTTTGAGTGTTGAAAAATAACTCTTAAATGGCAACAGAAAAAAGATCGTTGAGAGAGGTTGCCCACGGTGAGAAACACTTTGAGTGAAAGAGTTTTCTGTTTCAGTCAGTGGGAAACACTTTGCGCTCACCATTTTTGTGTTTCCGTCAGACTGAAATGGAATGAAAATAAGTGTTAACTCTTAAAGTTGGTCTCTGGCTATAACTCAAGAACGCCTGCACCAACACGTGCGATATTGGTATCAAATGAAAGGTGTTGAGCAGGACTTCAACATAGTGTTATTTTCATTGTGGTGCCTAGACATCCTCCCCAGTCTGGGTAAGAATGTGGACCCAGATGACTCCGGAATATTTTTGAACGATATTGGTATGAAATTAAAGGTATTGAGCAGGGCTTTAACACAGACCTATTTTCATTGTGATTTCCATGCCGGGTCTCCAGATAAGGGTCAACAGGTGGACCGGATGACCCTCGAATATTTCTGAGCGATTTTGCTACCAAATGAAAGGTCTTGATGAGGACTTCGACGTAGAATTATGTTATTTGTGATACCTGGGCCTGGTCCCCAAATATGGGTCAAAATGTGACCCCGGATTAACTCGGAATGTTTCGGAGCAATACTAGTATGAAATTAAAGGTTTTGAACAAGGCTTTTACATAGAGTTCTATTCATAATGATTCCTAGACCGGGTCCCCAGATATGGGTCAAAATGCGGACCCGGATGTTTTTGAGCGATATTGGTGTCAAATGAAAAGTGTTGGGAACGGTTTCAACATAGAGCTGTAGTGATGGCTAGACAAGGTCATCAAGTGGACCCAGATAACCCTGGAATAACTTAACTTAACTTAAATTAACTTGGCTTGACTTGGCTTGACTTGACTTGACTTGACTTGACTTGACTTGACTTGACTTGACTTGATTTGAATTGACTTGACTTGAATTGACTTGACTTGACTTGACTTGACTTGAATTGACTTGAGTTGAATTGACTTGACTTGAGTTGACTTGAGTTGAATTGACTTGAGTTGACTTGAATTGACTTGAGTTGACTTGACTTTACTTGAATTGACTTGATTTGAATTGACTTGACTTGACTAGACTTGACTTGAATTGAATTGGCTTGACTTGATTTGACTTGACTTGACTTGACTTGACTTGACTTGAGTTGAATTGACTTGACTTGACTTGACTTGACTTGACTTGACTTGACTTGACTTGACTTGACTTGACTTGAATTGAATTGAATTGAATTGACTTGAGTTGAGTTGACTTGAATTAACTTGAATTGACTTGAGTTGACTTGACTTGACTTGACTTGACTTGACTTGAATTGAATTGAATTGACTTGAGTTGAGTTGACTTGAATTAACTTGAATTGACTTGAGTTGACTTGACTTGACTTGAATTGACTTGACTTGAATTGACTTGAGTTAAATTGACTTTAATTGAATTGACTTGACTTGAATTGACTTGAGTTGACTTGACTTGAATTGACTTGACTTGAGTTGAATTGACTTGAGTTGAGTTGACTTGACTTGACTTGACTTGACTTGAATTGACTTGAGTTGACTTGACTTGACTTGAATTGACTTGACTTGAGTTGACTTGACTTTACTTGAATTGACTTGAGTTGACTTGACTTGATTTGAGTTGACTTGACTTGACTTTGGTTAACTATTATTCCTCATTGCGAAGCAACGGGTATTTGCTAGTACATACATACAATGTACATGTCGTAATAACTATAATGATAATAATAGTATCTAGTAATAACCAAATTAATAATAATAATGATAATAGTAACAGTAACAGTACCAGCAACAACAAAAAACCTCTCTTCAATGCGCAATGGCCTTAAATCGATTTCACTGGCGAATAGTAAACTTTTTTAGGTAAGAAGTTTTATTTGATTGTATCTTCTGTGAGAACTTAATACTCCTAGCATTGCAATGACGCCTCTAGTATAAGCAATAAAAGCCCGAACGGGTTTTGTGCGACATTTTTGTCATTCCTTGGCGTGAAAATCAGTAGATTTTAAAATTGTGCCCAAGAAAAAGTATAAGAAATAAAAGATTTTTTTGTTATGGAAAATAATCGAAAAGGTGTGTAAATTAAATTTTACTAATTCTATAAACCAATACAAGACACGTATTAAAATTATTAAAATTTCACAGTAGTTCTTTGCAAGTTAAAATTATATAGTTCTAAAAATATTGTTCTGGTTTCACTAAACAGAAGTTATGTATGTGGTCCGACTGGATCCGATGTAAAACTTATAACAGAGAAAGGCGAGTTGCTTGCGCTTTTATTTGGTGTATATTAGAGCGTATCACCAAAAAAAGTTTAAAATGTTCCCCCTGGGTCCCATGTTTACTTGTTGGAGATTTCAAAAATGGAAAAAAAAATTTTTTCGGCACCCTGTAAAAACAGCGAAATTCGTTTTTTGCTTATAACTTTTCTATTTGGTCTTTGATTTCAACGAGCATTATATTGTTGTAAAGGTTTTAACCCGCGTCATATTTCGTCCATATAAGCCATTAACCTGCGACACCAACTTTAGCTTTTATTAAAATTTATTTAAAAGCAACACCCTGTATTAAAAAAATTTTTTTGAATAAAGTAAATATAGCCTTGAGTATAGTTTTGACATCATTATATGAGTAAAAAAGATTATTATTTATTAATATTAGCTCTGTTTAATGAACAAAAAAAGTTCAGAGCAGGTTAGAGCAGAGCAGAGTAGGGCAGCTGTCAAAATAGAAATAGAGCAACTTCGAGCAACTCAGAGCAGAAATGCCATGAAACACTTGAATCTTTATAGTTTCCATTTATTTTTTTGTTAATCCTCAAAATTAATGCAAATGCACAAATGCACGCATGCCAAACGTGGTTTTTCTTGCAAGCTAGTTTTTTTGAACTTTTCAAAAATTCATTTTTTCTTGACTGACAATTGCTTCCCTGCTCTAACTTACTCCACAAAAAAAGCTAGAGCAGAAATTTGTGATCTATATTAGGTACTCTAGTTTTGTTTTGAGCATCCTCGTGAAACAAAAGATAGAGCAAGAAAAGTGTTCATTAAACACAATTTTGTGAAATATCTTAACCTGGCGTAAGCTAGAGCAGCTCTTAGTTTTCAGGAAGCAATTTTTTTTTTTCAAATACAGGGTGTTGGTTTTAGTAAAAATAGAATAAAATCTGAACTTGGCATGATGGACTAAAAGTTTCTATGGATGAAATATTGCCTTGGTGAATACCTTTCTAAAAATGTATCTCTTTTGAAAATCGAACGTAAAATATAGAAATTATAGAAAAAAACAAATTTCGCTGTTTTTACAGGGTGACAAAAAAATTAAATTTTTTTTTTTGAAAACCTCATAAGGTAAGTGTTCAAACTGGGGGGGAACATTTTCAACTTTTTTTTCCTCCCTACACCGTGATACGCTCTATTGTATATGTATTTTGCCAAAGTTTGCTAATCGCCGACTTATGAATCACTTTCCGAGCTTGCCAAGATCAAAAACGGAGTCTGACGGAAAGAAATTATAAAAACATATGAAAACATGCTTAAAATGGGCAAACACGTATTTAAAAGTGATGTAAATACCAACATTTTTATTTTAAATACTATGTTCATTGTAAAATTTTTAAATCAAGAAAAAACATTTTAAATTTAAAAATTTTAAGCACTATGAGAAAAAAAACGCTGCTTCACTGGAGTGTTCTCTATTTCATATTATCCGGATTCCAAATTGAATCCAACAGTATTCTCTTCATCTTCTCTTAATCCGAGTTCCAACTACAAAAATGTAGCTGTGCTTGTTCTCCTCTTCTTTTCTTCTTCGCCTTAACTGTTTGTCTTTATTTCTTATTCTCCTTACTCCTCTTTTTCTTTATTTTATATTCTCCTCCGGATTCGAACCATGACATCAAGAATCTATGAATTATATGAATCATTGTAAAAACAAAATTAAAAAAAATAGATTCTCATTATTGTTTTCGTTAGATTTCTCACAAAAAATATTTTCTCACCAAAAAATTTTCAAAAGTGAGCGAGTTTTTGAATCAACATTCATTTTCATTTTTAATTTAAGTATGTTTCTTTTTAAATCGAAAATGCATTCTTACATCAAAATTTCATTTTTATTTTAAAAATTTTCATTGCTAAAATAAAAAATTATTTGTTTTAAAACGTGCATTATGAAAATAAAAATTTTATTTTTGATTTTAAAATGCTGTTTTTCTATGAGTGTATGATTTCATCTGAACTCTCTGTTGGGTCGGGGCCAACTTAAAGGAAATCCAATACATTCTAGAATATATAGGGAGCCTGTTTGGTGTCTTAGGACGGACAATTCCCGCCCAACGCTGCCACAGCCTAAATGTGCTATTACAAGCATTAAAAACGGGGTGGAAAACTCCTCGCAGAAGAATAATGATAATCTTTTAGTTATGTTAAGTATATATTCTAGTGAGTGTACATACATATATATAAGCTATTTATATTAAGTTGTTTCACTTTTGTATATCCACTTTTTAAGGAAATATGATTGAAGGGTGCCTAAGCATGTGGTCTATTGTTGGCTTTGTTATTATAAATAAATTGGAGGAGCAACTTTCTCTTCAATCAAGAATTGGATGAAACTCTTGGAGAACCGAAATCAAAAGTATTTTCCGCCACATGTTCCTTTGGCAAATAAACTTCAAGACAGTTAAACAGAAGAAATTAAACTCACACGACTTCCTGTCGTAATTGATTTATTTTTTTTCTTTTTAACGAAATATAATTGAAAACTCAGTTTTAAAATAAACAAAGCGGATGGACGTTGCGGTGGATGACCCAGGTACATACATACACATGTCCATAAGTTTGTGTAGCTATGTAGGTACATACATATGTATGTATGTATATGGCAGGCGCGGATTGGTGCAAATACAAAATCCAAAATCGCTCTATAATAATAATACAATGGCGCTATTATAACTCTGACGAGTTTTATGGCCGAGCTTCTCTCCCAATGTGAGGTGTGCTCCTTTTTGTTTTTCCTACTAATTGGGTGGACCTACAGCTTTATGCCGGCTCCGAACGGCGAATGCATTTTTTGTGAGAAGCTTTTTCATGGCAGAAATACACTCGGAGGGTATGCCGCCCACTGCCGAGAGGTGACCGCTGCTCTTAAAAAACCCAATAATTGGATTTTTACTAATTAGAAAAATTGTTTTGGTGTTTGGCTCGGACCGTGATTTGAACCCGAGACCCCTGGCATAGCAGGCGAGCACTCTACCCACTGTACCACAGCGGCCACAAAATCGCTCTACGTTTATAATAGACCGGGCGATAATAAACCGGTCTTCTCGGCTTTTATAGACAACGGGGGTGTCCCTGCCGCTGGTCGAAACATTATTCTCTCACTTTTTCGATTTTTTTTTACGTATTTTAAGTAACTCATTCTTAAACGTCAATATTTTCAGTTTTAAGACAGTTATCAAAGTAAATATCATGGATTCGGGTGCTTCAGGTAAATATCATGATTTATTGAAGAAATCGTCAACCTAGCATAATAAAAGATCCACCATTTTGAAGCTTTTAAGCATATCGGCCTTTCTTGAAAAAATATTGTTAATTTTTTAATTCAAAAGCAATTTAGTTATATTATCGCCTCCGATCGAACATTCAACTTTTTGAAAATTTTCATTGGCTTTTCGGAAATTTTAATTGGAACGGTCTCACCCTACACCCTACAGAAAAAAACTTCTAAAATTGACGGAATTTTTCACAGCATTGAGAATTTCACTTTTTACACTAAAATGGGTTGGCTACATAACAGTACTCTTAGAAATCTCCTCAAAATCTTCTATAAATTATGGCCTTGCTTTGAAATTTCTAATCCACTTTCAGAAATTTCTACGATTTTTCAGATTTTTTCTATAAGCTCAGAAATCCTGCTTAAAACGATTTTTATTGAAAAATTTTCTATATTTTTAAACTAAAATAAGAAAGTAAAATTTTCGACAGAACTCTTTGAAATAAATTTAAAAACTTTGGCGTATGATTTTTTTTTTTGAGTCACTGTATATATTTTTCAATAAAATCGACTTTTAATTCAAATCATTAAAATTTTGCATTAAACAAGCAATTTGGAATAGATGTAGACAATAAAATATTTTTGGCCGCAAAAAACTTGAAAATCTACCTATGTGCGCTGGTGAAAATATGGACTAATACCACCTACTATTATCATTCTATATACTAGTTGCGCCATTTCCCGCACCTTAAACACAACAAAATCAAAGCCCTCCAAATTAACAATATGTATGTCATCACATAAAGTGCAGGAGATTTCAATTGAAGTTCTAAATAACATGTATAACGTATGTATGTATATTTTTGCATTGGTACGTGCGAATGAGTATCGTATGGTATTGGTGGCAAATTGATCATCAATTTCACTTACCCTTGCATTTAAGGCCAAAATAAATAAGAATATATGTATGTAGTACTTTTTGGTTATATTTATATTTTTAATAGAATTTTTCTTGTTCTTGTTTTTATATACTCAAATTTTTAAAAGATTAATTTAAACAAGAATTGCGAAATGCCTCTGAAAAAGGCAATTTCTCCAACGATTCAGACATTTCTGACCAAATTAATTCTGTACAATCCCGATAAAAATAGGGATAAGAAAAAAAAGAAAATAAATTTGCGATTTGGCAATTTGCGAATAGCATTTGACAAATTTGATTTTATGCACGTGCGTCCAAAGGTACCTACATGAACTTTTTTCGCATGTAGGTACATATTTTGGATGGTCCAACCATTGCTTTTGGAATGATAGTTTTCCTTGACCAGTTTGGGAAATTTGGGCGCAAAATCTACACTCAAAAAAAAAATTTCAAATTCGTTGCCATGGGGATTTGTATGGGAATTTAATTTCTCAAAATTAAAGAAATCAAGTCTTCAAAACAAGGAAAGTTGGGAATGGAATGGCGCTTAAAGAGTTTTTCATTATTTTAATGTATGAATTTTTTCAAAACAAGTATATGAAACCATGGTAACGCATGTAACAACAATATTTTATAAACCTTTTAACATGTTTTAAGGAAAATTTACTCAAAACAAAGAAAGTAGTGTTCAAAATAGGTAAACAATTTCTTTGACCCCTCCATATATTTTTTTTCTCTCAGTGTATAAGGGCATTAATTTGGGATCTATGATAAACCACAAGGGGGGGATTTGAACCCCCAAACCCCCCCCCCCCCCGTGGATCCGCCACTGGTATATGGTCTTCAGCATTTCCATCATTTCCATTCGTAATGAGCTGAAAAATTAAGTGCACTTCATTGAGATGCCAACACCACACAACCGCCACCAACAAATATACAGAGATGCTATGCAACTATCAATGTCATTCGTGCAACAGTTGTAAGATGCTGCTGTAGCAACATTTTTACGCTGTTCTGCAGCAGAAGCGCTTGTTGTTGCCACCAACGTCCATGAACTGAACTTACTCACGATCAGCTGTGACAAGAAGGAGGCCAAAATACAGCGATCAAATTGAACATAAAGTGCATGTAACACAAATGCACGCAGATATCCATACATACAGACCTATATATACAATAGTCATAGTCGCATACATAATTAGGGCAAGGCAGAATATGCATTTAAAATTGAGTTTTAAGCTCTTATAAATGAAACTTAAACAACAATAGATGTATTCATTTGAAAAGATTTAGAGAGTTGCGAAAAAAATGGACGTGTTTTTGTAGCGTCCGGAACGCAGTCTAAGTGACTAAAACAGAGGCTTTAAACTAAATTTCTGTCGCTAACATACTTTAATCATTAGCTGTGGCCTAAATATTTCCCTTTATCATCAAACGATACAATATTTCGCGATAATTCTGTCTCAAAAGTTCAAAAAATCGTGCGAACATACCGTCCGAAACGCCCAGGAAATACCCATATTTCAAGTTCTAATGAAAATATCCGAAAAAACGAAACGATCTTTACAAGCGTAAATGGTATGTTTTCAAATGTTTTGAACCAAACAAAAAATTAAATAAAAGATAAAAGCAGTGAATATACGATATATTGTGGAACGAGTTTCCGTCATCCCTTGTCAAGTTTGGTTTGGAGAAAACCCGATTTCGGCTAATATGCGCCATCTTCAGTGTCTTTTGAGAACGAAAAAAGGCGCATATTAGCCGAAACCGGTTTGTCTCCAAACTAAACTTGACAAGGGATGACGGGAAAT
The DNA here is from genome assembly GCA_960531455.1 of Urophora cardui. Classification (NCBI taxonomy): domain Eukaryota; kingdom Metazoa; phylum Arthropoda; class Insecta; order Diptera; family Tephritidae; genus Urophora; species Urophora cardui. The sequence goes on from OY482672.1 coordinate 114,751,201, forward strand.
CGTTCCACAATACACCATATTCCTACCCTGTCGGAAAAACAAGCAACCAAAGAGTAATGAGTGAATATACCTTTGATATTAATTTAATTTAGTGTGTAAATTATGCCACAAAGCATGCTTTAATTTCGAAAATATGCGGAAGTATGCCCTTTCGCTTGAAATATGCAAAACTATGCATTTATCGCTAAGATATGCCAAAATATGTTGCAACAAGTTAGGCTTATTCTCTTCGTATTGAGTTAAAACGCCTATATATATTAACCATTTGTAAAACCGCAATAGAAAAAGTTGCATTTGCATATTCTGCATTGCCTTACATACATACAATAATGCCATGACGCCAGCGAGTTTTAGGCCGAAAATTGCGTGAATTTACAGTTTTTTAGCGATTTCGAACGGCATAAGCCAAGAAATTTTGATGTTTTCAAAAAATGGCTATGGCTTTTGATGGCTAGAATTTATACCGACCACTCTGGATGGCTGGTCCTTTCCTTTGACCCTAAAATTAGAAGATTTATTAATTTTTACATCTGGGATTTTATATTTGACCGGACCAGAACTTGAACCTAACCTAATTTTCACATTCATTGAAACATTGTTCACCATCGAATTCCTGCAAGTTTGGATTGGCCGTGACGGTGGTCGATTCAGTTTCTGAACGGTAGTGTTAGCGAAAGGACGTAAAGCAACCAAAAACTGAAATTTCTGACCACCGCAGGTTTTAACACGGAAATATTGGTTATAACTTCTCTATCAATGTTCATATTGGATATTTGATTGAGTTAGTTACAATACGTTTAGCTACATTCGATCTCAATCTCGTAATTGATTTTGACTCTAATTCTGACAAACTCGCTGAAAATGCGAACCGATACAATCATTTTTTTTTTTCGTTCATAAAATCCATATTCATCCTCACTACGCAACATTACTTATCTGTTAAATGTCGTTCGATAAAAATAAAACTATTCAAGTATAAAAATAGATAAACAACAAAAAAAAACATACAACAAAATCGGTCGATACCAATTAAAGGGAAACAACACAAGCGTCAAATCATTGCAGTGTTTATGTTTAAACAAATGGTTTAAAAAGAGAACAGAACTACTCGCAAGGGCAGAATCTACAAGTAAACCAGGAAAATCGGGCGAACATAAGGTTGGTAAGAAAATAGGTTAGCAACACGATGTTTGTAGGCAGGGGGCGAAGATCGAAAGGCGATTGCCAAGCTGGCCGACCAGCTTGCCCAACCACTAAACCATTTTTTTTTCTCATCATAAACTCAAGTGCCCGCCAGCTACATACCCGCAACCCTCAGCATGTGTGCCAAGGGGCACGCGTACCGACGTTCATACAACATTTGTTCGCTGTTGCAGTTGTTGTTATTCTTGCGACACATGCAATACCAATGGAAATGGTACATCATTTAATGTATTCCGAGCGCTGATCGCGACTGGCATTCTTCAAGTAATTCTTCAATTTCAATTGCATTCTCCGCTACTTCTGCTGCTGTTGCTGCATTTTGATTGCTGACACTGCCTTAAACTTACTACAGAGCGCCAGAGCAACGCGCCACCACATTTTCTAGTATTTGAGCAACATCTTTTGTTGCTTTATTCGCTGGTGCTTCCAGTGATTTTTGAGTGTTGTTGCAAGTGTATTTGCTGAAGCATTGCATTTTGTTTTTGTTGGCATTGTCATTGTCATTATTGTTGTTGTTTCTCCTTTTGTGTTTTTCTATTGTCGTCACAGTGGTTTTTTGCTGTTGTTTGGTTTTATTTATTATTGTCGCGACATTTTTCTAGGTAAAACTCACGATCAATTGGCGACACGCTTCTTTGCTACCGCCAAGGGTTCGCGTCGGCTAAAAACAGCGTCGCGTCGATCAGGCAACGTTAACTGGTGTTGGTGTTGTTGCTGACGGTGTTGTCGATTAATTACAGTTGTTCGCACATCCGCACATCATTGCTACATTATTGCATTTATATACATACGTACATGCATACATGCATGCATACATACATATGTATGTATTTCGTTCACCATCGCTATTTATACCCAACGTGTGCTTAGCAGAACATTATGAGTTTGTTCATGTAACGGTGGCTTTTAACAATTGCAAAAGCGTCCGTCCGTCCGTTCGTCTGTAACCACTCTAACCTGCGCCAAACTTGAAATATCTTGAAAGTCATATCAAGCGTTGCCACTTAAAAAATTTTAAATTTACCAAAATACAAAACAAAAGTAACTAAAACTAGAAGCAAGTAACCAACATAAATTAAAATTATAGACATATGTATGTCCTATTAACGTTATGGCTGCTTATTTTAAAACAAAACAATATATACGGTTAACAAAAACTAAAACATATCAATTGTTTTACATCTTTAGGCCTTAAACAGATCCAACGTCGAGCGAAATATCGCCCGGTCGTAGCGTTCTATCAACATTTAAAAACAGGTGCAGGTATGACAATGAACAGAACCAAAAAGCTGACGAAAATCGCCCGACGAAAACTCGCCAGAATAGATTTATTTCTAATGTGGTCGCTGGCTCCTGTCAAATAAATTATCTGGACTTGAAAGCTTTTCAGTGCTTAGCACGAAAATTATTTTATTTAATTTTTTATTTTTGGGGGTAAATGGAAAAATTTCAACAACTATTTCCAGCGAAGGTTGAGTGTATAGCTATTTCACGAAAAACCTTTTCGATCATTAGCACCCTTTTCGGAATAGTATGCTCCTCACGGGGATCGAACCCGTGATACATTCTATCAGCAGCCGCAATATGCGAACGCTTTTACACGCTCGACCACTGAGATTCTGTGAAAGCTGTTGAATTTGTTCCACTTTTGCCTTATTCATTTTCGTGAAACAGCTATACACTTAACATTCGCTGGAAATAGTGGTTGAATATTTTCCATTTACCCTCAACAATAAATTATTTGGAATTTCATTAAAAAAGATACAACAAAACAATTTGGATAACAAATATTTTATAGTTTGGAAAAAAGAAAAGCGTATTCCTGAAAATTGAATGTAATCATGGTGTACTCAACACATGAACCTTGAATATAACCAAAATCGGCCGAAAGTAACCACGTAACCAAACGAAAAAATTGTAACCAATTTTGGTAAAAAGTAACCAAAGTGGCAATGATGGTCATAACGCAGAAACGGTAACAGCTACATAGGTACATATGTCTATCGATGAAATTTGGTACGAGTGATATTTTTGCTAAGACATATGTTTGGAAGAAAAATTGTACAAAACGGTTGACGAGCAGGCCCACTTTCATATATTGGTATTACGAGTATAAAGAGGTCTAGTAAAAATATTGTATGCGATATTATTGTCAAAAGTAAAGGAAATTCATTGAAAATTTAATTAAATTAATTAAATTACTTGAAAATGGGCGTGCCACCGCATTGTTCCTAACTTCGGATACTTCGAATCTTTTCCTACAACAATAAAACACAAGTCACTAAACACAACTTTTTAAGAGTGATATTTGATGTAAGCAGCCATCCACGTCTTAGAACTAACTATTTCTTGCATGGAAAGTCACCACTGGGTATCAAATCTTCAGTTAATTGTCAATTTCACTATTTGTTTATATTTACTCTTACATATTTTTTCTTTAAAGATTTTTTCGCAAATATATGTATGTACATATGTAGAATATACATACACTCAGCGAAAAAAATTATAAAAACATATGAAAACGTGCTTAAAATGGGCAAACACGTATTTAAAAGTGATGTAAATACTAAAATTTTTATTTCAAAAATGTTCATTATAAAATTTTTAAATCAAGAAAAAAAATTTTTAATTTAAAAATGTTTATTTTTATTTTAAGCACTATGAGAAAAAAACGCTAGACTGTTCTCTATATCATTTCTCTATATCATTTCATCCCTTCCGGATTCGAAATTGTATCCAACGGCATTCTCTTCATCTTCTCTCAATCCGCGTCCCAACTACAAAAATATAGCCTCCGCTTGTTCTCCTCTTCTTTTCTACTTCGCCTTAACTGTTTGCTATCTTTATTTCTTATTCACCTTATTCTCCTTTTTCTTCTTTATTTTATATTCTCCTCCGGATTCGAACCATGACATCAACCTGAAATTCAATCGAGCGGCATCACATAGTGGTACATTAAACATTATTTTGAATTGTAGTAATATATTTATACTTCCCTTTTTCTAAAAAAGAATCCATGAATTATATGAATCTTTGTAAAAACAAAATTAAAATAAATCGATTTCTATTATTGTTTTTGCTGGATTTCTCACAAAAATATATTTTCTCACAAAAAATTTTGAACAAAGAGCAAGTTTTTGAATCAACATTCATTAGCATTTTTAATTTAAGTATGTTTCTTTTTAAATCCAAAATGCATTTTTACCTCAAAAATTTCATTCTTAATTCAAAAGTTTCGTTTTTAGTTTAAAAATTTTCATTGTTAAAATAAAAATGGTTTGGTTTAAAACGTGCATTATGAAAACAAAAATTTTATTTTTGATTTTAAAATGCTGTTTTTCCCTGAGTGTATATATGTATGTAGGTACATAGATCATTGCATACCGCGCTAAGTGGAATAAGAACTCTGCGCACCAACCAAAGCGCCCCCGTACGTCCGCCCGATTCTATGAATGCATGCGACGCTCGTTTATATCACTGTGCTTGGAATCGCGATGATCCAAATGTGCATAAGCATATATGTATACATATGTACATTAGACCGTATCGCAAAAAATAAAGTTCGCCATACGCCCCCGCATATGATGTATTTTTGGAAAACATTTCCGGAAAATTTTTAAATTTTTTTTTGGACGCCGCTAGATGTCGCTAAAATTTATTTTTCGCATATCTTCCGTATTTATAGTCCGATCTCTAAGTTTACTACACCAATGTCTTTGACTTGAAAGGGCGCCTTATACTATGGAATATTATTAACCCTATGTGCGCCATTGGGGTCACTACCACCCAGTACTTTGTTTATACCACCCTAATGCAATTTCTTATGCCTGCATGTTAAACGTAGTCTAAAACCATTAATCTTTTGCAAAAGAAGTATTTCGATCGCTTCAGTAGAACTCAAAATAAAACACGTTCAACATTCCGAGGAATATAGGTTTTTCGATTCCTTTGATATTTTAGGTTCATTTTACAAAGATTTCTTCTGAGGAGACCCTACTGAAATTTTATGGCGAATAATTTTCTAGAACATGTTAACCCTCTAGCACCGGAAATCAAGGGTTATTTTGACCCCTATTTTTTAGAAAATCAGGAAAAAATGTATTTTTAAGGTCGCTAGATAGTTAAAATGTTCTAGAAAATTATTTGGCATAAAATTTTATTAGGGGTCTCCTCAGAAAATTTTTCTGTAAAATTAACCTAAAAGACCAAACGAACCGAAGAACCTATATTCCTCAGAATGTTGAACGTCTTTTATTTCGGGTTATGCTCAAGCTATCGAAATACTTATTTTACAAAAGATTAATGATTTTGACTACGTTTAACATGCAGATATAAAAAAGGTAAATTAGGGTGGTATACACTATGTAATGGGCGGTAGTGACCCCAATGGCGCACATAGGGTTAATAATATTCCACAGTCCTTTCAAGGCAAAGATATTGGTGTGTTAAACTTAGAGATGGGACTATAAATACCGAAGATATGAGAAAAATAAATTTTAGCGACATCTAGCGGATTCCAAGAAAAAAATAAAAAACTTTTCCGGAAGTGTTTTCCAAAAAGACATCATATGCGGGGGCGAACGGCGAACTTTATTCTTGCGTCCCTATAAGGCGAGACGGCCTAATGTACATACATATGTAGGTAAGTTAGGTAGTGTAGGTAGTTAAGGAGCACATCTCAAATTGGGAGAGAAGCTCGGCCATAAAACTCGTCAGAGTTATAAAAGCGCCAGGCTATTATATTATCATTGTAAGTACCGATATGTGTTTTCTTACCCGAGAAAACACGGTACGGAATTCTGTTGCTTTATGAGCTTTCTGTACCTGGGCAAAATGAATGAACGCATTTGACTAGACTTTTGCAAATTTTCCTTCGTAATTTTCAGCTTTTATTAGATTTGTAAGCCAAGATTTACCACCACCTTTGTTTTAAAAGCTAAAACCTTTTTCGCCCTCCGGTTTGTTACTCATGTCACACGAATAAATCAAATCATATGAAATTCGATGACGCTATAAAAGCCATAACGAATGTGGGAGACTGCATTGAATGTTTTGAAGATAAAGAAGTAGGTAATTGCTTCCACTTTTCCACCTTTTGCAGCTGTTTGCATATGTTCCATACCCAATGCGTAGATAGTTTTGTTAAATTAGATTTTTTTGTTGGAATATATGTATAATACATATCGGAGGATGGCTTCGTGTGTAGAATATCGACTGCTTAAGTGACGATACATTTCACACTGCCCTTGTACTATTTCAGAAACCTTCCCATAGAATCCTTTGCACGAGATATGCATATGTACATACATGTGTATGTGTGTGGAGGAAAGAAAACGCGTTGTCACAAACTTGCCACAACAAACTACATTCTTCTAACATATATGCCACAGCACAGCTGCGGAAAATCAATGGCATCAACAACAGAAATTTAGTGCGCTATGGGACGCCAGCCGATCGATCAGTCAAATGATCAGTGAAAATTCAGTAAATTTGCGGCAACGTTCAACCTGCAACCTGCCTCATGCGTTGCAACTGGCAGCAGTGATTAAAAAAAATAATTAAGGGATGAGTTGGAAGGTAAGTGGAAGAAGAAATATCCAGTTTCGCTTAAAAAAAAACAACAACAACCGAATTAGCAAAACCCAAAGTTAGTTACCATCAGTACAACTGTCAAACGACTTCGGTTTTCTGGCACCTGCCACACGACGACATTGCTAAATGTGTTGTTACAGTGCAAGCGACAGTTGTTTGCAATAAACAAACACCAAATTATCTAATGATACTTATCTACATATACATATGTATATACAAATACTATTTATAACCAATGGTAAGTTTTGGTAGTACGCACTTAATTTATTATAACAACACACCTAGATTTTTAATGGGTTTCCTCCCAAAACTTATACGGATATGTGAACTGATGTCGAATAAAACTATTTGTTTCGTCAACGTTGACGAGGACATCTCCAAGCCGTTGCACAACAGACGAGGTGTTCATTGCATTGGTTAAAAAGTCTATGAGGTTTTTCATTTACGCGTACGTATGAGTCAAAATGCCGATGTAAATATGTTTTAGAACGTCCACAGCATTATCAAAGAGAACGCGAACTGTTTTACGAATGAACACGATCCCATCTCCAGATATTTGGTTTCAAGTGTTCTTTATTAGGGATTCCAATCCCGGGATCTCGGGATCCCGACCTTTCTGACACCCCGAAAATCCCGGGATTGCTAGAATTTTATCCCGGGATTTTCGGGATAAGATAAAGAGAGAATATTCCGATATTATAGCAAAGAAAAGTTATATTTTACATAATTTTTATTGGTCTCAGATCTGTATATTAACAGCATTTCCTATTCTGAATGAAAATGTTGCACTATTACATTGCAGCATTATCAACATGTGTCCTGTGTCCTATTAAAGTGTTGCATTTTTCATGTGATGAATAAACAAAAATAATGCAACCTTTTACTTGTGCTAAGAGCAGAAAATGTTGCCCGTAGTCGGGCCAGTTTTATATTTTGTCAATAGAACAAACATCCCTAAAAAAGTGTTGAGTCTGTGTGGAAGAGAACAAAACTATGTGACAGCCGGAAGAAAGTGCGACATTTTTGCTAGAATAAAAAAGTCCATTAGTCAAAGTAAGGATTAAAATTTTTGATTTTTTTTTTAATAATTAAATTTTTTGTGTTGAAGTACGCGTTGTAAGGAAACGTACGTTAGGTATATTTAAAGCTTTTAGCTTGTGGCAAAATTCATTTGATAATTTCTATTTCCTGATTTTTGGTCATTTATTTCTCAAATGTTTTTTGGAATTTTTCCACACGGAAAGTAAATAATGGAAGAAAATGGAAACAAAAAATTAGACTTGATAGTCTTACAACTTACTTACTTAATTGGCACGTAACCGTCTAGACGATTCTGGCCGAGTTCAATAAATCGCGCCAGCTATTTCTGTTTCGCGCAGCATGGCGCCACTTGGGAATACCTAGGAAGTCAGCATCACTGTCCACCTGATCTTCCCAACGCAGTGGAGGCCTCCCTTTTCTTCTGCGTTCAGCGGGTTTCGATAAAAATATTTTATTGGCTGGAGCACCTTCGTCCATTCTCACGACATGACCTGCCCAGCGCAGCCGCTGGATCTTTATTCGCTGAACAATGTCTATGTCTGCGTACAGCTCATACAGCTCATTGTTAAATCTCCGTCGATACTCGCCCACGCCAACTCGCAAAGGTCCATAAATCCTCCGAAGAACTTTTCTCTCGAATACTCCAAGTGCCATCTCATCTGATTTTGAAATTGTCCATGCTTCTGCGCCATACATGAGGACTGGAACGATGAGTGTCTTGTAGTGTGTGATTTTGGTTCGTCGAGAGAGGACTTTACTTTTCAATTGCCTACTTAGTCCAAAGTAGCATTTATTGGCAAGAGTGATTCTTCGTTGGATTTCAGTGCTGACATTATTTTTGGTGTTAATGCTGGTTCCCAAATAGACGAAGTCCTTAACTTTTTCGAATTTGTAGCTATCAACAGTGACGTGGCTGTCAAGGCGTGCTGTTTCTTTGTGTGTTGACAGAAGGTACTTCGTCTTGTCCTCGTTGACCGCCAAACCCATTTTCTTAGCCTCTTTATCCAGCTTGGAGAAGGCAGAACATACGGCGCGCGTGTTAGTGCCAATGATGTCGATGTCATCGGCGTACGCCAGCAGTTGCACACTCTTGTGATATAAGATGCTTCCTGTATGGTTACGTTCTGCAGCTCGTATTATCTTTTCCAACATCCAGTCTTACAACACTCTACTAAAATTAAATACGCAGCTGCATACTCGGAATTCATATCAAAATTTGGCCTCCGATATTTAGTATCTATTCAGAAGTTGCATTAATTTTCTGAATTTTTCGGCAAGCTTGGAAATATTCGCTTAAACAAAGTGCGTCGTTAAATTCTAAAAAAAATTTCTATTGAAAATTATCAAATGATTGCAAGCCTTTTTATTAATAATATCCTAAAAGCACCAACTGCAAAGGCAAATGTTTTGTTCACCAAATGTATGTAATTTCCGTTGTTGGTTGTGCTTTTTAAAGTAACACTTAGGTATTATTAAATAATACGAATGATTTTACATTCCTATTTTATTTTGTTACTTATGAAATAATAAAAAAATGGCAATAAAAATCTATTTTTTCTTTGCATTTTAAAGTTGTGGCGTTTCTCTAAAAATGTATTTACTTTTTTCAACCCCAAATGTGGGAAAATAATACTGGTCGAAAATTTTTTGTAACAGAAATAAAATTCTACGTTTCAAAAGGATTTGGGTGTAGTTTTTGAGGTATTCATGTCCAAAGAGGCGAAAAACGCAGTTTGTGGCCGTATTCACTCCTCAATATTTTTAAAATTACTGACTTTCATTAAAAACTGATTACATTTATTGGAAGCACGATCATTTCTTTTGAAGACAACGTAGATATCTGAATAAGATACCCGAAAAAGCAAAGCGCTGTTTTCAAGAGAAATGATCGTTCTTCTAATAGCTGCAATCATCTTTTAATGAAAGTAAGTAATTTAACAGATTGAGCAGTGAATATAGCAAAAAATCGCATTTTTCGCCTCTTTGGACATGAATATCTCAAAACCTACACATATTACCGAAAATCCGACTTCAGATTCAGAATCAGCGCACCGAAATCCTTTAGAAAAGTAGAATTTTATTTAAGTTAGAAAATTTTTTCGGCCTGTGTAATTAAAGTCCAAATCCCGGGATAAATCCCGGGATCCCGGGATTATAAAATAAAATATCGAAAATCCCGGGATCGTAAAAATCGGAAAAATTGGAATCCCTATTCTTTACGCAAGCAAAAAATGCCACATTAGGGGGATTCGCTATCCATAGCATAACCCTAGCACGTAGCGCGGCTTGCACGGATTGCAAAGTTTTACAACGCACAACAACAAAATACAGGCGCACAGAAATATGCTAGACCTCGAAAATATGCTACACCAAAACCTGTGTATATTTACATATTTGCTATGAAGTGCAGGAAATTAATTGCGCCCCTGCGTCAGCTGACATTTGCCAAATGCTAATTTTAATTTAAATTTGAGCATCCGAATTTTGTTTGTTTTGTGTGTATTTGCAATCGTGCTAGGGATAGTGAATCTTCCTATTGTTTGTAGGTATCTACTATATGTAATATGGAAATATGTAGCCATAGCACTTCTATGTAGCACAGGGGTATATATAGAAAAGAAAGTTCTATAAGAGAAATACCCAAATACCAATTCCTATATCGCAATGATGTTGCCGCTACCACTGACAATTATTCAACCGCATTGTACATACATATATACATACATATTTACGTACTTAATATACCCTGTGGGGAAATCCTCTGGTTCGTTACTGGTGCGCATTTAGTGCATTTTTCGCAACTAGTAGTGCGAGCGAAATCTCTTTTGCATGTTATATAAGTGCAGCATTTGACACGCTTAAAGCAAGTGGCACGAGTATTTCGATATTTCGCTAGGACTTGTTCAATCAATGAACACATTTTATTTAATCAATCGAAGATGCTAAGAGTGTACGCTCTTTATAACATATCGTTGGCTTCGTGAGCAAATGTGCTAAGTCCAATTTTTACCAAAACTGAGATTTTAATGCAGTAAGATAGTACAAATAAAAATACATCGTCTGCCAAAAAGAAGTTACCATAATGCCTGTTTTTCATGGTGTAATGAAGTGTTATGCAAATGTGCTAAGTCCATAAAAAAAATTTTTTTCAAAAATCTACGTGCTAAGTCCAGGTGAAAATGAGAAATTGTTGTTTTTTTTTTAATTTGTTTTGTAGAATTATATAGAATTATTACTACATTGCTTTAATAAGCATGGCTTAGGACTGTAAACGTTAATCATTTGCGGGAGTGGCTAGCTTTCCCACCAATTTGATATGAAAACTAATTTGCGGTACTTCTTACATTTTCATTATAATTGTCTGCGTTTGATCGAAAGGCGGTGCACCTATTTTATATAGAGAGGGTACAGCATAATGTGGGCGTGGCCACACCCATTATCAACAGTCTTATCTCTCATCAGACCAAGCCTAAAATATTCTTGTTAGTGTAAAATTTCATCCCTTTATGACTTTTAGTTACAAAGATGCCACGTCACAAGTTTCCAAAGGGAGTTTTACAATGTTTTTTTAAGTGGTTACAAACCGATTTTGCTAAAATTTTACTACAAATAATAAAAGTACATATGCACCTACACCAAGCTCCGCCGTACTATCTCAATTATTTGTGGAGTTTTGGGCTCCGAAATGTCTTAGATTCACGATGCCACGCCCATTTTCAAAAATATTTATGGTTCTTGTTTTTGTCCATAGTTGGACTCATTCCAAAAACTTTCAATGAATTATCTTCATATTTGACAAAGACGTCGCTTAAAATGTTTTTATTAGTTCCATTTATAGTTTCCATGTATAAAAGTGGGCGTGGTCGTCTACCGATTTGGACAATTTTTCGTCCAAATCTTTACCCTAGCAAGTAAATTACGCCTTCCACATTTCATCTACATATATATCTACTACGGTTTCTGAGTTATTTATCACTAATAAAACTTTTAGAATTTATCCATTCATAAGTGGGTGTGGCACCGCCCATTTTCGAGAATTTCAGTTTATTTCTTTATAACGGCGTAAGCTCATTGCATGGATGGAATTTCATCCATTATCACTTTTTGCGTGTTTTTCGATATATACTATATAGGGAAAGTGGGCGTGGTCATCATCCAATTTCGCCTATTTTCAATACCAACCTTCCCCGTATAGTTAGGAGCCTCTGTACAAAATTTCATCAAAATATTTCAATTTTACTACGTATAGTTGAGTATAATAATTTGTGAGAAAACGTGCTAAGTCCACCTAAAAAAAACAAAATCATAGAAAGAAAATGTGCTAAGTCCTAAAGAAGCCCATAACTTTGGACAAGCTTTATATTAAAATGTGCCGATAACTGGTATTTTAGCACGACCATCTGAGGAAGAAAACTGCATTTTCAGATTTTTAAAATAGTAACAACAAAAAAAGTTAGGAGGATTTTTGCCTCTCCTGAAAAGTTACCACAAATGGACTTAGCACATTTGCTCACGAAGCCAACGATATGCTCCACTAACAATGTGAGAATTGCAGAAATATGCAAAGCTGGTGGCAAATGAACGAACAAAACAAAAACAGAATATTCGCCACTACGAAATTGCATACACATCAAAGTGTGTCTAAAAGTGTGTCTAAATTCACCCCTTCTGAACTAGTGAGGCTCTGAATACAATTTAACTAGTGCCTCTTTGATAACTTTTCGTTGGTTCTGAACCAGAAATTGTGTTCTCTAGTTATTGATTTCCCTGTAGGGTACATATATGTACATACATATTTATGTGTATGTACCTTTGTGAATATTGTTGATAGCGAAAACGTGCTGAATCATTTAGCAATGTTGCACATAATCATCCTCCTAAATAATAATAATAATATTATAATATAATACAATGGCGCTATTATAACCCTGACGAGTTTTATGGCCGAGCTTCTCTCACAATTCGAGGTGTGCTCCTTTTTGTTTTTCCTACTAATTGGGTGGACCTACAGTTTTATGCCGGCTCCGAACGGCGAATGCATTTTTTGTGAGAAGCTTTTTCATGGCAGAAATACTCTCGGAGGGTAAGCCGCCCACTGCCGATAGGTGGCCGCTGCTCTTAAAAAACCCAATAATTGGACTTTTTACTAATTATTAAAATAGTTTTTGGTGTTTGGCTCGGACCGTGGTTTGAACCCGAGACTTCTGGCACAGCAGGCGAGCACTCTACCCACTGTACCACAGCGGCCACATCCTCCTAAATACTTTGATAAATATACATATATATGTACATATATACATGGAAATATATAAGCAATAATATTTATTGACAATAAGAACAAGTCAGGAAGCCTAAGTTCGAGTGGAATCCTTATTAGATACTCAGCTGTTTATGTATTGCAATGTGCCAGACATGGGGCATTAATTTTCCAGCTCCACTCATTATTGAATAAATGGATTCTGAAAAATTCCACTACCACAATTTTTTATTTAGTGGAAAACAATGCCAATATTAGTAATTGAGTTAGTGGTAATGAGTATTTTTTTATTCAGATAATAAATAGTGGTAATAGGAATTTAGTTAGTAGAAAATTTCTTCCACGATTAGTGATTCTTTGGTTCACTAAAAAAAATTATATAACTCTCGCACTGCGGTTAGATTTAGTAGCAGTAGAAGGTGTAGTGCACTACCCCCATGTCTGCAAAGTTTCAGCATATTTCTTTATATTGGCATGAGGTCATTACATGAATGAAATTTCACCACTGTGATTATAATAGTACAGCTGAGTATAATAATTTAACAATAAGAAAATTCCTCATTTGCATATATGCTGTAGAGGGGTTTATGAATTGGTTGGCTACTTTTTGCAGGGTATGTCATCAAAACTATAATACTCTGTGTATTACGTACAGCTGAGTATAAAAATGCATAAACACATGCACATAACTACGTAGTACGTACATATACATTTATGCCAACATTCTGGCGATAAGTTTGCCATTGATGATGACGATGATGAATGCGATTAGTGCAAAGAATCACACGTTCGTGTTGCTATCCCAGCGCTTAATATGTATGTACATTGTACATACATATGTAGATACTGCCACATGTTGCATGCAACTCAAAAAGTAACAAATAAACGAAGTCAAAAGCAATTCTAGTTTGCTAAGCTGGAGATGTAGTTGAACGCGAATCGGAGTGATGAATGTGCGACAATCGACCGATCGATCGATCGTCCGACCGATCGCGTCAAGTGCAACAACTAAGAGGCATGTTGCACGTATATAGTACATAACTAGTTACACGTTGCGCGCTTTCGTATCGCATTATGGTACAAACATACATATGTATGTACGTACGTACATATGTGGTTGCATTGCTACACTATTGCCCGATCTGACTTGTTGTGAATTGGGCGTGAATATCGATGATTGCGGTTTGCACTCGTCTTTGATGTTTTCGCAATCGATTCGATTTTTACATGAGCAATAGACATATGTACATTGTACGTACTTGAAAGCTTCTTGCGCTTTTGATTTCTACCTTTCGCTAAACGTTACGAAAGTGGGCAAGCAATTACTACATAGTGAAGGTACGAGGTTTATTCGCAGGTGTTTTATAATAATTTCACAGAAGCAGCGCAACAAATAACAACGTCAGCCTAGGAAATGGTTGTCATAATGAGAAAAAGATACACTGAAAAAAAAAACACTAACTCAGATTATGGAATAGTGGAAATGAGTCGGCGCTAAAGACATATTTTCATTGTTTTGATGCACAATTTTCTTAAAATCAAGGAATGAAAACAACGTTTTAAACAAAATTGTATTCAAACCAATGAAAATATGTATGTATTTAGCGCCGAATCATTCCCTCTATTCCATAATCTTAGTAATTCTTTTTTGTTTTTTATAGTGTATACAACAAAAATGTGTATAGGTACTCTGAATAGGAGAAAATCATTAGAGACAATTAATATAGTAATATTTGGACAGCATAAAGAATACATATGTATAAAGCATTCGATATTCAATCTGTGTATATTATTCCACAAAACTCGGTATCACAATGGGTATTTTTGATATCTTTCTTTGACTAAAATGTATCTAACTCAGCGACTTTTTAATATCAAATTAATAGAATTCATTTACATTTTTAAATTCATATACTCGTAGATAATTATGTACATATGTATGTGCATATGTGTATAGCTTTCTTTCAAGTAAGCAAATCAAGACTTCAAAGAGAGTGCTAACATCAACTAAAAACTTTTCTGCGCATTTCCGGTATTTAGTCGGCTTTAAAATATTAAAATGCTGTAAACACCAATGAGCAACAGAAATGAATGTCATAATTAATTACAGGGATGCATATGTAAATTTTCTTAGTTAATTACCACAGAGGAACTCCCACGAATATGATCGTAAAAAATCGTAAAAAACCGCAGAATGAATAAAATATGACCTAAATACGCAAAACCACAGCTACCACAAAACGGACCGAATGAGTGGGATAGGGAAAGCGGATTGAGTAGGGAAAATACATATATACATATGTATATATGTACATATACAAAGAGAGATACCTATGTACATACGAAAACGACCAACCTTTGCATTTTCGGAACTCAGACGACGGTCGAAAGCTTGTCAGACTTAGCTTGGTTAGTTAGGTTGGTGGTCTTATCTTAAACGCTTAAACCTAAACGATCTACACGATCGCTAAAGATTAATGAAAATGAATCATACCTTACTTATACACATACATATGTACATATTTACATGCGGAGCGGCGTTGAAGATATTCCCGCTACCGACTGCCTACCACTGACTGCCAACTGCTGCGGTGTTGATGATATTGTTGACGGCATTGATGGTCATGCTGATGAGGATATTATTGGATTATAGAGAACGAACAAATTTGATGAGGACTGAGATGAGGGTGTGCTGTGGCTGCTGCCGCATTGGCGCTAAACTGAAACTATAAAATTTAAGCCGCGATCACTTCCAGGTATTGAAATGTAATTTTCGGTAAAAGTTTATTTGATGTGTTAATTATATGATTGCGTATGGATATAATAAAGAATGATTTTTTTAACCCTTGAATTCATAAAATTTCCATCGTATAAGTACATGTGTATGTACGCACATACTTATACATATCTATATGTATTATATGTAACAGTTCTATATGCCTAAAATAAGAGATACGGAAATTGTTATTACCAAACGTTTAATTCAAACAAGTAAGGAAGCCTCCCGGAAAAAATCTGGTCATCGCTATTACCTGTCAGGCATGATAGAAGGCCTTGCCATGGAACATTTGGCGAGTTCATCACTTCTTTCACGCATTGCCAGTAATGCATAGTGGAATGAGCTTCCATTACCCATTCCACGTAATGCAAAGTAGAATGGAGCGCGAAAAATTAACTGGAATAAATACCAGAGGAAATTTCCATCATGCCTTACATTTTCCGCCTTCTTTCTCTGCTTCCCTGTAAGGTATTCTTTATTTGATTCACTAGAATCCTTGCGGTATTGCGTGATTTATTCGTTCGGCGGTAATGCAGTGGGCAAATCCTTCCCTCCAATGACAAGCCCATGCTAATGTCAGGCATTATGTCAACGAATGCGAAGCGATTGCCAGGGTTTTTCTGGATTACCCTCTTAATTCCACGGTCATCGAGTTTTTTGGTGGGCTAAATCGAGTAGGGGCGGTGTCACGCCCATTTTCAAAAAATTAAATTTATCTTATTACTTCATTTTTGAGCTTTTTTATGACCACTTTTTTTTAAGGAAAAATCGCCAATGTACGAACTAATTTATGTAAGCTTTTTTGTTATACATACATATGTCATACTTCAAATGATCGTTGATATCTATTGGTTACTTAGTTTGAATTAAGTTTTTCTTATATTACGCTCATGTGCACATTTCTCTGCGCCGCATGCCATTCGTTCATTGGCACATTCCCTGCAACAAATATGGGGGACATTCACGCAAAGATATACTTTCGCACTAGAGATTTCATACATAACCGGCTGAGAACTGGTTTTAAAGGGACATAAAGGGGGTAAGTCGGTAAAAATATTTGTACCAATAGCATGCGATCTCAGCTATAAATCTTTAAATGTACCCAGTATAACTTTGGCCGCTCGGACGATAACTCTATTAGCAGCCCGTACCCGCAGCAGTCGGTTTTAAGGTTAAGCTACCTCCGAACGATTAATTTTTAAGACTATTCAAAGGACGGTATTTCTCATCGGGAACCAACGCTGTTTCTTAATGAGCTAATTCTATGCTAGCTTTAAATTGGCGCGATTTCCAAAAAGGTTTGTACATAAATACGTATGTATAATTCGAAAATGTACAACACTAACTACAATAATTTCACTTTCGTATTCCAATCGCTCTCCAACTGCTCTCCATTCAAAATGGCATGCCATACAAAAAATGTCTTCGGTGTGCGCCGGTAATTTGTTCACCACTTCGTTTGGCCATTTGACTTGATTGATGTGCGCTGCGTTGCTCATTTGACATGTTTTGCAATAAAAGCAAACGTTGACGTCGAATTTTTTGAATTTTGTGTACGTGCAACCTGTTTATGCGACGTATTGTGGTTGCATTTGTGGCATATGCATTGATTTACAACAATTACACTCGCAGTTTTTTGCTCGCTTTTCTTTAATTGCTTCAGTAGTAACCATAAAATATACATATGTAGACATAGGTATGTAAGTATATAAAGCCATTGAAAAGGAATTTCAGACAAGCATTTTCCAAAAAATAATCAGCTTTTATTTTTGAGGTGCATGAACATATCGACGGCTGAGAATAAGATCGCCCTATTTAAAAAATTGTTTCAAAAGCGCCCTATTTGAAAAATTATTTCAATAACGTCCTATTTCAGATTTTGCTTCAAAAACGCCCTATTTCAGAGAAAATTCCATATATATTTCTCTGAAATAGGGCGTTTTTGAATAATTGTCTGAAATAGGACGTTATTGAAACAATTTTTCAAATAGGGCGTTCTTGAAGCAAAATCTGAAATAGGACGTTATTCAAACAATTTTTGGAATAGGGCGTTTTTGAAACAATTTTTGAAATAAGGCGATCTTATTCTCAGCCGTCGATATAGTCCGTAGCCCTTGATTTGTAAAAACAGTGCTTCCGTAAATACCTTTTACGCGACATCACCAACGCAATACATCCATACGAACTCCAGTATAACTGTACAGTTTCTGAAATTAAATTATAAATCAGCACATATCGCACTGAAAAAGTCCCATTTAGTGCATAAATACACACACACATTGCACTATGGTCTGGCGAACTACATTTTCTGGCCAAAATTCAAAACTTGCAATTCCACACTTGTTGATTAAATCTTGTAGTAAAGATTGGAAAAATACGTAAACAATGCTTTTTATTTGCAACTGTCAGTTAAATATTATTCTATGAAGGGCCAAAGTTCAATGTTTTTATTACGGTTTAAAACCTATACTCTTGGTGTGATTTAGTTGCCTCTTCGAATCCTTATAAAGTGAAAATTAAAAAGTATTTAAAATATTTATATTATGGATATTAATGACATGGTAAGTATTTTAATTGTTAATAGTGAAACATACGACACAAGGTTTGGTGATAAGAAAAAAATGTAAAAAGTTTCATAATCTCAAAATAATACTTTTTTTTTTTACAAATAAATTAAATTATATAACTAAAAATGTTTAAAAGTGTTTAACGAACAAATATCGCCCCGAACTACAATGATATATGGTGCAGACGACACGGCAATAATATTTTGCAAAGAGGTGCAAAGTTTTTAGAAATTTCGTGTTTTTGCAGGCAACTTACGCTTCAGGAATTGTGATCTAATGGAAATTTGGCTGGATGGGAATAGCAAACAAGAAAAAAATGAGCTAATTTTTAAATTTGTTGTTAACAAAAGTGGAGAATCGAATATTTCTGATAAGCACAAAAAATATTTGGAAAACAAAATTAGATTATTTTGCGTTAACGTTAATATAAAATGGCAGAAGTCGAGAAGATCAATTGGCATTTTCAAAACTCAAAATAGGAGCTGGCTTCAAAACGATATAATATTCGAAAGCGACGAAAATTATTCGCCGGAAAAAGAAAATGCGGCCCACAAGTGGCGGAGCTTTCAGAGTTAATATTTGTATTAATATTATTAAAATCTTTGTGGCAGTTTTCTTCTTTCTATTAAAACTGTATAAATGCGAAAACAGTTATATATATATATATAAACTTATAATAATATTTGTTGTTTGCCGGCTCCAGGTCGTAACAATGAAAATTTTTTTTTAACACGCTTTTATTAGCTTCACCTGTATGTATGTATGTATGTATGTATGTATGTATGTAACTTCATCCCATCCTAAAAGTTGCAAACGTTTAAAGGTTCAGACATTGGTGACTTATAAGTATTTCTGTATCGTTAACCTTATAGTAACTTTATCGCTATGCATGTGAGCTGTTAGTGGTGCCGTAAATCTGTAAACAGCTGACACTTGTCGAGGCAGATCTTGGAAGGTAGGCGCATAGGCGAATTAAGAAATTTCCCATGTATTTTGTTATTGTAATTGGTAGGTTGTAATGTCAAAATAATATCTCTCCTTGTAAAAATCTGAATTCGCTTGGGACTCGCCCATTACTATTGGCCATGATGTGAATTCGCTTTGATTTTGATATTATAATCTACATTTGTAAATAAAAAAAGAAGTTTCTGCAGTCGCTAATGCGCCTACCTTCCTATATCTGCTTTCACAAGTGTCAGCTGTTTACGGATTCAGGGTTGCTAACCAAAATCCAATTGGTCTGTAAGTTAAGGATACAGCTACAGAATTACGATAAGGCACCAATGACTAGTAACACAGCTTGTCGTAAGGTTGGTTGAATCAGCTGTTTTATAAGGTTACAGATAAGTCACCAATGTCTGCACTTTAACTCAATTATTATTTTTTATTGTGTTCTCTCCTCTATTATTTCTATTCACCTCCGGATTCGAAACGTGACATCAACATAGGATTCAACCCAACGACATCATATAATGAGATTCGACATTATACTCTATGCTTCATTGTGGCTTTTATGTTACCTCTCTTCAAAATAGCCCCAAACATATCAAAAAACAACAATAATAATATTGTTGTGTACACAAAAGCATCTATTGAATTATAATTTTTTAATACAGAAAGATATGCACATAGAGGCGCAGGTTCGAGTCCCAGAAAAGTCATATTGAAACTAATTTAAATTGATTTTTTTAATTCTTAAATTTATTTATAATTGAAATTCGATAAGAAAATTTTAAAATTACTTTGCTGTTTTAGGAATTTGGTGCATTGGTGAAATCGGTGTATGTGAATAAAACTAAGAATATCAGCAGATGTGCACAAATGTAAAGTAACATTCCATTCTACAGCGCGCTGCTAATTTTTTCAACTTTTCTCTCAAATCTGTAATTCACCATCACTCAACTCTGGTAACGTTAACAGGATGCAATAAGCAAAAGCAGAAAAAATGCAAAGACAACTAATTGCTGGAAGTAAAATGAAATCCCCCAAATCGCGTTGCTTTGCTTAACTATACAAGCAAACACGGCTCAGCTGAAAACTGAAGCGAATGAATCGTGTTCTCGTTTTTTACTCGGCTGGCCGAGTTTGCTAATTTACTTTTCGTTAGCAAAAGCAAAGCAAAAGCAAATGCAGCAAAAGTAGCTAAGCAATTTCAAACCCTGGTTGAAATTCTATTTATAGCACTTATAGCACGGTTTCCGAACTTGGTAATTACCAAAATAGGTTATTTTTTCGCTGTTGGTTTCTTGGTAACTTTAACATCTGTTTGGCAATTTTTATTTTCAAGAAGTTGTTTACTATTTTTGGTATACAAGAAAAATATGGAAGTGATTATAGGACAATGAGAATATTTTGGAGCGCTGACTGTTCATTGTGAATATGCACAGGCAAATAAAGAAGAGCATATCTCCGATTAAAAACTGAAATAGTTTTGCTTCGATACACATAGTACATATTAGTTGATAGTTTTTCGTTTAGGCTTCATTTTTGAGCTCTCATGACCAATGTTTTTTTTTTATAAGGAAAAAATGTATGTGAAAAATTAATATTTTTGGTAGAAGTTATAAATACATATGTATATAGATCTATTTCGGAGATCACCACATCCCTTCATCAGACTTCTTTTTACTTATATTCTTGCGTCCGCATAAAACATCTTTTAATGAAAAATTTCACTAAAAAGTTAAAAATAAATAATAGCTTAAAAAACTAAAAAACACACTTTAATCTTAAAAATCGTTCTAAAAATTGAGAAATAATTTAATTAGAAACAAAATGATGAACGAAAATAGAAGTATTTAAGGAAAAGCGGGGGGGTGCTCAATAATATTTGAACATGAAAATATTCGATTCGTACAACTAGTACAAAAATATACATACCTAGTTGCGAAATTAAAGAGTACGTTATATGAAATCTCAAAAAAGTCAAAATAAAAATATTAGTTAAAAACAGCGATCTTAAATATTTTGTGACATACTGAGCACCACCCGACGCTTTTCCTTAAATACTTATATTTTCGTTCATCATTTTGTTTCTAATTAAATTATTTCTCAATTTTTAGTACGATTTTTAAGATTAAAGCGTGTTTTTTAGTTTTTTTAAGCTATTATTTATTTAATTTTATTGTAACTTTGTTATTTTTGGTCTTGTTTTAATCTTATTTGCATATGTAAATATTATGTGGTTCAATACAAACCGCTCTCTAGCTTGACGCGATGAACTTTTCCATAAAAAGCAATCAATTGGATAAAACTTGATTCAACCCTGCTAGCATTTGGAAGAGCGTTTTCTCGTCTATCTCAAATAAGTAACGTCTGGGGAACTTCTAGACGTTATTCGAGAGATATTGTCTATTTTACAAAACCAAATTTCATTGCTATCGCGTCTTTTACTTCTTGGTGTGCATGGAGAAGATACTTTGAGTATTGAAAAATAAAACAAAATCAAACCAATTTTTTAAACAAATAAATAATTTATAGATTAAGCGAAATTCAAATAAAAATAAAAGAAATCTGGAAGACGACAATATTCTTGAAAATAATGCTCGTGCTTATAGTACATAATCCCAATAAACGCAACGGATTCGCCTCGAATTCGCGTCGGATTCGCTTTCTCTGATTATATTATCGCAGCAATAGTTCGCGGCGATAGATCGGCGAATCCGAATTCGTAGGCATGTCACCTATCACTAGCGATTCGAATTTTTTATCATTAGCGATTCGAGAATTTTTAATTTTTCTGATCGTTGGCGATTCGAAAATTTGTTCATTAGCGATTCGAGATTTTTTTATAAATGGCGTTTCGAAAAATTAAAAGTTCAGAATTTGGTTTACTGGCAATGGGTTAAATCCGTATAAAATAATACAAAGCATTTAAAATATTTTTTATAAAGAAAGTTTAACTTTCATGAAATAACAAAAGCTTTTCAAATAAACTTAAGCAGTAAATAAAGTCCCCTTATTTAAACAATTTTGAATTTAAGCAGTAAATAAAGTCCCCTTATTTAAACAATTTTGAATTGGTTTTCTACATACCCGTATCTATTTGATTATAAACCAATTTGATCTACTTTCGCGAACTCGCCTGGAATTCGCCACGATAACATCTGCGGAACTGTGATATTCGAGTTCAGGTATAAATGCACTCAAAAAAAAATTTCTCTCGATCAAAGACATAATTTTCCTTATTTTGAACACGCGTCCCAATACAAAATTTTCTTTGTTTTGTGTAAATTTTCTCAAAAATGTGGAAAAAACATAAAAAAACATTCAAACAAATTCGTTGCCATGGGGATTTGTATGGGAATTTAATTTCTCAAAATTAAAGAAATCAAGTCTTCAAAACAAGGAAAGTTGGGAATGGAATGGCGCTTAAAGAATTTTTCATTATTTTAATGTATGAATTTTTTCAAAACAAGTATATGAAACCATGGTAACGCATGTAACAATAATATTTTATAAACCTTTTAACATGTTTTAAGGAAAATTTACTCAAAACAAAGAAAGTAGTGTTCAAAATAGGTAAACAATTTCTTTGACCCCTCCATATATTTTTTTTCTCTCAGTGTGTAAAATTTCAGAACTATAATGATTTTTTACTGCAAAACAACTTAAAAAAGTAGAAAAAAAATGATATCGCGAAAATTGATTTACTCGAACTTGCCGCGAACTTGAGGCGAGTCCGAGAAATTACATTCGCGAAAATCTGCTTTCGCAAACTCGCCTCGAATTCGCCGCGATATCATCCTCGCGTCTGTGTTTATTGGGATTTGGTGTTTTTCCATTTTTTTTTTTTTTTCAAATTGGTAAGTTTTCTAGAAATGTTCTAGGACTTCATGGAATTTAAAAGTTTTGGTTTCTATCTCCTTTTTAGGCTCTCTTCAAAGGGAAAAGGAAGAAAATATATGGTACCTACGAGTACCTAAATGTACATATGTTCCTGAAGGAAAATATTTGATGTTACACTCCAGGAATGTGTTTTTGGGGAAACCCCGTTTTTTTCAAAAATGCCACTTACACCATATTATACTTGGTCAACACGCGGTATTGGTTATAAAAAATAAAAAAGTAACAAAATATATATGTATACATATTTGCATTTTTATTTAGATTTTATATGAAGTGAGAAAATTGTAGGAGCAATTATTAATTGACGCTTTTGTGTCTCCCAGATGACACTAAGAAGTTACTTCCGGAAGTGTCGTATTAGTTTATTTGTACGTAACGTTTGCGTCTTTTCCAAACGACACTTGGAAGATACTTCCTTAAGTGTCGACTGTGACTCTTTATGGACGTAACGTTGACGGGGAACACTTTTTCCCGAATGAAGATAGAAAAAAGTTGAGAAAGCGATATCTTCCGCGATTGATTTAAACTTCTTGAAGTTACTTTTTCCTCACTTCCACGGTAATAAATGTTGGCTGGGAAGTATCATCAATTAAAAACACACAATGTAGAATTAACTGTTTTCTTTTTTTTTTAAATTAAAAAAAGTAAAAGCGCGTCTTTCTTCGGCCGTACCGAAAACTTCATACCTTTAATGAATATGGAAATGAAACTTTACATGGTCTGATATTTAAAAATTATATATAAAAAGATTTGTTAGACAAGTTCTAGTAGTTTAGATGCAGATATGTGAACAACCACTTCTATGGAAGCAATATGTTATACCGATCCGATATTGACAATTTTCACCAAAAGCATTAAAGTTAATATGAATACAAATACTACAAAGTGTAATGTCCTTAGCTTCTTATGGAGAAGTTATACCTCAAAATGTCGGTATCTGAACAATCGGTAATATGGAAGCTACGTACATATGTATATGTTATGGTATATACATATGTTAGAATGTGTTACAATAACTGTACCTGTATGACGTGGAGTTGACAAAAAAAAAATAAAAATTTTTGATTGTTACGACCTGGAGCCGGCAAACAACAAATATTAACCAATAAAGGTCGCGAAACATTACATATATATAAACTTATAATATAAAAAAAATAATTCACATACATATATAAAATTTGGCCGCGACATTTCATCCACCATTTTGAATTTAAAAATGTGTCATCAGATTCGAAATCCGCAATTGCAAAAATCCCATTTTTATATAAAATTAAGTTAAAAAAATAAAAATTACTAAATTTGGTCGCCATATTGGATCCGCCATTTTGAATTTCAGTAGTCAGATTTGAAATCAGCAACCGCGAAAACCATAAAATACTAGTCGCCAGACCATAGTGCATTGGCCTTAAAGTATGCGATGCAAAAAGGAGTCGGTTACATACAAGCAAACATACAGGCGAAGCAAATGAAAGCGTGTTAAAAAAGCACTGCAAGAAAAGCGATATGAATTTCAAAGATCTCTTAAATATTAAATGACCGTTTTTCGAGTTTTGTTTCTAAATACAATAAGCGTCTATTTTTTCGTGTACCAATTTCAGAATCATATTGCTTTCTCATACATTTCCGGTCCAAAGTGGCGTATAAATATCTTAAATAAAAAACGCCCCCTGGGAAAAAACCGGCAGACAGTCTGTGTAAACGCCCAAAATAGTTAATTAGATATATCATTCGGTTTATTTCCAATTCCTTTAAATATCATTTTTCTTGCTCACGAAATGACTTAGTTCAGTTACCTTTTTATTGAATAAAAACGTTAAACGAGTGTAATTGGTGTTATTTGCATATGTCGAACATTAAAACAAAACGTTCAGTTTCGGGGTTTGAATTAAATAACACGCGAGATCATTTTAGTGTTACGTTTTTTGCGAAAATGTTTTCTTTATACCGTTATATGATTTAGTACTTTGTTGGATGGTAAAGAGTAATATAATTGAAATTAATTATTTTGCTTATTGGAGTGGCAAATAATGATCCACTACAACCAGTGTGCTACTGTGCTACGGCCTTTATACCGGTAAGAGTTACATATGTATATTCGCACCAGTGTATTATAGCTTTGGTATATTTGTTTTACAGTGTTTTTCGAAAATATGCATTTGTTTGTCTGTGAGTTATTCACTTCTCTGTCTGGTTTTTCTTCATATTTCTTCTTTCATCTAAGCTCATTATTAGAATCTGGCGTATATTTTTGAGATATGTACCTTGGTTTCCACAAAAAAAATATTTTTTATTGTTTTCGCTTCGGTGTCTTGGTATGTACCGACCTGCATTTCTTTTGTATTTAAGTATATGTACCTTAGCAAATTAAGTTTTCTCTTCAAGTTTCTCTCGCCGCTATTAATTTGTTTATTAATATTTTTATGATTGTCTGTCTTAAGATTTTTATTGCAAGGTCGTGAGATGTAAAAAGCATTCACGTAAAATTAACAACAACAATCAAATCGCAAACAAAGCATCGGCGTATGTGCCAATAAGAACTCATTTTTATGACTTATTTTTTCATCTGACTCAAAGCAAATGTTGATAAAGGTCCATAAATTAAATAGCCGCTTGTGGGTATACTCCGACGAGTTTTTGATCAAAACCGTTTTGAAAAAAGAACCTAATTTGAGATAAGTTGACAATTTTTTTTAAATCATCTTGGAAAAGCACATCTTTTATATGACACCAATTTAAACCGTTACGATAGGAAAAGATATCGATTTAAAATGAACAACAGATGACTACTTTAAAATAAAATTGCCTATTGAGTCTTATAGCATTGACAGACGGCAGCGATAATCCCGATTACCGCAACACTTAATTCGATTAAAATTTTACCCTGACAGACGGCAAGTATTGCGGATTAACAAAACAGCTGAAGGAAGGTAGGCGCAGCGGCGAATTCAAAAACTTCTTGTTTTATTTCCAAAGGTTGGGTAATGTCAAAATCAAAACGAAATCACATCATGGTCAATAGGAATGGGCGAGTCCCAAACGAGTTCAGATTTCAACCAAGGCGAAATATCATTTTGACATTACACTCCACCAATTACACTACACCAATTACACTAACAAATTACATTCGAAATTTCTGAATTCACTTATGCGCCTACCTTCCTAGATCTGCCTTGGGTTCTTCTTTTTCTTCCCTTTCATTCACAATAGACATTTTTCACTAGGGATGTCATTACAAAATGCTCTAATCCGCTAAAATTTTGAGGACTAACTCAAGAGATATTCCGGATTACCTCCAGCTAATTCTCAAGTTAAGTCCGAATTAGCTACACTCAAAAAAAAAATTACTCAGATTATGGAAAAATGGGAATGATTCGGCGCTAAAGACATATTTCCATATTTTGATGTACAATTTTCTTTAAAACGTGGTTTTTATTCCTTGATTTGAAGAAAATCGTACATCAAAATATGGAAATATGTCTGTAGCGCCGAATCATTCCCACTTTTCCATAATCTGAGTAAGTTGTTTTTTCTGTGTAGATATTCCGGATTATCGCTGCCGTCTGTCAATGCTATTAGGTTACTTTTCCAAATGTCCATAGATATGTATGTACATTCATATGTGCACTTACACATGTGCATTGTACATTCCTCCTAATTTTTGTGCTTTTGATTTATTCACCCAGATTAAATGGCAGCGATCTTGATAATGAAATTTTACTTTCGCGTGCTGCCGTGGGTCTTAAACTAAGTTGAACAAGTGGCACAAATAAAATGCGGCCCGTAGTGAAACATTCTTCATCAGTTTCAACTTACATATTTCAAGTGCACTTCTTCCATCGCTTCCAATTTTTATACTCAGTTGTACGTAGTACACAGAGTATTATAATTTTGATTTCATAACGGTGCACGTAACATCATGAAAAAAATTTAGATAGTTACAAATATAGATATGAACTTATATATGTATATCAAAGTGATCAGGGTGAAAAAAGTAATCGATTGAGACATGTCCAAAACTCCCTTTTAACGTGAAATCTTTGTAACTAAAAGTCATAAATGGATGAAATTTTGCGCTAACAAGATTATCTGTACTAAGCGACAGATAAAAATTTTGAAAATGGACGTGGCTACACCGTGTTTCCATCAAATGCAAACAAGCATACAGCTGAGTATCTAATGTTTGGTTCCACTCGAACTTAGACTTCTTACTTACTTTCTTTCGTTCAACTTCTACTCCCCATACTGTTATTTAACTCCGCTCGTCACCGTCATTTACAATATATACAAATCTATGTCGCTTCCTGTTGGCCTTTTTTAAATAGGTACCTTGTCTTGGGTTTTCAAACTTGTTATTAAGTGAAGTATTGGAGTTGCTAATTTCATTAGTACATTTTCTGTGATAATTTAAGCTTTTCACTACACCAGTAACGAATTAGCGAATAATTTCTTTCAGACCGAGGATACGATACGGACGTTTGAGCCGATCAATGGTTCAGTAGTCTCAAACCCTTAGCCTTTCCCTTATGTATACTTTTTATACATGTCGCTGTGGTGCAGTCATAGCCGCTGTGGGTAGAGTGCTCGCCTGCTATACCAGAGGTCTCGGCTTATAACCCCAGTCCGGACAAACAACAAAAAAAAATTCTGATTAATTTAAACCCAATTATTGGGTTTTTAGAAATAGCGGTCACCTCTCGGCAGTGGGCGGCATACCCTCCGAATGTATTTCTGCCATGAAAAAGCTGCTCACAAAAAATGCATTCGCCATTCGGAGCCGGCATAAAAAAACTGTAGGTCCACCCAATTAGTAGGAAAACAAAAATTAAGGAGCACTCCTCCTAGTAATCAAATTAGCCTCGCTTTGTGCGTGTCACTAAATGTGAAAGTTCTTTTTCGTCATTTAATCAGTTTTAGCTGAACATCGATAAATTTGACGACAACTTTTATGCTTTTGTAGTAATTAAAAACAGAAAAAGCCAAGGAATTTTGTTGACTTTGAGAATATTTTCAGACATTCACGCAGGATTAATATTGGTCATAGCGAAACATTCGCGCAGGTGCGTGTTTCACATGTATTTATTTAACGTCATTCATCGCAATTACTATTTCTGCACGATAGTTGAACTCTCGTTGCCCCTCTCTGTTGACCTTAGCACCTTGAGCTGTTGCCAATGCATGGAATCGCAGGCGCAAGAAAACACACAAAAATCTATGTACAGAACCAATGGGCACGTACGCATGGCAAGAATATTTATGTTTATGAATTGTCCGACCAGCAGGCAGAAGAAGCCGTACATAGAGCTATCGTAAGAACTCTCGAGTGTTCAACGACTAAACGCATTGCGTGGCGCGGAGGCTGTGATGTTGGAGCTTGAATTGTTTGAAGCCACACATTAATATCAGCATTTGAGAATACGTGCGGTTATAAGTAGTTTGGGAAAGCAGTAAAAACTTACTGAATAAAACGTTAAAACAGAGTCTATAAACGGATCCCGAGAGGTATTCTACTCATCGTCGGGACTTGCAATCAATATAAACTTTTGAGTGACATACACTTAAAAAAAAAAGTTACTCAAATTATGGAAAAGTGGGAATGAATCAAGGAATAAAAACCATGCTTTAAAGAAAATTGTATTCAAAACAATGAAAAAATGTCTTTAGCGCCAAATCATTCCCATTTTTTCATAATCTGAGTAATTTTTTTTTTTTGAGTGTAGGATGAGAATGTTCAGTCCAAAATTTAGACCAAAAAGTCCAAGGTCAAACACCCATCCTTGTCTACAAAGGAGTATTTCTTTGCCATTGGACAGTACCGAATTGATTGGTGAAATAAACTTCGCAACTCACCTTTGAGAAAACGGTATAGACATCTCAAGTTCGCAGCGCAGCAAACGTCACGTCGCTCCATCATATCTCAAACGCCAATTTGGAGCCTTCAACTTGAAAAATGTTCAACAGCTCAAAAGCAACAACAAGCACATAAACAACAAGTAAGGAAGCCTAAGTTAGAGTGGAATCGAACATTAGATACTCAGCTGTATGCTTTCATTGTTTGTTTGCGTTTGATGGAAACAAGGCGTATTTTATATAAAGCGAGTGCCGCATAAAGTAGGCGTAACCACGCCCACTTTCAGCATTTCTATCAGTCATCCAACTAAGCATATGAATATTATTCTTTGTGCAAAATTTCATTCCTTTTTAACTTCTAGTTACAAAGATGTCACGTTACAAATTCCCAAAGGGTGTTCCAGAAATATCTTTGTTAAAAATTAGGCGTGGTCATAAACCGATTTCAATAAATTTTTGCGTGTCTATTAACACAAGTTGTAAAAGTGTATAAACCAAGTTTCGTCAAAATATCTCAATTATTTGTCGAGTTATAGGCTAAGAAATCTCGTATATTCCTTTGTCTAAAAAGAGGCGTAGCCACGCCCATTTTCCAAAATTTTTATATTTTTTGTTTCCGGTCTATTGTGGAACTGATGCCACAAAATTTCTATGAATTATCTCTATATTTGACAAAGATATCGCTTAAAATATTTTTATTAGGCCCCTTTATAGTTCCCATGTATAAAAGTGGGCGTGGTCGTCAAACCGATTTCACTAAAATTTTCACCATGTAGTACCACAAGTAATAAAAGTATACACACCAAGTTTCGTCATTATATATAAATTATTTGTCGAGTTATGGGCTCAGAAATCTCGTATATTCCTGTTTCTAAAAAGAGGCGGTGCCACGCCCATTTTCCAAAATTTTTGTGTTTTTCGTTTTATGTCCGCAGTTGGACTCCTGCTATAAAATTTCAATGATATATCTTTATA
Organism: Urophora cardui; assembly: GCA_960531455.1. NCBI lineage: Eukaryota > Metazoa > Arthropoda > Insecta > Diptera > Tephritidae > Urophora > Urophora cardui. The sequence goes on from OY482672.1 coordinate 114,781,310, forward strand.
TTTGACAGAGATCTCGCTTAAAATGTTTTTATTAGTTTACTTTATAATACACATATATAAAAGTGGGCGTGGCTGTCAACCGATTTTAACAATTTTCCGTCCAAACGTTTGCCTAAGTAAGTAAATCACGCGTACCAAATTTCATCGATATATCTTCAATGGTTTCTCAGTTATGACATATAAAACTTTCAATGTTTGACGCTTAATAAGTGGGCGTGGCACCGCCCATTTTCCAAAATTTGTGTGTTTTTTGTTTTATGTCTATAGTTGGACTCATGCGACAAAATTTCAATGATATATCTTTATATTTGACAGAGATCTCGCTTAAAATGTTTTTATTAGTTTACTTTATAATACACATATATTAAAGTGGGCGTGGCTGTCAACCGATTTTAACCATTTTCCGTCCAAACGTTTGCCTAAGTAAGTAAATCACGCGTACTAAATTTCATCGATATATCTTCAATGGTTTCTCAGTTATGACATATAAAACTTTCAAGGTTTGACGCTTAATAAGTGGGCGTGGCACCGCCCATTTTCCAAAATTTCATCAAATTTCTTCCTAGGGGCCTGAGCTCAACACGTGGGTAAAATTTCATCGCTCCAGCTATATTAGTGACTGAGATACCAAATTTCCGATTTTTTCTATATAGGAAAAGTGGGCGTGGTCATGGTCCGATTTCGCCCATTTTCAATACCAACCGTCCCAGTGTCGATACCAACTTACATTTCAAATTTCATCAAAACTAGCTGGACCCGTGCGCATCTTGCGCAAAAAATAATAAAACATACGTGGCGCCTGTCGAGATAGTTTGTGCTGTCACGCTCATTTTAAAAAACCTTATATTTATTTGGTTTTATGTCTACAGTGGAACTTATGGAACTTTCAATGAATTACTTATGTATATGTTTGACAAACATATCGCATAAAATCCCTGCAGTAAAAATCCGCAGTGAATCCTTAATGAATCACTGATGGAATTCACCTATGACGAGGAGGCATCAGTGAATATTTTCATATAAAGACTGCTGAATTTTTCATATAAATGGTTTGCTTTCCTCAGACAAAAAAACAAAAACAAATAAAAATATACTGAGTTATGACGACAGTGATGAATATTCAACAAAGAATCATCACTGATCCTTCAGCAGTGAAACAAATTTACTGCAGGGATGTTTTTATTATACCTACATACATATATATATATATAAGTAGTTATGTGTATTAATTTTTTTTTATATATTTTACATATATTTTTATATATATGTATGTGGTCCCTGCCGACTTGGGTAATTTTTTTCCACACGTTTGCCTTAGCAAGCAAATCAGTGGTCCAAGCTTAATTTATCCATCTGCTACAGTTCCTGAGTTTTTACTTATAAATCTTTGAAAATTTGCCCCTCTTGGCCCATTTTTCAAAATTTCAGCATAACGTCATTTCATCACTCGGGCTTTATTAGTGACTGAATTATCATATTTTTCGAAATATATCCATATGCCTTATTTTCAACCCCAACTTTCTCTGTTCCCATTAGAATCTGTGTACCCAATTTCATTTAAATATTTCTATTTTTGCGCAAGTTAGAGTGTGTACGGCCGGACGGACGGACATGGTTCAATCATTTTTTTTTCATCCTGATCGTTTTGATATATATATCGCACCCTAAGTCATAAAGGGGCACAACTCAAAATTTTTCGAAATCGAGTTTTTTTCATAAACGGGTATACGGAACATATCTCTGGAGATTGCCAAAAAAAAAACTTTTGAAGAACTGTCTCTTTCGAACGAAAAATAACCATTATACCTGGCCCTTTGCTATACGATTGCTTGTAATGAAAAAAAGTTTTTTGGCTCTCCTGAAAATTTTTGAATTTTGAGTTGTGCCCCTTTATGATTTAGGGTGCGATATGTAAGTCCATATCTATCTCAATTATTTTATGGTCTTACGTACAACCGTTATGTGATCAAAAGTATACATACATATACATACATATATTGTATGTACTACGTACAGCATATCCTATACTGAAAAGCCTCTATTTAGCATAGGCATGAATACACACGTGTTCAATACATTTTATTTTTGCAAAATACTATTTAAAAAAAGTGCCACGCCCAATAAAACACCGTTTCGCATGCATAGCTAATTAATACCTTTAAAACGATGCCTTACTTATTAATTTTGGTAAATTATGTGAGCAGAAAAAGGGATATTTATAAAACACCAATTAGAAATAATATATATGATATCTCAATTTTTGCGCGAGTTAGAGTGTTTACAGACGGACGGACGGACGGACAGACGGACGGACGGACGGACGGACGGACATGGCTCAATCGATTTCTCTCTTCACCCTGATCATTTTGATATATATAAGTCTATATCTATCACGATTATTTCATTCTGTTACAATCCACCGCTATGTGATTAAAACTATAATACTCTGTGTACTAGTACCGCTGAGTATAAAAACACAAACCACAAGAACAAAATGCACACACACGTATGCGCGCAATGACACACATCAAAAGTCAAAGGTGTGTGCGTTTGCGAAAAAAAACTGCACATGAACTCTGTGCACAAGCGCAGTTCTTACAAGTGTTTTTGTTTTTTGGGACACGCGCTGACCATGTCCGAATGTACAAACAAATTTGGACGCAAGAACGGCCAAGTAATGGCAATCGACCACCAGCCAGCCCTTTTTGATGGACAATGTCATGGCCACTGCGGCTGTGCTGTGGCTGTGGTCAGCGGGTATTCGAGCATTTGTGGAATTTTCGGACATGCAGTTGCCACTTTGTATAATCTTAAGCTATGACTTGGACTTTTGGCAAACACGTCATAGCATTGCAATTTCATTTTTTTTTTTTAAATAACAACAGTAACCACAGCAACAAAAGCCTTTATGTAAATGAAATGTGCGTTTTAAAATTTGTTGTTGTAATTTTATGTTGTTGCTATAATGTATTATTTTATTTTTGACAAACAAAATTTCTTACCAGGTTTGTTTTACTTTTATTGAGTCTAATTTCCTTTGGTGTGCTGTAGTATAGTGGATGGTAGCCAGGTAGAGATCAGTATATGTATGTATGTGCATAGTATGTGTGCTAAACCTCTTATCCGTCTCCGATCGAGACAAAAATTTATATATGGTATCTCCGACTATATTAGCATCGATCTAGGGAGTGAGGTTGAAGAAATATTATATACAATTTGACTCCATACTTTTTGGGACCACCCTAATGTACATACATATTTTTAAAGTAGAAAACAACAATACAAACAACAATTGTCTTTTATTTTCTGATATCCGTTGGCTGGTTACTTCGACTAGCTTTTCATCTCATTCACTGGTGGCGCAACGGGCCAACATATGATTGCGGTTCGCTAACTGGCCGTGGTGCTCTTTGTCATCTTGATTGGCGTGGTGTAAAAGATCTTGTGAAAAGCGCCACTCCTAAAATAGGCGACAAGTGCACAAAAGCGCAAATCACGCAAAGCCCTGAAAGCGTTAAAGCAGCCAGCCAAAAGGTAGCAAATATTTTAACAAAAAAGCGAGCAAACGAAGTAGATTTGGCTGAAATTCTATGGCAGCGCAGACAGTATACCCAGTTGTGTGAGTTAACTAGAGTTGAGGAGTGTTTTTTTTTTTTTCATGTGTCAAAAATTCTCCACAAAACTTAATAAATTTCATAGCAAAGAGTAATGACATTTGACTTTTCTGTAATTGTTTTCAAGCACTGATGTATAAAATTGGGCGCAGCTAATGCCCGATTTATACGAGTGCCATTTCAAACGAGCTTGCTAAACTATAATATCCTGCGTTCTAGCAGCTGCTGGGTATAAAGAACATACGAGAAGTACAGTAAACACAGCAACAATTTCATAGGCAACAACAAAAATTCGTATAAAAAAAAATTCAACACGCCTCAGCTGTAAAGAGGAAAAATAAAGAGGAACCAAAAGCAGCAACAACACTGGCAACATTATGTAGCAACAGTAACAAAAAAACAAGTAAGGAAGCCTAAGTTCGAGTGGAATCGAACATTAGATACTCAGCTGTATGCTTTCATTGTTTGTTTGCGTTTGATGGAAACACGGTGTACTTTATATAAAGCGAGTGCTGCATAAAGTGGGCGTAGCCACGTCCATTTTCTAAATTTTTATCAGTCATCCAACTAAGCTTATGAATATTATTCTTTGTGCAAAATTTCATCCCTTTATGAGTTACAAAGATGTCACGTTACAAATTTCCAAAGGGTGTTCCAGAAATATCTTTGTTAAAAAGTAGGCGTGGTCACAAACCGATTTGAATAAATTTTTGCGTGTCTATTAGCACAAGTTATAAAAGTGTATAAACCAAGTTTCGTCATAATATCTCAATTATTTGTCGAGTTTTGGGCTCCGAAATCTCGTTGATTCCTTTGTCTAAAAAGAGGCGTTGCCACGCCCATTTTCCAAAATTTTTCTATTTTTTGTTTCCGATCTATTGTAGAACTCATGCCACAAAATTTCAATGAATTATCTTTATATTTGACAAAGATATCGCTTAAAATGTTTTTATTAGGCCACTTTTTATTTCCCATGTATAAAAGTGGGCGTAGTCGTCAACTAATTTCGCTAAAATTTTGAACATGTATTACTACAAGTAGTGAAAGTGTATACACCAAGTTTCGTCGTAATATATCGATTATTTGTCGAGTTATGGGCTCAGAAATCTCGTATATTCCTGCTTCTAAAAGGAGGCGGTGCCACGCCCATTTTCCAAAATTTTTATATTTTTTGTTTTATGTCCATAGTCCATAAAATTTCAATGATATATCTTTATATTTGAAAGAGATACCGATTAAAATGTTTTTATTAGGTCACTTTATAAGACCCATATATAAAAGTGGGCGTGGTCGTCAACCGATTTTGGCAATTTTTCGTCCAAACATTTTCCTAAGTAAGTATATCACGCATACCAAATTTCATCGATATATCTTCAACGGTTTCTGAGTTATGACTCATAAAACTTTCAATGTTTGACCCTTAATAAGTGGGCGTGGCACCGCCCATTTTCCAAAATTTTACCATATTTCTTCATAAGGGCCTGAGCTCAATACGTGTGTGAAATTTTATCAGTCTAGCTCTATTAGTGACTGAGATAAAAAATTTCCGATTTTTACTATATAGTGGAAGTGGGCGTGGTCATGGTCCAATTTCGCCCATTTTCAATACCATCCGTCCCAGTCTTGATACCAACTTGCATTTCAAATTTCATCGAAATTTCTCAAGTTTTGCACGAGTTAGAGTGTTTACAGACGGAGGGACAGACGGACGGACATGTCTCAATCGATTTCTCTTTTCACCCTGATCATTTTGATATATATAAGTCTATATCTATCTCGATTATTTCATTCTATTACAATCCGCCGTTAGGAAATCAAAACTATAATACTCTGTGTACTAGTACAGCTGAGTATAAAAAGAAACAAACCGCAAACAGAAAGTATCAATGAGACAACAACAATAGCAATTATGTACATACATATGTATGTATGTCTGCATGTACGATTAAGAAACAAGTGGTTGCCACTAAAGATTTGTATTAGGCGCGTCAGTTTGGCGAGTTACCGTACCCGTGGCGCATAATAAGTGGGCGCTGCCATTCAGGCTCCACGGTACTCTTTCCTTTGGACGAAAGCGTTGTTATTGTTGAGCTGAGCTGAGTGGAAGCTGAGCATCTGCGATCTACAGCACCAAACTCAAGCGCATTCCGAAGTGTGCGCATGCGCGGAATTTATGTGACATTTAAATGTTTGTGCGAAAGCAAAGCAGGAGAATATTCGGCTAGGAAATGTGTGGAAGGAATAAATACGTATACATACATTTGTATATACATATGTACATTGTCCAAATATATTTTTACAAAATGCGGATGTTGAATTTTCAACAGCGTGGCTTAAATTTAGTTCTATCAATATCAAGAACATGTCAGATATGTATATACCAAAGGCATAAAGTCGTTAGCGCCCAACATTCTCACTTTTCCATAATCTGAGTAACTTTTTTTTTGAGTGTACCTGCACTGTTAAGGCGGATTCATCGTTCGAGTTCTGAACTAAAGTTGAATTTGAGTTAACTAATAAAAATAGTTCAGAACTTTTCGGAATTCCTCTCACACTCCGAAAACACAACAACAACCACATGGCAAAAAAGTTCTGAACTCGAACGATGAATCCGCCTTTATGGGATGATAGACAATCGAGAGGAAACTCATTTAATTTTTTAATGAGAAGGGCTTCGGTTAAGCTTTTAGCGCGCCATTTAGCAACAGAAAAGCGTGCCTGCTCAATAAATAGCTTCAAAAAGAAACTTCTTCTCGCTCCATTGGAATCGGCATTAGAAAACTTCTATACTACATAGTGCATAGAAAAAAATTTTATGTATATCACACTCGGGAATCAACCTGGAAACGAAGTTCATGTAAAAGTAATATCTGCTGGTAATGAAATTGGAGGCTCCTACTATCTTCGCAATTGAAAATTTGTTTTCCCAATAAATTACAACCTTGTGATCCCCTTTTCATTATCTTCCTTTTGAGGCGAGAAGAAGTAAGAACAATGCCGATCCCCTTTTCCTTCCCTTCCTTTTGAGCGTTAGAACAATGTTTGAACTTAGAACTAAATTCGAATTAATGCCGTTTTCTTTTGTCGAAATACGTTTCTCCTGTTTGACTTTCTTAGCCGTCTTGTAAGCTTGTGTGGTCATTTCAACGATTATTTACCTATAACTAAGTAAGAGAACACCATTATCTACAAATTCAGCCATTTTATAGAAAGTCAGGTCACATAATTCGATAACTGAGATATTAAAAGCCAACATTTTTTCTCAGAAAAGAAAACGCAATAACTGTCGGATATACTTTATCTTCGCAAGTAGGTATTTAGGCCCTGATTTTTTGGACGGCGTTTGCAATCGCTAGCTAGTCGATATTTCCCATAATTAACAGTGTACGGAAGCCGTTTAGATCTATTAATTTATTTTACCTAAACCAACATTAAAATAATAAAACATAAAAACGACTTCTGTTTCAAACACAAATCAATTCGAGCATAAATTTTTCAATTGAATATTATTATCGGGAATCTGATTAACGATAATTTTGAGTCAGTAACCCTTTTACCATAAATCGATGGATCGCGATCATGGGGACCCGTATTTAATTTAAAACAAAAAAAGAAGAAATTGCGCTCATGCGCATGCGTAAATCCAAGTGTGACCAAAAGTCTAGCATTAAATCCGCCGAAAAGGGTGATTACAAAATTTAACCTGCATTTTGACCCAAATATTACTCGCATACATACATACATACATACATATATGTATGGACTTACGGATGTTTGGTTGTTGTCATCAAACAAACAAAAAGCGGTTAGCAAACGTATTCGCCTCCGCCGGAGTTTTGAAAAAGCTGGTGGCATACATACATATGTAAGTATATTTCACTCAAGACGGCGGCAAACTTTGCGTGGCGGCAAAAAAGGTTTGATTTATGGTAACGCAGCATGATAGCAATGATCTACATAAAGCCCAAACAAAGCCAAGGCATGTAAGGAGGTGAGATTGAAATTGACCATTAGATACCCATCTGTCCGCTGGTACTTCATACAAAATGAACCACAAAACAAATTATAAAAATGTCAATCCCAGCCTATTTTCGAAACGACTATCGGGTGGCTCCCAGAAACGAATGCCGGACGATCTTCCAAAAAGGACATCTCATCTGTGCCTTGTTTCTTCAAAATTCTAAAAAAAACTAATGAAAAAATTGAGATTCAGTTTATTTCCAGGATTTGCTTGATTTAATTACAAGGCACCAGACCACCAAGCGAAATATCAATGAGACTTTTTTAACTCTGGAAGCACATATGTGTATGTTTATTGTACATTCATCATTACAAAAACTAATTTAAGCTATGCACTAGCTTACGCTGGGTATAGTGAACCCAAATGGGAAACTGAACAGAAACATAAGGCGTTCAGTCAGTGGCGTTTCGCGCTGAAAACTCATAATTGAGTGTCACATGGAGTGTCGCGCATGCGCGCCAGTCCCAGCAAACCACCGCCAAGAAGAATACATAGAAGCAAGGAAGAAAAAATTAAATGGAGCACAAAACAACAAGCAGTGACAATGGGAAACTGCAAAATAACAAACAATAACAAACCGGGGAACAGCAGCAATTGTAGTCGCTGAATGGTAATACTGAATTACAAATGAATTTATTTCAGTTGGTTGTTGTTGTCGCTGTCTTCGCCGCTTTTGTCGCCGTTCCATCTAATGCTCGTGGTGCGCAAAAGTCACAAGCTGCGCTTTGTCTTCGTTGTCGTCGATGCCATTGTCATCTTTATGATTCGCTTCTGAGAAGAAAACTCTCCTACATACTACAACTACTTACCTTCTCCACCTGCCATTCCCTTCAGTTCGAGTAGCGCACACCGGACCTTTTTATCCATTTAACTTTAACTCGCTATAAAGCTTTACATTTTGTTTTTTCAGTTGGCGTGGCTTAGGTGGTCGAAGTTGTCGTTTGCTTATCCACCCGTCCATAAAAATGTCTCTATTATTTAGGTATGTGGCACACATGTGTTTACGTACAAACGTACAAACGTACTACGCACCAAATGTGCGTAGAAGTGCTTGGCCAGCCATTGAACTGTGGCAGCCAAAATGAGCTGGAAAATGAGATTTTTTACTGACCAAAAGTAGATATGCATAAATTGTGGGTGGCAACACAAATACAGTTAGGAGGTATGCCTTTTATGTACTGAAATGGTATTTAAAGTTTGGCCACAACACTATTGTAGTACCAGAAGTAGAAAAAGTGGTGCAGTGGGCAGAGTGCTCGCCTGCTATGCCAGAGGTCCCGGGTTCAAACTCCAGTCCGAGCAAACACCAAACAAATTTTTCTAATTAGTAAAATCCAATTATTGGGGTTTTTAAGAGCAGCGGTCACCTCTTGGCAGTGGGCGGCATACTCTCCGAGAGTATTTCTGCCATGAAAAAGCTTCTCACAAAAAATGCATTCGCCGTTCGGAGCCGGCATAAAACTGTAGGTCCACCCAATTAGTAGGAAAAACAAAAAAGGAGCACACCTCGAATTGGGAGAGAAGCTCGGCCATAAAACTCGTCAGAGTTATAATAGCGCTATTGAGCAGAGAATTTACATAGAATAGTACTCATTGTGATCCCTAGGTCCGGTCTCCAGTTATGGGTCAAAACGTGGACCCGGATGACCCTCGAATGTTTTTGAGCGATATTAGTATCAAATGAAAGGTCTTGATGAGGACTTCAGCACAGAACTATTATAATTGTGATGCCTAGGCCGGGATATAGGTCACAACGTGGACCCGGATGACCCTCGAATTAGTATCAAATGAAAGGTATTGAGCAGAGAATTTACATAGAATAGTACTCATTGTGATTCCTAGGTCGAGTATCCAGTCATGGGTCAAAAGTGGGCCCGGATGACCCTCGAATATTTCTGAGCGATATCGGTATCAAATGAAAGGTGTTGAGCAGAGAATTTACATAGAATAGTACTCATTGTGATGCCTAGGTCGGGTCTCCAGATATGGGTCAAAACGTGGGCACGGATGACCCCGGAAAATTTCTCAGCGATATTGGTATCAAATGAGGGGTGTTGAGCAGATAGAAATGAACTCATTACGATTCCCAGGTCGGGTCCTAAGGTGTGGGTCAGCACAGGGATATTTCTCAGGGATATTGGTACCAAATGAACGTGGACCCAGATTTCCCCAGAAAATTTCTAAAAGATATTGGTGCCAGCTGAAAGGTAGGGTTTTTTCATAGAAATGAACTCATTTTAATTCCTAGGTCAGGTCCCCAGATGTGGGTCAAAATGTGGATCCGGATGGCCCCGGATAATTTCTCAGCGATATTGTTATTTAATCACAGCGCATGGCGATTCCTAGGTGGGATCCCAAGATATGGATCAATATGTGGACCCGGATAATACCGGGATATATCATAGGGATATTGGTACCAAATGAAAGGTGTTGAGCGGACTCTCATATAGAGCCGTACCCATTACGATTTCTTGGTCAAGTCTCCAGATACCGTACCCATTATGGTTCCCAGGTCAAGTTCCCAGATGTGGGCCAATAAGTGGACCCGGATGAGCGCGTGATGCTTCTGAGCAATACTTACTGATATAAAATGAAAGGTGTTGACCGGGTCTGCTATATAGATATTTTCATAGTGATTCTTAGTCCCGATACCCAATTATGGGTAAAAGGGACGACTCGGACGCCACGGAATGTTTTTAAGCAATGATGGTATCAACTGAGAATTGGAATGCAGGGTATGTTATGCAAAACCCAGTTCCCTAGGGAAAGGGGAAGAGTTATGAGATTGGGAAAGACGAAGGCAAAGAAACGGAAAAGGAGAGGGAGAATATAATAAAAATGGAATGAAGAGGATGCGGAGAGAGACAGTAAGACAGGGAATTAGAGAAGGAATAAGAGGGGGGAATAAAAAGGAGAAAGGCAGAAAAGGAGAGGTAAGAGAGAGCGGTAGAGAAAGGAAAGCGGAAATGTGATGGGAAAGGAAAAAGGAAACGGAAATGAAAGGAAAGATAAATGGAAAGGGAAAGAGAAAGAGAAAAGTAGAGGGAAGGCAGTTGGAGACTAATACGAAGAAAAATGGGATAAGAACATGAAGAGGGCAAACTTTTGAAAATATCAATTTTTTCCTTCACTTTTTTTAAACTTATCTGAATTGTGCTGAGCTCTGCAGCCCGAGGTAATTGCGGTTTCTAGATACTTCCAACATATTTTAAAGTGTGCCGCTTTTCGCTTCGAGTACCTATAATAGGAAGTGGGCCAAAGCAAAGCTTGGCTGGATACAGCTAGTTATATTATAGAAGGAGAAGAATTAACCAACTACGATATACATGTAAAGATTTTTTTAGAATCATGACCTAGTACGTGGATTAGGTAAGGCTTACCTGGTAGGCCACGTTCGCCGGTCTGTCCGCCTGTTTGAATGAAAACTATTCATTCACTATATTTGAGGTATACGGACCCATCAGCTAACCTAGTTAGCCGAGTTTTTATTTAAGCGCAGATGCACTTATATAAGCTAAAATAAAAACACGGTTATTATACATAAATTGTTTTAGAAATTATGAATGAAGCGTCCTAGAAACGCTGGATTTTCTTTTCTCTCCTATGGACTATAATGCTCTGTGTACAAGGTTTTGTTACATGCTTATTTTATAAAGGGCTTAAGTTCAATGATTTTATTAAAGATTCCGTTTAATTTTGAAAGACTCAAAAGTTGGCATTTTACATATTTACATGTAGATACATTTGTATAAGTACTTATATTATTATTATTAGTATACCTTTCATGGGAATGAAATGGTATTATAACTTTGTGCCGAATCACGATTGGTGAAAGTACCAGAAGGAGGCGTGGCAGACCTACCATACCAATACATATACCAAGATGATCAGGATCATAAGCTGCGTCGATTAAGCCATGCCCGTCTGTCTGTCTGTCTGTCGGTCTGTCTGTCTGTTTGATCGCAAACTAGTCCCTCAGTTTTTGAGATATCTGCTTGAAATTCGGAATGTGATTTTGTAGGCTCCGTGAAGCTGGACCCCCCATTCATTGGATTTGAAAATTAATAGGCTAGGAATTATGTGCTATTTATGTGCTAATTTGTTCCAAAAAAAAAAATTTTGTGCTCCAATTTTAAGGGGTTTTTTTTATATGTCAAAATGGGGGGTGCAGCTTCACGTGAAGCTGGACCCCCCCCTCAACGGATAGAAAATTCAATATGCAAAAATGAATGCCAGATTTATGTGCTAATTTCGTCCAACCACCAAATTTTTTTTTTTAATTTTTAAAAAAATTTTTTTTTTAATTTCAAATTTGGGGTAAATTTTTATAAAATTTAATAAGCCTAAGTGAACGCTATGATAACGAACTGTCATCTACCAAAAAGATTTTTTTTGTTTTTTGAATTTTTAAGACTTTTTTTTCAATTTCAAAGTGGGGGGTGCAGCTTCACGTTTTTTGAAAAACTCCCCCCTTCAATGGATCTGAAATTCAATATGTAAAAATGAATGCCAGATTTATGTGCTAATTTCGTCCAACCACCAATTTTTTTTTTTTAATTTTTTAAAAAAAATTTTTTTAAAGTTCAAATTTGGGGTAAATTTTTATAAAATTTAATAAGCCTAAATGAACGCTATGATAACGAACTGTCATCCATCAAAAAGATTTCTTTTGTTTTTTGAATTTTTAAGACTTTTTTTTCAATTTCAAAGTGGGGGGTGCAGCTTCACGTTTTTTGAAAAACTCCCCCCTTCAACGGATCGAAAATTCAATATGCAAAAATGAATGCCAGATTTATGTGCTAATTTCGTCCAACCACCAAATTTTTTTTTTTAATTTTTAAAAAAATTTTTTTTTTTATTTCAAATTTGGGGTAAATTTTTATAAAATTTAATAAGCCTAAATGAACGCTATGATAACGAACTGTCATCCATCAAAAAGATTTCTTTTGTTTTTTGAATTTTTAAGACTTTTTTTTCAATTTCAAAGTGGGGGGTGCAGCTTCACGTTTTTTGAAAAACTCCCCCCTTCAACGGATCGAAAATTCAATATGCAAAAATGAATGCCAGATTTATGTGCTAATTTCGTCCAACCACCAAATTTTTTTTTTTAATTTTTAAAAAAATTTTTTTTTTTATTTCAAATTTGGGGTAAATTTTTATAAAATTTAATAAGCCTAAGTGAACGCTATGATAACGAACTGTCATCTACCAAAAAGATTTTTTTTGTTTTTTGAATTTTTAAGACTTTTTTTTCAATTTCAAAGTGGGGGGTGCCGCTTCACGTTTTTTGAAAAACTCCCCCCTTCAATGGATCTGAAATTCAATATGTAAAAATGAATGCCAGATTTATGTGCTAATTTCGTCCAACCACCAATTTTTTTTTAATTTTTTAAAAAAAATTTTTTTAAAGTTCAAATTTGGGGTAAATTTTTATAGAATTTAATAAGCCTAAATTAACGCTATGATAACGAACTGTCATCCATCAAAAAGATTTTTTTTGTTTTTTGAATTTTTAAGACTTTTTTTTCAATTTCAAAGTGGGGGGTGCAGCTTCACGTTTTTTGAAAAACTCCCCCCTTCAATGGATCTGAAATTCAATATGTAAAAATGAATGCCAGATTTATGTGCTAATTTCGTCCAACCACCAAATTTTTTTTTTTTTATTTTTAAAAAAAATTTTTTTTTAATTTCAAATTTGGGGAAATTTTTATAAAATTTAATAAGCCTAAATGAACGCTATGATAACGAACTGTCATCTACCAAAAAGATTTTTTTTGTTTTTTGAATTTTTAAGACTTTTTTTTCAATTTCAAAGTGGGGGGTGCAGCTTCACGTTTTTTGAAAAACTCCCCCCTTCAATGGATCTGAAATTCAATATGTAAAAATGAATGCCAGATTTATGTGCTAATTTCGTCCAACCACCAATTTTTTTTTTTTAATTTTTTAAAAAAAATTTTTTTAAAGTTCAAATTTGGGGTAAATTTTTATAAAATTTAATAAGCCTAAATGAACGCTATGATAACGAACTGTCATCCATCAAAAAGATTTTTTTTGTTTTTTGAATTTTTAAGACTTTTTTTTCAATTTCAAAGTGGGGGGTGCAGCTTCACGTTTTTTGAAAAACTCCCCCCTTCAATGGATCTGAAATTCAATATGTAAAAATGAATGCCAGATTTATGTGCTAATTTCGTCCAACCACAAAATTTTTTTTTTTTAATTTTAAAAAAAATTTTTTTTTTAATTTCAAATTTGGGGTAAATTTTTATAAAATTTAATAAGCCTAAATGAACGCTATGATAACGAACTGTCATCCATCAAAAAGATTTTTTTTGTTTTTTGAATTTTTAAGACTTTTTTTTCAATTTCAAAGTGGGGGGTGCAGCTTCACGTTTTTTGAAAAACTCCCCCCTTCAATGAATCTGAAATTCAATATGTAAAAATGAATGCCAGATTTATGTGCTAATTTCGTGCAACCACCAATTTTTTTTTTTTTAATTTTTTAAAAAAAATTTTTTTAAAGTTCAAATTTGGGGTAAATTTTTATAAAATTTAATAAGCCTAAATGAACGCTATGATAACGAACTGTCATCCATCAAAAAGATTTTTTTTGTTTTTTGAATTTTTAAGACTTTTTTTTCAATTTCAAAGTGGGGGGTGCAGCTTCACGTTTTTTGAAAAACTCCCCCCTTCAATGGATCTGAAATTCAATATGTAAAAATGAATGCCAGATTTATGTGCTAATTTCGTCCAACCACCAATTTTTTTTTTTTTATTTTTTTTTTTAAATTTTTTTAAAGTTCAAAAAAAATAAAATATCGATACTATCGATAGTGGCATCGATAGTTTCCCACCTCTAACTTGTACATGTGAATCCACTGGGCAAAATTGTGGCGTGCCTATGACTAGCCACACATGACGGCAGAAAACGCGCAGAACTTGGGCAAAAATATATATATAATATATATATTATAATATATAATATAATAAAAATTTACCCCAAATTTGAAAATAAAAAAAAATTTTTTTTAAAATTAAAAAAAAAAAATTTTGTGGTTGGACGAAATTAGCACATAAATCTGGCATTCATTTTTACATATTGAATTTCAGATCCATTGAAGGGGGGAGTTTTTCAAAAAACGTGAAGCTGCACCCCCCACTTTGAAATTGAAAAAAAAGTCTTAAAAATTCAAAAAACAAAAAAAATCTTTTTGATGGATGACAGTTCGTTATCATAGCGTTCATTTAGGCTTATTAAATTTTATAAAAATTTCCCCAAATTTGAAATTAAAAAAAAAATTTTTTTAAAAATTAAAAAAAAAAATTTGGTGGTTGGACGAAATTAGCACATAAATCTGGCATTCATTTTTACATATTGAATTTCAGATCCATTGAAGGGGGGAGTTTTTCAAAAAACGTGAAGCTGCACCCCCCACTTTGAAATTGAAAAAAAAGTCTTAAAAATTCAAAAAACAAAAAAAATCTTTTTGATGGATGACAGTTCGTTATCATAGCGTTCATTTAGGCTTATTAAATTTTATAAAAATTTACCCCAAATTTGAAATTAAAAAAAAAATTTTTTTTTAAATTAAAAAAAAATTTTGTGGTTGGACGAAATTAGCACATAAATCTGGCATTCATTTTTACATATTGAATTTCAGATCCATTGAAGGGGGGAGTTTTTCAAAAAACGTGAAGCTGCACCCCCCACTTTGAAATTGAAAAAAAAGTCTTAACAAGTAAGGAAGCCTAAGTTCGAGTGGAATCGAACATTAGATACTCAGCTGTATGTTTTCATTGTTTGTTTGCGTTTGATGGATTTTATATAAAGCGAGTGCTGCATAAAGTGGGCGTAGCCACGCCCATTTTCAAAATATTTATCAGTCATCCAACTAAGCATATGAATATTATTCTTTGTGCAAAATTTCATTCCTTTATGACTTCTAGTTACTAAGATGTGACGTTACAAATTCCCAGATGGTGTTCCAGAAATATCTTTGTGAAAAAGTAGGCGTGGTCATAAACCGATTTTAATAAATTTTTGCGTGTCTATTAATACAAGTTATAAAAGTGTATAAACCAAGTTTCGTCATAATATCTCAATTATTTGCCGAGTTATGGGCTCCGAAATCTCGTATATTCCTTTGTCTAAAAAGAGGCGGTGCCACGCCCATTTTCCAAAATTTTTATATTTTTTGTTTCCGGTCTATTGTGGAACTCATGCCACAAAATTTCAATGAATTATCTTTATATTTGACAAAGATATCGCTTACAATGTTTTTATTAGGCCACTTTATAATACCCATATATAAAAGTGGGCGTGGTCGGCAACCGATTTCGATAAAATTTTTAACATATATTACCACAGGTAATAAAAGTGTACACACCAAGTTTCGTCGTTATATCTCAATTATTTGTCGAGTTATGGGCTCAGAAATCTCGTATATTCCTGCTTCTAAAAGTAGGCGGTGCCACGCCCATTTTCCAAAATTTTTGTATTTTTCGTTTTATGTCCGCAGTTGGACTCCTGCCATAAAATTTCAATGATATATCTTTATATTTGACAGAGATATGGCTTAAAATGTTTTTATTATGCCACTTTATAATACCCATATATAAAAGTGGGCGTGGTCGTCAACCGATCTTGGCAATTTTTAATCCAAACATTTACCTAAGTAATTATATCACGCGTACCAAATTTCATCGATATATCTTCAACGGTTTCTGAGTTATGACTCATAAAACTTGAAATGTTTGCCCCTTAATAAGTGGGCGTGGCACCGCCCATTTTCCAAAATTTCACCATATTTCTTCATAAGGGCCTGAGCTCAATACGTGGGTAAAATTTTATCACTCCAGCTCTATTAGTGACTGAGATACAAAATTTCCGATTTTTACTATATAGGGGAGGTGGGCGTGGTCATGGTCCGATTTCGCCCATTTTCAATACCATCCGTTCCTGCCTTGATACCAACTTACATTTCAAATTTCATCAAAATATCTCAATTTTTGCGCGAGTTATCGTGCTCACAGACGGACAGACGGACAGACGGACAGACGGACAGACGGACAGACGGACAGACGGACGGACATGGCTCAATCGATTTCTCTTTTCACCCTGATCATTTTGATATATATAAGTCTATATCTATCTCGATTATTTC
This sequence comes from Urophora cardui, assembly GCA_960531455.1. Classification (NCBI taxonomy): domain Eukaryota; kingdom Metazoa; phylum Arthropoda; class Insecta; order Diptera; family Tephritidae; genus Urophora; species Urophora cardui. The sequence goes on from OY482672.1 coordinate 114,798,106, forward strand.
ATTCTGTTACAATCCACCGTTAGGAAATCAAAACTATAATACTCTGTGTACTAGTACAGCTGAGTATAAAAATTCAAAAAACAAAAAAAATCTTTTTGATGGATGACAGTTCGTTATCATAGCGTTCATTTAGGCTTATTAAATTTTATAAAAATTTACCCCAAATTTGAACTTTAAAAAAATTTTTTTTAAAAAATTAAAAAAAAAAAAAATTGGTGGTTGGACGAAATTAGCACATAAATCTGGCATTCATTTTTACATATTGAATTTCAGATCCATTGAAGGGGGGAGTTTTTCAAAAAACGTGAAGCTGCACCCCCCACTTTGAAATTGAAAAAAAAGTCTTAAAAATTCAAAAAACAAAAAAAATCTTTTTGGTAGATGACAGTTCGTTGTACAGTTGTACATTACAATTTGTGTGGGGCTGACTAAGTAGCCAGCGCCAGCGCGTGACAATACAATGTATGGAAATTTATTATGTAGGTATGTTTGCGCTTGTGTAACTACATTTGACGCTCTACATCACCCTTCCAAAAAAAATGCTCGCTTCATTTGTGGATTCAATGAAGCGAGTATTTCGTTTCAATAAAAATTAAAATTGAACATTTATGTTCCTATTTTTATACTTACATATTTATTGTGATGTAAAAAGTGGGAATGTCTTATGCTATTGCTTTAAGTCTATTTTTATGTACTATGATTTTCTTTTCTGTATTAATATTATTTTTACCTATACTTTCTACCTTATAGGGAGTTAAACTATAATTATTGTTCCTATCAATATTTACTACTCTATAGGGAGTTAAACTATAATTATTCTGCTTATCAATATTTGTTACTCTATAGGGAGTTAAACTATAATTATTCTGCTTATCAATATTTGTTACTCTATAGGGCCCCTTATATCTACTATCTAACTTATGTCCTGCTTCGTCTCTGACTAACACTAAATCTCCTATATTTATTTCCTTAAGTTGTACGTTTTTATCGTAATTAATTTTTTGTTTTTCCTTAGCCTGCCTTATTAACCTATTAGCTCTTTCCTGGGCTATTTGTAACCTAAATTTAACTTCTTTATCATATGCCTCATAATTATATAATGGGCTAATTGTATTTTCTTGTAAAAAATTGTATGTCGTTGCCGGTTTTCCAAATATTAGTTCAAAAGGGCAGTAACCATGAACTGTTGAAGGTGTTGTGTTATAACAATAGGTAAAGTACTTGAGGTACTCATCCCAATCGTCTTTGTCAATGGATATGTATGAACGTACATATTCATTGAATGTTCTATGGCTGCGTTCAACAGTGCCTAACGTTTGATGATGGTAAGGTGTAGAAGTTTTGTGTTCTATTTTTAATAATTTACACAGTTCTTCAAAAACGTTATTTTTATATTCCGTTCCCATATCGGTTAGTATGGTTTTCATACATCCATAAATGAGAATGAAATGTTCGAAAATAGCTTTGGCTACTGTTTTTGCATGTTTGCTTTCAATTGGAATTGCTACTAGATATTTGGTTAAGTCACATATTATAGTGACTGCATACTCATTTCCATTCAATGATTTTGGAAATGGTCCAATTGTGTCAATTTGAACTATATCAAACGCTTTTGTTGGCGTTTCCGTTATTGTCATGGGTTCTTTTAACTTTTTATTAATTTTGTTTTTATTGCATTGAATGCATTTTTTAATATGATTTTTTATTTCATTTTTCATATTTTTCCAATAATATTTCTGTTTAATTTTATTGGTTGTGCGATTGATTCCTGGGTGTCCACCATTAACAGGATCATCGTGATATTTTTGTAATATCTTTTTAATTACTTCTTTATCTGTCACGTGCATAACCTCCGGAGTTAATGCAATAGTTAAATTTTTGAGAACTTTGGTACCTATATCTTTAAATGTGTCTACTCGAGTATAATTATTTTTAAACAATTTGTCTCCTAAGGACAACTGTATTTTATTTATTTTCAAATTGCCGGCTTCTTTCATAAGCCTGGCAAAGAATTGATCTAAATCAATCTTCGCCTCAACAATTTCATTATTATCGACTTTTAAATTGCCGGTTTCTTTCGAAAACCTGGCAAAGGATTGACCTGAATCAATCTTCGCCTCAACAATTAAATTATCAATATTTATTTCACTACAAATTTTCTTTCCCTTTTTGAACTGCAGTTTCGGGGGATCGAAAACGAGCTGAGCTAGCTTTTTTACTTCACATTTATTTAGCGCTTCATATATTTTTATGTTCTCTTCGTGACAGTTTTCTTTTGTATTTTTATTATTGGAATTTTTATTATTGGTATTTTTATTGGATTCTGATCGTGTTGTGACTCTCATTATATGGCATGCTTTAACTGACATGTCTTTTAAATCATTTATATCAATGCGTGATAGTGCATCTGCAACATAATTTTCTTTTCCAGCTATGTACTCCACTTCAAAGTCATATTCTTCCAGATCTAGTCTTATTCTAGTTAGTTTTGATGATGGGTTTTTCATCGAAAAAAGGTAAGTTAAGGGTCGATGGTCTGTTTTGATTGTGAATTTTCTACCGTAGACGTACGGTCTGAAATAAGTGATAGCCCAATGTATGGCTGCTAATTCCTTTTCAATCGTTGCTTTATTTATTTCGCCTTTTGTGAAAGATCTAGAGGTATAAGCAACTGGTAATTGTTTTCCTTCGTATTCCTGACTTAGCACTGCTCCGCAGGCGTATCCACTTGCATCTGTTGTTATATAAAATTCTTTATTGAAATCTGGGTATTGTAAAATATTTGGGCTAATTAGTGCATTTTTCAAATAGTTAAATGAATTTTCACATTCTTCTGTCCAATTGAAAACTATGTTCTTTTTGCAAAGTCTTGTTAATATTCTAGAATATTCCGCGAAATTTGGTATAAATCTTCTATAGTAATTGCAGAATGCGACAAATCTTTTAGCTTCGTCGGCATTCTTGGGAGTTGGGTAATTTTGAATTATTTTGTATTTACTGGGATCAGGTAAAATTCCTTTACTTGTGCATTTGTGTCCAAGATAAGTAACTTCTTGGTTGAAAAATATACATTTATCTGGGTGTAATTTTAAATTATATTTTCTGCAAGTTGCGAATACGTCTTTTAAATTTTTAATCATATGATTTTCGGAACATCCTAATACTACTACTTCATTTAGGCTTATTAAATTTTATAAAAATTTCCCCAAATTTGAAATTAAAAAAAAAATTTTTTTTTAAATTAAAAAAAAAAATTTGGTGGTTGGACGAAATTAGCACATAAATCTGGCATTCATTTTTACATATTGAATTTCAGATCCATTGAAGGGGGGAGTTTTTCAAAAAACGTGAAGCTGCACCCCCCACTTTGAAATTGAAAAAAAAGTCTTAAAAATTCAAAAAACAAAAAAAATCTTTTTGATGGATGACAGTTCGTTATCATAGCGTTCATTTAGGCTTATTAAATTTTATAAAAATTTACCCCAAATTTGAAATTAAAAAAAAAATTTTTTTTAAAATTAAAAAAAAAAAATTTTGTGGTTGGACGAAATTAGCACATAAATCTGGCATTCATTTTTACATATTGAATTTCAGATCCATTGAAGGGGGGAGTTTTTCAAAAAACGTGAAGCTGCACCCCCCACTTTGAAATTGAAAAAAAAGTCTTAAAAATTCAAAAAACAAAAAAAATCTTTTTGATGGATGACAGTTCGTTATCATAGCGTTCATTTAGGCTTATTAAATTTTATAAAAATTTACCCCAAATTTGAAATTAAAAAAAAAATTTTTTTTAAAATTAAAAAAAAAAAATTTTGTGGTTGGACGAAATTAGCACATAAATCTGGCATTCATTTTTACATATTGAATTTCAGATCCATTGAAGGGGGAAGTTTTTCAAAAAACGTGAAGCTGCACCCCCCACTTTGAAATTGAAAAAAAAGTCTTAAAAATTCAAAAAACAAAAAAAATCTTTTTGATGGATGACAGTTCGTTATCATAGCGTTCATTTAGGCTTATTAAATTTTATAAAAATTTACCCCAAATTTGAAATTAAAAAAAAAATTTTTTTAAAAATTAAAAAAAAAAAATTTGGTGGTTGGACGAAATTAGCACATAAATCTGGCATTCATTTTTACATATTGAATTTCAGATCCATTGAAGGGGGGAGTTTTTCAAAAAACGTGAAGCTGCACCCCCCACTTTGAAATTGAAAAAAAAGTCTTAAAAATTCAAAAAACAAAAAAAATCTTTTTGGTAGATGACAGTTCGTTATCATAGCGTTCATTTAGGCTTATTAAATTTTATAAAAATTTACCCCAAATTTGAAATTAAAAAAAAAATTTTTTTAAAAATTAAAAAAAAAAATTTGGTGGTTGGACGAAATTAGCACATAAATCTGGCATTCATTTTTACATATTGAATTTCAGATCCATTGAAGGGGGGAGTTTTTCAAAAAACGTGAAGCTGCACCCCCCACTTTGAAATTGAAAAAAAAGTCTTAAAAATTCAAAAAACAAAAAAATCTTTTTGGTAGATGACAGTTCGTTATCATAGCGTTCATTTAGGCTTATTAAATTTTATAAAAATTTACCCCAAATTTGAAATTAAAAAAAAATTTTTTTAAAAATTAAAAAAAAAAAATTTGGTGGTTGGACGAAATTAGCACATAAATCTGGCATTCATTTTTACATATTGAATTTCAGATCCATTGAAGGGGGGAGTTTTTCAAAAAACGTGAAGCTGCACCCCCCACTTTGAAATTGAAAAAAAAGTCTTAAAAATTCAAAAAACAAAAAAAATCTTTTTGGTAGATGACAGTTCGTTATCATAGCGTTCATTTAGGCTTATTAAATTTTATAAAAATTTACCCCAAATTTGAACTTTAAAAAAATTTTTTTTAAAAAATTAAAAAAAAAAAATTGGTGGTTGGACGAAATTAGCACATAAATCTGGCATTCATTTTTACATATTGAATTTCAGATCCATTGAAGGGGGGAGTTTTTCAAAAAACGTGAAGCTGCACCCCCCACTTTGAAATTGAAAAAAAAGTCTTAAAAATTCAAAAAACAAAAAAAATCTTTTTGGTAGATGACAGTTCGTTATCATAGCGTTCATTTAGGCTTATTAAATTTTATAAAAATTTACCCCAAATTTGAACTTTAAAAAAATTTTTTTTAAAAAATTAAAAAAAAAAAATTGGTGGTTGGACGAAATTAGCACATAAATCTGGCATTCATTTTTACATATTGAATTTCAGATCCATTGAAGGGGGGAGTTTTTCAAAAAACGTGAAGCTGCACCCCCCACTTTGAAATTGAAAAAAAAGTCTTAAAAATTCAAAAAACAAAAAAAATCTTTTTGGTAGATGACAGTTCGTTATCATAGCGTTCATTTAGGCTTATTAAATTTTATAAAAATTTACCCCAAATTTGAAATTAAAAAAAAAATTTTTTTAAAAATTAAAAAAAAAAAAATTGGTGGTTGGACGAAATTAGCACATAAATCTGGCATTCATTTTTGCATATTGAATTTTCGATCCGTTGAGGGGGGGGTCCAGCTTCACGTGAAGCTGCACCCCCCATTTTGACATATAAAAAAAACCCCTTAAAATTGGAGCACAAAATTTTTTTTTTTTGGAACAAATTAGCACATAAATAGCACATAATTCCTGGCCTATTAATTTTCAAATCCATTGAATGGGGGGTCCAGCTTCACTGGGCTGATTTTGTATTTAGGAGAAGCTGATCATTTGTGGGAATCGGCCGAATCGGACCACTATAACATATAGCTCCCATATAACCGATTATTCAGATACGGACATTTTGGGGCATAAATTCTTCATTTAAATCATGAAACTTTTTTCTAGTGAATCTTTGCATAAATAACTCACAGAACTGAAAGTATAAATTAAACAATTTGAGACTATGCAACTTTTCATTTCCCCATTCATGAAAGGTATGAAGTCTTCGGTACGGCCGAAGACAGCCGCGCTCTTACTTGTTTAGATATAAACACTTGCTTGTGAGAATCATCTCACGCAATTTAGTATCTAAATCCCGTTGCAATATATCAAAGTACAAAGGTGATATTTTGCCTTTTCCTGTAGCGTTTTAACCCTCTGGGTAATCTGTCAGCAATACTTTCGCGCGCCTTCATATTGTGCCCTCTAGATGGATTGGATCTAAGTAAAAATAAAAAGCACAAAAAAAGAAAAGCTAATCAACAAAGAAACGCCAAGGACTCCTTGGCAAGGAGCCCAATCGGCACACCGCAGTCATTCAACATCCCCAGCAGGTAATTTTACGGCGCCTCACCCATCGTGTTTGTCACTATAAAAGCGTGAAATCGGCGGTGACAATGACTGTGTATAATGGTATGGTGGTTGCCGTTGAACAGCCAACAAAACTCATTTCACACTTTCCAGCTGCAAAACAGCGGATCTCTGATGATCACCAAAAACGGTTGGTTACGCGTTTAAAGCGTAAATTGAAATGTTTCGCCATATTCGGCTTCAGCCCATCAGAGTGCTGACCGATCAGGCGAACAGTCGATCAGCCAACAAGTAAATCACCAGCCGTCGCGCTGCCACCGATTTTGCAAGTGAGCTGGCCAATTGACACCAGATTTTCACGACGCGATGACAAAAAAAAACGTGGAGTCGAATACCATTTTCGGGTTGTATTGAGTGACGTTTTCAGGTGGTAATGGCTTAGTAATGACTTGGACTTCGAGGACAGATTATTGGATCATTGGATCGCTGGATTGCCAGATTAGTTGGTTAGTTGTTGGTAATACATGGATTAAGATGTTAGACCGTTATGGTGATGGTTTAGTAGCGTCACGTTGGTGAATCTAACTATGTTAATTGAGCTTGACTATGATGGTGATGTGAAAATGCTTAAGGCATAATATTATAATGGAATGCTTATTAAGTTTTTATATGGTCTTCAAATAAATTGTTTAAAGTGATGACATAATGGTGTCACGCATATTCAGCGGTTGCTTAGTATTTTAACTGTTTTCCCAAATAATGTGATATCTTAATTAAAAAACAGTAAACCGATGCCCAAACGGTTACGATTAATGACATGACCAGGATTAAGCGCTGTCGCGTGACCCCTGTACTGAGTTTCTGTAACTGAGCTCTATCGATGTTTTCGACTGAGTGACGTCATAATGACGTCAATCGATAGATTCTCACCTGCCTTTTATATGGTGACATAGTGTGTAACGTATTAATGTCGTCATTTTGATCGGCAATTTTTGCGATTTTGTTACAGAAACTCACCTCTGGTATATCAGGCAAGCCACCACACATTACAGGGGCCCCCGACATACATGTATAGGGAAATTAAATTAAATTACAATTGACGAGAGCAAAGAAAAGGAGCAATAGCTTTATTTTTTTAGATCATTAGCAATTGTTTTAAGGACATTTTTCTTTTTTTTGTAGAATTTATACTTAGATCTACTTCGGAGCTCACCACATCCCCTCATCACACTTATTTTTTGCTGACAGTTTCGTCGACAATCGAATTCGGGTAGTTGGATTGGTAATAGAATGGCATCATTCCTAGCATGCGATAGTTGACCGTTTCATTTTTTATTTATTTTTTTTGCAAAAATATGTATTTTTATAGGGTAAGCTTAAGAGAAGTACATTGAATGACCCCAGGCTCTGAAGATAGCAACACTGTCTCTAAAGCTCTATGCCCACAGAAAATCCCAAGAAGACTTTTCCAAAAACTTCTTTACAGAAACATGGCTAGTTTAACCCTATTCGCATTTCATGGGCGATTCATTCCGCAATAACTGAATAAGATCTCTTTCTTCTTATTCCTACATATGTACATTAGAGTGCGTTTAAAATTTAAATTAACGATATTTTACTGTATCGCCCCCTCAATCTGTAGTAACATGGTCAAAGATATCACACATAAATTTTGGTCCCGATTGGTGGCGGTTAAGGCGTGGCGCATTGAGGTCAAAGTTCAGAAAACTCTATGAAGGGTCAAAAAATCAAAATATTTTTTTTAATTATCTAATACCCAAAATTAATACTTCTATAGCCAATGATAACAAATATAAATTTTGGTTCCGATTGGTGACGGTTTAGTGGTGTTTTAAGGTGGTCAATGTTCAGATTGCCATAGAAGACTTACATTTTTAGAGTCGCATATGGTAATCTGAACTTTGACCCCCTTGAAACACCAGTAAACCGTCACCAATCGGGACCAAAATTTATATTTGTTATCATTGGGTATAGAAGTATTAATTTTGGGTATTAGATAATTAAAAAAAATATTTTGATTTTTTGACTCTTCATAGAGTTTTCTGAACTTTGACCCCCTTAAAACACCAGTAAACCGTCATCAATCGGGACCAAAATTTATATTTGTTATCCTTAGGTATAGAAGTATTAATTTTGGGTATTAGATAATTAAAAAAAATATTTTGATTTTTTGACCCTTCATAGAGTTTTCTGAACTTTGACCTCAATGCGCCACGCCTTAACCGCCACCAATCGGGACCAAAATTTATGTGTGATATCTTTGACCATGTTACTACAGATTAAGGGGGCGATACAGTCTTTTTATGAACTTTTAAATTTTTCATACAAATTAAAAGCACCCTAATGTACATACATACATACGTTCATATTTTTAGTCAATATTTGAATTTCTCGGCCGTGTATGATGATGCCCGTGCCCATTTATGGATGCCGATGCGGCGAAATGCTAACTTCTTAAATTGAAAATCAAATATTTACGCAATTCAATCGTATTGCAAACAGTTTAAACAGCAATGATAATAAAATTATGAATATGACAACAACGTCGACCAGATACACGTGCACTTGTCGAAAGCAGACGGAGAACTTCTCACGCAACGCATACGAGTAAATGGAAAATGCACTTGCGCCATCGCTTACTCGACATGAGGAGGAAGCAAAGTGGTTGACAAATTCCAAATAAGCAAATATGTACATATAAGTACGTTAAATATAAATATTTTGCATTACACGGTTAATGGTCTTGACGGTGATGCCAGATGTAGGAAAAACCGGCTAGAAAGTGGCGAGGACTTTAAATTGAGAGATGCAGCACGATTCTGAGCGTTACCACAGTTACTTTACTGTTAATTTACTTTGCTGAAAATTGTTACTATCTTTTCAATCGGTTTTCTGGCACAAATGGTAACGCTGTCAAAGCAATTCCATACGAACGAAATTGAATCTGACTGAAAATGTTAGCAAAATGTTGGCACATATTGAGGTGGTAACTTAATTTTCCTGCTGCTAGAATACGAAAAGGGTGTTCAAAATTCCAGATTCTTCACTTTAACTGTAAAGTAAATTATGTTACTACACCGCAATAAGGCCGTTAGTGGCAAGATTTTGAATTACTTGTTACAAAAACATAAGTAACAAATATTGCAATATTTCAGCATTAAATAGCAGCGATTTATTCGACAATGTGGCATCGCTGATAGTGTGTGGCATAGACATTTTATTTTTCTTTGCAAATATTTTGACTCATTTATTAATTACACGCATTGCTAAAGACGTCAAACTGGTATCGACATGAAAGAAAAGTTAACATTTAATATTATGAGTACTTACTTAGTAATATTTACCGAATCCTTATGACTACTTAGTTGGTGCATCGAGCGATTGGTCAGTGCTCGGTGCGTAAAGCTAAGTTGGCTTGAAACTTCGTTGCCAACGTCAACTGCTAATTAGTGGGCAATCAAGCGGTCACTCAAAATGAAAACGCATAGCAAATGCCCAGAAGATACTGAGACGCACATCTTCGATGATTTTTTTGCGTGTTTCATACATATATTTTTATTGTTATTGTACTTACTTTGCTGCACTATCCTCTTAATGTCATCAACGTGACGGCTGTGTTGGTTATGGTATTTGCGGTGGTGGTGGTGGTGCCAGGAAAGGTACTAGTTGCTGTTGGCTCATGGTCGGTCACGCTTTTAGAGCTTGGAGCTTGACGTGCGTTCGGTCAGCGAAATCGCAAGGTGAAAGGGGACCCATTGACGGCTTGGCGTTTGTTGGCTTTGTTAATTAATCGAAATCTACAAATACATCCCATAAGCAAATACGAGTTGAACGAATTAAATAGAGAAAACAATTAAAATCAAACTGCGCGGCCCTTGGAAGTATTCCCAGCTCCAACTGGGCACAAATTCCGCAGAACATTTTGCAAGGTAAGCGCACAGTGGGAAAATTTGAGATGCCCTACTTAATCGCTTAAACGATTTTAGTCGAGCTCTAGAAAGTGCGCCTGTTTTTGATGTTTCGTAACGACTTGCACCAATGAGAAATATCAGGCGACCTGGTCATAATTAAATACGAAAATATATTTGAATTGAGTGAAGGAAGAGGCCACTTCAAAGCGGAAGTACATGGACATATATTAAGATATTATTCACTGTATCCCATAGCAAGATCCACGCATGGATTATTGTATCTTATTCTAATCGATTTTAAATTTTAATTCCATCGTCACCACAAAATTGCACAGTGTACTCAATAAATTCCCCACAGCTCAGTATTCGCGCTTATGTCCGAAAGTAAATTCTCATCAGCAGCAGCAATGTCGTGAATGAACATCAGTTTATATTTATGTGGTATTTGTGTTTTGTTATTGCCACATGCCTAGTCACTCCGTGAGGCTTGCGGGCGGCCTGACGGGCAGCCAGTTTAGCATGTCCAATTTTTTAATTAGTTGCATTGGGCAGTGATTTATGATCCTCGATCGCGTGTATTTCTGCTGCCGCTGCAGTCTTCCGAGAATTATTCAACTTCAATGCCATGACGATGGAGGGGAGAGGGTGCCGGGCAGCGGTAGCGGCAGTAACTTGCTTTTACTTTTGTATGCATATTGATTTAGCTAATCGAATATCCCGCTTGCTTCCAACACAAATATACTTAGCACTTTAATCATACATATTTACTTATGCATTGAGATGCAAATAAGTTGGGAATTACATGATGCCTTGCCAATAAAGAAGACTAAGAGTTCTATAAAGAAAGTTGCTTTGTTTTCAATGGGCGATCGCTGGTACGATTGGTAGCACGCACGCGAATTCTTCATCAGGTGCCATATAATGTTGTCGTAAATCATTTATGGACGAGATGCGACGATCTGTCTGTTTCACCAACCATACTTAGCTTAGTTTAGTCGCAATCTAGATGTATTCGGTTTCACTACACGTTCTAAACTTAGTTGCAAGTTAGTTAGCTCTTGTCTTGACTAAAACTAAACTAAGAATTTGAGTCTCTTAAGCAAATTCAACAACCAAAGAGGCAAATATGAAAAAAATTATCAAATATAGCAACCAAAAAACCAACAAAAAAGCAATATTTGCAAAATAGCTTGCAGGGCTGCTGTGTGCAAAACTTTTTACTTAGATTAGTTGGTGAAACTGAAAAGTAAGTTTAGCTTAACTTAAGTATGGTTGGTGCGACCGGGCCTAGGAGTCATACATAGTAATATTTATTCAACATCTACACTCGCGCCCTACAACCAAATGGTTCCCAGGCAGTGGCGTAGTAACGGGGGGGGGGAGTTTTGGGGACAAACACCCCCCCCCCCCCATTTCGTTTTGACCATGAAACCATCTTTGACTTTATTAGCATACATTTCTTTTTCAGGAAAAAATCAATGAGAATAGTAATTTTTCGAAATTGGTAATTCGAAATTTAGCGCTTTTTCATGAAGTATTACTTATAATTCTAGCGTTTGTTGAGCCATAGGAAAGTGCAAGAACCGCAGGAATTTTACCACAATTTACATTCTTTGTACTTATATTCGCTCTTTTGTGGTAAAATTCCTACGGTTCCTGCACTTCCCTACGGCTCAACAAACGCAACAATTATTATACGGTATTGCTGTTATTAACATGCTAATAACAGAAAAGTAACGCCAATTATTTAAATTTCAAGTTTTCTTTCAATTACTTATCATCTTAATCAAATAATATTAGTATAAACTACAATGGGAATAAATATGCAATGTATAAGAGTATCTGAACTTGTGATTTTACTTAATGTCTGTCAAAATGGAATTTTAAAAAACTAAATTATATAAGAAAATTATTATTTATAACCGTAGCACATAGGTAGAAATATTTTATTGTGTACATCTATTCCAAATTGCTTTTTTAATGCAAAATTTTAATAATTTGTGTTAAAAATAGAGGTCTGGATTTTTTTTTTGAACATTTTCGAGTAGCCCGAACAGTTGTTGTTCAAATGCTCGAAGAGTTGTTGTTTGTTTATTACCCGTATGTTTGTACGGGAATTTGAACAATTCGGGTATTTTGAAGTTTGTTTTTTTCATTTGTTTATTATTTTTTTTTTTCTTTATATGTAGTTTTTTTTATTTTTGTTTTTCCGATACACATTTTTTTTGTTTGTAAGCTCGAATGCTCGAATGTTTGTACGGGCATTTGAACAACAAACGGGCTTCAAACAAAAGCGATCAGATCGAATTGCTCGATACCCGGGTATCTAGGGCTCTAGTTAAAAGTCGATTTTATTGAAAAATATATACAGTGACTCGAAAAAAAAAATAATAACCCAGAGTTTTTAAACTTATTTTAAACAGTTCTGTCGAAAATTTGACTCTCTTATTTTCGTTTAAAAATGTAAACAATTTTTCAATAAAAATCGCCTTAAACAGGATTTCTAAGCTTATGGAAAAATCCGAAAAATTGTAGAAATTTCTAAAAGTGGATTAAAAATTTCAAAGCGCGGCCAGAATTTATAGAAGATTTTGAGGAGATTTCTAAGAGTACTGTTATGTAGCCAACCAATTTTAGTGTAAAAAGTGCTATTCTCAATGCTGTAAAAATTTCCGTCGATTTTAGTAATTTTTTTCTGTAGGGTGTTTGCTTTATATGTACGTGAGACCGTTCCAATTAAAATTTCCGAAAAGCCAATGAAATTTTTCAAAAAGTTGAATGTTGCATATTATTATATTACAATTGAATGAGCTGCAAAATTGCATACTCAAAAATCTTCTAAAAAATGTAGCTTTATAATTCTTAGCCCCTTTTTATTATAAGTACTTCCTTAACTTTGAAAAATTGGAAATACTAAAAATACTGCCTAAAAAGTTAACAATAATCGCTGCTAAATATCTGGGTTACTTTCGAGCATCACCTACATTAACCAAGATATGCGTTAGAAATATAAACATTAAAATTAAATATAAAGCACAAAAAGAAAATTATTGTAGGTACATATGATAAACCCTGTATCTAGTAGTGAAGTGAGGCTTTGTGCGACGTAATTTTTTGTCGGCTAACTACTAATTGTACTAGATATCATGTCCGAGGGTTAATTTGACTGAGTCTGACAGAGCAAAATAACAAACCCAATTTTTAACATGAAAAATAGTGATAATTTTTTTTTTAAATATCCCAACTTTAAAAGCTTAAAACTATAAACTTAGAATTATTGGAAACCAAGGATATTATTGAAAAGTGTTAATAATTACTTGAACCTTTAGGATTCATCACGATTACTTAAATGAAATGCTTTAAATAATAAATATTCAAGTTGAAACTAGCACTTAAAAATATGTAAGAAAAAAACAAAAAAATTAACTTCAGATATGCTATGTTACGACCATCTGGGGCAAGTGCAGAGTATGGGGTCGGGAAAAAAGCGATGAATTATTGTTCCCCATTCTATTTCCAATATGTGGGTATGTTTTTTTTCTGTAATTGTAACAATTTTACAAAATTCAATTTTGGGCGCATAAAACTTGAAAATCTACCTATGCGCGTAGATTTCCAGAAGAGAATATGAGACTTACTTTTGAAGTATAGTTAAAGGCCCTTGGGAACTGACAATCTGGCATGTCAAGCAGTGTGTATGTGTGAGTTTTTTTGTGTGTGTTAGTGCAATCGGCAGTCGTCGCGCTACACGTTCTTGTTCGGGCTCGCGTTGATGAGAATCAAATCTTTTAGATATTTGCGTCAATCACCCGACACTCACACATATGTATACACTTCTTAACATTCCAGATTTTAAGTGGCCAAGGGCCTTAAGAGTTGTGTGTTATAAGCGATATTTGGGTACTAAAATGTTAAATTATAGTCTGAAAAAATTACATTTCGCTAGCTTAGAGTGCAAACTGTGTAAGTCCACTTTTATGAAAAAGTGTATTTTTATGTAGAACGCTAGAAAAATCAAATACGCACCGCGCTAAACAAGTCTGAGATACTTGTCATATTTCTACTCGTTGTTATTCAGTGATACGCAAATTGTGTAAGTCCAAAAAGCGAAAAAAATTGTGTAAGTCCAAAATATTTATATGAACAGAAATTTTTTTCATTTCGAATTTTTTTTTCTTTTTTGTTTTTTGTCTCTCCTAAAGTTTTTAAAAAGGACTTACACAATTTGCATTCTAAGCTAGCGATTTTTATCATTTGTAAAAAAATTTTAGTTTTTTTTTGGTAATTTTAATTTTGGTAAATTTTTTACATTGGCTGTGACCCCCCCCCCCCCCCCGAAAAATTCTCTAGCTACGCCACTGTTCCCAGGTCCGAATCCTCCGTTGTACTAATAACGGCCGCACCTCGGTAGGAGTAAACAAGCCCATTAAAATCTCATACAATAGTCAATTTTCCATTCAAATTGATATTAGGAGTCGAGTTCCAGGAACATACATACATATGGTGTACACGAAGAACAGCCAAGTCAAACTAACCAAATTGAAATAGTAAACTAACTGACTGAGCTAACTGACTTAACAACCGGGTTGACTTTGTAAATATATTTATTAAAAGCTTTGACTTGAAACACATTTTTGGATTGGTTCGATGTCCTAAAAGACACTGCAGACGAAAAAGGTAAGTTAGAGATAGAAGGTAGAGAAATGTGTATTATTTATTTTATTTACTTTTAACCTTTCGATATATGTAGATAGCTTTTCCACTTCCGAATATGATTGCAATTGAGGGTTAAACATTTTGAATAGCATTGACTTACATTTGATCTTGCCGACTTGGAAGTATGTATTTAAATTAAATTATTCTTAAACACATTTTTTATTATCCACTAGTAATTGGAGTATGTACATATGTACATAAATTGATCTTAAATGTGCACCAGTTTCCTTGCACTGGTTTGATTCTTCCGCAAACATTTCCCTCCTTTCGCTTCCACAAAACTAATTAACACCTTGTTACTTTACCAATGAATAAATTAAAGCGTAGTTCAGTTTAAATACTGCACGTTATTGGGAAACAATTGGCGAAGTGCAAAAGCACCAAATTCCCTACAGTAAGTCGAATTAGTTTGTGAGAGGTAGCAAAAGCACTTTGTTTAGCGACGGGAATTATAAAATTGCGGATGAAATTGTCAAAACGGTTTTTTGGAACCCGAAGAGTTTATTCCTCCTGTAGATAAACCGAAAACCATAAAAGCCAATCGAGGTGATTAAAGTTTCGTCATCAAGTTAGCATTCAGTGATATTCTGGTATAGGGGAGATATGGCAGGAGCCTCCTGAGCTCAAAACAATTTATTTTTTTTGGGATAATGGCGATTTTGTGTTTTTTCGTATCACTCCATTCAAATTTATTTTTCACTAAAGTTAGAAGTGCGATAACCGCTAGCAGCACCTTGCTTAAGAAAAATCTTACAGGTGAAATATGTAAAAATGTACATATTTTTTGGCTTGACTGCTTTGTTGATCTTCATTTAATATACATACATACATGCATTCGTTGAATCTGATTTTCATAATTTTTTTTCGATATTTACGAACATTTAATATTTGATTCTTCTACTTGTATACCTAAATTAATTGTGTTTGTAAGACCATTAGCAATACTGGACGTCTACTGTAAGTACGTAATAGATAAATTTGTAATTTGTTATGGTAATTTAGTGCGAAATTCTCAATATTGTCGGCGGCGGTTTCCTTTCATTAAGCCAATTACATTATGCTTCTTTAAGGTACGTAAGTATAAATGTATGCACCATTTACTATGAAGTTATCAATCATTCAGAAGTTTTATTGAAAACGATCATTCATTTTAAGTGCATATAACTACTTAAGTACATGCACTTTTGTACATAAGCCAAAGTTCTGTAAGTAATTAAGAAACGGCTTGTTTATAGATTACAACATTTAGAACTCGAAATACAAAATGTTAATATTTATGTTAAATATACATATATCGTCGCATTGGGCTGGATGAAAATGCATCAATTTAGCTAACTCCATACGGAATGAATACGATCTTAACTTGATTAAATAATTAAATCGCTTTGAAAATCATTAGCGGTTAACGATTTTGTTGACCGAACGTTTTACCTTCTTAAGTGGCAAGTCTTGTTTTGGGTATTGTATACTTTAATTATTTACATACATATCTATGTATGTACATAGAGACGAGTATGTCGAAAATAAATGAAAACAGAGATTCATGGCTTCGCCATAGCTCAAAGTTAGGAAAACTTCATTGAGCGTTTCCATTTCTTGATAACGATTAGAACTGCCTTCTAGTAAATTGTAAAGCTTGTCCAAAAATTAATATGCCTTGGTTTATATAATTTAGACTCTTAATACTGTAGACTCATTCAATTTGTAAAGAAAACTAAGGTGCACACCAAAAATCAGAAAGAAGCTCGGCTTTAAGTAGTGCAAAAAATACTGCAATTCAAATTACTTTTAGTCGCAGAATTGATAATTTTAACAAGTGCGACACTTGGCGATTGTTTCTGACATACCTTAGCTATTACTTTTGGTCACCTTTTTACAGGCTGCAATTTTCCTCCAAACATTTTAATTCCCTTTCTCAAAAATTGTCGTTATATTCGCCAATAACACCAAGTATCACATTGTGTATGCACATAAGTTTAATTCCTCACCCTAAACCATAATTAAACGCCCGTCCAGCCCTTTTTGTCATTCAATTCCTCAAACCATCTAATCACAATGTCTTAAATTCATCCCAATTGCAATAGAGGACATTGGCCAAAAAGCAGACCATAGACCACAAACCACAGGCCACACCAAACGCTAGAAAGCCGCTGGAACTGCTAAAAGCAAATCGTTTCAGTTTGAATGACTGCAGCCGGCTGGATGGAGGTGGAGGGGCGCTACACTTGCTGCTGCCCAAAAAAATTATACGATGTTCATATGTTGTAATACATGTGTACCTACATATGCATTATGTCTATAGACTTATTCGTATGCACATACTATGTAGTACATGTGGACATTCTACAGTAAGTGTCAATTTTTTAGAGTTAGGGCCAGTCGAAAGTTTTCATTTCGTTTAAAACTTATGAATATTATCTTAATGCTACCACACACTTTGCAATTTTTTATACAACTTGAGCAACATTTTTGGGTCTGTTGTATGAAGTTGCGTATCGGTTGTACGAAAAATCAAAAAGTTTTGATTTTTTGGCAAGTTGTACAACCTAGTTGCATCGTTTAAGGCATGTTGTTCAACATTTCATATTATGAGAATTCTTGAAGTGAACACATAAAATTAAATAAGTAAAAATAAACGAAAGAGCTTTTTAGTGCTTAGCACGGAATTTTATTTTAATTCAATTTTTAATATTTTTTTCCACTTACCCCAACAAAAATAAACGAATTCAACACAAAAAACATAAATATTTGTAGAATAAATAACGTGAAATGGAAAGCTCGCAGGAATCAATTTTTTTCCTTTTAATTATTCGTGCTTTTGCTGTACGTTCTTCTTCTTCTTACAAGTGCAATAATATCCTATTCCATCTTCCCTCAAAATAATTTTTTACAAAATGAGATTGTACAAGAAGGTTGTACAGTGAATTGTACCGTATGTAGGCAAACAGTCCAACTGGATTGCATCCGAGTTGGGTCAACGGTCGCACCGTGTATGGCTACGATAGGAAATGAGCTTTTCTCTTTCGAATGCAGTTGAGCTTATTAAAATATATTATATTAATATATACAAGTGGGCATGGAACCGCGCATTTTCGAAAATTTCAGCATATTTATTTAAATATAAGGGCATAAGGTCATTGGATCAATGAAATTTCATCACTTGGGCTATATATGTATCTAAGTGACTGAGTTATCATATTTTGCATGTTTTTGGTTATATGTATGTACATATACCATAGAGAGGGAAAGTCGGCGTAGTTATGGTCCGATTTTGCCCATTTTCAATACCAACCGTCTCAATCGCCATAAAGATCCGTGTACTAAATTTCATCAAAATATTTCAATTTTTGTGCAAGTTAGAGTATATAAAGACGGTCGGACATGGCTCAATCGATTTCTTTTCACACTGTTTGTACTAGTAGATTTTTGGATTCGGATATATTTTAAATATTTTGGACAAGAAGCACCATACGTGAAATTTATTTGAGTCACTATACTCGTATGCATGTGCCTTTTGGAACATTTCATTTATATGCCCCCAATCGTGAGTTTCATATGACAATCGTTCGTTTGATACCCATATTTGCAACATTTAACGAGTTGGCTACAATAACAAACATACATATATACATACAACGATGACAACACATCGCTGGGCACTATTATCTGGTGCCAATGATTATGACAACATTTCATTTATGCTTCTTGTTTGTTGTTTTAATTTTTGTTTTTGCTTTTCTAACTATGTCTGGCATTTTATTATGACAATTGACTTTGTCATAGAGATCGGCGGGTATGTGGAACAGCTGGTGGACGAAGAGCAATAAGAGTAATTGTGTGTATGTGCATGCGTTAGAGGCAAACGGAAAAGGCGCTCCATTTGATTGTCAGGCAATTTTGGTACCGACCAACATTGGATTTCATCTCCCCTGCCTTTAATTTTTCCATAGAATCCACCTTCCTCCAATTTTGTATTTTGCATATTCCAATTTGTGTTGTTTAATGATGCGTTGACAATTATGGCATTCGTTCATGAAGTTGAGTAGATTTACAGGCTGGGCTCAATCCACTGCCAAGGCCTTTTTAATGTCCGGCTGTATTATGGAGGTTGTGAAGTTAAGCGAAAAAATAAATAATATAAAATTTAAATAAACAAATATGTATGTACATATGTATGCAAAAATTATGTACATATCGCACCCTCAATCATAAAGTGACACAACTCGAAATTCAAAAAATTTCAGGAGAGCCAAAAAACTTTCTTTATAAGCAATGATATGGGAAAAGCCCATGTATAATAGTTATTTTTCAGTTAAAAAAGACTCTGATGGAAAAGATTTTTTGACTTCGCTAGAGATACATATATCAAGGCTGCAAAACGATATCAACAAAAAAAAATTGTTTTGTTGAATATCAAATAAAAATTATCGAAATTATTTCCAGAGAACGTAGATGAATCATCAATTTATTAACACGCAAAAACTTTTAGAAACAGATAAAAGAACACACATTCACTCAGAAGCGGTCTGCATCCGACAGGAAGTAAATAAACACTGGCATCAAATGGAATCAGATTTTCCAGGAATAAACATAAAATGAGCATTTTCGAGAATACCCGATTTTACATACATATTTCTGGTTAATTTTTGTTTTTTGTTTGTCACTTCATGCTAACTTTTGCGTTTAAAATTTTGTTCACTATTTAGAGACTTTCGATAGTTCACTATTTAGAGTACTCCATGTAAATATTTCGGTGTTCACTATATCGAGGTATTCACTGTAGCGGGGTTCACTATATCCAGACTCGACTGTATGTATATATTTAGATATATTTATACATTTTTTTTCATTTTTGTTAACGTCTTTTCCGTTTCATAACCCGTTCTCGACTCCAAACTAAATTTAGTTGCCGCTTAGCGCTAATGTTTTCAGCGATGGTGCTACCCAAAACTCAGCTTCATCGAACACAAATTTTAGGAGTGGGTGCAACACATGCCTTATATTTGTTTGTTTTTATTGTTGTTGTTCTGACATCTGAGTTCAACCAGTGGAAATATTGCTTGTGGCAAGAGCGATTGCAAATGTGAGATTACGAAATCGCAAAATCAACTTGATGCCGCAAAAAAGAAATAATCCCAAATTTTAGAGCAACAATATTGAAAGCAAAATTGAATTGATTTAAGCAAAGCCAAAAAAACAATAACAACAGCAATAACATTAGTAACCTGCAAGTCAAAAGTTGTATTTTAAGCTGGTTGCAAAGGATTTGTGTGTGTGTGTGTTTTAAGCCGATAAGTGGCTTTGAAAAGCTGCAAGAATGTTTGAATTGGTAAATTGGGTATTGTAGACATAGCGACGGCAACAAAAACAGCAATAGCAACAACAGCAACAGCAACAACACCAATAACAAAAACGCCAAATATACTTGCATTAAGCGCTGCACTACCAACTGAAAATCGATCAATTCATTTAATTTTTTTTATAAAAAACTTGTTGAAATTGATTTAGATTTTATTTACTTATGCAATTTTTTCTTTATCCATTTAATTTGGTTTTGTTTTTTTTTTTTCATTTATCTAGTTTTCTCTTATTGATTAAAAATTTTTCTTTGCTTTCAAACTTATAAAAAGCTGAGGAGCATTCAGTTGCCAATGCAGCCGCCTTGCATGTATGCTTTTTATGCGAGTTTGCCGGCTTGGCGTTGGTTTAGTTTGAGTCGCCAATTTGAAACGCACATGCGCGGCCGAATTTTCGCTATCCTAATGGAATTAGGAAGTGGTCGCTGTGGTGCAGTGGGTAGAGTGCTCGCCTGCTATGCCAGAGGTCTCGGGTTCAAACCACGGTCCGAGCCAAACAAATTTTTCTAATTAGTAAAAATCCAATTATTGGGTTTTTTAAGAGCAGCGGTCACCTCTCGGCAGTGGGCGGCATACCCTCCGAGAGTATTTCTGCCATGAAAAAGCTTCTCACAAAAAATGCATTCGCCGTTCGGAGCCGGCATAAAACTGTAGGTCCACCCAATTAGTAGGAAAAACAAAAAGGAGCACACCTCGAATTGGGAGAGAAGCTCGGCCATAAAACTCGTCAGAGTTATAATAGCGCCATTTTATTATTATTATTATTATTAATGGAATTTCAAATGTCAACAATTCGTTGTGGTGCGCCAGCCAATCAGACAAAAGTTGCATTGATTTGGTGTCAAAGCAATTCATGTACATTCATACATATGTACATATGTATGTACATACACATCAGTGGCTGACAGAAAAATTAAGAGCATTGTTGCTGCAGTTGTTGCAAATACCGCGTCCATACTATATGTATGTATATATATCGTCGTACCATACGAAAACTAACATCAGATTTTTTGTGGCTGACGAAAAGTAAAAAGTTCAAGTTTTGGCCGACGAAAAGTAATAAAATCGAGTTTTGGCTGACGAAAATTATCAATTTCGTTTAAACAACAACAATTTTAATGTAAAAACAGTATATAATTACTGATACTTTTCGTCAGCCAAAACTCGATTTTATTACTTTTCGTCGGCCAAAAGTCAAATGTTCTACTTTTCGTACAGCATTTTTTTATTGATAGCTTTCGCCAGAAATTTTAAATATGTTAGTTTTCGTATGGTACGACGATATATCTTCCGCTGTTGTTAGTGTAGCAACAAAGAAAAACCAAAAAGCTCCAAGCTTGCTTTTCAGCCTTCGCCATTGCTAATTCTTCTACTTATTTTCCTTTCCCTTTTCGTTTCTTCTCCTACGTACCCACTTCTCTGCTGCTTCCTCGATTATTCACTTGCAATTCGTCTTTTTTCCTGCTGCCATCTATATACATCTGTTTGTATGTATATGTGTTTAAGGCAGGGCTGGCCATCCCATAGGCATGCGTTCCAATTTTTTCTCTTCTGCTTACACAAGATAGGCTTCGCGTGGATACAAAATTGGTTGTCAAGCGCCATTAGAGCACACATCAAGCCTCGGAATATGAAGGTATAGTAAATGTGGAGAGGGAAAGCTTGGCGATTGTTTTTAAATTGGAAATTTTCTCTTTCATCATACTATTGACATAATAAAAAAATCCCCTTTTCTTAATATTCCATATGTAAACCGAAATCGCTAGAAATAGACGCGTGAGCGATTTACTCGCTTCATTCTCTTATCCTTCAGCAAAATTGAAAAGTATGACTTGGTTAGTTTTGGCCAGCCCTGATTTAAGGTTCGGTTTTCTATTTTCCACGTTTCCATTTTTCATGTGGGCATTTACAACAGCACACTGACACAGCTTCTGCTTATTGTGCTGCTGTCGTTCCCTTTAGTGCTACTGATTTTGTTTGATTTTGATGATTTTCAACGCCTCTGCAACAGCTGAACCTTCAATTCGCTTCAATAGATTTTATTTTACCTTTTGGGTTTTGTTATTTATTTACTTAGTATATACTTTAAAAGTGTGTCGTTTATTTTGAAAAGCTTGTCATTTGTGCCTTTTTATTTCTGATGTGCGATTTGCATTCCGTCTCATTGATTTCCACCTCCATATTTTGTCAACACTGAACAAAATTTTCATTTTGTGTGCATATATTTTCCATCAGTTTCCTGCATCCATCCTTTCAAAGTCGCACTTTACGTTTCTCTTAGTGCACTTTGTCACAGTTCATCGAATTGGCAAAGGTTTGTTGCATTGCGATTTCATAATATTTATTTGATTGGCATTCTTCATCGAATTATGAATTGTATTTTAATTAATTGGGTTGGGCGCTGAAAATTGCATCTAAGCCACGTAACAAATTT
Organism: Urophora cardui; assembly: GCA_960531455.1. NCBI lineage: Eukaryota > Metazoa > Arthropoda > Insecta > Diptera > Tephritidae > Urophora > Urophora cardui. The sequence goes on from OY482672.1 coordinate 114,820,816, forward strand.
TCGTAGTAGGTAAATCAATTTAAATAAATTTCTGTTTTTTTTTTCAACTTGCTGGTTTGCTTCTTCACAAATTTTGCAGACACATTGATGATTAATGGTACTTAAGCTTAGCGTTCATATTTTGCAATATTTTCTTTGAGTTGGGCTTTTCAACAAATATTTTCCTCTCCTCTCTATGCGAACCTTTTTCTGTTCAAAGTTTTGTAGATACCATAGAACTATGAAAGCGAAGTTTGGTATAACGATATGAGACGTTCCGTTTTACATCTACTACTATGAAATATAAAACTCATTCTTAGGTGTATATATGCAGTTTTGTTTTCCAAGAGATCTTCTCTTTTACTTTTAGCAGCTTTGATTATAATTTGTAACTACGATTATAAATGTTTCTATTGTGTGACGTTTTCAAGTCAAAATCTTTGCCACGTTCGCCTTTTGTCATCAAATATTTAACTGTGGAACACTTATCAAGATGTCAGAGCTAAACAGACACTAATTTTACTTGATACTTATGTATTTGCAAAGTATAATTACGATTTACGTGGTAATAAATATGCATATCCCGTAAATTACAAGAAAATATGCAAATACAAATAGCAAATGGTAAAGTTATTGAATAAAAAAAACCCGGCAACACCCGCTCCACCACCACATTAAAAAATGCTAATCAGCAAAAATGTAAACATTATGAATAGGATGAAGGAAAAAGGGTAAAGGTAAGAACATGTTGAGAGAAAAATTAAAAGTGATTATTTATGAGCAAATGAACAACACAAATACAATTTTATCAGTAACATCTCCCGAGACAAGGCGCCCAAGCCCTTTTGATAGCAACAATCTAAAACAAAATCCAAGGAAGTCAACAACCTGTTAAGTTAATTGCATACCACAAGCAAATCTGCGCCCGAACAAGGAATTTCTACATTTCTTTGCGTTTGTACATGTATGTATGTATGTAAGGAATGTAAATTTTCTGCATTACCTGCAGCTGATAATTTCGGGATTTTAGGTTTTAATCCCCGGGACTCTTCCGATATTATGCGATTCTATATTTTTTAATAAGTTTGGGGTAAATTTTCAGCGAGAAATGTTTTGTATTATGATAAACTAATAGGAGTGCCAGCTGCGCACAAGTTTTTTTTAGATTTTCTTAGTATGTACTAAGAAGCGGCAATAGTTTTTGTTGATTTTTGCTGTTATTGTTGCCGCGGCTATTTTGTTGTTGTTGTCGTTGTTGTTTTGTTGTTGTTAGTATGCTGGTACTACTATTGTGATCATTGTTGTTGTTGTTGTTTTTGTTGTTGTCGTTTTTATTGTTGCCAATGATGATGATGATGACGATGATGGTGATGATGTTGTTGTTAATAATGAAATTTTTGTTGTTATCCTTTGTGGTTGTTGGTGCTTCGATTTTTATTTTCTACATCTTTGAAACCAACGCACTTGCGGTCAAACAATTTAGCTACTGCATGGTAAATTTGGAGAAAACTCACGTACACTATGGTAGGTACATTGCGATTTCACCAACACGCCCGTACATGCATTGGCACAGCTCTGTTCTGTTCAAAAGCGTGCAACAATAACCATGCGCCAATTTTCCAACGGCGATTTTGGACGCTTTTTCCAACCACTTTCAATGGAAATTGACGTAGTACTTTCTAATGGTAAAATTGGCCCAATAGAATCGCCAAACAAGTGTGGACAAAATATCCCAATATACATATCTACATATATCGTAATCGGTTGTTCGAAAACAAAATGCGCAGATCTCAATTTCTACTGTAGTTGTTGTATTTGCAGTTTTTATGTACAGAAGAGAATCGTGTAGCATAAAATAACATTTTCTGAAAAATCGAGTATACGGACCGAAATATTCTTGTAGTATTATTTATTTATTATTCTTGTAGTATTATTAAAGACTATGTCGTGCCTATCATACGAAAACTAACACAATGAAATGAAATCCCGTTGATTGCTTTAAATAGACCCACAGCAGTTTGAACTTAAACAAAGCTATGATCTATACCTTCCGGGATTCTAGGATCGACATTAAGAGAAGCCACTTTCTTTGGCACGTACGTTCGAAAAAACAACACAAGCTAGCTTAGCGAATATAATGGAGAGCAACAACAAAAACCAAGCTAGCTAGTGCGTTGAGCAGTGTTGCCAAGTAAAAGAATGAAGCTATTGTGAATGAAAAAACTCCACTGACATGTATTCTTGTAGCATAAACATTAAGCAATCGCACAAATATCGACCAATTGTATTCCTTTATGTAGACGCTACACCAGCGCACTCTACCGGTAACTATCTCAACACAACCGAACTCTGCTGGTGAATGGCAAAAATCCGTTCGAAGCGCTCTAACATGGAGTGCTTATATAACACTAATAGCCCCAATTAGTAGAAAAAACAAAAAGGAGCACACCTCGAATTGGGAGAGAAGCTCGGCCATAAAACACGTCAGAGTTATAATAGCGCCATTGTATTATATATTATTATTAATAGCCTCTGCACATTGGCATGATTTAAGGCTAATTTAGGCAAAAATCGTTGTTTCGGCGTTAATTACTCTTAAATAACGTTGTTTCGCCATACAAAAATGCCGGCTGAAATTACCCTTGAAATGCGCATTTCGGCTAAATAACTCACGAAATTACCTACTCTGGAATCGGTCTCTTCTCTAAATTTTATCGATTATAATCGAAAACACCTTTACCCATCGCTAATATTTCACATTAGCTGTTCGCGACGGCTATTAAATTTGTTCGCGACGGTTTCTTAGATATATTCTCATTGTATATTGCATTAGCGATTCTTTAATTATAAAAAAATTTAATTTGGTGGGAGTATTTTATTAATGATATTTTCATTTAAGTTGACCATGTAAAAATTTTTATTTGGCACAGGAAGAGCGTAACTGAAACACGACTAAATGAAATTACTCAAAAACTTGTGTGAATGCGCGTGATTTCGGAAAGTAATTTCGGCTAATCAACGTAATTTCAAATGCAGTCTGCAGAGGCTATAAGAGTAATGTTTAGCAAGTACAGCGTTCCTTTCAAGGTCGGCAAGAAAAGAAAAGCACTCGTATAAACGTTAGTATCAAAAGCTCAGCATAGACACAAAGACTATACAGAAAAAAAAAACAACACAAAAATAAAAGTTGGCAATCGCATACCATCATACCATTATTTTTTGTGGATTTCAGTTTTATTTTTGTTTTTGCCTAAGCTTGGGCGGGGAGGTGGAAAGAACAAATCGTCAAAAAAGAAAGGGCAGGATGAAAGATGGAAAAAATGCAGAAACAGATGAAGATGGCAGACTTAATTTGCTTAACGTCGCATCATCGTTAACTCATCAACGGCAACAAAAACAGCAAACAAAATTGAAAATCAAGAAATAAAAGACAATAACGACACCAACAACAACCGCAATCACAAGAAGCAGCATAAGCCAAGTGCAAGTCGCAAGCGCAACATCATTGGTAACGCTCGCCATGGCAGCGATGAGCAACGGCAGCCGCGCCTCCACCAACAACCTGTGCAAGAGATTTGTAGAGGAAACATTGTCGAAAATGAATCTCGCGTCTGGCGACGGGCAATGAGTGGAGTAACTAACGTAGAGTAAATATTTGGTTGACTGACTAAACAAAATCGATGGCGAGAACAACAAAAACAACCATAAAGCTAATAAACTAAACCAAACGAAACTAGAGAAACCTTTTAGGCCAAAGAAGATTTAGCTGGATCGTCAATGTGTAGATAAGTATCTATAAAGCTACATAAGACACAAATATATATACATATGTACATATGAAGATTAGAAATATATGTAGGTACATACTTTGCTTTTGCATGCATCAAAGCAAAAAGAATTAGAAAAGTGGTAATTTTTTATGAGAAGGGGGGTACGTACCCATCCATCCATGCATATATGTATACACGTTTTAGATGCACATATCCATATATACATATATGTATGTATGTACATAGTAATATAAATAACTCGGCATTTTGGTTGCGCATGCGCAACTGACTGCATTAGTTGAGGCTGGCATGCAGTTGACCTCGCCTGGCTGACCTCTAAGTATGCAATGTGCATGCGCACATACACAATATGATGCACGAAAAGACCGCCCTCCAACAACATCAGCAGCTGAAAAACAAATAAACTCGCGATTGGAAAAAGAAACAAGAAAAAATATGTACATACACACATATGTGTATGTATGTTCATAAGCTTACAAATATTGTGATATTCATGAGGAAGAAGATAGATGTCCATCGAAGGCGATGATGCAGATAAGCACCGATTGATTGCAGTTAAGATTGCTGCTTTTGCTTGAAAACAAAAAATGAGCCGCATTCCTCTGCTCCTCTGTTAAGTTCGAAGACCTTGAAGTGTTAAATTCTAGGATTTGAGTATCGAATATTGCAATATTGCAGAGTTCGGTGACACAGCCTCATAGATAAATGTTGTGAGATATCTGAAGATGCTACCGAAATCACTGGCGGGTGCAAGCTTGAAGCAAATGGGTGGAATTTTTTTAAATTCCCCCGCACCACACGATGACCTTAATAAACCACACTGCAGGTGTGATTTTGCATAGTGCTTATACGATACCATCTGGTTGATCTCGATGTTATTGAAAGCGCCTTTGATATCAAGGAAGGCCGCTAGGGAGAATTGTTTGTATTTTAGTGATTTTTCTATGGTGATTACTAGGTCATGAAGAGCTGTTTCAGTGGACCTGCCCTTCATGTAAGCATGTTTAGCTTTGGAGAGTTTAGGCCCGGTTATGATCACTCTTATATGGATGTCAAAGAGCCTTTCCAAGACCTTTAAGAGGAAGCAGGTTAGGCTAATGGGTCTGTAGTCTTTGGCCTGCTCGTGGGATCTTTTCCCTGCTTTAAGTAGGAAGATGACCCTGACTCTTCTCCAGCTTAATGGAATGTGGGTTATGGCTATACTAGCTTTATATACCCTTTCCAGCCAGAGTGTCAAGGGATCTCCTACCTTTTGTAGCATTATAGATTCCATCTGGGCCTGGCGATTTGTATGGAGTAACCCGAAGTTGTGGTCGCTGTAGTGCAGTGGGTAGAGTGCTCGCCTGCTATGCCAGAGGTCTCGGGTTCAAACCACGGTCCGAGCCAAACAAATTTTTCTAATTAGTAAAAATCCAATTATTGGGTTTTTTAAGAGCAGCGGTCACCTATCGGCAGTGGGCGGCATACCCTCCGAGAGTATTTCTGCCATGAAAAAGCTTCTCACAAAAAATGCATTCGCCGTTCGGAGCCGGCATAAAACTGTAAGTCCACCCAATTAGTAGGAAAAAAACAAAAAGGAGCTTACCTCGAATTGGGAGAGAAGCTCAGCGATAAAACACGTCAGGGTTATAATAGCGCCATTGTATTATTATTACTTTACTAAACGAATTATGTTAAAATTTTTTCATTTAATTTATTTAAACGAAAGTCATGTCAGATAAACAAAAATCCCCTGAACACAGAAATAGGTTTGCAGCACTTTTTTTTAATTTTAAAAATAATTCAGTTAAAAATTCTTTATTCAATTATGTTTTTTAGGTAGTACAGTCATATTTGTATTTGTATATATTAATTCTAACAAATTAGTACAGTAAGATTACATCTTTTATTGTACAACATATTGGATAAATATCAGAAAAAATAGTCCATATAATAATTGATTGATAAAAGAGGTTTCCTTAAATTAATTACATTTAATAGTATATACGCAGTTATGTAGATGGTTCATTAATTTACTTGGATGAAAAATAGGTATATAAAACATTCCTGAAATTACCCTTGCTCAATTTGCTCTTAATGCTAATAGGAATAAGATTTCAAATTCTTATAGCATTGATGAAAAACAGCTGTGTTGAGTTTTTAAAATTGAAGTGAGGGACAATTAAACTACATGAGCGCTCAGATTTTGCAAATACAAGTTTTTCATAGAGATAATATGGAGTTCTTGTGCTTATTATTTGGTAAAGAAATATGCAGTTCCTGGCTTTAAGATAATCATGTATCTCACAGCCCAGCAACGATGATCGCCATGATGATATATGGTCAAACTTACGAATTCCATAAACATATCGAGTGATGTGATTGAAGATAACATTAACTTTTTGAGCAGACCTTGAGTCCAGCTTGCTGTAAACAACCTCCGAGTAAGTGATAATAGGCAAGATTACCTGAAGAGCAAGCTTTCTTCTTATATGGATCGGCGTAAACTGCGCAGACAACTTCAAACACCTAAGAGTGCCATATACTTTACATGCGACTAAATTAATGTGATCTACACAGCTCAGGCTTGAGTTAATAACGAAGCCTAAATTAGTTATTTTTTCAACTACCTCCAGAGAATGACCATTCAAGTATAAGTTAGGAATACTACTAAGATTTATTTTCCTTTTCGAAACAGGTAAGACGTAGGACTTACTTGGGTTGAGTTGAAGTCTATTTTGCATCGCCCATCGTGCTAAGGAAGCCAGATCCTCATTAAGCTTGTTTGTGATTCCACTCATATCACCAGAACACCCAGATAGATAAACTTGAAGGTCGTCTGCATATGCATGCATGCGTACATGCTGGCAGGTCAAAAATATATCATTTAGGAAGATGCTAAATAGGATTGGACCCAAGATAGACCCTTGTGGAACACCGCAATGCACAGGTTTTACTTCAGAAACATCTTCACCAATTCTTACTTGCTGACTTCTATCCGTTAGGTAACTATACATTAAAGATAGGGCACTTTTCTGAAATCCGAAGTATTGTGAAAGCTTAGAGCAAAGAATAGAGTGGTCAACTGAGTCAAAAGCTTTAGAAAAGTCAAGTAAGCATAGTAGGGTAGTTTCACCTTTATCACAGGCAATTCGCAAGTCGTCAATAATTTTTACCATAGCAGTTGAGCATCCATGTCCTGATCTAAAGCCGGATTGGGAAGGTGAAAGAAGGTTTCTCGCAGATATGTATGATGTTATTTGCTCGACCATCAGGTACTCAAGTACTTTCGACAGGGTGGGTAGAACACTAATTGGACGAAAATCACAAGGAGCACGTGCACGATTATTTTTGGGAACTGGACAGACAGAGGCTACTTTCCAGGCATTAGGAAAACAAGACGTCGTTATGCAGTGGTTAATTATATGGGTTAAAGGTCGAATGATGTACGACATAACCAGCTTAATAAAACGGATTGGCAAGCCATCTATTCCCACTGCATTTGACTTTATTTTAAGTATGGATCTAACCACGTCACACTCCGAGACCGCAGAGAATTCAAAAGATGATTTGGAATGTACTGCAGACATAATAGGGACGAACTGTGACGCAGATGTATTAGATACAGCACTACACAAAAATACATCGTTTAGGACATTAGCATTTAATACACAGTCAGTAGCGGCTTTGGATCTTATATTCAAACTTTTAATATTACGCCATATAGCACCAGCTGGGAGATTGAGATCGAGCTTGATTTCATAAAAGCGTTGTTTTTCTTTTCTTATAAGCAAAGTAGATTGGTTCCTAGCTGCTCGATATAACTCCCAATTTATCTGTGTACGGTTACCTTTCCACTTTCGATATGCTTTCATACGCAACTTAATAGCTTCCTTGACCTTGGCATTGAACCATGGGCATGGTTCAATTTTCCTACAACGAGTAGGAACGTGAGTTTCAAATGCGTTTATTAGTTTACTGTTGAGGAATTCTAATTTTTCATTCGCACTTTCCAAAAACCAACAGTGATGCCAGTCAACATTTTCCAGTTCCAAGGACAGAGCATTTATATCAAGCGATTTAAAATCTTTATATGTATAAAACTTGTCAGTTTTAGCTTGGTTGAAATGAATGTCAAGTGTGCAATAAATTAAATCATGGTCCGAAATAAAAGAAATTTGGTCAAACTTTAAGACAGTAGACAAGTCAGAAACAATAAAATAATCAAGCAAACTGGGGTTGCAATTATTACAATATCTAGTAGGTACTGGTTTGTTGACAACAGAAAGACCAGAACTTGCAACATCATCAAGAAACCTTGAACACACTGAGTCACGCACAAGAATATTAATATTAAAGTCCCCACAGATAATTATATTTTCATAATCAGCATTGAACATGGACAATTTATCAAAAAAAGGACACACAGATACAGTCTTACTGGGATTATATACACAGCCTATAAGTAACTTATTCGAACAATCAGACAACTCAACGAACAAAAATTCAACTCCTCCATTACTCGACTCATAAATGTGCCTCATACTGATGTGGCTCTTGCAGTAAATTGCAATGCCACCACCATATGAAAAATAATAGGGACACTTGCCTTGAAATATTTCAAAGATCGATCCTGCTTCAATTGCTAAACAATGGTCAAAACTTATACATCAATTTCTTGCTCAGATGTCTCCGAAGTAAAGAACAGTTATTTAATTGGACATTTTTTGCGTCGTTTCATAGTGGCTGTTGATTTTGTGGAGTGAGTTCGTTTCAGCTTGTGAAAAATAATAGGGACACCAAACTTCAATTAAAATTTTTTTCGAAAGGGTGGAGATTTTTGTAGATAATAAAAACTAATTCACTGAATATCAAATAAAGTTTTATAATATACTAGGTTTTTAACCCTATAATACAATCAGGGACTCAGAAGGGGTCGAGGAGACCCCTGCACTATTCAACTTATTGCAAAAAGAAAAAATCTCCAAAATAAGTGTTTTTCGTGTCGGGAAATTGACAAAATGTGAAATTGCTTTGAAATAATATTGGAAAATGCTGTAAAATATAATCCAAAAGTATAAACACGCGGACGGAAGTCAATAATATCCCCACTGGTTCAAACACTGAGAGAAAAAAAATATATGGAGGGGTCAAAGAAATTGTTTACCTATTTTGAACACTACTTTCTTTGTTTTGAGTAAATTTTCCTTAAAACATGTTAAAAGGTTTATAAAATATTGTTGTTACATGCGTTACCATGGTTTCATATACTTGTTTTGAAAAAATTCATACATTAAAATAATGAAAAATTATTTAAGCGCCATTCCATTCCCAACTTGTCCTTGTTTTGAAGACTTGATTTCTTTAATTTTGAGAAATTAAATTCCCATACAAATCCCCATGGCAACGAATTTGTTTGAATGTTTTTGTATGTTTTTTCCACATTTTTGAGAAAATTTACACAAAACAAAGAAAATTTTGTATTGGGACGCGTGTTCAAAATAAGGAAAATTATGTCTTTGATCGAGAGAATTTTTTTTTTTTGAGTGAAGGAATATTTTGTTTTTTTTTTTTGTTTATTTGTTTATTTTCCAGCCATCGAATACAATATACTCTTACCGGCTAGACATACAATTGAAATAATAGATAATCTTACAGCTAATTTAAAAATGAGTAATAGGATATAAGATATTAGCGATATGTGCGCGAGAAGAATATTCGCAGAAAACTATACAGGCTACCGGTGGGATTTATAAGGTCAACATCATAAGCATTTAAAAACGCATTAAGTTCACCATAAGCTCGATTAAGGGGCGCATTGATGCCATAGTTAGTTCTTGAGAAGCCAATATTAAAAAATTCAGAATGGCGTAAGGACCTAGAGGGAATATTAATCGGAACTTTTTCCAAGAGCAACGGGCAATCAATAGAGCCAGATATGATATTGATAACGAAAGAACAAGATATAAAAGATCTTCTACTTTCAAGAGTATCCAGATTAATAAGAAGGCAACGAGAGTGATAGGAAGGCATAGGCAGAGAGAAATTTAAATGTCGGAGGGCGAAACGAAGAAACACTTTTTGCACCCGTTCAATGCGATTAGATGCAGTTCTATTATACGGCCTCCAAATAAAAGCAGCATACTCTAATCTCGAGCGAACAAATGCAGAATACAAAGCTTTGTGTGTATACGGATTATTGAACATCGAACTATTACGCCGAATGAATGCAAGCATCGCATATGACCGGGAGATGATATAATCAACGTGACTGTTGAAATTCAAAGTAGTGTCAAAAACAACACCAAGGTCCTTAATTTCAGAAACAGATTGCAATAAGGAGCCAGCAATATGATATGTGGTTTTCAGGGTATTTCTATGCCTGGCATAAGTCACATGATAACATTTACTTACATTAAGCGGCATCCGATTTCTACGGCACCAATCATGAACCCGATTTAGATCAGCCTGCAATGCATCTGCCTCATTTAAATTTGTAACCGTTGCAAAAATTTTTAGGTCATCAGCGTATAAGAGAGAATTTGCATACTTAAAGCAAGAAACAATGTCGTTTATAAAAATTATGATATTTGGAAGAAAGGGACCCGTTATGTTTTTCCATGACAAAAAAAATTAGTTTTATTTAAACATGAAATCTCCCACAGTTCGAAAAATGTTAGTTTTAAAAGATTTAAAGCCAAAAAGGCCAAGAATAGCGCCCTTTCTCCAAACCATGCAATTCTGAATATGTTTTGCTGCAAGTGGTGTGTAGTTTCAAAGTAGTAGAAACATAAACAAGAAGCAGAATCACGATACCAAAAACAAAAAGGACAAGGAATACATACGTTATAAAAAATAAGTAGGAAAGAGGAAATATAGAGGGAATATATGAAATAAGTAGGTACCTAGAATAATTAGTATATAATAACAACAACAAAATAGTAGTGGCAGCAATAAAAACAAATCTCAAAAAATACTATAGTCGCAATCTCAAGCAGAAATACCAAAATTTGGACAGAAAAATATATTTGAATTCTAAGTTTTTTAAATTAATTAAATGCAATAAATTTGGTTCTCTGTACTTATATGGTTAATCTCAATAATAAAATAACTTTTGAGTATGACATTTTTATTATTTTAGCTCTAAAGTTTAGGTTTCTCAATATATGAAATTAACAAAATTTCAGATCTCGGTAGAGCCCTCAAGATCGAATTCAATTCCGGGTTTTTTACTTTTATTGTGATCTGTATTCAATTACGCAACTTTTGATACCTCTTGCGATAGCATAGCTCGAAAAAATCTTTTTTTTTTATACATGAACGGGACACCTTAATGTATATACTTACATAATAATAATACAATGGCGCTATTATAACTCTGACGAGTTTTATGGCCGAGCTTCTCCTCCAATTCGAGGTGTGCTCCTTTTGTTTTTCCTACTAATTGGGTGGACCTACAGTTTTATGCCGGCTCCGAACGGCGAATGCATTTTTTGTGAGAAGCTTTTTCATGGCAGAAATACTCTCGGAGGGTATGCCGCCCACTGCCGAGAGGTGACCGCTGCTCTTAAAAAACCCAATAATTGGATTTTTACTAATTAGAAAAATTTTTTTTTGGTGTTTGCTCGGACTGGGGTTTGAACCCGAGACCTCTGGCATAGCAGGCGAGCACTCTACCCACTGCACCACAGCGGCCACATACTTACATACATGGCAAAATTTTTCCAAATTGCAAGGAGCATCTAATATCGATTAAGTGGTGCTTTGGGACTAACCAGTTTTCCAGTTTGCTAAGGTTTGTGATGCAAATGTGTGTATGTTTTTCTCTCTGAATGTCGATTTCCTTGTCGTTGAGCTTGTTGCTGATTCACCGACTTCTTCAACCTTGCCGCCACTTGCCTGGGGCTCTATGTTTTTTATGCAACAACTTTTCGGAAAATCAAATATGAATCAAGTGAATATATGTATGTGCAATGCCGCCTAAATCGTAAAGTGACACAACTCAAAATTCAAAAATTTTCAGGAATGCCAAACTTTTTCTTTTTCACAGGTAATGGTATGGCAAAAGGCCACGTATAATCGTTATTTTTCAGTAAAAAAAGCACTGATGAAAAAGAGATAGAACATTCATATGTTCAGTGTATATATACCTATAGGTTTCAAAAAAAAAACCGATTTCAAAAAATTTTGAGTTGTGTCACTTTGTGACATAGTGTGTGTTGTGTGCAAACATACCTACTTAACTATGAGATATATGAACATATGTATACCAAGAAGATATAAAGCAAACATTTCATTTTTATTATCATTTTCTGGGGAGTGCCAAATGACAATTGTCATTTTCATAGCGCAACTAACTTACATGCATACATACCCTGCAGCGAAAGTATCCAGTTGCAAACTAGAATTATACCAGTTTGCAGGGTACAGTCAACTACTTGCCCGACTGTAAATTTCCCATGTAAACATTTAGTATTTTTCGTGTGTTAATGTCCTACGAAATGGCAATTGTCTTCCTCTTCATAAGCTCATACCAGTTTGTATGGTTCAGAAAAATAACAGTAGCATCTAAATCAGCGAATACCAGTTTAGGTATGCAAAAAAAAAGAAATAAATTTTGAAGTCTATTTATTTCATATGTAATTCATTATATTCATTCATTCAATAAAAATAAATATTGCTTATATATGCATAGGTGGCAGTTCAGTTTTATAAGCAAAAATAAAACGTAAGATACATATTTAGTAATTAAAAAACAAAAACAGACACATTTTATAAAAATTCAGGCACTCAGGAAGCTTAAAAATATTCCTTAAATTAAATAACTAATAAGGTACCATTTCAGATTAAAAACAAAAAACTTAAGCCACATATTGTGTAATTAAAAAAAACTCATTCTATAAAAATTCAGGCACTTTGTTCTTTCAATTCCTTTGCTTTTTTTTTGAAAATACTCCTTTTTAACACGCTTTTATTAGTTTCATCTGTATGTATGTGTGTAAGAAAGTTACGTATACGCAGTGATGTTCACTGTATGTTTGCTTGTACGCATTATGTAGCATAACCCAGCAGGGTTTTTCCATATTTTGGTAATGGCTTGAACTTGTATTCAATGAAATAACGCATTACAAATAGCTAATAAACACTCCTTCGCTTACTTTGCTCATTACTTGTAATGCGACAGTTTTAAAATTATTATTTTTTCGCTTACTGGTAATGCAGAAAATAATCGAAAAGGTTTGGAGTACTGCCGTTATTCTTTTGCAAACGCTTTGCTTTGATTTTAATTTTTCTAAATAGCAGTTTTGTAAAGCAAATTACCCTCATTCTCGTTTATTTTGCCAGTTTTCATTATAAAACTGTCGTGGTTAGTCGTGTTATTCCATCGTTAAAATTTTTTTAAATAAGCCAATAGCTGTGCAAATACATAGTGTAACTAGCTGACCCGGCAGACGTTGTTCCTCTAAAATTTATTCCTATGAAGCCTAAAGAAAAGTCTTTGATTACCGTATTGCTAACCATTATTTTAGAGTCCATCTTAATGAATGCGAATAATAAAAAATTGTCTATTCTCTGAATAAAAGTTATAGTTATATTCGCCGCGACAAACCTACTTCCCCCGTTCCCTATCTCTATCTCAATCCCTATCTCTATTTCAGTCTCAATCTCAATCTCAATTTTTATCCCTATCCCTATCCCTATCCCTATCCCTATCCCTATCCCTATCCCTATCCCTATCCCTATCCCTATCCCTATCCCTATCCCTATCCCTATCCCTATCCCTATCCCTATCCCTATCCCTATCCCTATCCCTGTCCCTATCCCTATCCCTATCGCTATCCCTATCCCTATCCCTATCCCTATCCCTATCCCTATCCCTATCCCTATCCCTATCCCTATCCCTATCCCTATCCCTATCCCTATCCCTATCACTATCCTCATCCCTATCCCTATCCCTATCCCTATCCCTATTCTTATCCCTATCCCTACCCCTATCCCTATTCCTATCCCTATCCCTATCCCTATCCCTATCCCTATCCCTATCCCTATCCCTATCCCTATCCCTATCCCTAACCCTATCCCTATCCCTATCCCTATCCCTATCCCTATCCCTATCCCTATCCCTATCCCTATCCCTATCCCTATCCCTATCCCTATCCCTATCCCTATTCCTATTCCTATCCCTATTCCTATCCCTATTCGTATCCCTATCTCTATCCCTATCCCTATCCATATCCCTATAGCTACCTACCTTTACCTTACCGGGACCGTCCATCACCATCCGGGCCCACTACTTTAGCCATCTCTGGGAAAAAGCCTTAGAAATCACAATGAAAAAAGCTGTATGTGGAAGCCTGCTCAACGCTTTTCATTTGCTACCAATATCGCTTGAAAACATTCAGGGGTTATCCGGTTCCACGCTTTTACCCAAATCTTGGAACCCGGCCTAGGCATCACTATTTAAAAAGCTCTTTGTTGAAGTCCTCCTCAACAGCTTTCATTTGATACCAATATCGCTCAGAAACTTTCCAGGGTCACTCGGTCCTATGTTTAACCCATATCTGGGAACCCGGCCTAGGTATCGCAATGAAAATAACTTTATGTTGAAGGCCTGTTCAACACCTTTCATTTGATACCAATATTGCTCGAAGACTTGCTGGATCGATCTGGGCCCTCATTTAGGCCTGTATTCCGGGAAGCTTCCACTTTTTCGAAATTCTGATACCCTACTATATGCACTAACACCACGTGAATCTACTGTGAAAATTTCATAAAGAACGGTTGGTTACTTTGGGAGTTTATAAAGGACACACATCCACAGATGCACACATACACACATACACATCGATTTTTCCAATTTTCGGACTTTTCCGGAGGGATTTTCCAAAATTTTCTTCCCTACGAACCATCTCCTCGAGAATACTAACAACTGACAAAAAATTTTACAGAAATCGGTCCATCCGTTCTCATCTGATGAGGTTAGTAACATTTTTTACACCATTTTTATATATATAGATAATTATTATTCAAATAGTGCTTTTTTTAAAATACATTTTGCAAAGAATTGATTTTCTATTCATTCTGTTTGCTATTTGTTTTCGGCATAAATTATTTACTCTTAGTTTTAAAATTATTTTTTCGCTTACCGGTATTGCATAAAATAAGCGAAAAGACTTGGAACACTGCCGATATATTTTGCAAAGCCTACATTGATTTAAATTTTTGTAAATAGCAATTTTGTAAAGCAGTTTACGCTCATTCTCGTTTATTTTGCCAGTTTTTATTATAATATGTACATTATAGATTACTATACTGGATTGAGTGAAATATGCAATTACCTATACCAGTGAAAGAACTTATTACTTGTAATAGCTTATTTTATCCAATATTAGTAGCGATTATATAATGCATAATCCACAACATTGTAAGACAATACCGCCAATGACATGCCTATGTTAAAGTAATGCAATCCGTATTCGAAAGTGTAAGCGATGA
This sequence comes from Urophora cardui, assembly GCA_960531455.1. Classification (NCBI taxonomy): domain Eukaryota; kingdom Metazoa; phylum Arthropoda; class Insecta; order Diptera; family Tephritidae; genus Urophora; species Urophora cardui. The sequence continues at coordinate 114,836,061 of OY482672.1, forward strand.
ATCAAGATTTCTCGATGATTTTACCCATTACATGTAAGAGAAAGCCCTGCTGGGAAGTTAACACAAAAGCGTGTCTATTCATGCACTTATACTGGATAAAATAAACTGGTATGATGCTGCCTTTTGGATACCAGTTTATAAACTAGTATTTTGATAACTAGTTTGTGGTTCAACTGCATTTAACTGGTATAATACTAGACAAAATAAACTGGTATGGTATTGTCATATCTATTAATACCAGTTAATATACTACAATTTTGGCATACTAGTTAGTCCACAACATTGTAAGACAATACCGCCAATGACATGCCTATGTTAAAGTAATGCAATCCGTATTCGAAAGTGTAAGCGATGAATCAAGATTTCTCGATGATTTTACCCATTACATGTAAGAGAAAGCCCTGCTGGGAAGTTAACACAAAAGCGTGTCTATTCATGCACTTATACTGGATAAAATAAACTGGTATGATGCTGCCTTTTGGATACCAGTTTATAAACTAGTATTTTGATAACTAGTTTGTGGTTCAACTGCATTTAACTGGTATAATACTAGACAAAATAAACTGGTATGGTATTGTCATATCTATTAATACCAGTTAATATACTACAATTTTGGCATACTAGTTAGCTATTTCGCTGCAGAGATGCTGTTGTGTATTCCAACATACTAATGGTGTACATATGTATGTACATTTGGGTGGTCCCCAAAATTTATGGAGACAAATTTTACAGCATATTTAATCAACCTCACCCCCTAGATCGATACTAATACACATAGTCGAAGATACCACATATAAATTTTTGTCCCGATCGGAAACGGTTAAGGGGCATCACACAGGGGTCAAAGTTCAGATTACCATATGAAGACTCAAAAAATGTATTTAAATTTTTTTTAAATCTAATACCCAAAATCGATACTGCTGAACTCAAAGATAACGCATATATATTTTGGTCCCGCTCTGAGGCGATTGAGAGGTGTCGCACAGGGTTCAAAATTCAGATTACCTACCATATTAAGACCAAAGAATTTAATTAAATTTTTGTATATACTGTATATACTGTACTTTAACCGATTTAATGGGGATACTGAAAAAAAATTCACTTGATTTTAAGGAATACCCTAATGTATATATGTATATAAGTTTAATCCATTTGATGTGTTCCAGCTTTTTGCGAGCGGATGGGTTTCATGTACAAATCGCTTTCAACGCGCATAAAGATTTGAATCACTTGAGTCGTATCTACTTATGTAAGTACTAAGCCGAGCATGTACAAAGAGTTTGGATTTTGAATTGAAGCGATTGGGTGGTGCGTCCCTAACTAGTTTCTCCCAAACAAAAATATTACACATTGAGGGGAACTTTAAAAAAAAAAAACCCGCGTGTAACACAGTACACGTGACAGAAGTTAACTTCTTACATTAAGCATAATTATATAGAAAACATCTGAAATGATGCATAAGCTTGTTATTTTGTGTTATTTTTATCAAATAGTTTTTAAGTTGTTTAATTAATTCAAATTGAAGTGGCGTATCCTATACAAATATAAAGCTTATGGTTTCAGAAAAATTGCATAAAAAGGTATAACTTAGTAATAACTGCATATATTAGAAATATAAAAACACACTTATAGCCCAACCAGTCAACGACGCACGCACGTAGCCCGTGTCAGCTGACACAACCTGTCTTATGGAGTTGTAGTGTAAATGCCCACTCACCAACGCATGACGAAGGCCCCTTTAACGCACGTATCGTAGAAACCTAGCTCAGTTTGATTTTTCACGTAATAACGTGTCAGCTGATTGCTCTCTTTGCAACAGGGTTGCCGGAGCGATCATTTTGTAGTAAATTAGTACGAATCTTTCAATATGCTCCCAAAGTACCTCAATAACTATTCCGAATGTTGCCGATTATAAAATTATGTTAACATAAGTGTATTTTTTTTTTAAATATGGAGATAAAAATGTAATAAAAAAATGTAAGTTTTTTCTTGCGTTTTTTTTTACTAAATTTGACTATTGCCGCAATTGTTTTTTTACAAGGAAATAAAAATGTAAATAGAGAAAATGAAGGTTTTTTGGCGTTTTTTTTTACTAAATTTTACTACATATTGTATCAATCGTTTTTATTTGTTTTTATATGGAGATAAAAATTTAAATAGAAGAAAATTAAGTTTTTGCTTCTGTGTTTTCTTTACTAAATTAGAAAATGAAGTTTTTCTGCTGTGTTTTCTTTACTAAATTTTACTATGTATTGTGGATATTTTTGACTGTTGCATTTAATATATTTGACTATTGTGAATATTTTTGACTGTTCAATTTAGCAAAATTACCCCGGATAACAAATTTTTAAAAGCTGTCAGGTTAATAATATTTAGCGAGCCGGTAAGACTAGTGAATTTGACAACAAGCATAAACAACAAAAAGACCGAAATACGTACATATGCAATACATAAATAAAAAATAACCGCGGTGAATATTATTACTAAAAATTAAAACAACAAGTAAGGAAGCCTAAGTTCGAGTGGAATCGAACATTAAATACTCAGCTGTATGCTTTCATTGTTTGTTTGCGTTTGATGGAAACACGGTGCACTTAATATAAAGCGAGTGCTGCATAAAGTGGGCGTAGCCACGCCCATTTTCTAAATTTTTATCAGTCATCCAACTAAGCATATGAATATTATTCTTTGTGCAAAATTTCATTCCTTTATGACTTCTAGTTATAAAGATGTCACGTTACAAATTCCCAAAGAGTGTTCCAGATATATCTTTCTTAAAAAGTGGGCGTGGTCGTCAACCGATTTCGCTAAAATTTTCAAAATGTATTACCACAAGTAATAAAAGTGTACACACCAAGTTTAGTCATTATATATAAATCATTTGTCGAGTTATGGGCTCAGAAATCTCGTATATTCCTGTTTATAAAAAGAGGCGGTGCCACGCCCATTTGCCAACATTTTTGTGTTTTTCGTTTTATGTCCGCAGTTGGACTCCTGCTACAAAATTTCAATGATATGTCTTTATATTTGACAGAGATATCGCTTAAAATGTTTTTATTAGGTCACTTTATAAGACCCATATATAAAAGTGGGCGTGGCCCTCAACCGATTTCGGAAATTTTTCGTCCAAATATTTGACTAAGTAAGTATATCACGCATACTAAATTTCATCGATATATCTTCAACGGTTTCTGATTTATGACTCATAAAACTTTCAATGTTTGCCTCTTAATAAGTGGGCGTGGCACCGCCCATTTTCCAAAATTTTTGTGTTTTTTGTTTTATGTCCATAGTTGGACTCTATATTACTATTTTCCGTCCAAACGTTTGCCTAAGTAAGTAAATCACGCGTATTAAATTTTGTCGATATATCTTTAATGGTTTCTGAGTTATGACATATAAAACTTGCAAGGTTTGACCCTTAATAAGTGGGCGTGGCACCGCCCATTTTCCAAAATGTCATCAAATTTCTTCCTAGGGGCCTGATCTCAACACGTGGGTAAAATTTCATCGCTCCAGCTATATTAGTGACTGAGATACCAAATTTCCGATTTTTTCTATATAGGAAAAGTGGGCGTGGTCATTGTCCGATTTCGCCCATTTTCAATACCAACCGTCCCAGTCTCGATACCAACTTGCATTTCAAATTTCATCAAAATATCTCAATTTTTGCGCGAGTTAGAGTGTTTACAGACGGACGGACGGACAGACGGACGAACGGACGGACGGACGGACGGACGGACGGACGGACGGACATGGCTCAATCGATTTCTCTTTTCACCCTGATCATTTTGATATATATAAGTCTATATCTATCTCGATTATTTCACTCTGTTACAATCCACCGTTATGTGATTAAAACTATAATACTCTGTGTACTAGTACAGCTGAGTATAAAAATAGTATCTGTATATAATTGCTGCATTTTATTAATTGAAAAAATTATGTTTCTTAGTGCACATACATATGTACATATTCTTAAAATCCTTTAAGAAATAGTAGTAGAAAATGTAGAAGCACGGAGTCAGAAGTAAACAAAACTACAATTAATATTTGGTTTTAAATTATCATGATACAACATTTTCAATTTAAAAATTTATTTATTAATAAATTATATGAATAATACGATTTTCAAGAAAAATTACTACGAAACCAAACACAAGTTACTACGAAATCAAAAACTGCATGTATACTTTGCTGTACAAAGGTAACGCTGTTATTCAACTCATTCCAAACAAACCAAAAACAATGCAGAATGTAAACAAAGGAAAACAACTGATTCTTGCGTTGGGCATGCGTGCGTTTACGTGCGTGAATGGTGTCGATTTTGAACTATTGCGTGGGGTAACTGAGAGATATGACGCCAGGGCCGCCGAGAGAAAATCCGGGCCCGGGGTAAAAATAACTAAGGGCCCCCATACTAAATGAACAAATTCTCAAAATCAAAATTCAATGAATATATAGTTACGAACTTTAATTTATCTATACATGGCCGCTGTGGTGCAGTGGGTAGAGTGCTCGCCTGCTATGCCAGGCTTCTGTTTTAGCCACTCAAAAAAAAAAATGGACGTGTTTTTGTAGCGTCCGGAACGCAGTTTAAGTGGCTAAAACAGAGGCATTAAACTAAATTTCTGTCGCTAACATACTTTAATCATTAGCTGTGGCCTAAATCTTTCCTTTATCATAAAACGATACAATATTTCGCGATATTTCTGCCTCAAAAGTTCAAAAAATCGTGCGAACATACCGTCCGAAACGCCCAGGATATACCCATATCGCTGTATAAGAATTTGCATCATACCGAATTTTTCTGTTGCAACAGAAAACGAATTCAAATTTATGCTGCAAAGTCTACGCCAAAAACCAACAATTAAAACCAATATTTCTGTGTAGAATAACAACGAATGAATCAATGGAAAGTATGGTCTATTTAAAATGACAATATTGTGAAAAATATAAAACTTAAATTCCTTTTCCCTCTCCTTTTCCGTCAACAACAATATTGCTCAGAAATATTTCTGGGTTATCCAGGTCCACATTTTCACCCATATATGGGGATCCGACCTACAAAACATAATCGGTACATATCTACATATGTAAAAGCCCTGCTCAACACCTTTCATTTGATACCAGTATTGCTCAGAAATATTCCGGGGTCATCCGGGTCTACGGTTTGACCCATATCTGGGGACTCGACTTGGGAATCATAACGAGTAAATCTCTATGTAAAAGCCATGTTCAATAACTTTTATAAACGTAAAACGGGTAAACGTTTTTATCTTTTGCTGTTTCCTGTTTGCTATTTCCGTGCAACGGCAGTGTATCTGCTATTTCCTTTTTAAAATTTCACTCTCCATAAAAACTCTGTATTGCCGCCTAAGAAGTTAACTTCAAAAAAATGGGGCATCAGGATTTTCAATCGAATTATATTTGTGAATGGATTAGCTACAAGGAAATAAAAATATTTAAGAAATATACGAATAAAATTTAACTGGAAAAACCTACCACTTTGATATAATTTTGTAAGAATGATTGAATGATATCTGGTATGAACATAGTACGAGTATTTCTTCATTAATTTGTACTGTTTCGATATTGTGTTGAAGCCGCTATGTATTCTTATATCCCATAAACTCATATGTATGTTTGAAACTCATAATTACGAGTAAAATTTATTTATCCCCATAATTTACTACAGCGAATTTCGGCCAAATTGAATGAATGAAATGAAAACCAGAAATTTAATAACCAAATGGCCAATTAAAACCAGGAAATGAATCAACTATCCTAACTAATCCTTTAATTATATATTAGAGAAAAACAGCTGAAAGACACATAATACCTAGTTGGTGCGCCAACTACCAGTGCATATACATATGTATATGTAGGTATGTACCTAAACGTGCGAAGAATCGGGCATGAAGAGTCAAACCATTCACAACAAAACAAAAATTAACATAAAGAACCATATGTCATATGCTAATGTTGCGGCAATAAAATGAACTGCAAGCCGAAAAAAGTCAATAATCTACAAATTGTGGGTTTAGCCAAATAAATCACACAAAATACCAAAGAGGAAAAAGATCGGAACAGGAAAGACTAAATGCGTGAAGTGTTGAGTCAGAAACCTACATAAAACTGAAACGTAAAATTAGATTAATTAGTGGATGATAAACAAAAACAAAAAAGGACCATATACATGTGTAGTACATACATATGTATGTACCTATGTGTGTACGTATACATACATACATAAAATACAAAAAAATTGCGAATTGATCAATTTTCGTAAAAAACAACTGTGTATGGATGTATGTATATACGAAGACTTCAAAACATTCATAATGTAGGAAATGAAATACATGATGTGAAATTTTTATTATTTTTATGTACATTGTACCTATGTATGTATGTATGTATATTTACAAAATTACTGAACTGAAAACTCTATTAATTACCACAGTCAGTAGGCAAAGCTTTAGAAAAACGAAATTGGTTTTAAAGACATCCAAACGTGCCGCCGCGGCGCGCCGATCACAACAAAACGTCCATCAAACGTGTCGGTGAGCGGAAAAATGGCGCTAAGTTGAAAGAAATCGGAGGAAGGCTCAATGGCGACACCTTGGCAAAGCGTAGACTAGACCCAAAAAACTCAAAGAAAAAATATTAAAAAGAGAAATACATACATATGCCCAGCAGGGTTTTTCCATATTTTGGTAATGACTTAAAATTGTATTCAATGAAATAACGCATTACAAATAGCCAAGAAACACTCCTTCGCTTACTTTACCCATTACTTGTAAAGTGAGAGTTTCAAAATTATTTTTTTTTCGCTTACTGGTAATGCAGAAAATAACCGAAAAGGTTTGGAGTACTGCCGTTATTTTCTTGCAAATGCTTTGCTTTGATTTTAATTTTTCTAAATAGCAGTGAAAATATTAAATTTATTTGTATTGAAATTTTTGGAAACAGGACGTAAATAAGTATTAAAAAGAGAAATTAAATAAAACTAGCTGACCCGGCAGACGTTGTTCCGCTAAAATTTATTCCTATGAAGCCTAAAGAAAAGTCTTTGATTACCGTATTGCTAACCATTATTTTAGAGTCCATCTTAATGAATGCGAATAATAAAAAATTTTCTATTCTCTGAATAAAAGTTATAGTTATATTCGCCGCGACAAACCTACTTCCCCCGTTCCCTATCTCTATCTCAATCCCTATCTCTATTTCAGTCTCAATCTCAATCTCAATTTTTATCCCTATCCCTATCCCTATCCCTATCCCTATCCCTATCCCTATCCCTATCCCTATCCCTATCCCTATCCCTATCCCTATCCCTATCCCTATCCCTGTCCCTATCCCTATCCCTATCACTATCCTCATCCCTATCCCTATCCCTATCCCTATCCCTATTCTTATCCCTATTCCTATCCCTATCCCTATCCCTATCCCTATTCCTATTCCTATCCCTATTCCTATCCCTATTCGTATCCCTATCTCTATCCCTATCCCTATCCATATCCCTATAGCTACCTACCTTTACCTTACCGGGACCGTCCATCACCATCCGGGCCCACTACTTTAGCCATCTCTGGGAAAAAGCCTTAGAAATCACAATGAAAAAAGCTGTATGTGGAAGCCTGCTCAACGCTTTTCATTTGCTACCAATATCGCTTGAAAACATTCAGGGGTTATCCGGTTCCACGCTTTTACCCAAATCTTGGAACCCGGCCTAGGCATCACTATTTAAAAAGCTCTTTGTTGAAGTCCTCCTCAACAGCTTTCATTTGATACCAATATCGCTCAGAAACTTTCCAGGGTCACTCGGTCCTACGTTTAACCCATATCTGGGAACCCGGCCTAGGTATCGCAATGAAAATAACTTTATGTTGAAGGCCTGTTCAACACCTTTCATTTGATACCAATATTGCTCGAAGACTTGCTGGATCGATCTGGGCCCTCATTTAGGCCTGTATTCGGGGAAGCTTCCACTTTTTCGAAATTCTGATACCCTACTATATGCACTAACACCACGTGAATCTACTGTGAAAATTTCATAAAGAACGGTTGGTTACTTTGGGAGTTTATAAAGGACACACATCCACAGATGCACACATACACACATACACATCGATTTTTCCAATTTTCGGACTTTTCCGGAGGGATTTTCCAAAATTTTCTTCCCTACGAACCATCTCCTCGAGAATACTAACAACTGACAAAAAATTTTACAGAAATCGGTCCATCCGTTCTCATCTGATGAGGTTAGTAACATTTTTTACACCATTTTTATATATATAGATAACATATATCCATATATCCAATTAATTCTACAAGTGAAAGAACTCGTTACATGTAATAGCTTATTTTTCAATATTAGTAGCGATTATATAATGCATTATTGTCTGCAATATTGTAAGCCATTATCGTCAATGGCATGCCAATGTTAAAGTAATGCAATCCGTATTCGAAATTGTAAGCAATGAATCTAGATTTCTCGATGATATTACCCATTACATGTAAGAGAAAGCCGTGCTGGGTGTATATGAACATGCTTTGCTAGGTAATTAACAGCGGTAGCCCAGCTAAGCGGCTATTTACCATACAAGATAAACGCGTGCGAAATAAAATATACAAATTTGAAATATGTACATATGTATAAACTTTTTAATTGTGGTCAATAAGTAGACAACCCCAGTTGGAAAACAAAATAAAAAATAAATTTAAAATATGGAGATTAATACTAACCAAAAGTTCAACGTTGAAGATTTGAAGTTTGGATCAATACCGGAGTTGTGGTGATCTCCGAAATAAATCTATACCTTCTACCAAAAAATAATTAATTAATTTCCAAATAATTTTCCTTGGAAAACCGGGTAGTGGCACTAAAATGTAAATAATTTACGTATTTTATTTTTCATCTAAAACCTAAAATCGATAACTCCCCAGCAGGGCTTTCTCTTACATGTAATGGGTAAAATCATCGAGAAATCTTGATTCATCGTTTACACTTTCGAATACGGATTGCATTACTTTAACATAGGCATGTCATTGGCGGTATTGTCTTACAATATTGTAGACAATAATGCATTATATAATCGCTACTAATATTGGCAAAAATAAGCTGTTACAAGTAATAAGTTCTTTCACTGGTATAAGTAAAATCAAAGCAAAGTGCTTGCAAAAAAATAACGGCAGTACTCCAAACATTTTCGATTATTTTCTGCATTACCAGTAAGCGAAAAAATAATAATTTTAAAACTGTCGCATTACAAGTAATGGCCAAAGTAAACGAAGGAGTGTTTCTTGGCTATTTGTAATGCGTTATTTCATTGAATACAAGTTCAAGTCTTTACCAAAATATGGAAAAACCCTGCTGGGACATAGCATATCATTTACACATATATCATTTATGTATGTACATATCGCTAGCTTAGAGTGCAAACTGTGTAAGTCCATTTTTATGAAAAAGTGTTTTTAAGTGTAGAAAGCTAGAAAAATCAAATACGCACCACGCTAAACAAGTCTGTGATACTTGACATATTTCTACTCGTTGTTATTGAGTGGTACGCAAATTGTGTAAGGCCAAAAAGCGAAGAAAATTGTGTAAGTCCAAAATTTTTATATGAAAAGAAATTTTTTTTTTTTCATTTTGAAATTTTTTTATTTTTTGTTTTTTGTCTCTCCTACAAAGTTTGAAAAAAGGACTTACACAATTTGCACTCTAAGCTAGCGATATGTATAAATGTTGGTTTTGATTGAAGATATGTCTTGAGTCTACATGTGGTAATCTGAACTTTGACCCCTGTGCGACAGTCCTTCACCGTCTCCGATCGGACCATGCTATTCCTAATGGAGTGGGTGAGATTGAATACAATAGCTCGTTTAATTTTAAGTTTAATTTTAATGTACATAGGCATATACTTATATATTTCTATCTATACGTATTTAAAGATATTCATTGATTTAAATCTCAGGAGTATTTATTACTTCGAATATGAGTTACTAACTTCAAAATATTGATAATTATTTTCTGATAATGAATTGCGTGAAATTGGCCGCACGGCAATCCTACACACTACTACTCCAAATAACAAAGCATCCGTAAATCAGAAAGGTTTGTATACTATTGTTATTAGATGTATTCCTACAAAAATATTCCATACAATTCCCCTTGTCTAATCCGGTTTAATATTATTGAATAATGCAATTTCGGGAATGAATAGTAACGCTTCTTGGTTTTTTTCAGTTGGCCTAAAAAGAACTACTAAATCTATCAACCTTTCCTGATGAGCATGTTCTTGAATCAATTTTTTTAATAGAATCGGTTAAGAGTAAAAATAGATTCATAATGTACACATATATGCATGTATAAAGCCCTAAAAAAGTTAGTTTAGTGAAGATGCTATTCGCACTTTTGTATGTAATTAAATTTTAAGTAATATTTTTATAGAAAATGATGTATCTGTGAACTCAAGCCTTACATTTTTGTTATACATACCTATAAGCGCTGATGAATTTCATATCAAACCCAATATGCGTTGAACCCGACCGCCTCAGAATTTGATGAAATTTTGCACAGAGGTACATCTTACCTACCCAAACACAACCTCATTTTCAGAAATTGCATTTTCGAAAAATTGTGGGCGTGGCAAGGTATCGAAATATTCAAAAATATTCGAAAATAATCGAAAAATGACGATAATAGGTACTTTTAAAGTGTGATTACTAGGGAACGGCTTTACCGATTTCAAAGATCTTTACACCATTAGAAAGGTATTGAAATTAGCTTTCAAAAAAATACACTGTAAAAATTTTTTTTTTTTAGTACACTGAAAAAAAATGGTTTCCAAAATAAAATTTGAAACTGAAAAAACACTTCAAAGATCAAGCGATTTTGAAAAATACAAATTTTGTTTAGAAAGGCCTATTTAATATATATAACATATCTGAAAACTAAAATGGGCTTTTTCTTTATTTTTTTTTTTTTATTTATTTAAGTAAATGCATCTCTTGGCTTTCTTATATTTTGATATCACGCGTAAACAAATCAACCAATTTCAAAAATTTTTATACCGTTAGAAAGGTATTAAAATCACCTTTTGAAAACATACACTGTAAAAATTCTATATTACATATTACACCTAAAAAAAGGTGATTTTAATACCTTTCTAACAGTATAAAAATTTTTGAAATCGGTTGATTAGTTTACGCGGATATCAAAATACAAGAAAGCCAAGAGATGCATTTACTTAAATAAATTTAAAAAAAAAAATAAAAAAAAGGCCATTTTAGTTTTCAGATATGTTATATATATTAAATAGACCTTTCTAAAAAAAAATTCTAATTTTTCAAAATCGCTTAGTCTTTGAAGTGTTCTCCCAGTTTGAAAAAAAAAATTTAGAAAATTTTTTTTTCAGTGTAATATGTAATATAGAATTTTTACAGTGTGTGTTTTCAAAAGGTTATTTTAATACCTTTCTGATGGTATACAAATTTTTGAAATCGGTTGATTAGTTTACGCGTGATATCAAAATACAAGAAAACCAAGAGATGCATTTACTTAAATAAATTAAAAAAAAAAAAAAATAAAGAAAAAGGCCATTTGAGTTTTCAGATATGTTATATATATTAAATAGACCTTTCTAAACAAAATTTGTATTTTTCAAAATCGCTTGATCTTTGAAGTGTTTTTTCAGTTTCAAATTTTATTTTGGAAAACATTTTTTTTTCAGTGTACTAAAACAAAAAAGAAAGATCTTTGAAATCGGTAAAGCCATTCCCTAGTAATCACACTTTAAAAGTACCTATTATCGTCATTTTTCGATTATTTTCGGGTATTTTCGAATATTTCGATGCCTTGCCACGCCCACAATATTTCGAAAATGCAATTTCTAAAAATGAGGTTGTGTTTGAGTAGGTAAGATGTACCTCTATGCAAAATTTCATCAAATTCTGAGGGGGTCGGGTTCAAAATGTTCGTTTTTTTCAGCCTTTGATATGAAATTCATCTTATGTGAAAATAAGTGTGTTTCCTATATTAATATTCTAAGGTTAATGCCGCTCGCAGATCAACTCCCACGATCAGTTGTGATCTGCCATAAATCGCTGGCGATTAGAAATGCATGAACCTGAAAAGCTGACCTCGGGCCAAATAATGTGCATACATAAATATGTATGTATGTATTTACCCAACCGACCAAAAGGCTTGAGAATAAGTAATATTATAAGCGTTAAGCTTGAGAAATACTTGCGTAAACTGTTGAAAAAGACTTAAGAACAATTAAAGAAAAATCAAAACGGCACCTTTTTTAATAGATTACAAATGTAATTGTAGAAAAGTATTACTTGTGAAAGCTTGTTGTATGCTTATAAATGCAATTGTATGTATAAAAAGCAGAAAAAAGAAAAAATACACTTTTATTTCCATTTTTCTTTTCATCTTGTTCCCTTCTTCACATTTACTGCAGTGTTCTTTATTTTATATTCCCCTTCTGTTTTGAACCAGAACATGAACCAGAAATTCAATCCAACGGCATCATATAGTGTAATATTCAACATGATATTGAATTTTAGTGATGGCTTTATACTTCTCTTTTCCGAAAAAGAATCTATGAATTAAATGAATCATTGTAACCCTGCAGAAAACGGAACTAGCCTATACATGCATGTACAGACCAGCCGCTTGTGGCAATCAACTAGCCCAAAATCTGCCACATTCCATATAAAAATATTGGTGCAATTAACATTGCAATGTCCTAGCAAAGGACCACATGGTCCATCGTTCGATCGCATCAAACTAGTTTAAAAACTAACTTGCCGTAGCTACTTTGCAAACCACCTACAAGAGGTTACTTTTTAAACTAGCTACGGCAAGTTAGTTTTTAAACTACTCTAAGGAGTTAAAAATGTAAAATATTTCCATAACTACTTCATTCTTGAGTTCTCAAGACCAATTTTTTTTTTTTTTTTGTTTTTAAATATTTAGATTAATGCTTCTTTGCAACACTGTTAATAAAACCGATCTTCAAACACCAATCTACATACATACATATATATGAACTGGCCCAATTATTGGCTCTATGTGACAAGTTCGTAGCTAGTTGACTGTGGCACAAATGTACCAAGTAGTCCAACAATTTTTGCAGGGTAATATCAAAATTTAAAAAAATGTTACAGCAAGCTCAATAAAAATATTATTATTAATTTGTTAATTTTGTATGAGCTATTGGTCAGTTTTATTTAAGAAAAATTGAAAGAATTTTTTTGGTAAAAGTTATGGATCCATTACGGAGATCACCATATCCACATAAAATTGATATGGATGTGTTCGTATGAGTGAGGAGCAGCGCATAGGCATATAATTTTTTCTATAAATTATTTAATTTCTTTATAATTAATAAATAAAGTTTTTAGTTAAGAGAAATAGATATCGTAAAAATGTTTACAAATATCGTAAACACAGTTGAAGAGTTGCTTTAATTTCAAAGCACTCTCTCTATTTTATATGCATTGGCCCAGTTTACGCTCAGATCAAAATCAACGCGGCCAAATATCTCCTATTGCTTTTCCATTAAAGCGAAAAATGAGAGAGAGGGCGGGAGAGCACACTGAGTAATTTTAATTTTGACCAAGGCATATCTAACAGGTAGGCTCGGCGGCGAATTGAAAAACTTCTTTTTTATTTACAAAGGTAGAGTGTAATGTCAAAATCAAAGCGAATTCACATCATGGCCAAGAGGAATGGACGAGCCCCAAGCGAATTCAGATTTTAACCACGGCGAAATATCATTTTGACATTACACTCTACCAATTACAATAACAAAATACATGGGAAATTTCTGAATTCACCACCGGGCCTACCTTCCTAGATCTGCCGTGATTTCGACCATGATTTCGCTCCGGACCGTGATCAAAAGGGCAAATCAGTGTTGCGGTACAACTGGAATTTGGAAAGTTTTGCTTATCTCCGCGAAAAGGAATAATTTTTGTACCAATACAATGTTGAAAAAATAAATTGCATGGTCGAATTTCGAGCACCGGCGATACTAGTTCATATTAATAGTTTTTCAAGCTTTCATTCAAGTGTAAATTAAGCTTATTGCATTATTGTTTTCAAGCTTTTTAACATAAGCAGTATTGAGAAAGGCTTATATAAAATAAGTGTTTCTCAATTATTACACTCATGCTTGTGAATAAGATTATAAAACTTTTATTGCAATAAGCTTACAATGGACAATTGTTATAAGCTTGTTCTCAAGTCCTATTACAATTCGCTTACTTCCTAGTCTGTTGGGTACATACGTACATTTAATATATTTTTATGCACAAGTATGGAATAAAAACTCTCACTTTTCTGTCAAACTTGAAAATAAGGCATTATTCACAGTCCCACATATGTATGTATGAATTCCGAGTGATAGGTAATTTGAGAAAAAATGGGGAACAACAAATATATGTAAAAAAAAAAAATAAAAAAGCGTGTCCAATGAACAAAAATTTGCCATTAAACTTCTCATATGAAAACACACAAACACACAAACCTTAGAAATGAAAAATCAGCGATATAAAACTTAAGTTAAAGGTTACAATTCCAAAAGTGTGGCTAGAAATTTGCTGAAAAGTAAGATGAGCTGCAGAAGAAAGTTGTGATTGGTGAAGTTGAAAAATGAAGAAGAACTGTAAATGTGTGTTAGCATGTCAAAATGATAGATAGCAATAATGTCGGTAAAAGCACCAAAACAACAACAAAACCAAATCTTTAAATATGTAGAACAAAAATAATTGTATAAAACAAAGCAAAACGGTTAGCAACACTGAAGAAAATTGTATGAACTCAGAGACCACTCTTTTATTGAATATTCCGTTCAGCGATATTTCCAGGAAATTTGGTTTTCAGTGTCATTTGACTTCAAGTGAGTTAGCTGGCATTGATAGGATAGTACATAAAAAATGGACTAACTATCTAAATCGATGTCTTTGAATACAATCCTTCCGATTTCTGATTCACCGTCTTCAACTGTGTCAGCTGTACTTATTTCGTCTTCTTCTTAACTAACTGCAGTCCCACAACAGTTCCAAGTTTTCATTATTGTCAGAATGTTAATGTGTGAAGCCGTTGCACTAACATATGAAAGAGCTTGCCGCGACCGGCCAAAGCATGGATCGAGCAGTTTTTATGCCGGCCCGGCGCCCGCCTACGTCAACAACTCACTCACTGCTGCTACAACAATCTCATTATGGTCAATGGAATTTGTACGCACACAGCTGGATCGTTGCTGTACATGATTGTGTGACGGCTGAGTCCAGTGTTGCCACCGCCAAATTTTCGAGGGAAGTAAATCTACTGAAAAATCGATGTCAAGCGGGCTTAAATGATTTTTCATACGTTCAGTGTTCCCGCGAGGTCAAGAAAATTTGGATTGTAAAAAAAAACAATATGTGTTACTTTTTCCAATAATAAAAAACCATCATTAAAGACTCCAAAAATTATGTATCATCACTGATGTAAAAGCAGAAGAAAACTCCGAGGTATTTACGCGACCTCTAAACTTTAATATATTAAGCAAACATTTTCGGTATTGATTTAATTTCCGTAGTACAGAATGAAATGCGGGTTGTTCCGCGGATTTCGGGAGAACTTTATTCTTCATACAATTTTCAACCACCCTAATGTACATATATGAATGACCTTGCGATCTTCGCTTCATCACATCTGGGCCATCCATGTAAAGTGAGAACAAACATGTTTGTATCTTTGTAGCTCCGTTGATCTAACAGCTTTATCGATGAATATTCGTTCTCGCACTCATCGCTCGTCGCAGCTTCGGTTAGTGATGAGTTTTTTTGGAATGACAAATGACTTCACTGCCAAACCATTTTTGGTCGATCGAATGAAAGTTCTCAATTGCTGTACTTGGAGATGAGTTAAACGCTTCTGCCTTTCCACTTTCCACAGATTTTGATCCGCTTGGCACACGCTTTGGCATTAGGTCAACACCTGTGACGCTGCGCTTGGAACAACTGACTACTCGGCTAATTGCACCGGCTGTATGCGTCTCATTCCATTTATGCATTCGCTAAAATGGTCTCATCATTCACGGCCGGGACCGATGACGGTTATTTGTACAGACTTGATTTATGAAGTTTTGGTGATATGGAAATTTTGCATGCAATAAATGAAGATTTCAGATGAAGCTGTAAGTTACTATAATGGAAACTTGCAGAAAAGATGAGATTAGGATCGCAAAGCCGCGGAGAAGTGATCCGCTTGGTCGTTAGATTCCGTATATAGTTTTTTGTCTAAAACAATATTTTGTGGGTGGCTGTTGATGTGGAATACCAGAAGCAATTACTTATTAACCAGTCCGATTAAAGAGCTACGGGATGCAGCTTGGGATTCAAAACTTAACTTTCATTTAAAATGTAATACACTGGCGCGAATAATGTAACTGTAACAACTTTTAGGCCGAGCTCTGGATATTTGGAAGATGCAGAAACCTACAACATTGAAACAGATCGCCATTAATTGCAAACAAAACATATTGCTTCATAGATATGTATGTATGTATATTTCCGTTGCGATTTCTATCGAATGAAGAATGTTTTAAATTTGTTTGATTCCTGGAGCAATCATAGGCTTAGCATAAACATATTCTGCTAAACATTTAAGAGCTGAGGTGAGGTTTTCATACATATGATGTAGGACTTTCCGTGTTGTAGCAACATACATCTCCACTGAACTTTTTGTAATATTCAACAAACAACAATTTAGCTACAACAACAACACAGTTCACTACAGAAGCGAAGAAGATTTTGGATGAAGAAATTATTTGCATTTGTGTTAACAAGTGTTTCGCGCGATTCATAAATTCAAAATCTTATTATGAACAGAATTGTTTGCTCATAATTTCCATATGCACTCATTTCCAAAACATCAAAACCGCAAACTTTTTGTTTGTATCGAATATTATCACATACATACCCTGCAAAAAAGTTTTCCTTATTGTTGACAAATCAGGTCTAAAGGCCATTGGCAATTTACAATCTGGATTGTCAGTTTGAGTGTTTTTTCGAGTGTGTTAGTCAACTTTGAGTTTTTTTGTGTGTTAGTGCAATCGGCAGCCGTCGTACTTGTTGTCGGCTCGCTATCTGCTCGCGGCGACGAAAATCAAAAATTTTTGATATTTGCGTCAATCACCCGACACTCACACATACATATACACTTCCTCTCAATCCAGATTGTAAGTTGCCAACGGCCTTAAGAAAGGAGTACGCTGGCAGCTCTGTTTCTGTTATGCACTCACTCTGTCTGCTCCTAACTTTCTAATACTTATCTAGGCCTTATTTTGCATAGCGGATAAACCTTTGGAATAAGGTGTACTCTTAGAGAGAGAGTACTCTTTATGACTTGATGACATCAACACAAGGAAAATCAACCTTATTTTAAGCCTTACGCCATACAAATTTGCTACCCTTATAATTTTCAAGCCTTATTTCCAAGCCTCTTAATCTGCTGTTTTAATTCTTAAATAAGGCTTAGATTTTTGATGGGTACATACATACATACATACATTCTTGAAAAGTTAGTGTCGAACGGAGCTCACAACATTCCCACAAGCGATCCGTACGCAACCGTGTAAAACCAACAAATCAGACAAGTAGTGATACGAGTAAAAAAAAAGTTTGGCTTGATGGCGCAACGCCGACATTTACTCGGGCTAGATTGTTTTCCTTATTGCTGTTGTTTTAGTTATTGTGTGATCCATTTTAATTGACAATCAAATGACAATTACCATATATAGAAATATGAGCGATATTAGTAATTCATTATGTTCGCCTACAACCGAAAAATCGCCGACAAAGAAAAAACAGAATGAAGAAGAAATTTAAAATTGTAAAAGAAAAACTCTCAACGACTAAAATATAATATATGGTTTCAATACCAGAGAAACGACGATAATACACCCAATAAACCAAAAGGCTTGAGAATAATATTATAACAAGCTTACAAATATAAGCGTTAAGCTTGAGGAATGCTTGTGTAAAGTATTGAAAAAGACTTAAGAATAATTGTAGAAAAATCAAAACGGCGCCCTTTTTATAAGCTTACAAATGTAATTGTAGAAAAATATTACTTGTGAAAGCTTGTTGTAAGCTTATAAATACAATTTTATGTATAAATAGTAGAAAAAAGAAAAAAATAAATTTTTATTTGCATTTTTCTTTCCTTCTTCACCTTTACTGCAATGTTCTTTATTTTATATTCTCCTCCTGTTTCGAACCATGACATCAACCTGAACGGTATCATATAGTAGGACATTCAACATTATATTGAATTTTATTGAGGCTTTTATACTTCCCTTTTCCGAAAGAGGAATAATGAATTATATGAATCATTGTAAAACCAAAATTTAAAAAAATTTTACAGCAAGCTTAAAACAATCTTATTATTAATAGTTTTTTAAGCTTTCATTGCAAGTGTAAGGTAAGCTTATCGTAATATTGTTTTCAAGCTTGTGTTGCTCAATTATTACAATCATGCTTGTGAATAAGCTTACAATTAAGCTTATAAAAACTGTATTGCAATAAGCTTACAATGGACAATTGTTATAAGCTTGTTCTCAAGTCCCATTACATTTCGCTTACTTCCTGGTCTGTTGGGCATACTACGAAAAAACTATGACAGTAGTGGAGAGGTAAATGTGGATATTATGAAAATTATTGAATTGTGGGTGACGGAAACTAACGCTAAGTTATCAAAAAACTTCCGCAAATTAGGATAGTTAAGTTAATAAGGTTTAGCTGAAATAAGCTATCGCCATTTAATTGAAAGTTTCCCAAAGCCATTGCTGAGCTCTCACGATTACGAGTTTTTGACAAAAGTCAAATTTGAACTGATCTTCTCCAATTTTCAGTTTATGGCGACTACGAACGGCGCATCCAAGAATGCTTGTATGTAATACGTTTTTCAATAAAAAAAAAAAAACAATTTGGGCTCAAATCCGGGACCCTTTACATGTTAGGCGAACACCCACACACCATCATGCTATAAAGGCGATTGAAAACTATCATTACTGTGAATTAAACAACCGGCGAATGGAGTAGACAGGCGAGCTAAACGTTTTGCCACCAACGTTATAACAACAATGGCTCATAAATTTTGTTTCAGCGCAAGCACTCGCAGCTTGGCTTGCTGCTGGAACGATAATTTCATATGTTGCGCGTTTGCTTTACGTGCATGTCAGGCATGTTTCTGCCGCGCATGTGCCGAAGCTTTATCATTTTGTACTCTGCGGAACTTGTTGTCTTCGATAAGTAACTAATAACACTGGAGATACCTACATATCCTAATTCAGAGTCAGTCTCTGGCTTGTTTGTCGTAGGCCTAACGACCCCAGTGAGAGGTCTCGGTAGTGGCCTACATACCAACCTTCAGGAGTTGTTGACGTACCTATACCACGAAGGTGTTTAGTTTTGAAACTCTCTTACAGCATTGAGCGTCTAAATTTTCCATCGCTACAGCACGCAGAAATCTTTCATAGGATCTCATTACCTACAAATTACGAAGTATGGCTTATTGCCCGTCGTCTTTTGTTTTTCCAATATTCAGTGCTATAACGCCGTTTCGAAGCCGGCGTAAAACTGTAGGTCCACCCAATTAGTAGGAAAAACGAAAAGGAGCACACCTCGAATTGGGAGAGAAGATCGGCCATAAAACTCGTCAGATTTATAATAACGCCATTGTATTATTATTATTATTATTATTATTATTATTATTATTATTATTATTATTATTATTATTATTATTATTATTATTATTATTATTATTATTATTAGTGCTATAACGCACGCGCGTTTGATAAGTGATATGACGACTGTCATATTCCACAGTAAGCAGATTAGTCGCTTTGGCCCTTGACTCGACAATCCTTATACATACGTCGCATTCCTTCGCCTCAAATGCGATAAGGTTTAACGTGAAAAAAGAAAACAATAGCAACAGCGACATTTATCAGAAATAATGTTGAATTGCTTTCAATCAACCGCCGCGCTTATCAATCATCATACCAAGGTGGCATTCACAATATACCCGTACAAACATATGTAAATATGTACATAGAAATGTGTGTAGTAGCCGCCAAGACATTGTAGGACAATGCAACAACATCCATGTACGTGCAAGAGATCGACATAGGAGTCGCTTAAGCAAATAAGAAGTGGAAAAAGACGGAAACCGAACAGCAACATAGAAACTGAGGCGCTGTCATCCTTTGTAATCAAAATCAAATAAAACCAACAACAACTACAAGCAGAGCCAACAGTAACCACACTTCGTTGCCAGAAACATGCGACGCGACGTGTTGTTAATCATATGCAAAAATGCTTTGTCCGAACGGCAAGGTAAGGTATAGCCTTTGCAAGACTTCTAACGAAAACTTTACTTTACATCGATCCGGAACAAGCGGAAAAAAAAGATTAAAAAGGGGTAACTTTTTAAAGTTTGGAAGAGAGCGAATATTATAATGTAAACACTCAGGGCCGTTTGCTCAAACTCTGATTAACGCCAACCGGAGGATAAATGTCCGGTTAAGCTATGGACTGCATTATCGACCACATGTTAAATACATGGTTTGATGAAGTCGATAATGATGTTTAACCGAACTTTAAACGTGGTTAGCGTTAATCAGAGGTCATGATCCAATAATTCTATATGGTCGTAGCGGCTAAAAGAGAATAGGCGATTACCGTTGAACGGCCGTAGATAAAGCCCAAATTACATCAGCGATGTGGCAGCGGGTAGCGACGGTTTTCGAAATCAGCTGATGCGTCCAATATGAGCAGTGACTGCCAGACCAAACACAATAGAGCGTTCGCAGTATTTGGCAGTGACTTCTTTATATATTAGGTCTGTTTCCTTTTACCTTGGACACGTGGTGACATAAATTTACTTACCATTTTCATGTCCACTTTTTTCAATTAAAATAATCAATCTTGTTTCATTTTTTCCTCTGCTCTTTCTTCTTCTTTGCTTTTGCATCCCGCCAGCAATATTTGCTAGTGGAAATCAATTAAGTAAAAATTAAATTCTCTCCCGCTTGCTGGCATCAAAGTACGGAAACACAAAATTAGTAAAAATATATTACATTGGATAGTACGGAAATAGACATAAGTTCACATCAACACTTAGAAGTTGGCTGCGATTCAAGGCAACGGCAGCGAATTTAGAATTTGGGCTAAACGGAGCGGTGCTGCCAGCTGCCTCTGCTGTATTATGTGCCGCTTCATTGCAAACCGTAGTTTCTAAAAATCAGCTGATTTCGAAACGATCGCTGCTACTGCCACAGCGCTATTGTAATTCCGGCTTAAGAATGTCAAAAACAGAAAAAACGCCAGCGAACATACAAGCGAACACGCAAGCTATTTCCGCGAATAACACGTGCAAGAGGGAAAAATCAAAAATAAAGACGATAATTTGACAGCTTACTATTCCAAGAACAAAATAGCCGTCCTCTGCTGCGTCCACCATTTTATTATTGCATCATGTCAGAGGTTGAGTAAACGGCCCTCAGTTGTGAGATTCTACCCAAATGAAAAAAAAAAACAAGCAAGTGATAGAAAGAATCAAATCTAAACACTTTCGAGGGACCGTAATGGTGCAGACATTGGTGACTTATCTGTAACCTTATAAAACAGCTAATTCAACCAACCTTATGACAAGCAGTGTTACTAGTCATTGGTGCCTTATCGTAATTCTGTACTCGTATCGTTAACTTACAGACCAATTGGATTTTGGTTAGCAACCCTAAATCCGTAAACAGCTGACACTTGTGAAAGCAGATATAGGAAGGTCGGCGCATAGCCGAATTCAGAAACTTTTTTTTTTATTTACAAAGGCAGATTATAACATCAAAATCAAAGCGAATTCACATCATGGCCAATAGTAATGGGCGAGTCCCAAGCGAATTCAAATTTTAACCAAGGAGAAATATTATTTTGATATTACAAACTACCAATTACAATAACAAAATACATGGAAAATTTCTGAATTCGCCTATGCGCCTACCTTCCTAGATCTGCCTCGAGAAGTGTCAGCTGTTTACGGATTTACGACACCACTAACAGCTCACATGAATAGCGATAAAGTTACGATAAGGTTAACGATACTGAAATACTTATAAGTCACCAATGTCTGAACCTTAAAGTGTGAGAAAAGGGTTTTTTTCCCAGGAAGTTGTGAGACCGCTCTGCTTGCAAAAAACACTTATGTAGTATATATATGTATGCTAACCTTTTCACACTAACTTTTAAACAAACCGAAGAAAGCTTTATGTTGTGTTCATAAAATTTAGTAATGAAAAACTGAAATATTTTTTGGCCAAATATTAGCCAAATGACACATCCAAAAAAAATACCCCCTCAAAACTATAATATGCATGTAGTATGTGCACTAAGCGCAATTGGGTATAGCTTCACAAGGCCTAATATGTAGCCAATCACCAGATCAGTGAATGGACAGCCAAACGGCTGTCGATTCCTTCGCAAACGAATAGCGAGACGGACAAACTGTCAAACAAAAAAATACGTACATAAAGGTTCAGACATTGGTGACTTATAAGTATTTCAGTATCGTTAACCTTATCGCAACTTTATCGCTAATCATGTGAGCTGTTAGTGGTGTCGTAAATCCGTAAACAGCTGACACTTGTCGAGGCAGATCTAGGAAGGTAGGCGCATAGGCGAATTCAGAAATTTCCCATGTATTTTGTTATTGTAATTGGTAGATTGTAATGTCAAAATAATATTTATCCTTGTTAAAATCTGAATTCGCTTGGGACTCCCCCATTACTATTGGCCATGATGTGAATTCGCTTTGATTTTGATATTATAATCTACCTTTGTAAATAAAAAAAGAAGTTTCTGCATTCGCCAATGCGCCTACCTTCCTATATCTGCTTTCACAAGTGTCAGCTGTTTACGGATTTAGGGTTGCTAACCAAAATCCAATTGGTCTGTAAGTTAAGGATACAGCTACAGAATTACGACAAGGCACCAATGACTAGTAACAAAGCTTGTCGTAAGGTTGGTTGAATCAGCTGTTTTATAAGGTTACAGATAAGTCACCAATGTCTGCACTTTAAGTCCACTGTTCGCTCCAATCTTCAGATAGGCTGCTAGAAATTGTGCTGGCGGTCTTGTTTAGTCGCAAATCACAAAAAATATGTGGCAAAGGGGTCTGTTAGCTGGCTGTGGCATCGGCTGGTCGGCATGGCATTGACGTGGCGTTGTTTGACGAGCGTGTGACGACAATTCGCATGCAAAGTGCAATTATTACACGTTACAAAGAATGTGCAGTGGCAGTAACTCATAGGTAGTCAGCGTTGTTGCTTTTATTACATACATATGTACATGCATAACTCGTAATACAGATATTGTACGGTCCGTTCGCGCGTCTGAGTTACGAACTAAACACACATGCGCAGTTATTATTATTGAGTTTACTTAGTGGTGTGGTAAAGTGAATGACGACTGAGTGACCAGTTCAAAGTTTTTCACAAAATCACCACCAAAAAGGCTAAGTATTTCGGAGTTCTAGAATATCGGAAGATTGCATCCCCAGACATGTGAATGCCTTTGTATATGTATAAATTTCCACAAGGAGATATCTCAACCTACTTTGTTGCATTTTATATTTCAAATTTCATACATATTTTTTCTGAAATAGGGCGTTATTCAAGCAAATTTTGAAATAGGCTGATCTTACACTCTGTCGTTGATATGTGGTTATAAAAAGTTTTTAAAAAGTTTACTCGCAAATTACTACCAAGTTAGAAAAAGGTGCTTAGCCTCTCGTTGGATACCACAGTAAAATTTTTTTGCAAATAGGCTGCGATGGCTCTCATGACCGTAATTAACACCTAATTTGTAAGTCAGCTGGCTTTAATATTTTTTGAAGCGTAAGTCAAAAATTTATCTTGCTATCGGTTTTGACAGGTAGTCGAAAGATAACTTTTCCTATTTCCCTTTCATCTGGACACCCTAAAATAGCAAATTTATTGAAACAAGTAAGAAAGCCTAAGTTCGAGTGGAACATTGCATTGCAGTTGCCGTTTCTTTTTAATTCTACCCTCAAGTTAGGCAAACTGTCTTCGGGTGCAAACGTGTTAAGAAGGCAATGTGCATTTCGGATATCAAATCTATACCGATGGATCTAAACTGAACGGTAAGTTGGATGGTGGGACTTTCGTGCCCAGATGGGGCACGGAGGCTTTAGACTACCTTCGTAAAGGCGTCCTCGGACCCAATATATATGTATATTTTTCTATATTTACTCTGATAATACGGCTGTTCTGAAGGCAATTGGGTGCTAGATGGGGTAGCGTTAGTACCTGCCACAACCGAAGTATGTGTGGACATGCGTGTGGTATGCGAGACGCCCTGAAGGACTGCGCTTCAAAGTAGCAAAGGCCTCATACTTTTAACTGGTAGACACGCGGAAAGGCTTGGCATTCCTCTTAATGAATTATTTAGGAGCTGTAGAGAAGCGAAGGAACTACAAAAGATCTATAGCTTAAGAGGTAGAACCTCGGTGATTTGGCTAAGATGGAGCCTAGGAAAGTCATGAGTTGAGTAGGGTTTGAGATCCTCCTTTCAAAAAAAAAAACTCAAGAATTTAGTTACTTTCTGAGATGTATTTATTTCAGCTTTTTCGAAACTGACCAATTTTTGCCCTAAGTAGAATTACGGTACTGTTCAATAACTATGAACACAGATATACAATATTTTTGTTTATTTTCATCTACCGTGGCACTTATGAATGACATACCTTTAGTTTCGACAAAGATATCACATAAAACGTTTTTACAGAGGTCTTCAAACAATTTCGCCCATTTTAAATTCCAACCTCCTCCGTCGAACGGACATGGATCAATCACGCTCATAATTTTTATGTCGATTATTAACTGCTGTTACAATCAACCGTTATATAATCGAAACTATAATACTCTATGTACTGCGTTCAGTCGTGTATAAAAATGGTATTTAAGCAAAAAATAAAACGCAAACAATGGCACCAACAATAACGAAAATAGCAAAGAGAAACAGAAGAGATATGTTGCTGCCCAATTTTGCATAAAAAAGTCTTTTGCTAGTGTAATAGGTAACTGCTATTCCAAAAGCAAGCCATATTTCATGCACCGAGGTGAAATTTAAGTTACTGTTGTTGTTGTTGTTATTGTAGTTTTTAGCTTGGTTATTACAATGCATTGTCATAGTGATTTTCTGCTGCTGCTCTACGATGTTGCTACCAAGATCCCTGCTACTTAATAGTAGCCAGCAACGGCAACAACAACAATGACAACAGCATTTCTGCAACTTTTTGGGCTATGCTCTGCCAACTTAGGAAGAGCTACACTATCTCTCAGAATGATTGACAGCTGAATCGAAAAGTTTGGCGACATTTTTCCTTATTTGATTTGCAGTTGTAGTGACCAACAGCATAAGAAAGCAATAACAAAAATAAAATATATCACGAGAAAAAAAATTTTTATACATTATTGTTTTTGCTGTTGTTGCTGTTTTAAGGCCACAGCATTCAGTGTTGAATCGATGGGGAAAATACTGTTAAATGACAACAAAAGACTGGAACAACAATAAATAAACGAAAAAAGATGGACCAATGAGGCAAAGAAAATCTAGAGCAACAAGCTAAAACATACAACAAGGTCATGTTGCTAAGCAAACCATCAACATTTCAACGATCTTCTTTAGCTTAATTAATGTTAACACATATCGTGTAAAACTGACAAAAGAAATGTGGTCAAGAACTGAACTCACAACATCACAACACTTAGTGGATGCAAGCACTTTTGTAAGAAAGAATAAATTTGAAAGATCGACAATTTATTTCGTAGTCCAATATTAAATGATTAAAGTTACGGCTCACTAGTCATTTTAACTTTGACTCATATATAATCGTGAGGCCCTACCGCAAGCCAAGTCTGGTGTTATTATATATCTAAATCTTTGAAATCAAATATAACCCAAAATTATACACCAAAGCAAAATTATCCCATTGTAGAAATGCGAAATGAGATCACACAGGTCTGCAAATTTTAACTTTTATTTTCTCCTTTCGATTCGATAGCTGGTTTTGGTATATGTTGATACTTGGAGTTTTCCTATCACCCTTAGTTTTTTGAAAAACCTTTTTTTCTGAATTTGGAAAAAGGGAGTTTAGTTAAGCACATTTTTATTGCAATTTAGCAACAACAACATCACACCAAACAATTAAACATTAATTTGAGGGACAGTAATATTTAAATTGAAAATATTTAAAATTTCTGTGGTATCTTGTTTTTCTTATCGAAGCTCCGATTGTGAGATTTCCGCTTTAACAGCCAACAATAGTCTGGCATAGTTGGATCTTATTCCAACTTCCCATATAGCGAAGTTCCATCTCATTCAAATAGTGCTGAAATATTTCGTCTTGATCTTAACTAAGGCACTCTGCACACGGAGCGTACTGCTTTAGACGCGTATTAGATACTACAGACGAAAGCTGTACGCTTTGATGTCGCGCACGTATATTTCAATTGAGGGCTGCACACGAGTCCTCAGCTTCATGCATTCGTCAAAGTATGCTAGCTACATGTCGCTTGGCGTAAAGCAGTGCTGGTAGCTAGGCGTACTACGCTTAGAAAACAGGAAGAAGAAGATGTTTGTTTACATTTTTCCACTTGGTGGAATTTATGAAAGCAGTAAAATTTGTGTAAAAAATCGGAAAAAATTAGTGTATAATGAAAGAAAATTGAAGATTCCGTAAAATTTTTCATCTTTTCTATTTAAAGCTTCGAAATTTAAAGCAAATGCCGTATTATTAATTTGTTTGTTTGTTTTGTGCAGCGAAGTTTCATGTCGCTTCGTGTGCAGATATTGAGGCGTAGGGAAATCGACGCTACATAAAATGTCTCGTACGCGTCTATGACGATACGCCTCGTGTGCAGAGTGCCTAACTTGGGAGAAGAAGTTAACAGGAAAAAGTCGCATACAGACTTAAACCAAATAGCCAATTGAATAACATTCATCAAATCATTACCTGCACACGAATTAACTACCTGACACACAATACTAAAGCGATAACGGGCCAACGAGGTCTACATACCTAAAAGAGCGTTCGAGGCACGCTCAGAGTGATAAAGGATACCGATCCAAAAAAAAAAATTATAAATCAGTTTCCTTCATTAACCTTCTTCTAAAGATTTAACTTAATTTCTATATAAAAAAAAACGCAAAGATTGCTAGAAATGAGGTCTTAAGCAAATGACGCAAAAATCCATTTCTTTCCAATAATAAAGGTATAGTTAATTAAGTTCTATTTAACTGAATATTTATGAGAACTTATTCACTAATGTCTAATGCAACCATTCGGTATGTTTTTTTTTGCTTAATAAGAAACGATTATAAAATAATATGAATTAAAAACTTGGAAGGCCTTTGCTACTTTAGCCGAAAAAAAGTTTGCTAAATAACTTTAAAAGCTGACATCATGCGTGTTTTTGAAAATTTTTCCCCACAATCAGCTTCCCATAATCCATCAAAATGAATGATTAAGCCTGAATTAATTTCATTGTAGATCAGTGTTATCGTGCCCAACTATGTGCATAAGTGAAGAAATTAACTTGCGGTTGGCGTGTATATTGGCATTTTATGTCGCACTTTTAACAAAGCCAAGTGGAAAGCTCTCGACAGTTTTCTCCTAAAAAATCCAACTGGTGCTTAATAGACTAATTGTATGCCCGATTTGGGCGATGTGTTAAGCAGCAACGCTGAAATTAGTTGACAATATAGCTAGAGTATTATGGCATGTGCGCCTTTTTTCCTCAGGATTGTTCAATTAACTGACATCGCGTAGTAGCATAGATAGACGGCAGCGATAGTCCGGAATATCTAGCTAATTCGAAGTTAACTTGAGAATTAACTGGAGGTAAACGGAATATCTCCTGAGTTACGTAGTCCTCAAAAGTTTAGCTGATTTCTAATGACATCTCTGGCGAAAAATCTCTATTGTGAATGAAAGCGAAGAAAAAGAAGAATCTAAAGCAGATCTAGGAAGGTAGGCGCATAGGCGAATTCAGAAATTTCCAATGTATTTGGTTTTTGTAATTGGTAGAGTGTAATGTCAAATTGCTATTTCGCCTTGGTTGAAATCTGAGTTCGTTTGAGTCTTGCCCATTCCTATTGACCATGATGTGAATTCGCTTTGATTTTGCATTACACTCTACCCAAGACAAATTCATTCATATGGTAATGGTAAGTGAACAGCTTACTTCTTCTTCTTCTCGTTTTTAACTCGCCGAGAACAGAAGAATGTCATACAAAGAAATATTTGACTTTGAGTTTGACATTCTGATGGACAAAAACTTAAAGCGAAACGAGGCAAATATTGCCGAATACGCCCTGCCATTACCATATAATGAATTTGCCTTGACTCTAGCTTTGGAAATAAAAAAAGAAGTTTTTGAATTCGCCGCTGCGCCTAGCTTCCTTCGGCTGGTTTGTTAATACGAAATTTTTGCCGTCTGTCAGTGTACAATTTTAATCGAATTAATTGTTGCGGTAATCAAGATTATTGGTGCCGTCTGTCAAGCCTATAAAACGTTTTCTTTTGGCTTACTGCAAAGAAAATCAACGCCGAAATGTAAATAAACAAATTTAGTGCATCAACTCGGAAGTAATTTGCAAATTTCGGCAAGAAACCCGCTTTTGACACCAAAAATAGTTACACATACTCTGAAACAGATTTTATTATGTGCATTTGGGGAGTTTCGCGAGCTTTTGGCAGAGCTGCTAGCATTCAGTCATGTAAGTACTACAAGCAATTTGCAAATTTTTTAACAGAGATTCTTTGTATGAAATTTTGAAAGTGCTAGTTTTCGTATGGTATGACGTATCTTCTATTTACGATGTTTTCTGAAGTAAAAACCACATCTCAAAACAGCAAATCAGAGCGTTGACTTTAATTTTTCCTTATAAGCTGGCAACTACACCTTTTCCAGATTGAATTCAGAAAACTCCAATTGTATTTCAGAAAACACCAATTGGATTTCAGAATAGGTAATTGGATTTCAGAATGTGTGAATTGGATTTCAGAAATAGAGAATTGGATTTCAGAAAATACCTTTCGAACTATTTTTGCCATGTAAATACTTGATTATGTATAAAGAAGGCCATGGAAAATGCAAAAATTATTTACTATGAAATAAATTAATTCGTAATTTTTATGCCGTTCAGTTGTAATTGTATTTTTAAAAATGGAGTTTCGCGATAACTGCGTAATCTCTTATTTTGAATTGTATCTGTAGTACATAACATATATGAATTTATAACCTGAATTGAACTTACAAATTGTTTTCCAACCTTACGAAATAAATTTTATGATATCTGAAATCCAATTTTCGTTTTCTGAAATCCAATTGTCTATTTCTCAAATCCAATTCACACATTCTGAAATCCAATTACTTATTCTGAAATCCAATTTTCGTTTTCTGAAATCCAATTGCCTATTCTGAAATCCAATTAACAGATTCTGAAATCCAAATGACAAATTCTGAAATCCAATTACCTATTCTGAAATCCAATTGGCGTTTTCAGATTTCAATCTGGAAAAGGTGTAGAAACTAAGTTGAATACCACGTTACACAATTTTTCTTCCACAAAAATTCCTCTTGAATACAAATACGTACGCAAATACTTACAAAAAAAAAACTGCAATTTATTTAATATAATTTTTAATTGTAATGCGACTTTCAAAAATGATTGTCGCACCTGTCGAAGTGACAAAAAAAAATTTAACTGCAATAAAAACATAATTACAAGCATTTATGTGTGGTGCCAGTGGCTAAAATTGATTGATTTAAGTTTATGGGCGGACCGAGTAAATGAAATACATGAAGGAATGGGATTTAGTGTGCAACTGACACACACAGATTGGCCGAGAGATAAGCCGAAAAGATATGGGAAGAGAGAGGACACCTTTTCGAACAACATTTCAATTCGCTTGGAAAATGGCGAAAAAAGCGCAGTAAGCACGATGAAAAATGGTAATAAAAAATAACAACAACTAAGTAGTACGCGTGATCTATCCATACTCTGCCGACTGCAACAAGCAGGCTAAGCTCTGTTTAGCAAGAAAATCTCTACTAAAATTCGCAAATGATAAAAACCAACGGGCAAAAAATGCACACGCAAAGAAACCAAACAAAGTTAATATTAATACTAATAAGACGATAAAGTTAAAAAAAAAAATAGATGTGCAAAAATTTGTGTATAAAAAGTGGTGAAAACCAGGTTTTATTTTACGCAGAAAAAGGCCAACGAGCCGAGTCAAACAAGGCAAAACTTGGGCCGAACAAAACAAAGAGAACAAAAGATAACAGTTATAAAATGCGTGAATGCGCGAAATTAATAATAGGCAAATGCGAAAGAAAGCAGCGTGTGGTTGGTGAAAAAAACATAAAAATAAAACCAAGAACACGTCAATGATGTTGCATGCAACATGCACCTTGCAACTTTTTATTAATTTTAACATTTTTCTGTTTTTTTTAGTTTCTCTTCTTTTAGTGCGTTAGTTTTTTTTTGACTTAATGAAATAAGGCGCCTAACCTGAGGGGAGTGCTAAAGGGGAAATAACCCCCGATAATGTATGAAATCGTTTTGTCATTCGTACAACCTAAAGGAACAGCCTCATCAGGAGCATAGAAGAAAAAGCTAAGAAAGCTGAAAATAAGTGCAGTTCAGTGTTTAGTTTTGCACCTTAGGGCTTTGACACACAAAAAGAGCTTGTGAACTTACCTTTATAAATTGAAGTACATAGGTACTAATATATTTTACTTGGAGCTTGTAGTATTCATGGTATCCATGAATGTGAATAGTGAAATAAATAAACTATCCCATTGATATGTACCTATACCTGTTAATAAGTAATATTTAATTTTCTTACCAAGCTCTCAAACTCCCTCCCGCCTTCCTAACGACACTAAGCCCTGAAAATCCTTTCTTGTCGTCGCCGCACTGCTGATATAATCTGCTGATAATTAAAATCTGTGAGTGTCTGTCGACTGGAATATTCCGGCTTATTTATTTGAGCTTGTGCTTAGTGCGCGCCACCACTGCCACGGAAATTAACTGTCGTCCACTTGTGCGCATGCGCATGACCCGCAACAGCGTCGCTCTTCCAGAAACTTACAAACTATGTATGCATGTAGGTATGAATGTTTCTCCATCTAATTCCTCTACATGGCATTTTGCTATTGCTTTCTCAAATTGCTTTTCCCCATTTATTTATTTTCCTATTTGCACTAATCCATTAACGGTTTGACATAGCATTAAATTTTTTGTTTGTTTTTTTTTTTTTTATTAAATTATTTATGGATAAGTGAAAGCATAATATTCCTCTCCAACACAACCCACACACAAACTAAAGCTAAAAAAGAGGCGTAACCGGGATTCAGCAGGGCATAATATGGCAGCGTGATCTGCGTATTAACATTAAATGTTTTTAGACTAACTAAGCGTTTTTTACGAGGATAAAAAGACACGTTTCGTGGGATTTAAGGGGCCGGTTATTTTTTATTTTGAAAAAAAAAAAAAAATAATAATTTCCCATCACATCGCATCGGGTTAAATTGTTCATATTTATAGTTTTATGTAGTAAAACTTGGTTTCAAGTTTTGGGAAATGATAATATCGGTTTCGGTCTGTGGAAAAGGATAAGAAAGATGAAAGTAAGAAATCCAGGAGAAAATTTAGCAGAGCAGCAGACGAAATCGCTAGCTTAGAGTGCAAATTTTCTAGGTCCACTTTTATGAAAAATTATATTTTTATGTAGAACTCTACTAGAAAAATTAAATACGCACCTCGCTAAACAGGTCTTGGATATTTGTCATATTTCTACTCGTGTTTATTCAGTGATACGAAAATTGGCTAAGTCCAAGAGGCGAAAAAAAAATTGGCTAGGTCCAAAATATTTATGTACTTATGTACATGAACAGACCTTTTTTTTCATATACATAGCTACTCATACATAGATAGTATTTTTTGTTTTTGAGTAATCCAGAGTGTAATGGACTTTGGTATTTAAGTGTAGAACATTTTCAGAGGTTCAGAACTCTTCACCAACGCAGAACTTAAAGCCGTTTTTCTACTTTAGCTGTCCTTATTGGATTTATTCTCTATTTATCAGCGCTGCTCTTCTCTCTGCTCTGATACAGCGCTTCTGCTTTCCGTATTTTTATTTTCTTCTGCGTCTACTTCGTCGCCTTGCGCTCCTTAATTTCGAATGTCTGCTGCTGAGTATTTTTTTTTGTTTCATATTTCTATTTTGTTCATCTTGGCGTTAAGTGATCTTGCCTACATACATACATATCATGTACTTATGTACGACGCGTCGTTTCTCATTTGTTGCTGCGTGCAACAGCTGCCCCATCGCTGCTGGCCATTGCCAGCTGATTGTAATTCTTGGCCGGTCAGGTGTGCATTTTTACCCGTATTTTGTTGTTTCTGTTGTGTGTGTGAGTCGTTGTTTATTTTTTACGTCGCCATCCTTTCACCATCAACATTATAGCTTTGCATTCTCTCCTTCTGATATTTTTCGTCATTTTTATCAGCAAACGTTTCAAACTTTTTTTCTGCTGTTTACGGCCTCAATCATAAAGTTGCACTTTAAAGCTTTTTTAATGTCAATTTTGTTGTTTGAAGTAAAATGTTTGTTGTTCTTTTACAATTGCAATACACATTTTAGGGTGTACTTTGTGTTTGCTAAGAAAATTATTTTGTGGCGTATGGAGCATATTTCCGACCAAAGCAAAAATGTTGTAGTGTTGCGATTAAAAGCCCGTCTCCACATAACTTGATTCACCAGAGGAACATGTAGCAAAACATCTCGCTCAATAACCCGTCTCCACGTGGCTAATCGTGATTCAGTTTGACATTTCTCTTTCTTGTTCTTCTTAAATGTTTGTATGTTTGCTTATTTTTGCGTTTTTGTTTTGGTCTGGGTGAGATTTCGATAGATTTTCGATACAAAATTAGAGAAGACATCGATATCATCGAGGTTGGCAAGATGATTCAGAATGAAACAGTGTTTCAATCTTCACTCGCTCTCAGAAATTTTGTACGGAAATTGGCGAGTTTCGGCACTGGTTTCCGTGTCGAAACAAGATTGAGAGAGAAAATGCAGAAAAAAAGAGCGAAACACGTTATGTGGAGACGGTTCCGACAAATGATCAATTGTACGTAAGAGTTCAGCCGTATATTTCAAAAACTGAGGCACTAGTTTGCATTCAGGCAGACACACTGACGTACGAACAGTTGGACCGACAGCTTCTGACCATATTGGTATACTAGCAATGCCCGTGCACTTCGCGGCGACAAATCACACTGTGCCACTCCCATCTCTATCGGTCTCCCTACCACTCTACATTTCCCGTTCCCTCTATCTTTTCCCCTCCCTATACTACTCTCTCTATCAGCCCCTCTCCCGTTCTTTATTAACAACTTTCCATGGCCATCTGCGTCCACATATCGGTCTATATCATGATTACTACTCGTACTACATATATTTTGATACAAATATAACCTATACCTCGAAAAGCGCTTGAGATACCAGAATTAAACTTTAATCTAATACCAGGTGACCATAATGTCAAAATTTGAATGGGCCAACCATGGGTAGTTTCAGCGTCCACAAGGAACAAACACACAAACAAACAAACAAACATTTATCCTTAGATATATATAGATATCTTGGTGGGTCTATCACCCCTCCTTCTGCTACTTTCAACAATCGTGTTTTAGCAAAAAGTATTAATACCATTTAATGCTCATGAAAGGCAAAAAAAAACTTTACATATGTAAGCATAGTCCCCCTAATGCACATGCGACGAGAGCAACAGTGGTGTACACTTCATAGTTGTTGTTTTTGAATTTGATAAATGTTGCCCGTTTGTGCCGGACGGTTGGTTAGTTGGTCACTCAACAATCGTCTCTTTGCTTCGCTGAGTTTATGGCAATTATATACATACATACATATAGTATGTCGTCGCTGCAAATACAAAAACGGTTATGAGAATTTTTCAAACTACTACTACTAATCCTTTCCATTGCGTATAATTCTGAATTTGCAGTTTTTTATATCTCGTTTGGTTTAGCAGTTATCAACTTATGATTTGTACAAAATATGTCTACACACACAAGTTTGCATTTATAATAGGCCCAATGGCCAGTTTTCTAGGACTAGCGGCATATTGCATACGTTTATATACACCAAATTCAAATTTAAATGATCTAAGGAAAGAGCTATGTACATCTTTATGTGCTTTAAAACGGGGCAAATTTTTATCATGCCGTAATGGGTAGAAAAAGTTATTTATTTTTTCCAAGGCCGTATTTAGGGGGGGAGGGTTTGGGTGTTTGAACCCCCCACGAAATTCTGGTAGATAAATTTTACTTCTATCATATTCAAAGCTATATGTATGTTGAAAACACTAGTTTACAAATAATTAATTTGAGAAAATACCAAGAATTTCAGGTATAGGGGAGGGCTGGCATGAACCTGCTGAGGTCAAAACCATGTTTTTATGGTTAGGGTTTTGAGATAACGTAATTTTGGGTTGTTTTGGTTACAACTTCAATCAAAAATTCTTTTCGCTTAAGTTAAAAATACCCGCAAACCGTATCTACTCCGTTTGAAAGATAATTAAAGTACGCTTCTAACGACATACTACCACTTATAGGGTCTATACACGATGCGTCTGATTCAATAGTCAGTTTAGGTGTATAGTGAAAATGTGCATGTAGTAGTTACATCGACATGACTCTGGCATGACTGAAGAAAATCAAAATTAGTTTGATATTTTGCTGTGACTCGCCTGTCAAATTTTGTCAGTTAATTGCAAAACCGTTTAAAAATTAAAAAACGAAAAGAACAAATATATTTTATTTTCAAAAATGTTTGCCAATAAGTTCGATATGGAGGAAGATAAAATTTTTTTACTTGAATTAATCAAAGTATACAGGTCGTCTGAGATATTCATTTCGAACCTTCTGCAATGAAAACTATTCACAAATGAATGACGCAAGTGAGCCCAAAATGACGGCGAGTCAACACGTACATAGATAACTCGCGAGTCAGACGCACTGTGTATAGACCGCATTATAAATTAAATTATGTTACTTACATTTTCTAAAAATTTAGCATATTTCCTTATAACTGCATAAAGTCATTGCATGACTGAAAATTCATTACTCGGGTTATATTAGTGTCTGAATTATAACATTTTGTGTGTTTTTCGAAAGATCCCATACATGGAATGTGTCGAAGCACAGAACAGTCTAATATATTTGTTTGTTTATTTATGCTGTTGCTTTACTGTGTAATTTCAAACAGATCAGTCGACAGCAGAGCAGAGATAAACAGAGTTTTAGTTTTCAGTGCGGATCTTTAAAATTGGTTTTTTTTTTGTAGATTACAATTTCGATTGTGTTCCAATAAATTAAAAAAAAAACAATAACAACAGTGCTGGAAAAACTCGAAATTATGTTTGCCCTTTGCTGTGCTGAAAAAATTTCCACAATACAGCAACAGTCGACTATAATTTTTTGAAATTTAAGGCTGCGCAGTTGTAGTACAGTAGAACTTTTTATTTTTTATACTTCTGCTGCGCTGTTTATTTTTTAATTTTCAAATGAAAATGAAATTCAATGGAAATGAAAAAAAGTTGAAAATAATTTCAAACCCTGCTCAAAAGACTAAAATAATGACATATCTATCAATTTTAAAAATCAGATGTCAAATAACAAAGTTGCAAAAAAACAAGTTAGAGTCCAACATAAGCTAAAAATCTTGGGGCTGGGTAATCCAACCGAGTTTTTCGTCCATAAAATATTATTTTTCTTTTCACTTGGATAAAATCACCAAAAATAAAATAAATGGATAAAAGTTTCCTGATTGTTAAAACTTCTTATAAAAAACACTAATTTGAAAATCAAAGGTTTTGAAAAAAAATTTTTCTTCTAAATGACACTAGAAACAAGAATTTTTTTTGTAATTTTTATTTAGTGCACGAAATAGATTATATATTTTTCTCAAAAAAAAAAAAAAAAAATAATAATAATAATAAATAAATCCATAACGATAAAACCCTCCACGAAAAATTTCCTGGCTACGGCCCTGATTTTTCATAAATCAATAACATTCATTTAGTACAATCCTTTCTGAATTAAGAGTTTGCAAAACTGTGCTAATGGACGCCAGGAATCAGCTTTTTCGCTCTCCTGAAAAGGTATTGAAAAACACATAACTGGTTTTTTGCTTGCAGCGGCAAATGTAAACGTTGTTGAAGCATGATCATTTTTTGTTGTTGTTGTTGTTGCTGTTATTGTATTTCTACATCTATCGTTCACAGCTAGTTATGCAAATATGCGTTAACTAATTAAAAATGCGTTTTTGTTGTGAATTTCATTTTTTATGCGTTGAAAATTTGTTTAACTCATAATAAGTATGTATGTACATATGTATGTAAGTATATGTATATAGTTTGTTGCAAGAGCATTGTTGTTGTTGTTGTTGCAAATTTGTAATCTACTAATGCTATAATGGGAAGCAACAAAAGAAACACAGACAAAAAGTCGAACGTGCGAATTGTTGTTAAAATGCAAAATTTGTTGTTAACACCAAAAGTAAGTGAGTATCAAATTTATGATCAGCATTTGGCAACGTGCCTCAAACAGTTTTTAAAAAGTTGCAATTTATCAAGATATGTAGATATTCGTTTGCGCGATAAGGCCATGTCCGCTAATTAAGTTTAGAGTGGCGTTTGTTGATGAATGGAAAATTGCGTTGTTGTGTCTAAACAAGGAAAATGGAAAGGATTGAAAGTTTCACGGATGGGCTTAATTTAATAAAGAAAATTTCTCAGAAAAATTTGAATTTATGTATTTGCAGGAGTAATTTTTTTTATCCATAATAAAGACATTGTGAAAATTTTACATCCGTATGCACATACTTATCTGTGTTCATATTGAACAGTAGCTTATGTCGAAAGGCAAATTTCCAAGATACTCGTAAGTTCGTCCAATTTTCTAGCAGTTCCCCACACAAGATTATTAAGTTAAATCATTGAGACCAAAGCTGGCTGAAAGCCTAGAAAGAGTTTAAACAAAAACGGTAGAATGTACCTACTCTCTGAGATGCATTATTTCAGCTTTTTGGAAACTGACTCATTTTTTTCCTTAAGCACACTTAAGCTACTGCTCCATATGAACACAGATATATTAATATATAATCTACATATCGCTCATTTGCTGCAAGACCGGCATAAATCAAAAAACGTGATTTTTGAGTTAATGATGCAGAATTGTTCGCTATATCATACTTCATGTTGAGTAAAAAATTCATACGAATATCTCTTATATGCTCCGCTTGAGAAGAGAATATGCCGTTATTTCATTTCATCTGTTTCAACTTTTTTATACCTGAGAACGACATATCTCAGTTGTGCCACTGCTGCCGTCGTGTTAAGATCGTTTGGCTTTCTCAAACGGAGGCATATTTTGTGTTGTGGAGTTCTTCGTGAAAAGGTAATGGTATTTTTAATCTAGATTTTTTCAAGTACACAGCGCTAATTTGAGTTATGACTATCTTGTTGAAAAGTTTGATTTAATTCAAACATGGTATATTACAAAATATGACGTTCTAGTTGATAAAAATACTATCGCCAACTTAAGTATTTCGTGATATGACGTTATTACATATAAAAGAATGACTAATAAACAGTCATCATTTTACATTATAAC
Source organism: Urophora cardui (assembly GCA_960531455.1). NCBI lineage: Eukaryota > Metazoa > Arthropoda > Insecta > Diptera > Tephritidae > Urophora > Urophora cardui. The sequence continues at coordinate 114,873,915 of OY482672.1, forward strand.
AAAATGTGTCGTTGTTGAATATAGAATTATTAACAGTACCAATAAATTGCTCTCACTAACACAAAATATGATGCTATTGCTGATAAAAAATATAGCTACATATGTATGAATAAAACGCACGATCACAATAATAAAAGTTGTTGTTTTAGGTTATTTTAAAATGTCAAACTGCAACAGTAGCAAATCATCTTCGAGTTTATCCCGATAATCCTCTTTTTCGGAAGAATTTGACGACTCCGTGGCTGATGCAACATACTGTCCAAAATCACCACAACAAGAAAGTAATAGTGAGGATAGCAAGACGAAACATGTAATCCATTAATTTTTTAATTACTTGAAGTAAAAAATTAACATTTTTCGTTTATGAATTATAACTTAAGATGAAAAGATGTTAAAGAGTTCCTTAATTTCTTAAGTTCAAAAGACTGTTTCTACACTCAGAAAAATAATCACAGTAGTACTCTGAAAAAAATACCCGTAGTTAAACCAACAACTTTCGGCTGTTGAATCTCCGTCTTTGATTCAACAGCAAAAGTATTTGTTTTTACAGCAAAGTTTTTGAACCAACAATTTGTTCAAAAACGTGCGTTGTTGATTCAAAAACTTGCTTGCCTTTAAAAAATTTTTTGTGAGAAAATATTTTTTTGTGAGAAAACCAACAAAAAAATAATGATGGAGAGAAGATGAAGAAAAAAAAAGTTTATTTTTAGCAACAATTTTCTCCCCGTTGTTGATTTAAAGGCAAAAGTATTTGACCCAACAGTTTCCGTTGTAAACAAAACTAATGAGAACAAATTTTTTTAAAGTTTGTTTTTACAATGATTCAAATAATTCATGGATTCTTTTTTAGCAAATGGAAGTATAAATAGGTTACTACAATTCAATATAATGTTGAATGTTCCACTATGTGATGATTGGATAGAATTTCAGGTTGATGTTCGAATCCGGAAAAGAATATAAAATAAAGAAGAAAAATCAGAATAAGAAATAAAGATCGCAACCAGTGAATGATAAGAAGGAGAGAAGAATAGGAGAACAAGCGGAGGCTACATATTTGCAGTTGGGACCCGGGCGGAGAGAAGATGAAGAGTGAAATGAAAACAAAAATTTATTTTTATGTGAAATTTTTTTCCAACAATCTCCGTTATTGACTTAAATCAACAACGCTCGCACCTTTGAAACAACAACGGAGCGTTGTTGGGCACATTTCTACTGCGGAAAGTAGTTGATTTAACAGCGAAAGTATTTAGATTTACAATGTTTTTTTTTTCAGAGTATCAACAGTTTTCTTCTCTTAATCCCTAAATTCGTTAAATTAACAGAAATATGTTTAAGTAGATTTAGAGTTATATAAACGAAAACATCTTTTACTTTAACAAATATATCTATTAAAACCTATTTGTTAGTTCAACACAACTGATCGTCAATTATTAAAAGAAATTTTCGTTGATATAACTGAGTCACTGTTAACTTAACCCTAATATCTGTTGCTGTAACCTTTATATTTATTTGTTGATTCAACAAATCATTACTGTTGACTATCAAAAGAAAAAGCATTTATTTTGCCAGCTTTCTCCGTTGTTAATTGTTGCTTTGCTTGCGTGTGTGAGTTTTAATTCACGGATGCTTGTTCGAACAAAGGTAAGTATAATAGCCACTAAAGTTCAATATTCAACATACATATCGCTAGCTTAGAGTGCAAATTGTGTAAGTCCTTTTTTCAAACTTTGTAGGAGAGACAAAAAAAAAAATAAAAAAATTTCGAAATGAAAAAAAAATTTCTGTTCATATAAAATTTTGGACTTACAAAATTTTCTTCGTTTTTTTGAACTTACACAATTTGCGTGTCACAGAATACCAACGAGTAGAAATATGACAAGTATCAGAAACTTGTTTAGCGTAGCGCGTATTTGATTTTTCTAGCGTTCTAAATAAAAATGGACTTACACAGTTTGAACTCTAAGCTAGCAATATGATGCCGTTGGATTGAATTTCAGGTTGATGTCATGGTTTGAAATCGGAGGAGAATATAAAATAGAGAAAACAATATAGCAAGCAGTGAAGGCGAAGAAGGTGCCGCAATGGAAAACAAGCGGAGATGAAGCTACATATTTGTACTTGGAAACAGAACGGAGGGAGGATGAAGAGAAAAATGCAAACAAAATATTTAAAAAACTTGCCAATAGCTCTAAAAATACACATTATAAAGTAATTGTTAGAAATAAATGGCCATGTAAAACACAAAGGGATTTATTTTTAAGTGACAAAATTTCAACTGCGGAAAATAGTTGATTTAACAGCAAAAGTGTTTGGATTCACAGCGATTTTTTGTTTTCAGAGTAGTACAACAATAAAACTGTTAAAACAGAATAGCGTCTATCAATTTAACAGATATATCCTTTGGATGTGATTTGACTGTGGAATCTGTTGTTTTAACCCGTAATCCCGTTGATCTACCAATATCTTTTCTCTCGGTGTATGAATTATAATTAATTTATGTTTATTTTTGTGATATTCATAAGTACATAATATGTATATTTGAAGTTCAAAAGATTGAAAATAAAATGAATTAATACGAACTTATTGTTTTTTTTTCTCAACAATAATGACACATTATAACTTAAGACACTCTGTTGAATATATTTTTGCAACAATAACGTCATTATGCAAAGGAGAGTTGGTTCTTATTCAGGAAAAAACCATAAATGGATACTTGGTGTTGATTTTGCTTTATGGATATGTTAAATATATTATACTGAATTGGTTTGTTTTGAATTTGTAGGATTTCTTATTTTCTGTGTAAGATTGGAGTCAGTTGAAAACTTTAAAAGCGTTTTCTGGACAATCGATTTTTTTTACTTATGCCGGTTTTGCAGCAAATGAGCGATATGTAGATAGGCTTATATTTTGGCTGCGACCTCAGCTCAATCTATAACACTGCTCTACAGCCAAAAATACTCTGAACGCCACTATCCTATCTATATGTAAAATCGGTCGCTGATTCCGAAAATCGGGTTCATTTTTAATATTTATTGAGCTTCTTTTGGTCGATGAAATGAAAACAAAAACCTTTGGTTTTCTTTTTATGCCTCCTACGCGTTTCGACACATTATTGTGCCTTCTTCAGGGAGTCTTAATTGAACATTATATCCTAAATTCCCAAAACAATAGAATTGTACATAAATACATTGAACAAATATGTAATTTCAAAAATACATTCAACAATTATTTAAACAAAACTTTCTGTATAACATTATTGTTACTCGTCAAAATATCACAGAGTTCATTTTTAATTCTATGGGAAGGTTTTTGAGATATCGCAATTTACCGTTATTTGGCCAACGGTTCCACTTAATCCAGTATGTCTCTTTAACACTATCTACGTTGGAGTAAAACCAAACGAACACCGAGAGAAAAGGTGCTGGTAGATCAACGGGATTACGGGTTAAAACAACGGATTCCACAGTCAAATCACATCCAAAAGATTTATCTGTTAAATTGACAGACGTTCTTTTGTTTTAACAGTTTTATTGTTAAACTAACTGCTCTGAAAACAAAAAAACGCTGTGAATCTAAACAGTTTTGCTGTTAAATCAACAACTTTCCGCGGTTGAAATTTAGTCACTTAAAAATAAATCCCTTTGAGTTTTATATGGCCGTTTATTTCTATAGAAATTATAATGTGTATTTTTAGATCTTTTTTAAATCTTTTGTTTGCATTTTTCTCTTCATCCTCCCTCCGTTCGGTTTCCAAGTACAAATATGTAGCTTCATCTTCGCTTATTTTCCATTGCGGCACCTTCTTCGCTTTCACTGCTTGCTATATTGTGTTCTCTATTTTATATTCTCCTCCGATTTCAAACCTTTACATCAACCTGAAATTAAACCCAACGGCATCATATGTATAGTGCGACATTCAACATTCAAGATTATATTGAATATTGAACTTTAGTTATGCTATTTATACTTACCTTTGTTCTCAAAAGCATTCGTGAATTACAACTCACTCACGTAAGCAAAGCAACAAGTAAAAACGGAGAAAGCTGGCAAAATAAACACTTTTTCTTTTGATAGCCAACAGTAATGATTTTTTGAATCAACAAATAAATATAAAGGTTACAGCAACAGATATTAGGGTTAAGTTAACAGTGGCTCAGTTATATCCACAAAAATTTCCGTTAATAACACTGCTCTACAGCCAAAAAATACTCTGAACGCGACCATCCTTTCTATATGTAAAATCGGTCGCTGATTCCGAAAATCGGGTTCATTTTTAATTCTATGGGAAGGTTTTTGAGATATCGGCAATTTACCGTTATTTGGCCAATGGGTCCACTTAATCCAGTATATTTCTATATTTCTAACATGCATAGAATATACCCGTGCAGAGGCATTGCGCGACTTGGCTGTATTTACTTGATCGCCTATAACTTTTCCATTTTACCATGGATTTTCTTCGTTGATAGCTTATCTTTTTCCCAATAGAATTGAGCTTCACGTAAAAGAGTAAAACCGAAGGTGAAGACATTGGTTTTAAAGATATTGTCTGACAAAATCAATTTTTTCTTAAAAAAATCGTAAAAAATCGAAAAAATTCAAATTGAATCGTCAATATTTCAGAAACTATAAGAGTTAGAGAAAAATGTTATAGGAGCCGTGAAAAGGAAATTTAATTTTCTTTCGTTTGGTGTCACCCTAAGATAACTCACTGTGTTAAAGAGATATACTGGATTAAGTGGACCCATTGGCCAAATAACGGTAAATTGCCGATATCTCAAAAACCTTCCCATAGAATTAAAAATGAACCCGATTTTCGGAATCAGCGACCGATTTTACATATAGATAGGATCAGTGGCGGATCCACGGGGGGGGGGGGGGGGTTTTGGGGGTTCAAACCCCCCCCTTGTGGTTTATCATAGATCCCAAATTAATGCCTTTATAGATTCTGCGCCCAAATTTCCCAAACTGATCAAGGAAAACTCTATAATTCCAAAAGCAATGTTTGGACCACATAACATCCAAAATATGTACCTACATGCGAAAAAAGTTCATGTAGGTACCTTTGGACGCACGCGCATAAAATCAAATTTGTCAAATGCTATTCGCAAATTGCCAAATCGCAAATTTATTTTCTTTTCTTTCTTATCCCTACTTTTATCGGGATTGTGCAGAATTAATTTGGTTAGAAATGTCTGAATCGTTGGAGAAATTGCCTTTTTCAGAGGCATTTCGCAATACTTGTTTAAATTAATCTTTTAAAAATTTGAGTATATAAACACAAGAACTTCAATAAAGTAAAAATTCTATTAAAAATATAAATATAACCAAAAAGTACTACATACATATATTCTTATTTATTTTGGCTTTAAATGCAAGGGTAAGTGAAATTGATGATCAATTTGCCACCAATACCATACGATACTCATTCCCACGTACCAATGCAAAAATATACATACATACGTTATACATGTTATTTAGAACTTCAATTGAAATCTCCTGCACTTTATGTGATGACATACATATTGTTAATTTGGAGTGTTTTGAATTTGGTGTTTTTAAGGTGCGGGAAATGGCGCAACTAGTATATAGAATAATAATAGTAGGTGGTATTAGTCCATATTTTTACCAGCGCACTAGAGCTAGATTTTCAAGTTTTATGCGGCCAAAAATATTTTATTGTCTACATCTATTCCAAATTGCTTGTTTAATGCAAAATTTTAATAATTTGAGTTAAAAGTCGATTTTATTGAAAAATATATACAGTGACTCAAAAAAAAAAAATCATACGCCAAAGTTTTTAAATTTATTTCAAAGAGTTCTGTCGAAAATTTTACTTTCTTATTTTAGTTTAAAAATATATAAAATTTTTCAATAAAAATCGTTTTAAGCAGGATTTCTGAGTTTATGGAAAAAATCTGAAAAATCGTAGAAATTTCTGAAAGTGGATTAAAAATTTCAAAGCAAGGCCATAATTTATAGAAGATTTTGAGGAGATTTCTAAGTGTACTGTTATGTAGCCAACAAATTTTAGTGTAAAAAGTTAAATTCTCAATGCTGTGAAAAATTCCGTCAATTTTAGAATTAAAATTTCCGAAAAGCCAATGAAAATTTTCAAAAAGTTGAATGTTGCATATTGTTATATTAAAATTGAATGAGCTGCAAAACTGCATACTCAAAACTCTTCTAAAAAATGTAGCTTTAGGATTCTTAGCCCCTTTTTATGATAAGTATTTCCTTGACTTCGAAAAATTGGAAATACTAAAAATACGAAAGCAGGTAATTTTCCAAATAGGCCAATTTTTAATCCATTGTAGATAATTTCTGGCTTTGCATTTTTCCGTAGAGAAATTGACGGGTAATCGATCGGAGGCGATAATATAACTAAAATGCTTTTGAATTAAAAAATTAACAATATTTTTTCAAGAAAGGCCAATATGCTTAAAAGCTTCAAAATGGTGGGTCTCTTATTATGCTAGGTTGACGATTTCTTCAATAAATAATGATATTTACCTGAAGCACTCGAATCCATGATGTTTACTTTGATAACTGTCTTAAAACTAAAACTAAAAACGGGTTACTTAAAATACGTAAAAATAAAAAATCGAAAAAGTGGGAGAATAATAAGTTTCGACTAGCGGCAGGGACACCCCCGTTGTCTATAAAAGCCGAGAAGACCGGTTTTTTATCGCCCGGTCTATTATAAACGCAGAGCGATTTTGGATTTTGTATTTGCACCAATTTTAAAATTTTCAATTTTGGCCGCATAAATTCGTAAAATCTACTTATGTGCAGCGTCTGCCCTTAAAAAACATCTTCCAAAAAAAGAAATTTTCAAAACCCCCCCCTTGCCGAAATCCTGGATCCGCGCCTGGATAGGATAGTCACGTCCAAAGTACAGACAAAAAATTTCATTTTGTGATCCAGTGTAATTGACGATCAGTCCTGTTGAACTAACAAATAGGTTTTAATAGATATATTTGTTAAAGTAAAAGATGTTTTCGTTTATATAACTCTAAATGTGTCTACTTAAACATATTTCTGTTAATTTAACGAATTTAGGGATTAACAAAAAAAAACTATTGATACTACTGTGATTATTTTTCTGAGTGAAGGAAAATTAAATTTGCTATACATGGCTCCTGTAACATTTTTCTCTAGGTCTTATAGTTTCTGAAATATAGATGAATCAATTTAAAAATTTTAAATTTTTTTACGAAAATTTGAAGAAAAAATTGGTCTTTGTCAGGCAAGGTCTTTAAAACAAACGTTTTTACCTTTAGTTTTACGCCTTTACGTGAAGGCTCGTTCTATTAGCAAAAAGAAAAAAAAAAAAAAAATTTACCCTCTTAATCTCAAATTTATCTAAATATACACCAAAACTTTTTAAATGTGAAAAGGCCGTTTCATAATAATCGTACTATCAAACATGTTGGTTAGTTTTACCTCGAACAAATCCACTTCGTCGAACTCGAATAAATTTTCCCACTTCAAAAAAAAAACAAAACTAACACGATTATAGCATCTGTAACATTTAATGTGTTATTAAAAAAAATTACCTCCAAAGAGCAATGCTAAACTTAACAATGTTGAGAAAAACAAAAAAAACATCGCAACATCATTACCAACAACAAGAAATGAGTTAAGATACCCACGAGAGATTAGCTGGAAACGCAAACCCCAAAAATAACACTGCTCTACAGCCAAAAAATACTCTGAACGCGACCATCCTATTTATATGTAAAATCGGTCGCTGATTCCGAAAATCGGGCTCATTTTTAATTCTATGGGAAGGTTTTTGAGATATCGGCAATTTACCGTTATTTGGCCAATGGCTCCACTTAATCCTGTATACCTCTTTAACGCAGTGAGCTATCTTCCTTGGAGTGACACTCAACGAAAGAAAATTAAATTTCCTTTCCATCGCTGCTACAACATTTTTCTGTAACTCTTATAGTTTCTGAAATATTGACGATTCAATTTGAATTTTTTCGATTTTTTACGATTTTTTGAAGAAAAAATTGACTTTGTCAGGCAATATCTTTTAAACCAATGTCTTCACCTTCGGTTTTACTCCTTTACGTGAAGCTCCATTCTATTGGGAAAAAGATAAGCTATCAACGAAGCAAATCCATGGTAAAATGGAAAAGTTATAGGCGATCAAGTAAATACAGCCTAGTCGCGCAATGGCACTGCACGGGTATATTCTATGCATGTTATACCCGTAAACGGGCTTGTATCTACTGCGCTGCCAATGTGCTGCTACTGCAGATGTGTAGGTATTGGTACAATATGCATAGAATATACCCGCGATAGCTCAATGCGTTACATTTCGTAGCAACGTTCGGCTAACTACGAGCCGATGCAGATAAATGAGTCGCCCTTCGGGCTATGTTTATGATCACTTTGAAAGTACTCCAACCTACCACAATCAGCAATTCAAACTCTGCTCAAAACAAGAATGTTTATTCCAAATTTGGAATTAATCATTTCTGTTTTTTCCACTACAATTGCTCTCTCTCTCTCTCTCACATATATTTTATGCCTCCTAATATGGCCCAAAAATAACCTTTTTCCAACTATAAATAATAAACTTCACCTCCGCTTGTTCTCCTCTTCTTCTCCCATTGTGGCATCTTCTTTCCCTTCACTGCTTGCTATGTTGTTCATTTTATTTACTCTACTCCGGATTCGAACCATGGCATCAAGCTGAAATTCCATCAAACGTCATCATATAGTGGACTTTAGTAATGCTTTTATACGTACATTTTTTTTCGAAAAAGAATCTGTGAATTGTCATCATTGTAAAAAAAAAAAATAAAACTAAATAATTTGCATTTTAAGAATTTCTATTCTGGTTTAAAGAATTTTGAAACTAGCAATAAGAATATTTGGAATACTCTTGATTTGAACACAAATTGGGTTTGCTTTAAGAACATTTTTCTTAATTTAAGTATATTATTCTATTTTAGATATTTTGCATCTTAATTTTTAAAAACAAATACGGAAAATTCTTGTTCCTAGAACATTTAAGAACGAATTATTCTTAAAATTTTAAGAACGAAAAAGGATAAATTTATTACGAGTCCGACTTAATTTTAGAAACCATTTTTCCCTGAGTGTACCTGCACAGTACCTTGAGCTCAGTGGCTATTGGCCGATTAATTGGTTGCGGATTGTTATAAATATCTATGTATAAGCCAACTCTATCAAAATATGATTAGCATCTTGCATTATTCACCAAATTGAAAAAGTTGCATAGGGCATTCTTTTTATCTGTCTTCAGTAGGAACTTGGCTTTGACACGGGAAGGAAAGCTCAGATATATTTTTATATTTTTTGTTTATTTATTTGATATTAGCAATCTTGATGACTCCATGTTTGTAATGTACTTTCACGTCTTGCATTCGACTAAATCATTTCCCCCTGAATTGGAGAGAGACAAGGGTCGTCTTCATTCCAAATGTTAACAAGAGGGGCCGTGACAAGCCCAAAAATTTCAGACCCATTGGCCTCCAGTCCTTCGTTCTGAAGACAATCGAGCGACTACTGGACATTGCAGATGGCAAATGTTTGGCGTACCTGTGATTTTGTCACCGTTTCTCAAAATTCGTTGGTCACTGCCGTGACTGATTTCCAAAATCACGGTGACAAAATCACATATTCTAAAAGTATGAAAATTTCAGTTTTTAAAAATTTATAGTCTTCAATTTTTGTTTTGTTTTATTAGGAAAAACTTTTATTTCACACTAAAAGAGCATCTGGGAAAGCTTAGCTATTACTACTGGATTTGGAAAACATAATTCGATTATACACATTTATTTCCTTTTAATAAAAAGTGAATAAAAGGCTTGGTTCCAGTGACGAACCCTAAAAATCACTGTCACTGAAAAAAATCACAGTGACTAAAAAGTCACAGTCACTAATCACTCCATTCCTCAAAAATCACGGTATCGGCCATCTCTACTGGACATACATATTCGCGGAAGGCTAGACATTTTCGGGCTGTCATCAGCTCAGCATGCTTATCTCAAGGGTCGCTTCGCACAAACCGCATTTCATGAAGTGGTACACAAGGTGGAAGCATCCCTTGAGAGTATGTATGTATGTACATATGTACAATTTGTATTAAAAATTCTTCCAAAAAGCAATACGTGACTTCGGCAGGTTTCGTTCGAAATAACAAAATTAAAAAAATGTTTCATATTTTAATTTTCAGAGCCAGTGGTCTCACTTTTCCCCATAAAAGGGTTTTATTAACCGAACAATTGCAATTTGTCATCGTAGCATCAATCTCTTGCAAAACATATAAATAGATAATTTGTCGCGCTAATGACGTTACAATGTTATTTGCTTATACGGGCCATGGCAGCATGCAGTTTAGCTGTTGATGCCGTCATTCGCTCATCATCCGTGCCGCTTTTGACACTTGAGGTCAGTCATAAAGTATTAATCTTTTGTTTTTGCGCCGCTCTCCTACCTACTTTTCCCTTCACCGACACTACAAGTATAGTTTTTGTTCTGCCATTTATAATTCACTTGCCTATTGTTGTAATGGAAAATATTTATAGTTTATTATTAGCTTATTTTATATGCATACATATGTACATATGTACATGTTATCAAATGGTCGATGACGACATTGGCACGTCTATCAATTTGTCAAATGCCACCAAAATATCTAAGCCTTATTTAAGAATTAAAGCAGCAGATTTAAAGGCTTACGAAATAAGGCCTGAAAATTATAAGGGCAACAAATTTGTGTGGCGTAAGGCTTAAAATAAGGCTGATTTTCCTGTGTTAATGGCATCAGGCCATAAGGAGTACTCTCTCTCTCTCTCTCTGAGAGCACACCTTATTCCAAAGGCTTATCGGCCATGCGAAATAAGGCCTAGATAAGTATTAGAAAGTTAGGAGCAGCCAGAGTGAGTGCATAACAGAAGCAGAGCTGCCAGAGTACATCTTTCTTAGACCTGATTTGTCAACAATAAGCAAAACTTTTTTGCAGGGTATGTATGTACACACATGTATGTCTATTGTGGCAATAGTGCGAAAATTCCATAACATCGCCTCAGCTAATTGTGTAAATGGAAGGATGCAATTTCTTTGAAGTGTGAGCCGCAAAAGCTTTTATTTTTGTTTGCTTATGGAAAATGTTAAGTTCAAGAATTTTGTTATGAGCGTGGCACATTTTTCGAAGAGGTTCGAAATGACGTCAATAATTGCGTCACATTTTAGCTCGAAGAAAGAATAGTAGGTACTTCGAAAATAATATTCATGAATAACGCATTATACTAACTTTTTATTGTTAAAATATGATTATTTACGTATATATGTATGTAATTTTTGTATGTATTTACCTACTACTGAAACAGAATTTAAGGTCCTGGTTGAACTGAGATCAAGTTAATAGTTTTAATTAAATTAATCATGCGTAGAAGATCGGATAGTCTTCTAGGTATCAATATCGAAACTAAATAACACTGGATGTTAAAAAAATTGAAAAATTCATTTGCATATGTATATGTATGTACATATGCATACCTACATATGTATGTATGCACGTATTTATGATTTTAAAATGAATTGTAGTCCAATGGTACATAATTCCCTTTTTCAAAAACTACAACAGCTACTAAAGAAAAAGAAAATGTGAATGGGGAAATATGCAGCCTTACATAGTTAAGTGCACGGCCATTAATACCAGCAATAGCTCCATACATACACAAATATTTACATACATGTTTTGCTATTTCAAGAACAACAAAAGGGTGTTAACAATAAAATTTTCAAATTACACTGGATCACAAAATGAAATTTTTTGTCTGTACTTTGGACGTGACCATCCTATCTATATGTAAAATCGGTCGCTGATTCCGAAAATCGGGCTCATTTTTAATTCTATGGGAAGGTTTTTGAGATATCGGCAATTTACCGTTATTTGGCCACTGGCTCCACTTAATCCTGTATACCTTTTTAACGCAGTGAGCTATCTTCCTTGGAGTGACATTCAACGAAAGAAAATTAAATTTCCTTTTCATCGCTGCTATAACATTTTTCTGTAACTCTTATAGTTTCTGAAATATTGACGATTCAATTTGAATTTTTTCGATTTTTTACGATTTTTTGAAGAAAAAATTGAATTTCTCAGGCGATATCTTTTAAACCAATGTCTTCACCTTCGGTTTTACTCCTTTACGTGAAGCTCCATTCTATTGGGAAAAAGATAAGCTATCAACGAAGAAAATCCATGGTAAAATAGAAAAGTTATAGGCGATCAAGTAAATACAGCCAGGTCGCGCAATGCCTCTGCACGCGTACATTCTATGCATATTGTACCAATACCTACACATCTGCAGTAGCAGCACATTGGCAGCGCAGTAGATACAAGCCCATTTACGGGTATAACATGCATAGAATATACCCGTGCAGAGGCATTGCGCGACTTGGATGTATTTACTTGATCGCCTATAACTTTTCTATTTTACCATGGATTTTCTTCGTTGATAGCTTATCTTTTTCCCAATAGAATGGAGCTTCACGTAAAGGAGTAAAACCGAAGGTGAAGACATTGGTTTAAAAGATATTGCCTGACAAAGTCAATTTTTTCTTCAAAAAATCGTAAAAAATCGAAAAAATTCAAATTGAATCGTCAATATTTCAGAAACTATAAGAGTTACAGAAAAATGTTGTAGCAGCGAAAGGAAATTTAATTTTCTTTCGTTGAGTGTCACTCCAAGGAAGATAGCTCACTGCGTTAAAGAGGTATACAGGATTAAGTGGAGCCATTGGCCAAATAACGGTAAATTGCCGATATCTCAAAAACCTTCCCATAGAATTAAAAATGAGCCCGATTTTCGGAATCAGCGACCGATTTTACATATAAATAGGATGGTCGCGTTCAGAGTATTTTTTGGCTGTAGAGCAGTGTTATCATCAAGGTACTAACTGCACAGATGAACAGTAAAACTATTATTAAAACACACGAATTGCTAATGTTGAATTACAACAAAAAAAATCAAAGCGTTAAGTGCAATAATGGAGCTCTGGCTGAAATGTGCTACGCCTAGTGAAAAAAGCAAAAAAAATAAAAAACAAAAAAAACACTGAGTATCATCGACGTTCTTAGTGTTGTTTTTATACTCAGCTGTACTAGTACACCGAGTATTATAGTTTTGATCACATAACGGTGGATTGTAACAGGATGAAATAATCGAGGTAGATATAGACTTATATATATCAAAATGATCAGGGTGAAAAGAGAAATCGATTGAGCCATGTCCGTCCGTCCGTCCGTCTGTAAACACTCTAACTCGCGCAAAAATTGAGATATTTTGATGAAATTTGAAATGCAAGTTGGTATCGAGACTGGGACGGTTGGTATTGAAAATGGGCGAAATCGGGCCATGACCACGCTCACTTTTCCTATGTAGAAAAAACGGAAATTTGGTATCTCAGTCACTAATAAAGCTGGAGCGATGAAATTTTACCCACGTGTTGAGCTCAGGCCCCTATGAAAAATTTGATGAAATTTTGGAAAATGAGCGGTGCCACGCCCACTTATTAAGGGGCAAACATTGAAGGTTTTATAAGCCATAACTCAGAAACCGTAGCAGATATATCGATGAAGTTTGGTATGCATGATTTACTTACATAGGCAAACGTTTGGACGGAAAATTGTTAAAATCGGTTGACGGCCACGCCCACCTTTATATATGTGTATTATAAGTAAGTAGGAGGATGGCTTCGTGTGTAGAAGTCCACGTATGTAAGTGGGGAAAGCTGCTGACTGCCATCCACCTGGGGGTGGCCAGAGCGATTCTTCCACATGCGGAGCAAGCAGCTCACGACTTCCGCGCAGTATTCTCTGGATAGCCACCGAACACCCGTTTGGTGGTGAACTAAAGTGAGAAGGCGACAACTCGACAAGGCCACTCCGTCGTATACGGTTTAAGGGTATGTTGAGGGGAATAATTGCAGCGTCTGAACACCAGAAGGTGCGGCTGCGGGCGGGCGTCTGTCTTGGAGCAAGCGGCTCGCTATATAAAAGTGTAACCGTAAACAACTCCTGCAGTGCAGGTTGTGCGTTGGGCTTGGGACTACTACGTAAAAAATCCTATCCAATGAAGAATTCAACAATGCCTCAGATGAGACCACCTCTTTTTAATGACGACCATGGCAAACGTTTAGAGGACTATGATTTGAGGGTATGCACCTGGAACGTCCGGACCCTTAATAGGGAAGGTGCCGCTACCCAGCTGGTTGATGTCCTCGAAAAAGCAAAAGCAGACATCACCGATATTCTTCAGGAAGTGCGATGGACGGGGCATGACTCAAAGAAAATCGGGTCTTGCGTCATATACCACAGTGGCCATGCACAGGAGCACATATTTGGTGTTGGTTTTGTGGTGGGGAAGAAACTCACCCGCCGAGTACTGTCTTTCACGCCAATGAACGAGCGCCTAGCCGCAATCCGCATCAAAGCGAAGTATTTCAATATATCGCTAATATGTGCCCACGCCCCGACGGAAGAGAAGGACGATGCGACCAAAGACTCCTTCTATGAGCTGTTAGATCAAATCTACGACCGCTGCCCCCGCCGCGATAAAAAGATCTTGCTTGGCGATTTTAATGCCAGGGTGGGCAAGGAAGGTATCTTTGGCGGCACAGTCGGAAAATTCAGTCTCCACGACGTAACTAGTCCCAATGGGACGAGGCTGATCGATTTCGCCGGGTCCCGAAACATGGTCATTAGCAGTAACAGATTCCAGCACCAAAAAATACACCGAGCCACATGGCTGTCTCCTGATCGAAAAACGCGAAATCAGATCGATCACGTCATGATCGACGGCAGACACACCTCCAGCATCCTAGATGTGCGCACAATCCGTGGTCCCAATATCGACTCGGATCATTATCTTGTGGCGGCCAAGGTACGCACTCGCCTCTGTGCAGCAAAGAATGAGCCAACAGGGAAGCAAGGAAAGTTTGAAGTCGAAAGACTGCACATGACGCAGACAGCCAACGAATACTCCACCCGGCTCTCACTCCTGCTCTCTGAGAGCAACACTCCACCAAACGATGTATCCGAGGAATGGGAGCGCATCGCTCGTTCACTTCGTACCGCCGCTGAGGAAACTATTGGATACCAGCGAGCCCGCAGAAAAAACACCTGGTACGATAAGGAATGCCACGACGCCTCGGAAAGAAAGAACGCCGCCTATAGGGCTACATTGCGTGCGGGCGCAACACGAAGCGTATGGGAGCACTATCGGACGGCTAAGAGGGAGGAGAGGCGCCTTTTTCGAATGAAGAAAATTTTATCAAAAAGTAAGGCGGATGACTGAAGGTTTCAAGACCGGGAGAAATTGCTGCCGGAATGATAACGGCGATCTGGTAACTGATGTCCAGAGTGTACTTAAGTTGTGGAGGGATCACTTCTCCTCCCTGCTATATAACGGCGACAGTGAAATTGCGGAAAGAGAAGATGTTCGACCCGAATCCCCAATAGCAGATGATGGTAGGCATGTTCCACCACCCGATCATGACGAAGTGCGAATAGCAATGTCTCGGCTTAAAAATAACAACGCCCCGGGCGCTGACGGCTTGCCAGCCGAGCTATTCAAACATGGTGGCGAAGAGTTGATAAGGAGCATGCATCAACTCCTATGCAGAATATGATCGGACGAACGCATGCCCGACGATTGGAACTTAAGTGTGCTCTGCCCAATCCACAAAAAAGGAGATTCCACAATACGCGAGAGTTATCGTGGGATAAGCCTCCTGAATATCGCATATAAGGTCTTAGCAAGTGCATTGTGCGAAAGACTGAAGCCCACCGTCAACAAGCTGATTGGACCTTATCAGTGTGGCTTCAGACCTGGTAAATCTACCATCGACCAGATCTTCACAATACGCCAAATCCTGGAAAAAACTCATGAAAAAGGAACCGACACACACCATCTTTTTGTCGATTTCAAAGCTGCTTTTGATAGCACGAATAGGAATTGCCTATATGCCGCAATGTCTGAATTTGGTTTCCCTGCTAAACTTATACGGCTTTGCCAAATGACGCTGACTAATACCACCAGCACCGTCAGAATTGGGAAGGACCTCTCCGAGCCGTTCGAGACCAAACGAGGTTTCAGACAAGGTGACTCCCTTTCGTGTGACTTCTTCAACTTGATGCTGGAAAAGATAATACGAGCTGCAGAACTTCACCGTGCAGCCACCACAAGAGTGTTCAACTGCTGGCGTACGCCGATGACATCGACATCATTGGTACTAACACGCGCGCCGTATGTTCTGCCTTCTCCAAGCTGGATAAAGAGGCTAAGAAAAAGGGGTTGGCGGTAAACGAGGACAAGACGAAGTACCTCCTATCATCACACAAAGAAACAGCACGCCTTGGCACCCACGTCAATGTTGATAGCTACAAATTCGAAACTGTTAAGGACTTCGTCTATTTGGGAACCAGCATTAACACCAAAAATAATGTCTGCACTGAAATCCAAAGAAGAATTACTCTTGCCAATAAATGCTACTTTGGACTAAGTAGGCAATTGAAAAGTAAAGTACTCTCTCGGCGAACCAAAAAGCAGATGAGATGGCGCCTGGAGTATGCTAGAGGAAAGTTCTTCGGAGGATTTATGGACCTTTGCGCGTTGGCGAGGGTGAGTATCGACGGAGATTTAACAATGAGCTGTACGCAGACATCGATATTGTTCAGCGAATAAAGATCCAGCGGCTCCGCTGGGCAGGTCATGTCGTGAGAATGGACGAAGGTGCTCCGGCCAAGAAATTATTTCTGTCGAAACCCGCTGAACGCAGAAGAAAGGGGAGACCTCCACTGCGTTGGGAAGATCAGGTGGACAGTGATGCTGGCTCCCTAGGTATTCCCAAATGGCGCCAAACTGCACGAAACAGAAATAGCTGGCGCGCTATGTTGCATTTGGCCAAAATCGTCTAGACGGTTACGTGCCAATTAAGTAGTAAGTAAGTATTATAAAGTAACCAAATAAAAACATTTCAAGCGATATCTTTGTCAAATATAAAGATATGTATATCATTGAAATTTTATGGCAGGAGTCCAACTACGGACATAAACCAAAATACACAAAAATTTTGGAAAATGGGCGTGGCACCGCCTGTTTTTAGAAGCAGGAATATACGAGATTTCTGAGCCCATAACTCGACAAATAATTCAGATATTATGACGAAACTTGGTTTATACACTTTTATAACTTGTGTTAATAGACACGTAAAAATTTACTGAAATCGGTTTATGACCACGCCTACTTTTTAACAAAGATATTTCTGGAACACCCTTTAGGAATTTGTAACGTGACATCTTTGTAACTAGAAGTCAAAAAGGAATGAAATTTTGCACAAAGAATAATATTCATATGCTTAGTTGGATGACTGATAAAAATGTATGCGGCACTCGCTTTATATAAAATACACCGTGTTTTTTCCTTCAAACGCAAACAAACAATGAAAGCTTACAGCTGAGTATCTAATGTTCGATTCCACTCGAACTTAGGCTTCCTTACTTGTTTTTATCTAAATTTTTTCGCCCATTCCTCTTCAAACACAAAAACTGATTTGTTATTGTTGTTGTTGTTGTTGTTATTGCTGGCTTTTTTTTGTGTTTGCTATTGCCGACTATATTGTACATGCCTTATTGCAAGCGTCAATAATTAATTTATGCTTCCATTACACTTGACATTTTTATGCTCATTGCAACATGCACTCCTCCTTACATATCCCCATACGTACACACATACATACATGCCCCTGCAAAAAATGTGCGAATAATTTTGTAAGAGATTTCTTCCGAATTGATCTCTTTCGGGAACAATCGGACTACAATTAGTCCCCGATCGTTCCCGAACGAGTATAAATGTAGACTAACACCCTCATTCTGTATTGCGAAACGAACTTTCGTTTCGTGTCAGAGACGAATCGTTCGCCTGTTTGTATTATGTATTACGAACGAACAAGAAGACGAAAACGGCTGCCAAAACGTAAGAAATTTACATTCTCTATTTCGAAAAATCGACAAAACGACGAAAAGAAATGTCAAATTCAAACGAAAACTATTTTGTTATCGTTGATGAATTTGAAATAGAAGAACGTTTGGTTAGGCATACGTTCACCACCAAAAACACCACCAACAAAAGTACTGTAAACAACCACTCCATCCATAGCAGGCCCTATAACAACAACAACACTTCCTACGACTACTCCATCTACAATAGAGCCACCTGCATCACTCATTACACCATCCCCACCAAAAGTCGCACAACTAACACAACTACACCGACAAGACCATCGCTGCGACGAAAGCGCAGCTTCCATGATGTGATTGCTAGGCCAGCCGAAGCTGCAAACAAAAACAAACCAAAGCTACCAACAAATTAACATCAGCATCTATTGCCGAATGTTTGCGCGAGATCACACCGTCGACGCAAGCATTATCACCGTTGAAAAGGTAATCGCTACAACATGTATGAATTCATTGGGAAAGTGCCGCTGAACGGAACGACGGCCGTGCACCAGCAATAGCTTAGCGATGTGTGAAAATTGTGGTATGCAAAAATCACCGGCAAGCGAAGCATGTCTACCCTCACGTGCTTCATAATGTTTTGCACATAATTTGTTTCATTTTCAGTTATTTTAAAATTTTTAAAGAAACTATTGGGAAAATAAACAA
The DNA here is from genome assembly GCA_960531455.1 of Urophora cardui. NCBI lineage: Eukaryota > Metazoa > Arthropoda > Insecta > Diptera > Tephritidae > Urophora > Urophora cardui. Next base: position 114,892,627 of record OY482672.1, read on the forward strand.
ATGAAATAATACATACATATGTTTGTAAATATATTGACAGAGACAAGAAAACAAAGAAGACTAGTGTTTCCAGATTGTCGGAAAAATGCTTAAAAAAATATAAAAACTTTGAAAAAAAAAGTAGTTTTTTTATAAATCTTAAATTATTTTCATATGGTAAATTGCTATTTGACAAATGCTTTCGTCTCACATTTTGTCATAACGTAAGCAACGCAAGAATTGACGAACAGATAGAGAATGCCAACGCTAGACGAAATCGTATCGAGACGATTCGTTCGTCTGAGCTTCCGTTCGCAATACAGAATGAGGGTGTAAGTGTCGAACAATTGTTCATATGTATGTACATACATACATATGTTCGGGCTGAAACCGAGTAATCTACATTTGGACCCATTCGGGTATACAAATTGAACAATTAGTCTCTTCATATGACATGGAACAAATGCAATCATTTCACTCCATATAAAGGGATGTAAAATTGTTTTAGTCGCATGCTCCCTTGCGATTGATCTCCCGCATTAATCACATTTTTTGCAGGGATATGTATACATATGTGTGTTGGGTACAGGCAAGGCCGTATTTAGGGGGGGGGTTTGGGTGTTTGAACCCCCCACGAAATTCTGGCAGATAAATTTTACTTCTATCATATTCAAAGCTATATGTTGAAAACACTAGTTTACGAATAATTAATTTGAGAAAATACCAAGAATTTCAGGTATAGGGGAGGGCTGGTATGAACTTGCTGAGATAAAAACCATTTTCTTATGGTTAGGGTTTTGAGATAACGTAATTTTGAGTTTTTTTGGTTACAACTTCAATCAAAAATTCTTTTCGCTGAAGTTACAAAATACCCGCAAACCGTATCTACTCCGTTCGAAAGATATTTAAAGTACGCTTCTAACGACATACCACTTATAAATTAAATTATGTTACATTTCTAAAATTTTAGCATATTTCCTTATAACTTCATAAAGTCATGGCTGAAACTTCATTACTCGGGTTATATTAGTTTCTGAATTATAACATTTTGTGTGTTTTTCGAAAGATCCCATATATGGGATGTGTGCGTTTTTATATGTAGTCCGATTTCACCTATTTTCAATACTAAATTTTCAAAGTCACCATTTTTTGATTTTTTGCGATTATTGAAAAAAAATTGTTTTTTATTGGGGTTTTTATAAGAAGTTGTAAAAATCAGGAAAGTTTTATTCTTTTTAAAATTATTCTGTTTTATTGCAAACATTTTAAGCGTAATATTAAAAAGATGCGATAAATACTTTATTTTTGGCGATTTTTTCAAGTGAAACAAAAAGGATGTTTTATGGTCGAAAAACTCGGTTAGGTGACCCAACTATATGAAAACGACTTCACAGATAAAAGGACATTAGGAAGAAATATAAAGCTTCCCAAGCACTGTTTGCCAGCATAACACCAACAGTCTCAAAAATAAGCTGTTGCTGTTTTGCGAAAGTTATCATAATTTTTTGAGAACTTTTGAATTTCGATTTCCTTTGAAAATATCTTAAGTCGACGCGCAGAACAGTCGAATATATTTGTTTGTTTTTTGTGCTGTTGCTTTACTGTGTAATTTCAAACAGATCAGTCGACAGTAAAACACAGATAAACAGAATTTTAGTTTTAAGTGCGACTTTTTGAAATTGGTTTTTTTTTGTACATTACAATTTCGATTGTGTTCCCATAAATTAAAAAAAAAAAAACAATAACAACAGTGCTGTAAAAACTCGAAATTATGTTTGCCCTTTGCTGTGTTGTACAAATTTCCACAATACAGCAACAGTCGACTATAATTTTTGAAACTTAAGGCTGCGCAGATGCAGTACAGTAGAACTTTTTATTTTTTATACTTATGCTGCGCTGTTAATTTTTTAATTTTCAAATGAAAATGAAATTCAATGGAAATGAAAAAAAAAAGTTGAAAATAATTTCAAACCCTGCTCAAAAGCAAGGCTGCTCAACGAAATGAACAAAATAATTTTGTTTCAAAAAATATCAATAAAAAATATCCAAAAATTATTTTGTTTTGCTAATTATCAGAAACAAAATTTTTTCGTTTCAAAAATTATCAATAAATCTTTAATCAGAATAATTTTGTTTCGTTGATATCAAAAAAATTAACAAAAAATGTATTTGTTTTTATTCATGTATGTATGTATGTACATACATACAAACATATGTAAAATTTTTTTTCTTCATAGAAAATTATTGAAAAGTCAATTTTTTCGTTAAAATTTGAAACTATATTTTTTTTGAAATAATTGTTTTGATAATTATCAAAACAAAAAAAAATTGTTAATTTTTTTTGATAACAGTTGAAACGAAATGGATTTTGTTATGCTTTTTACGTTTATAAAATCGAATATTTCAACAGAAACAAATTTTTTTTTTGTTTATTGTTAAAAATAACGTTATTTTGCAGCCTTGCTCAAAAGACTAAAATAATGACATATCTATAAATTTTAAAAATCGGATGTCAAATAACAAAGTTCCAAAAAAAAAACAAGTTAGAGTCTCAACATAAGCTAAAAATCTTGAGGCGGACTTTTACAGCTGAAAAAAAAATATTATTTTTTTTTACTTGGATAACATCACCAAAAATAAAGTATTCATCGTATTTGTAATAAAACAGTCTAATTTTTAAATGAATAAAAGTTTCCTGATTTTTAAAACTTCTTATAAAAATCCTAATTTGAAAATCAAAAGTTTCATAAAAAAAATTTCTTCTAAATAGCACTTGAGAAACCAGATTTTTTTTTATTATTTTTATTTAGTGCACGAAATAAGTTATATATTTTTCTCAAAAAAAAAAAAAATTCACAACGATTTAACCCCCCACGAAATAAATTCCTGGGTACGGCCCTGGGTACAGGTAGACGCAAAACATCTAAACATAGATACGAGTATGTACGAACACATAATTTAAATGCATAGCATACCAGCGGCGAAAACGAACATGTTGCCGAAATGTGTTGCAGCCCCAAATTTGACGATTTTCGATGACAAATGATTTTACCGTTCGAAGAGGAAAACATCCCAGCAATCGATCACAACTGCAAGTGCAATTATTAAGAAAGGAGATAAATTTTGTGAGCTAATTCAATATTGAAAGCCAGGAAAATTAGAAACCCAGTGGGCGGCATCATTGTAGATTTGAGTTCCGGTTAACAGGTGGTGACGGTTATGCTATATATGTTTTTTTTTACGAGGAGGAAGCATCGAAAGCCTTTACCCCGTCAGTGTGGGACTCTAACCCGAACTAAACCTCCTACTGTCATCGTACCAAACCCTCCGGTACTACCGTCAAGCTACCGTCGGGAGGTGGGTTGAGCACTAGGCTCGCAGTCCGTAATGGTCGCGTTATTGCCCTCAGTCTGCCTTAGAAGGCTTCACCCATATGTTTTTTATACAAGTGGTCAGTGTTAGGTGGTCTGCGGAGGCCAAAGCTCCGTGCCACGCGCATTGACGGATGCAGGAGGCTGAAGTCCTGTACATATCCGTTCCACGCAAAGTATCTATGATTACCAGAATAATTACCAGAATAATATGACATGCCGCCGGTATATTTAGTCGCTGCTGGTTCGTCGTAATCTCTCTAGGCTCCTCAGTGTTTTCATCGTGCCTGCTATTATGTCACTCGCTTCAATCCACTTTGAACTGCTTTCTAGCATCTGCTTGACGAGCGACTCAGGTGAATAGTCACTTCCGCAGGTACCCCGAAATAAGTCCCAAATGAAATAAGACCCCAAAAAAAAATGAAATAACTCCCAAATATTTGCCATACAAATTGGGCCTTATTTCATTATGAAATAACTCCCAATGCATTGGGACTTATTTCATAATATTTTGTTGGGACTTATTTCATAATGAAATAACTCCCAAATGAAATAACTCCCAACGAAATAATAAATATGAAATATGAAAATATGAACAAACGAGAAAACCCTAATGCGTTTACATATGTATATAGGTAGTCAGTATTACGTGCAATATACATACATACATATGTACATATGTTTTCCATAATGTCATTTTTAATTTTAGATGAATATGTATGAATGTAATTACTTTTAATTTTCTTATCCCCATAGAATACATAATTTTTATCATCTTTTCCCGAACCTAGTTTGTGTGATTAACATAATAGGCGGTAAAGGACAATAACTTTGACGCTTTTAAGGCCAAGTTTCGTCTTGTTGTTGCGAAGCCTTTCAGGATAGATACAATTGAATGGTTTGGCAAAATCTGCAGTTAGATAAATTTGTTAAACTTGTTTTGCTAGTATTGAAAAACACTGTTATATTTATATTAGTCGGGTGCGAAAAAAGTCGGTCAAAGGCCTGATTATGTATCACGCACTCGAAAAGGAACCCTATCAGATCCTTGGCAAATATAGTCGAACTAGCCTATAGTGAACTTTAAATATCAAACACACAGCCGTATCGTTCTACTTTTGGTATATTTTAGTATGCAGATTATTGTGAATTTTCAATTTGAATTTTCTTTCTGTTACACATGTTTGTAACTGCGTGTTTCGAAAAATATTTAATTAAAGTGTAAAAATATGAGTCCCAAAATTATAAAAATAATATAAAAAAATGTATTCTTTATAATTTTTAATTTCTTTATAAAAGAAGTTTCCATACATATAGTGAAGTAATTTTCTAGTGCTGTGCGAATTTACTATATGGAAGTTCGACTATATTATGAACAGTGGAACGGAGAAAGGAGGAGATGGGCTGTAGCTGTATTTGAACGATCTGGAGAGCTTGATTCAGAAGCCCTTTTAGATAACCTCAAATGCAGATACCCCAGCTAATTTCTTGGAATACATTGTTTTGAATTCTATTTTTTTTTTTTTTTTTTTTTTGTAAAATACCTAACACACCCCATACTACATTCCCGCATATACAGAAACATTCATACACAATAAAACTACCGATGTAAGTGCACACACCTAAACTGATATCACATTTTACGACACTTAAATGTCAATCGGCCGTTTGCTCCTTTATGCATAATAAGTATTTTATGATCAGCAACAAGACTCATTACCACTTAAAAATATGTTTGTACAGGCAATGTTTATACACTGTACATTAGAGTGCGTTTAAAATTCAAATTAACGATATTTTACTGTATCACCCCCTCAATCTGTAGTAACATGGTCAAAGATATCACACATCAATTTTGGTACCGATTGGTGGCGATTAAGGCGTGGCGCATTGAGCTCAAAATTCAGAAAACTGTATGAAGGGTGAAAAAATCAAAATATTTTTTTAAATTATATTATACCCAAAATTAATACTTATATACCCAAGGATAGCAAATATAAATTTTGGTTCCGATTGCTGACGGTTTAGTGGTGTTTTAAAGGGGTCAATGTTCAGATTGCCATAGAAGACTTACATACATTTTTAGTGTCGCATATGGTAATCTAAACTCTGACCCCCTTAAAACACCAGTAAACCGTCATCAATCGGGACCATTGGGTCCCGAAGTATTAATTGGGTATAGAAGTATTAATTTTGGGTATAATATAATTAAAAAAAATATTTTGATTTTTCGAACCTTCATAAAGTTTTCTGAACTTTGACCTCAATGCGCCAGGCCTTAACCGCCACCAATCGGGACCAAAATTTATGTCTGCTATCTTTGACCATGTTACTACAGATTGAAGGGGCGATACAGTCTTTTTATGAACTTTTAAATCTTTCATACAAATTAAACCTACCCTACTGTACATACAATACCTACATTTGTATGTATTGCACATTATACATACATATGTATGGACAAGTGTCCGTGCATAGAAAATGGTGTTGAAGAGTTGGAATGGCATTAATGTTGCAGGTGAATGTTGCTGACGATCGCATGCACATTTGAGCAGCGCCCATTAAATGAGTGTAAATCAATACTACATAATGGAAAACAAATTGAGTGCGCAATAACAAAAAAAAATAAACAGGTAAGGAAGCCTAAGTTGGAGTGGAATCGAACATTAGATACTCAGCTACATATACCCAGCAAACACAGTCTCTAACGTTAGAAATTTTGTCGAGATTACCTTAGATAACTAGTGTAATTCTCTATATATTCTCAAATCGATAACTAAGGTTGAAAACTACACTAGAATTCGATTAGCGAGTGATTAGAGAAGCAGCCAAATCTCACGCCTTTTATCAATTCTCAATATATTTCTGTGATATATTGAATATATGTACATACATATATTGAAATTAGATACTAAAAAATGGTAAAGTTAATATTACCGTAGTACAATGTTTTCCATTAAAAAGTACAAGAAGTACCTTTAATTTAAATAATAAGACTGAATTTTTTTTAAATTTCAGTTCTTATAAATGTGGTAAACATATACATGTCAATATATAATATAATCATATACAATTTAGGCACATATTGCGTTAATAAAATCTAAGCAATGAAAAAATCATGTAAAAGGAGACAAAGCTTTGTTTTTCATTTCAATTGGAAGTATTTGCAAATTCTGATTAGGATCTCATTAGAGAACTACATTAGAATTCGATTCGAGAATTATAATTTTCTCGATTTGAGAATTAGGTACCCTTTTGTTTGAGAACGCTATGATTCTCGATACATTTTCGAGTCGTCCTCTAACGTTAGAGGTTTGAGAATGAGGCTAGTTCTCGAGTCATTCTCAAATCGATAACTAACCTCAGTGTTTGTTGGGTATGCTTCCATTGCTTGTTTGCGTTTGTTGGAAACACGGTTTATTTTTATATACGCCCTGTAGGAAACTCAATAACTAGTGAGCAAAATTTCTAGTTCCGAACTAGCGAAAATGTGTCAAAAAGGAACTAGCTCCATTGTAGTTAGACTCTTACCAGTTCAGAAGGAGTGAATTGAGTGACCATTATAAGACACACTTTGATTTGTATGCAATTTCGAAGTGACAAAACTTCTATGAAAATTTATCGTTCGTTCAATTGCCGTCGGCTTTGTATATTTTTCCAATTCTCAGATGTTTAGTGAAGCGTTTTATATAAAGAGTTTTCTATTTGCATCTTAACTTGTATGAAATGAAATGTTCCCCTAATTATGCTTTTCCGATCACTCAGGCTTTTTTTTTATTTTCTTACTTTTTTAAATATTTTTGTGAATTTTTATTAAATCCGCTTCGACACCGACAGGATTCAGACGCCAGGTTGATTGTCACACGCGTTAGCCAGTGGACCATCGCGCCACATGAAGTGCGTCAAAGGCTGCACTTAAGAGGCAGATGTAAAACTGTAGAATTTGTAGGTACTTGTAGCTAGTTCAGAACTATCGAATTTGTGCCAATAAACGAACTAGTGTAAACTGTAGAATTTAGTACTAGTTCGGAACTATCGAAAATGTAGTGCAGAGAGTGGCAATTGACACCGCCTAGGACATCGTTGATAACCCGCAAAATAGATTTAGCTCGCACTAGTAGTGTCGAAAAATTTACTAGAAGCGACCTAGTTCGGAACTAGAGATTTTCCCTACAGGGCAGTGGCTCACAGACGTATTTTGCATATTGCATTTTTTGAGAAAACATTGGAAATTCGCCTAAAAGTTTCTAATATGATATTATAGCTGAAGCTTCACACTACACAAACACATTCATTAAACAACAAAATTTTTTTCATCTTTAATATAAAATATAAACAAATTCATACATTTTTCAAGTATTTTGCATTTTGGTAATTTTGGTGAACAAATACATCTACAAGCTGTTTAATATTTTTAATGAAGTTCATTCTTTTTCGAAATGGATTCCAAGGTCTTAGTGATGGATCCTATTAATTTTTGAAAAAAATGCCGGTGTTATTTTGTCTCATTCTTCGGGCAAAACAGCTTTCAGGTTGTTTTTCGGGTAAATCTTCGGTTTTCTCACATAGTCTTCAAGATGTGACCAAACATTTTATGTGGAACTTATATCAGAGCATTGAGGACGAGTTGAGAGATATTTTGTATTTAAAAGTTTTCACATTTCAACATCATGAGCGGTAAAAGTAAAATCATCACACTAAAATATTGCTCAGTTTTTGACTGTTAATCAACACCAAGCAAATGACTACACATCTAGAAATGTATGTATACATATTCAAATCCATCGAACACTTCATACATACATACATACATATGTTTAATGTATCTTATATTTTTTTCATTTTGATTTTTCCACCGATCTACTTCTGTTGGTGCATTTAAATTTTAATTTGAAGTGACGGCGCGCCGACAAGCCGCCAAGGAGATCACCGCCACGACTAGAGCATCGGATGTGCTGACTTTGGTTCCCTCTGTTTGAGGATTATGATGCTCCAACTGATTTTGTGTCTGTTGGGTCTTATTCTGTTCGTTCTCTTTTCTGTCTAAATCGCGCTTTAAGCCGTTTATTTGGGGCGCCGCACCGCTGCCATTTAGACTGCGGCGATGATGATGATGGCGATGGCCAGCCACTGGAACGCAATGAATTGGTGCGTTGAAATTACCTGAAGGTGTTTTACTTTTAATAAGAATGATTACCTTTTAATTAAGGGTTACCAGAGGCGTTAGAAAATGAAATAAAAACAAAAGGAAACTAAAAATCCATAAACGGTTGAGGTACAAACACTGAGCGTTAAATGGTTCAATGCAGTCGATCTGTGTCTAAGCTAGAGAGAAGGGGTTTGGTTTTCTCTTATCAAGAAAAAAAAACGTCGATACTGTATATAATGTATGTACGTAATATAATAATACAATGGCGCAGATATAACTCTGACGAGTTTTAAGGCCGAGTTTCTCTTTTCATTTCGAGGCGTGCTCCTTAATTTATGTTCTTCCCACTAATCGGGTGGCCCTACACTTTTATGCCGCCTCGAATGGCGAATGCATTTCTTGTAATAAACTCGGAGGGTATGCCGCCCACTGCCGAGGGGTTACTGCTATTTCTAAAAACCCGATAAACTAAATTATGTGCATTATAGAAAAAATGTATTGTTCGTAGTCGATTTGCTAATATGATTTTGATTTTTGTTTATTCTTCCATTGAATAGATACACCATGTGAGTCTAATTTCCAAACAATTAAATTAGTACTTACATATGGGACATTCCATGAGAAAGTTAACCTTGAACCCAAATCCCATTTTCTATATACATAAGTATGTAGGAAATATTTGGATAAAAGGTTTGTAAACATTTGTAATAAAGCTTGACTCAGACGATGTAGCGAGTGAATGGATCGATTCTGATTCTGAACCTTTAGCACCCTTCGTAAGTTTTTGAAGTACTTAGAATTCGCACAAGTCCCACCCGTTACACTGCTCTGAAAAAAAAACGTTGTAAATCTAAAGACTTTCGCTGTTAAATCAACTACTTTCCGCATTTGAAATGTGCCCAACAACGCTCCGTTGTTGTTTCAAAGGTGCGAGCGTTGTTGATTTAAGTCAATAACGGAGATTGTTGGAAAAAATTTTCACCTAAAAATAAATTTTTGTTTCCATTTTACTCTTCATCTTCTCTCCGCCCGGGTCCCAAGCCTTCGCTTGTTCTCCTATTCTTCTCTCCTTCATATCATTCACTGGTTGCTATCTTTATTTCTTATTCTGATTTGTCTTCTTTATTTTATATTCTCCTCCGGATTCGAACCATGACATCAACCTGAATTTCTATCCAATCATCACATAGTGGAACATTCAACATTATATTGAATTGTAGTAACCTATTTATACTTCCATTTCCTAAAAAGGAATCCATGAATTATTTGAATCATTGTAAAAACAAAATTTAAAAAAAATTGTTCTCATTAGTTTTGTTTACAACGGAAACTGTTGGGTCAAATACTTTTGCCTTTAAATCAACAACGGGGAGAAAATTGTTGCTAAAAATAAACTTTTGTTTGGATTTTTCTCTTCATCTTCTCTCCATCATTATTTTTTTTGTTGGTTTTCTCACAAAAAAATATTTTCTCACAAAAAATTTTTTAAAAGCAAGCAAGTTTTTGAAACAACAACGCCCGTTTTTGAATAAATTGTTGGACCAAAAACTTTGCTGTAAAAACAAATACTTTTGCTGTTGAATCAAAGACGGAGATTCAACAGCCGAAAGTTGTTGGTTTAACGACGGGTATTTTTTTCAGAGTGGTTACACTAAAGTTTTGGATTATAACAACAAAAACAAAAAACAAGTAAATTTTTTATGTTTGTATTATTTCGAGTACCTATAATGCTCATATCGACGCTTGTCAGTGGAGACTTGCTTCATACCTGCAAATTTACGTTAAAACCAGCAAGCGTACAAGAACCAAACGGCAACTTAAATGAATAGAAGAATTTCGCTTTCACTCTTCACCTCAGATGTTTTCTTTTTTTTTTTCATTAGTCAATTCCTTGCACATCTACTTGCCGTTTTGTTACGAAATTTTGTATTGTAGTTTTACATGCTTTGTGTTTTAATGTCGATTTTTATAGTACCATCAGCCTTTAATGCCTAAACTTGGTTGATCGATGAGACATGAAAATTAGTGCGATGCCGCGCCTCAATGCCGAGGAAAGGTTCGCCAAAATCGAGTACGAAAACAACAGCAATGACTAAAACATCCACACCAGAGGCCTGCCTAAAAACAAAGACAAAACCAAAACAACAAAAAAAAACAATAACAATAACAAAAGCAAAAGTAAAAAAAAAAACAAAAAACAAATCAAAGACAAAAACAGAAAAAACAGAAAAAACAACAAAATAGTAACAACGAAAATATCTACAAAAAAATTATAAAAAACTTTAGTCGCATTTTAGTCCCCAGAAAATCAGAAAGGGAATGAAATCCAATTTTGGAACTGTTTACCCTTCAATCTTCATGAATACTCGTTATTCGCCCTTTATTTCATTCATTTATTCATTCATTTCATCATATTTAAAGTGCAGTAAGACTTAGTCTTTTCTTTGCACATATTTAAAAGGTGTTTACAGAGATTCATCTTAAATTTAAACTTATGCTAACAGTAATATAAAACATTACAACTAAGGTTTTTCGGGAGGGGAGAGGAGGGTTTGGAAACTAGGAGAAGGTTATTGCTTGAAATGATCTGTTACTGCCGTTCTGAAGCATCCATATGACTTAATGCATTTTATTGAGTTAGGTAGAGAATTCCACACTCTCACAGCACTAACAAAGAATAATCTAGAGGCCACCACTGTGTTATACGCAGGCAGTACGATGTTGTGAGGTCGCGAGGGTTGAACAAATTTAAGTTTTTCATAGAGATATGCAGGTCTTTGGTATTTTATTATTTTATATAAAAATAAAACTTTTCGGACATTAAGGTATGTTTCTATGCCAAACCCAAGTATATTTTTTGCGTATGGCGATATGTGGTCAAACTTTCTTTTGCAATATACGAATCTTGCTACATTGTTTATAGTCAACCCCAATTTATTTTTGGATTCGCAGTCTAAATCCCCATATACGGTTTCAAAGTAGCTAATTTGAGGCACAATCAGGGCCTTTACTAATTAAAGTTTTATATTAATGGGTAGACAGTAACAGATATGCCACAAGTTTCTTAGGGTGTTGTATATTTTTTATATGCTATACCGGATATGATGTGCACATGTTAGCCCAGAGTTAACTTTATAGCCAAGACTAGTGACTATATACTGATATTGTAAATTTTTTCCATCAAGGGTCATAGGCGACAGCCCACTGAGATCTACGGAAACGAAGGATATTGGCAGGACCTGTGTTTTTTCCGCATTCAAGCAAAGGCCATTCGTTTTGGCCCAAACCGATATTTTATCAAGGTCCTCATTTAATCTAAACACAAGATCTTCACTAAGGCCGATCGCTCGTGATAAATAAATTTGTGTGTCGTCAGCATATAGATGTATGGATGAATTTTTACAGCAATGTACTATGTCGTTAATAAAAGCCGTGAATAGTATAGGACCCAAGATTGACCCTTGGGGTACACCGTAGCCTTTGCGAGAGATAACTTTCCATTAGTTTGATTGAAGTTGAGTCAAATCCGAAATAATGTTTAAGTTTTACAAGTAAAATACTTTAATCATTTTTTATTTAACAGTGATTCAGTTAGTTCTGTGTACATTAATATTTTAGTGAAAGTGAGATGTTTTGAGAGTTCAATGCAGTCCTCTGATCAGCATTTTCCACGGTAATAACTTAAAGGCGATGACGAAAATAGTAATAATACATGACATGGATACATAAATACTTGCAGAAAGCCTTTTACATGTACATACAAACATACATATGTACACAATTGTAAAAAAGTATAAAACCGTTTATAATCAATACTTGTACTAAATATTTTTGCAGTACATTGGCTCGTAGACTGCGACGCCAAGGAATGAAAGCATGTCGTGGCACAAATTTCAAGTGTTAAATGAAAACGGAAGTGCAAATTATAATGTGACCCAACCAGCCCTAAGAATGGTGCCGTTGTCTATATGCCGGCCTGTCTGCTTTCAGATCTATAAATGTACCTATGTATATTGAGTATATGTATGTAAGAGTGAATATGCCTAGGCCTTATTTACGAATTATTACAGAAGATTTAAAGGATTATGAAATAAGGCCTGAAAAGTTTAAGGGAAGCTAGGTTGTATGGCGTAAGGGTTAAAGTAAGGCTGATTTTCCTGCGATGATGTCATCAGGCCATAAGGAATACTCTCTCTCTGAGAGCAGAACACACCTTATTTATAAGGCTTATCCGGATTCGAAACACGCTTTATTTAAGACCTTATTAAGGCCTGATAATCTGACATTATGTGGTGTTTTTATACCTTATTTATGCCTTATTGATAAGGTATTTTTTCTTTAGCTGCATAATACACTTTCTTTGATTAATTTAAGCGTTGCAAATTAATTACAAAAAATATATTCTGCTAGGATTGAAACGTTATTATTCATACATTTATATATATATATGTACAAATATACATATATGTATGTACAATGTACATGTGCATATATGTATATATCGGAATGAGATAAGCGCGCGCACTTAAACACTTAACACTTGATTGCATGTCAGTTGAAAATGGACGCTCGTCACATATTGTACTTTGTTCATAAAAACTCAATTGCCTTTCACTCTCTTTAGGATATGTTAAAATTAAGTATTAAAACGTTTGGAGTAGAGAGAATAAGTGCATAGTGAGTGTAATACACATGTATAGCAGCAAGCAGCGCTGCCAGCGTATTCCAGTTTAACAACTTAGCATCAGCTTAGGCTTATGAGTCTGTTTTCTGGGTGTGTAAGCTGAGCCAGTTGGGTTTGTCGAAGGAAGGATTTGTGTATTACAGAAAGAAATACACATACAATATATGTATATTTTCGCACAAAGTGCAAAGTTGAAAGTCTTGCCAAGTATTTTCACCTCATTTGATTGCACCATAAGTGTTTATGATAAACAAGCAGCGCAGACATAATGAATGACATGGAAAAGCTGTTTACATACCTACTCATCCGAGCTTCAGGTGCATGCATTCTTACACACCCACCTGAAAATACTTGAACAGCACATAAGTATCAACGGAAAGTATTTTATTAAATCACTTTCACTAGTATGGGTACCTATCTCAAGTAAGAGATCATGGGCAGAAATCGTGGGCTAGAACCATCGATAATTTTTCAATGAATGGGCAAGCCCTAGTTGGCCTAGTTCACTTGGTAAATGCTTGAAGTAGGAATCTTCCAATAATTAAAGGTTTTTTTTTAAGTGAGAAAGTTTTCAACGACCAATAGAACTTTTCAGAAACTTTAAGGGGGTTTTGTCATAGCAATAATTTTTTATAGGGACAATGAAAGGGAAAAATATTACCCATACATTGCTCCATGCAGGGATGGAGATTAATATTGACAAAATAGCGAATATCTATTACTTCTTGCTTGTTTAGTAAAAAATGCCTTAATTTACAATAAGGCTAAATGTTCAGGAAAATTATTCGTCATAAAATTTCTGTAGGGGTCTCTCTCCTCAGAAAAAATCTTTGCAAAATTAACCTAAAAATCCAGAGGGAGCGAAAACCTTGTATTCCTCGGAATGTTAAATGTGTATTATTCGTAGTCCTACTGAAGCGATTGATATACTCCTTTTGCAAAAGATTAATGATTAACATTGAGTTACATTAAGGTGGTATAAACTAAGTACTGGGTGGAAGTGACCCCAGACTAGGGATCGGAACATAAATACTGAAAATATTAAACAAATAAATTTTAAGGACATCTAGCGACTCCCCAAAAAAAATATTTCCAGAAATGTTTTCGAAAACGAAATCAAATGAGGCGAAATTTTTTTGGCGATACGCTCTAATGCACATATCGTCGTTTAAAGTGCAAAACCGCGTATCGACCAAGTACAAACCGCGTAAATTTCATTTTTGCCAAAAATAAGATTTCCCCAAAAACACATTCATGGGGTCCGATCCCATCCATTTATACAACAAATTTAACATTAGAACAACGGAAATTTTTGGGCTCTTTTTCCAATTTTCAATTTGATGCACACAAGAACTTCACTTGGAAAAGTATTAATAGCGAACAACTGCGAAGGCAATTAGCTTGCTTGTTTACCCATCGAACAATACAAAATACAACAAAAGCAAGGACGACAAAAAACTTTAAAAACTACAACGAACAGCAACAGATCTGGGCTTGGCAAAAAAGGGAATCACAACTTTTATTACTACAAAAGACATCATAAAGAACAACAAAAAATGAGCTAACTTCAGTCCAGACCCAAACATAAAATCATACATATGTATGTACTAGAGATGGCAAATATTTGGCGTACCTGTGATTTTGTCACCGTTCCTCAAGTCATTGGTCACTGCCGTGACTGATTTCCAAGATCACGGTGACAAAATCACGTTTTTTGAAAGCATGAAAATTTCAGTTTTCAAAAATTTATAGTTTTTTTTTTGTTTTTTTTTTTTATAATTTTTAAATAATGTTTTAAATTGATTTCAATTGATTTTTAGGGAACTAAGTAAAATGGCAGCCGTGGTGCAGTGGGTAGAGTGCTCGCCTGCTATACGAGAGGTCTCGGGTTCAAACCCCAGTGCGGACAAACACAAAAAAAAATTTATAATTGATTAAATCCCAATTATCGGGGTTTTAGAAATAGCGGTCACCTCACGGCAGGGGCGGGATGCCCTCTGAGTGTATTTCGTTCATGAAAACGCTTCTCACAAAAAATGCATTCGCTGTTAGGAGCCGGCTTAAAACTTTAGGTCCATCCAATTGGTAGGAAAAACAAAAGTAAAGGAGCACACCTCGAATTGAAATAGAAGCTCGGCCATAAACCTCGTCGGAGTTATAATAGCGCAAGTGTATTATATTATTATTATATGCAGCTATTTTCCAATTTATATCAATTTTGTTTTATTAGGAAAAACTTTTATTTCACACTAAAAAAGCATCTTGAAAAGCTTAGCTGGGCTTGAAGAATATAATTCGATTAAACACATTTACTTATTTACTTTTATTAAAAACTGAATAAAAGTCTTGGTTCCTGTCAGGAACTCTAAGTCACTGTCACTGAAAAAAATAACAATGACTAAAAAGTCACAGTCACGAATCACTCCGTTCCTCAAAAATCACGGGATCGCCAATCTCTAATATGTACAGTATGCATGCGTACATACATATATCCACATGTAAATCCATACATATTTATGTATGTAACTTTGTATACAAGAGCTATAAAAAGTCGCCTAAGTTAGCCACCATTGGCACATACACATGTGTGTGCGCACCAGTGTTCTGCTTCGAGTAAGGTTTTCGGCTCATCGATCTGACACAGTGCAATGCAACTCATACACATGATGTTTACTATTTCATTTCTTTATTCTTGTTTTCATTAATACTTTTTTATTTAATTTTTAATATTAAATTAGAAAAATTAATATATGAAAGGAGAAACTTCGTGCTTACGTATTATGTAAAATATTTTCATTTCTTAAAACTGACTTTAAAAAAGCACATTGTCTATAAGCGCAGGAGCTAGGCGGTTGCGCTTTTCGACTATTATATTACCAGCAAGTGAAAATGTGCGCTCACTTGCTGCACTGCTAGCTGGAATGGATAATATTTTAAGGGCAAAATTATAAAGAGTTGGAAACTCATTTTTATGATTTTCCCACCACTGCATGGCATCAAAATTATTTTCGAAGGCTGTTTGCCAATCGGTAACATTTTTCTCTATGGCAAAATTAGGTAGGAAATTTTTGCCATGTTGAAAAAAAAACCTATTTTGCTGTGCCAAACGGAAGAGAAAATTTTGACAGTTACAAAGATACACATTTGGGCAAAACGGGCAACGATACAATTTTAAACCGTAAAATGGATATAATTGTTGATGGCAGTAAGTATTAATGGAACAGAAGAAATGTATTCATGTAACGATTTGATGTTATTTTGTATTTAAATATTTGTGTTACTTATATGTGTATGTATTTAAAAAATGTCAAAATTTTACCTAGCCCATGGTATAAAAAATACAGGTATGTGCATTGTCACTGTGACGCTTTCTTTTTGATTAAAAAGCAGATTTTTGAAGTTTGATCTTATTTCAGTTTTGGAGTATAGCCTGGTATAGCGATGCCAGACTTTTATTTTTTGAATGCTTAGATTTTTGTTTGAATGTTTGGGTATTTCAGGAATCAAAGGACAGAAAGAGAAAGTGAAAATACTTAGAAAGGGCACTAGTGAGCAGATATATGGAACTTTCGGTAGCTCCTCTTCGCTCACTCCACAAATCTTCATCCACTCTCCGCGAATAAAGGGTATCGTCGGAAATTGGAAAAATTTTATATCACCGTCTTTGCAGCGATATTTGGTATTATTGCACCGCGGAAATAAGCAACTCATATTGGTAAAATCTAGGGTACATATTTTTTTGTAATTGGATTGGACATGCAACAATTTTGAGATTCACACAACGCAATTCCAAATAATGGCACATTTTCAAAACCGCGTTTCAAAAATTGAGGAAATTTTTCGAACCAATACCGCGAATAATAGGTGTTAGTGCTTTATAACTCTATGTACCTACTAAAGTTGATTATACCTTTCATAACCACGAAATGGATTATAACTTTGTTTTGTTGAAGAAAAGTTTTCACGTACGCCTGCAAAACCGCTTACGTTTTGAATAAAAACAGTTTTTACTGTCTCCTGTAAAATTTGGGTGGCAGCAGATACGCGGTATTGCACTTCATGCGACGATGTGGAGTTATAATAGATCAATCTCCAAAACCTCCCCAAAATATATACCAGAGTGATCACAAAGCCTAAATTAAAACTGATCGTAACTATTAAACTAAATTAAAAACTCACCGAGAATACCGGGAAGGGGCTACTTTGTAGTACGGCTAAACTGATATTCCCCCCAGTAAAAATCGGAAATTAATCTATTATGAATCACTGATGAAATTCACCTATGACTGAGGAGGCATCAGTGAGTACCTTCAAATAAAGACTGCTGAATTTTCCATATACGATATACATACGTATGTAAATAGGTTGCTTTCCTCAGAACAAAAAAAAAAAAAAAAAACAAATAAATAAAAATTGTACTCAGTTATGACGACAGTGATGAATATCAACAAAGAATCATCAATGATCATTCAACAAATTTACTGCAGGATTGTGTAATTTTTTCAAACTGAAAAAATTTTTTTCAATTCAAATTGAAAAAATTCGTTACTATGAATACCATGGTTACAATTTATTTTTAAAACAAAGAAGTGAAAAATGCAATTAATGGAGGATTTTTATCAGTGAGTATGGCAGCACGAAATGTCATAATCTGCTTAATTGTCAGGTGGTTAATATGGCGACGAAAACTTGACGTTTGTTTTACCTGTATTTTTATACCATGACCTAGCCCAATGGACGATCAAATCCACCACGAATACTGTCAAAATTTTACTCCCTTATGTCAAAATTTAATTTTTTCTACCGATTGGCACACGGCCGAATTGTACAAATTCATTAATTTGACACCCGTTTTCGTCTTCAATTTCACAAAAATCTTCCCACACTTCACTGCGGCCTTTTCTTTTATTAGATTTTTTGTAAACACCACTTTTAAGTTTTTCGTACAGTCGAATGATCGTATAAACATGCAATGATCGCGATCGATCAACTGATCGTTCGGTTCGTTATAGTATGTACATATGTATACTCGTGCGATCATACAGCGGTCGTATCGTTCAACCTGTATATATGTTTGTTTCAAACCAAACCGTTCGATCGCTGTGTTGTTTAGTATGAAAGCATACAAACGAGCTGTAGCTCGTACGTTTACGGTTTGCCGGGTATCAAACGTACGTACACAATGCGTTGTATGCTATACCCGAACTTCAAACTGATCGAAGCAGAACTCTGGTGCGCACTAAACGAAGACAATTTAATTATTTATGCAACATAAACTTGTTCATGATGGGCGAACTTTTTCTAATTTGCCACTTTGATGGGGTTTCGATGCGGCCGAAGTTAATATAATAATAATATAATTTTAATACAACGGCGCTATTATAACTCTGACGAGTTTTATGGCCGAGCTTCTCTCCCAATTCGAGGTGTGCTCCTTTTTGTTTTTCCTACTAATTGGGTGGACCTACAGTTTTATGCCGGCTCCGAACGGCGAATGCATTTTTTGTGAGAAGCTTTTTCATGGCAGAAATACACTCGGAGGGTATGCCGCCCACTGCCGAAAGGTGACCGCTGCTCTTAAAAACCCCAATAATTGGATTTTTACTAATTAGAAAAAAAAATTTTTTTTGTCTGACTGGGGTTTGAACCCGAGACCTCTGGCATAGTAGGCGAGCACTTTACCCACTGCACCACAACGGTCACAACGGCCGAAGTTAATGCAACATCAAAATGCCAAAAAAATTTCAACAGAGCAAATAATCATTGAGGTGCCGCTGTGCTGTATTGGGTAGAGTGCTCGCCGGCCATGTCAGATTTTGCAAGTTCGAGTCATGCCCGGACCAACACCAAATGACAATAATTAATTTCTCTAATTATGTAATTAAATTCCAATTATACTATAATAATTATTGGTGTTTTAAAAGAAGTGGGCGGTCACCCCCCGGCAGTGGGGGGCATACCCTCTGAGTGCATTTCTGCCACGTAAAAAATATTCTTAAAAAAATACACCGTGTGGCCACACAATTGATAAGAAAATTTGGAGAGAAGCCTGGCCTAAGCCTCGTTAGACTTATATTCGCGCCCGTGAATTATATTCTATATTAAATAATCGTTGAATATTTATTTATTTATTTATTTATTGATTTTAGTACATATACATATGTATGTTTACATAGGTTGCAAAGCCTTACAGACTAGATGTAATATTTATTTGTATTAAGGCACTTCAATTCAATCCTTACAGACTATGAGATAATAGTAACTTAGTACTGTTTATTATTATAATACACGAATATTATTTAATACATTACACTAGTTTACAGCAAAAAAAAAAACAACAAAGAAATTAAGGCATAGGAGAGAATTGGCATGAATCCACTGACCTCAAACTATTTTACATATTTTTATTTTTTTATGGTTAGGTTTTTGAGATAACGGTAATTTTATTTATTTTTTTTTTATATAACTTGATTCAAAAGTTATTTCCGCCAAAGTTACAAGTGCGATAATCGCAAGCAGTGCCTTGAAAGACAATTAAAATACGCTTCCAGATTTTTTGCAATTTTTTTTTTTCTTAATTTTGATTTTACCAAGATCCGATGCATGCTTTAATACTTAATTTGGATTTTTTTTAAGTGAAACAAAAAGGACATTTTATGGACGAAAAAGTCCGCCCCTAAATTTTAAGCTTATGTTGAGAGAGTTTCGGGATATTTTTTTTAACACGCTTTTATTAGCTTCACCTGTATGTATGTATGTATGTATGTATGTATGTATGTATGTATGTATGTATGTATGTATGTATGTATGTATGTATGTATGTATGTATGTATGTAACTTCATCCCATCCTAAAAGTTGCAAACGTTTAACTCAATTATTATTTTTTTGAAACATTCACTTTACTTTTATTGTGTTCTCTCCTCTATTATTTCTATTCACCTCCGGATTCGAAACGCGACATCAACATGGGATTCAACCCAACGACACCATATAGTGGGACATTCAACATTATATTCCATGCTTCATTGAGGCTTTTATGTTACCTCTCTTCAAAATAGCCTCTATGAATTTCATTCAATTCACTCCCGTATGCAAGCCAATAACAGAGAACGTAGATGAACAGAGAAGTTGCAACTACGAATAATCGTGGAAGCCAGAGACACAACAAAATTCTGTTAGTGCATCTGGTGAATAAAAAATTTTAATTCAACACAGCTGGCTGTTAAAATAACAGAAGTAGAGCGAGTTCGTCTGTAGAAAGGAATGTTATTATACTCAGCTGTACTAGTACACAGAGTATTATAGTTTTAATCACATAACGGTGGATTGTAACAGAATGAAATAATCGAGATAGATATAGACTTATATATATCAAAATGATCAGGGTGAAAAGAGAAATCGATTGAGCCATGTCCGTCCGTCCGTCCGTCCGTCCGTCTGTCCGTCTGTCCGTCTGTCCGTCCGTCCGTCTGTAAACACTCTAACTCGCGCAAAAATTGAGATATTTTGATGAAATTTGAAATGCAAGTTGGTATCGACACTGGGACGGTTGGTATTGAAAATGGGCGAAATCGGACCATGACCACGCCCACTTTTCCTATATAGAAAAAATCGGAAATCTGGTATCTCAGCCACTAATATAGCTAGAGTGATGAAATTTTACCCACGTGTTGAGCTCAGGCCCCTAAGAAGAAATTTGATGGAATTTTGGAAAATGGGCGGTGCCACGCCCACTTATTAAGGGGCAAATATTGAAAGTTTTATGAGTCATAACTCAGAAACCATTGAAGATATATCAATGAAATTTAGTACGCGTGATATATGTACTTAGGCAAATGTTTGGACGAAAAATTTCCAAAATCGGTTGACGACCACGCCCACTTTTATATATGGGTCTTATAAAGTGACCTAATAAAAACATTTTAAGCGATATCTCTGTCAAATATAAAGATATATCATTAAAATTTTATGGCAGGAGTCTAACTACGAACATAAGACAAAAACCGTAAAAATTTTGGAAAATGGGCGTGGCACCGCCTCTTTTTAGAAGCTGGAATATACGAGATTTCTGAGCCCATAACTCGACAAATAATTGATATATAATGACGAAACTTGGTGTGTACACTTTTATTACTTGTGGTAATACATGTTAAAAATTTTAGCGAAATCGGTTGACGACCACGCCCACTTTTAAATATGGGTATTATAAAGTGGCCTAATAAAAACATTTTAAGCGATATCTCTGTCAAATATAAAGATATATCATTGAAATTTTATAGCAGGAGTCCAACTGCGGACATAAAACGAAAACCACAAAAATTTTGGAAAATGGGCGTGGCACCGCCTCTTTTTAGAAACAGGAATATACGAGATTTCTTAGCCTATAACTCGACAAATAATTGAGATATTATGACGAAACTTGGTTTATACACTTTTATATCTTGTGTTAATAGACACGAAAAAATTTATTGAAATCGGTTTATGACCACGCCTACTTTTTAACAAAGATATTTCTGGAACACCCTTTGGGAATTTGTAACGTGACATCTTTGTAACTAGAGTCATAAAGGAGTGAAATTTTGCACAAAGAATAATATTCATATGCTTAGTTGGATGACTGATAAAAATGTTGAAAATGGACGTGGCTACGCCCACTTTATGCAGCACTTGCTTTATAGAAAGTACCTACACCGTGTTTCCATCAAACGCAAACAAACAATGAAAGCATACAGCTGAGTATCTAATGTTCGATTCCACTCGAACTTAGGCTTCCTTACTTGTATTAAATTTCTGTACATCTGCTGATATGGCTCATTATTCCTCCCATACACCAATTCCATCGATGCAATAATTTCCCAAAACCGCTGGTGTTTTAACTATTTTCTTATCGAATTTGAATTATAAACAAATTAAAAATTAAAAAAAAGATCAATTAAAATTAATTTCAATTTGACTTTACTGGGACTCGAACCTGCGCATCAATGCATTTTCTGTATTAAAAACCATACAACAATGCATCAGTTTGCTACAACCGGTGAGTATTTTTACAATTTCCACATCTATTTTTAATTATTTTAAAATTTTCGAAATTTTGAAAATGTAAAAACATTTTGTTGTCCATTTCATCTTGTTGATGGCCATCCCATTAACTTCGTTGATGAGCAACGATCAACCATCTCTATACCTATGCCAATGAAATTTAATTGTCACCCTCTCTGAACAAATAGATGATGCATCAATACATATTTACATGTATGTACATCTATTGAGCAATAATAAATTGGTGGCTGCATCAAAACCCTCACCATTCATCTTGGTGTATCGGGGCACAGCAGCTGCTAGACTCTGATGACTGATCAACGGAAATCCTACTGTCCCCCAAACATATCAAAAAACAACAATAACAATATTGTTGTGTACACAAAAGCATCTATTGAATTATAATTTTTTAATACATAAATATATGCACATAGAGGCGCAGGTTCGAGTCCCAGAAAAGTCAAATTGAAACTAATTTAAGTTGATTTTTTTAATTCTTAAATTTATTTATAATTGAAATTCGATAAGAAAATTTTAAAATTACTTTGCTGTTTTAGGAATTTGGTGCATTGGTGAAATCGGTGTATGTGAATAAAACTAAGAATATCAGCAGATCTGCACAAATGTAAAGTAACATTCCATTCTACAGCGCGCTGCTAATTTTTTCAACTTTTCTCTCAAATCTGTAATTCACCATCACTCAACTCTGGTAACGTTAACAGGATGCAATAAGCAAAAGCAGAAAAAATGCAAAGACAACTAATTGCTGGAAGTAAAATGAAATCCCCCAAATCGCGTTGCTTTGCTTAACTATACAAGCAAACACGGCTCAGCTGAAAACTGAAGCGAATGAATCGTGTTCTCGTTTTTTACTCGGCTGGCCGAGTTTGCTAATTTACTTTTCGTTAGCAAAAGCAAAGCAAAAGCAAATGCAGCAAAAGTAGCTAAGCAATTTCAAACCCTGGTTGAAATTCTATTTATAGCACTTATAGCACGGTTTCCGAACTTGGTAATTACCAAAATAGGTTATTTTTTCGCTGTTGGTTTCTTGGTAACTTTAACATCTGTTTGGCAATTTTTATTTTCAAGAAGTTGTTTACTATTTTTGGTATACAAGAAAAATATGGAAGTGATTATAGGACAATGAGAATATTTTGGAGCGCTGACTGTTCATTGTGAATATGCACAGGCAAATAAAGAAGAGCATATCTCCGATTAAAAACTGAAATAGTTTTGCTTCGATACACATAGTACATATTAGTTGATAGTTTTTCGTTTAGGCTTCATTTTTGAGCTCTCATGACCAATGTTTTTTTTTTATAAGGAAAAAATGTATGTGAAAAATTAATATTTTTGGTAGAAGTTATAAATACATATGTATATAGATCTATTTCGGAGATCACCACATCCCTTCATCAGACTTCTTTTTACTTATATTCTTGCGTCCGCATAAAACATCTTTTAATGAAAAATTTCACTAAAAAGTTAAAAATAAATAATAGCTTAAAAAACTAAAAAACACACTTTAATCTTAAAAATCGTTCTAAAAATTGAGAAATAATTTAATTAGAAACAAAATGATGAACGAAAATAGAAGTATTTAAGGAAAAGCGGGGGGGTGCTCAATAATATTTGAACATGAAAATATTCGATTCGTACAACTAGTACAAAAATATACATACCTAGTTGCGAAATTAAAGAGTACGTTATATGAAATCTCAAAAAAGTCAAAATAAAAATATTAGTTAAAAACAGCGATCTTAAATATTTTGTGACATACTGAGCACCACCCGACGCTTTTCCTTAAATACTTATATTTTCGATCATCATTTTGTTTCTAATTAAATTATTTCTCAATTTTTAGTACGATTTTTAAGATTAAAGCGTGTTTTTTAGTTTTTTTAAGCTATTATTTATTTAATTTTATTGTAACTTTGTTATTTTTGGTCTTGTTTTAATCTTATTTGCATATGTAAATATTATGTGGTTCAATACAAACCGCTCTCTAGCTTGACGCGATGAACTTTTCCATAAAAAGCAATCAATTGGATAAAACTTGATTCAACCCTGCTAGCATTTGGAAGAGCGTTTTCTCGTCTATCTCAAATAAGTAACGTCTGGGGAACTTCTAGACGTTATTCGAGAGATATTGTCTATTTTACAAAACCAAATTTCATTGCTATCGCGTCTTTTACTTCTTGGTGTGCATGGAGAAGATACTTTGAGTATTGAAAAATAAAACAAAATCAAACCAATTTTTTAAACAAATAAATAATTTATAGATTAAGCGAAATTCAAATAAAAATAAAAGAAATCTGGAAGACGACAATATTCTTGAAAATAATGCTCGTGCTTATAGTACATAATCCCAATAAACGCAACGGATTCGCCTCGAATTCGCGTCGGATTCGCTTTCTCTGATTATATTATCGCAGCAATAGTTCGCGGCGATAGATCGGCGAATCCGAATTCGTAGGCATGTCACCTATCACTAGCGATTCGAATTTTTTATCATTAGCGATTCGAGAATTTTTAATTTTTCTGATCGTTGGCGATTCGAAAATTTGTTCATTAGCGATTCGAGATTTTTTTATAAATGGCGTTTCGAAAAATTAAAAGTTCAGAATTTGGTTTACTGGCAATGGGTTAAATCCGTATAAAATAATACAAAGCATTTAAAATATTTTTTATAAAGAAAGTTTAACTTTCATGAAATAACAAAAGCTTTTCAAATAAACTTAAGCAGTAAATAAAGTCCCCTTATTTAAACAATTTTGAATTTAAGCAGTAAATAAAGTCCCCTTATTTAAACAATTTTGAATTGGTTTTCTACATACCCGTATCTATTTGATTATAAACCAATTTGATCTACTTTCGCGAACTCGCCTGGAATTCGCCACGATAACATCTGCGGAACTGTGATATTCGAGTTCAGGTATAAATGCACTCAAAAAAAAATTTCTCTCGATCAAAGACATAATTTTCCTTATTTTGAACACGCGTCCCAATACAAAATTTTCTTTGTTTTGTGTAAATTTTCTCAAAAATGTGGAAAAAACATAAAAAAACATTCAAACAAATTCGTTGCCATGGGGATTTGTATGGGAATTTAATTTCTCAAAATTAAAGAAATCAAGTCTTCAAAACAAGGAAAGTTGGGAATGGAATGGCGCTTAAAGAATTTTTCATTATTTTAATGTATGAATTTTTTCAAAACAAGTATATGAAACCATGGTAACGCATGTAACAATAATATTTTATAAACCTTTTAACATGTTTTAAGGAAAATTTACTCAAAACAAAGAAAGTAGTGTTCAAAATAGGTAAACAATTTCTTTGACCCCTCCATATATTTTTTTTCTCTCAGTGTGTAAAATTTCAGAACTATAATGATTTTTTACTGCAAAACAACTTAAAAAAGTAGAAAAAAAATGATATCGCGAAAATTGATTTACTCGAACTTGCCGCGAACTTGAGGCGAGTCCGAGAAATTACATTCGCGAAAATCTGCTTTCGCAAACTCGCCTCGAATTCGCCGCGATATCATCCTCGCGTCTGTGTTTATTGGGATTTGGTGTTTTTCCATTTTTTTTTTTTTTTTCAAATTGGTAAGTTTTCTAGAAATGTTCTAGGACTTCATGGAATTTAAAAGTTTTGGTTTCTATCTCCTTTTTAGGCTCTCTTCAAAGGGAAAAGGAAGAAAATATATGGTACCTACGAGTACCTAAATGTACATATGTTCCTGAAGGAAAATATTTGATGTTACACTCCAGGAATGTGTTTTTGGGGAAACCCCGTTTTTTTCAAAAATGCCACTTACACCATATTATACTTGGTCAACACGCGGTATTGGTTATAAAAAATAAAAAAGTAACAAAATATATATGTATACATATTTGCATTTTTATTTAGATTTTATATGAAGTGAGAAAATTGTAGGAGCAATTATTAATTGACGCTTTTGTGTCTCCCAGATGACACTAAGAAGTTACTTCCGGAAGTGTCGTATTAGTTTATTTGTACGTAACGTTTGCGTCTTTTCCAAACGACACTTGGAAGATACTTCCTTAAGTGTCGACTGTGACTCTTTATGGACGTAACGTTGACGGGGAACACTTTTTCCCGAATGAAGATAGAAAAAAGTTGAGAAAGCGATATCTTCCGCGATTGATTTAAACTTCTTGAAGTTACTTTTTCCTCACTTCCACGGTAATAAATGTTGGCTGGGAAGTATCATCAATTAAAAACACACAATGTAGAATTAACTGTTTTCTTTTTTTTTTAAATTAAAAAAAGTAAAAGCGCGTCTTTCTTCGGCCGTACCGAAAACTTCATACCTTTAATGAATATGGAAATGAAACTTTACATGGTCTGATATTTAAAAATTATATATAAAAAGATTTGTTAGACAAGTTCTAGTAGTTTAGATGCAGATATGTGAACAACCACTTCTATGGAAGCAATATGTTATACCGATCCGATATTGACAATTTTCACCAAAAGCATTAAAGTTAATATGAATACAAATACTACAAAGTGTAATGTCCTTAGCTTCTTATGGAGAAGTTATACCTCAAAATGTCGGTATCTGAACAATCGGTAATATGGAAGCTACGTACATATGTATATGTTATGGTATATACATATGTTAGAATGTGTTACAATAACATTTCATATTCATGAAAGGTATTACATATTTACATATGCTTGAATGTTTTGCCGACGTGAAGTCGACGCTGACAACAATGAGAACGATAATTTTTAATTTTATTTATTATTATTATTATTTGCTGTGAGTTATTTAATTTTTTAGTGATTGTTGCGTGCTCATTTCATGGATTTCTTCCCAGGCAATAAAAACTAGTTGCGCGATTGAATAGCGCGCAATAAAGTTGTATTAAATGATGCTCTCGTGGAAATTTACATATTTACATATGTACAAACGCACATATTCGTGCATACTTACCTTGCAGGAAAATCAATAGCTAATGAGTCAAATTTCTTGTTCAGATCTAGCGAAATGGTGTCAAAAGGGCACTAGTTCAATTGTAGTTTTACTCCCACCAGTTCAAAGCGGTCAATTGAGTGACCATTAAAACTTATTCTCTAATTTGTATGCAGTTTCGCAATTATACTAATACCATGTCTCCACATAACGTATTTCGCTCTTTTTTCTGCCCTCCCTCGCTCTCTCAATCTTGTTTCGACCTCGAAAAGAGTGCCAAAACTCTCAAATTTCCATACAAATTTCTAAGAGCGAGTGAAAATTGAAACACTTGTTTCGTTCTGACTCATCTTTCCAAACGCGACGATATCGATGCCTTCTCTAATTTTTTAATTTTCGATACAAAATTAGAGAAGGCATTGATATCGTCGCGTTTGGCAAGATATTTCAGAACGAAACAAGTGTTTCAATTTTCACTCGCTCTTAGAAATTTGTATGGAAATTAGAGAGTTTGGGCACTCTTTTCGAGGTCGAAACAAGATTGAGAGAGCGAGGGAGGGCAGAAAAAAAGAGCGAAATACGTTATGTGGAGACATGGTATTAGTACATGACTCCTATAACATTTTTCTCTAAGCCTTATAGTTTCTGAAATATAGATGAGTCAATTTGAAAATTTTCAATTTTTTACGAAAATTTGAAGAAAAAATTGACTATGTCAGGCAAGATACTTAAAACAAACGTCTTTATCTTTAGTTTTACGCGTTTACCATTCAATTGGCAAAAAGATAAGCTATCAACGAAGAAAATCCATGGTAAAATGGAAAAGTTATAGGCGATCAAGTAAATACAGCCAAGTCGCGCAATGGCACTGCACGGGTATATTCTATGCATAGCTGGGGAACTTCGATTAGAATTAGAAATCATTACGATTAGAAAAATTAAGTAATCTAATCATTAGATTTTTTCTGATTCTTTATATTTTGATTACTAATTGATTAGATTAGAGCTAATCAAAAATCTAATGGCGATTAGCGACGATTAGCAAATCTAATCAAAACTAATAAAAATAAAAATCAATTGGATTTCTCGATTAGTTTTGATTAAATTTGATTAGATCAACTGTTTTGAAATATATTTTTTTTTGTCATTTAATTCATAAAGTATAATATATAATACAATGGCGCTATTATAACTCTGACGAGTTTTATGGCCGAGCTTCTCTCCCAATTCGAGGCGTGCTACTTTTTGTTTTTCTTACTAATTGGGTGGACCTACAGTTTTATGCCGGCTCCGAACGGCGAATGAATTTTTTGTGAGAAGCTTTTTCATGGCAGATATACACTCGGAGGCTATGCCGCCCACTGCCGAGAGGTGACCGCTGCTCTTAAAAAGCCCTCAGGAGCCAATGTAAAATATGGTTTAAACCGTTCTCTCAATTGATGTTATAATTGTACTGCTGTTGAGCTAACATTGCTCAAAACTTCGGGTTTTCTAAATAATTTTAGCGGTTTATTACTCAAAGAAAATAACGCAGGATTAACACAACCATATTTCGCATTGGCTTCACCTTGGAGAAAGTCCAAAGTTTGGGCAATAGGCTCCATTAGCAGCTTGTACGACTCCAAATATTGAAAATCACTTGATGTAAAAGGAGACAGATTCAGATTCAAATATTGAAAATCACTTGATGTAAAAGGAGACAGATTCAGCTCATCGGAAAGCTTATTCAATTTCTCTTTGTACTGTAGTAACTTCAAGATTGCAAATATTTCAAAATAGTTGATCTAATCAAATCTAATCAAAACTATTCGAGAAATCTAATTGATTTTATTTTTGATTAGTTTTGATTAGTTTGATTAGATATGTCAATCGTCACTAATCGTGATTAGATTTTCGATTAGTTCTAATCTAATCAAAAAGTAGTCGATTAGAATAGCCATCTAATCCTAATTAATCAATTAGGATTAAAAAAAAAAGTTTCTAATCTGATTAGTAATCATTAGGATTAGTAATCATTATTCCCCAGCTATGATTCTATGCATGTTATACGTGAGTTTCATGCGAGCGCAATAATTAAAACCGAACAAAGTGCTTAGTATCATTCGGTTTGCCATTCTAGCAGGTCGATGGCAGATCAAGCAATGCGTGTATGTTTCCTACATACGTATATGATGAATTTCATACAAAGGCTGAAAAAAACGAACATTTTGAACCCGACCCCCTCAGAATTTGATGAAATTTTGCACAGAGGTACATCTTACCTACTCAAACACAACCTCATTTTTAGAAATTGCATTTTCGAAATATTGTGGGCGTGGCAAGGTATCAAAATATTCGAAAATACCCGAAAATAATCGAAAAATGACGATAATAGGTACTTTTAAAGTGTGATTACTAGGGAATGGCTTCAACGATTTCAAAGATTTTTATACCATTAGAAAGGTATTGAAATTAGCTTTCAAAAAAATACACTGAAAAAAAAATTTCAATTCAGTTTGAAAAAAAAAAAAATTGAAAATTTTTTTTTAGGTGTAATATGTATTATAGAATTTTTACAGTGTATGTTTTCAAAAGGTGATTTTAATACCTTTCTAACGGTATACAAATTTTTGAAATCGGTTGATTAGTTTACGCGTGATATCAAAATATAAGAAAGCCAAGAGATGCATTTACTTAAATAAATTAAAAAAAAAAAATAAAGAAAAAGCCCATTTTAGTTTTCAGATATGTTATATATATTAAATAGGCCTTTCTAAACAAAATTTGTATTTTTCAAAATCGCTTGATCTTTGAAGTGTTTTTTCAGTTTCAAATTTTATTTTGGAAACCATTTTTTTTTTCAGTGTACTAAAAAAAAAAAATTTGGCATAAGTAAAGGATACCGTCCGGTGAGCTACAAAAAAAACAAAAAGTGGGCATGGTCCGCCTTTTTGTCCTGAGTTCAGTGATATACTTCTTTTTTGGCGCAAACGATTTTTTAGGGAGTTAGAGGGGGATGAAGTTAAAAAAAACTTTTTTTTAAAAAGCCTATATCTTCCAAAATATTCACTCAATTTTTAAAATTAAGGTATCGTTGGAAAGCTTATTTAAAGGCCTTTCATATGACGTATCAAAATTTTCGTTAATTCCTTACAAATTTTGTTAAAAAACAAAAAACTTAAATTTTGGTATTTTTTTTAGGGAAAAACTGTGATTTTTTTTTTTTGTGTTATTAAGTATATTAAAAATTATATTCATTTAAAAGAGCATAAAAATATCTTTCATTTCATATACTATTCTCTATAGCAAGACTTCTATATAATTAGCTATCGTGAAATGAAAAGATGTTTTAGTAGTTTTAGGTATACAGAGAACCATGAAAAAAGTTGTACAGTTGTACAGTAGGCTTTTCTGACACACGAAGGGTGTACTACGCAGAAGGACATCACCGTGGCGGTAGCCACGGTTAGGGCACACGTCCGGACGGATGGCGTAGCCCAGGGTTATTTTTTATAAGCGCGGCCGAAGGCCGCCAACGCAGAAAAGTGTTCTGCGCAAAAGCACTGTGGACCGGGCCATAGATATTACTGCGGAAAGAGAATTCTGGCGGCTGAGGGTTATTTTTTTATAAGCGCGGTCGAAGGCCCCAACGCAAAATCTGTTCTCCGCAAAAGTTTTTTCTTTATCTATCGTATTTATATGGAGAGTTACTAAACTTTAACCATAAATTCCTCGAAAACGAGGTACGTCCGGCGCATAAATTTTACGGATTCAGAACACCCTTCCCCTCCCCTACCCCCCGGGAGAAGTCGTTTTTTTGGGGGCGTGTGACATTATTGGAAAGTTTCCCCATAGATGCTATTACGGAGTAGAATTCTGCCGGCTGAGGGTTATTTTTTTAAAGCGCGGCCGAAGGCCGCCAACGCTATTCGGGGTTCTGTATAAAATTACTGTTGTCCGCGCTATAGATGATTTCTTGATATTATACATAACTAACAAGAATTGTTTTGCACGTTTTTAACAAAATTTTCGTAACAAATTATATATCAAATAAAAGGTAATTTAACGTCCTTTTAAATGGAAATAACTTTGTATAGTGTTAATAAGGTCATTTCAACAAAAAAAAGGAAAAAACAAAAAAAAAATTACCAAAATTAAAGTTTTTTGCTTTTTTACAAAATTTGTGTGGAGTTTGGGGAAATATTTATGTATCATATGAAAGGCATTTAAGTAAGCTTTCCAGCGATGCCTTAATTTTAAAAATTGAGTGAATATTTTGGAAGATATCGGCTCTTTAAAAAAACAGTTTTTTAAACTTCATTCCCCTCTAGCTCCTTCAAAAATCGTTTGCGCCAAAAAAGAAGTATATCACTGAAATCAGGCCAAAAAGGCGGACCACGCCCACTTTTGTTTTTTTTTTTAGCTCACCGGACGGTATTCTTTACTTGTTCCAAAAATTTTTAGTGTTTTTTTTTGAAAGCTAATTTCAATACCTTTCTAATGGTGTAAAGATCTTTGAAATCGGTAAAGCCGTTCCCTAGTAATCACACTTTAGTACCTATTATCGTCATTTTTCGATTACACTGGATCACAAAATGAAATTTTTTGTCTGTACTTTGGACGTGACTATCCTATATATATGTAAAATCGGTCGCTGATTCCGAAAATCGGCTTCATTTTTAATTCTATGGGAAGGTTTTTGAGATATAGGCAATTTACCGTTATTTGGCCAATGGGTCCACTTAATCCAGTATATCTCTTTAACACAGTGAGTTATATTCCTTAGAGTGACACCAAACGAAAGAAAATTAAATTTCCTTTTCACGGTTCCTATAACATTTTTCTCTAACTTGTATAGTTTCTGAAATATTGACGATTAAATTTGATTTAAATTTTTTCGATTTTTTACGATTTTTTGAAGAAAAAATTGACTTTGTCAGACAATATCTTTAAAACCAATGTCTTCACCTTCGGTTTTACTCTTTTACGTGAAGCTCCATTCTATTGGGAAAAAGGTAAGCTATCAACGAAGAAAATCCATTGTAAAATGGAAAAGTTATAGGCGATCAAGTAAATACAGCCAAGTCGCGCAATGCCTCTGCACGGGTATATTCTATGCATGTTATACCCGTAAATGGGCTTGTATCTACTGCGCTGCCAATGTGCTGCTACTGCAGATGTGTAGGTATTGGTACAATATGCATAGAATGTACGCGTGCAGAGGCATTGCGCGACCTGGCTGTATTTACTTGATCGCCTATAACTTTTCTATTTTACAATGGATTTTCATCGTTGATAGCTTATTTTTTTGGTAATAGAATGGAGCTTCACTCAAAGGAGTAAAACCGAAGGTGAAAACATTGGTTTTAAAGATATTGCCTGACAAAGTCAATTTTTTCTTCAAAAAATCGTAAAAAATCGAAAAAATTAAAATTGAATCGTCAATATTTCAGAAACTGTAAGAGCTAGAGAAAAATGTTATAGGAGCCGTGAAAAGTAAATTTAATTTTCTTTCGTTTGGTGTCACCCCAAGGATGATAACTCACTGTGTTAGATATACAGGATTAAGTGGAACCATCGGCCAAATAACGGCAAATTGCCGATATCTCAAAAACCTTCCCATAGAATTAAAAATGAACCCGATTTTCGGAATCAGCGACCGATTTTACATATAGAAAGGATGGTCGCGTTCAGAGTATTTTTTGGCTGTAGAGCAGTGTTATTTTCGAATATTTTTGAATATTTCGATACCTTGCCACGCCCACAATTTGTCGAAAATGCAATTTCTGAAAATGAGGTTGTGTTTGGGTAGGTAAGATGTACCTCTGTGCAAAATTTCATCAAATTCTGAGGCGGTCGGGTTCAACGCATATTGAGTTTGATATGAAATTCATCATATATGTTTGTTTGTAGGTATGTAAACACATACATATGCGTGTTTTCATACGTACGCCCGCACCTCATTGGACAAACGTCTGCTGACATGATGACATTAACACAGGAAAATCAACCTTATTTTAAGTCTTTGCCCATACAACTTTGAAAAATAAATAATCCCCGCGGGCGTTATTTCGTTTTGGGCACGGGCTTTATTTCTCTTTCCGAAGGGCAATTAATCCCGCAGACGGGTTTTTTTTAATTTGGTGTATTAGTGAAAAAGTCGCCACAGGCGAAAAATTGGAATTAAAAATCGCGCGATTTCGAAAGGGAAATAAAGCCCACATTGCCAAATAAGGCGCGCGGGCGTTTTTTCCCATTCTGAATGGAACTAAAACCCACGGGTTTAATTGCATTTTATTCGCAGGCGTTATTTCCACGGGCGTTATTTCACTGCACCCTTTGGTTCCCTTAGAATTTTAGACCTTTTTTCGTTTGCCTTTAAATCTTCCGGAATAATTCTTAAATAAGGCGTAGATTTTTTGCTAGGTACATACATATCTGTGGTCACAATCAATAACCGCTTAAGTCGACTTAAGAAAAAATATATACCACGTTATACTAAATCAAGAAATCTATATTTCTGTAAGACCCCCTATACCTTACCTCAATCAAAAGATATTAATAAAAACATGTTGGCGTAATAGCATTGACAGACGGCAGCGATAATCCGGAATATCTAGCTAATTCGGACTTATCTTGAGAATTAACTGGAGGTAATCCGGAATATCTCTTGAGTTAGTCCTCAAAATTTTAGCGGATTAGCGCATTTTCTAATGACATCTCTGGCGAAAAGTCTCTATTGTGAATTAAAGTGAAGAAAAAGAAGAATCCAAAGAAGATTTAGGAAGGTGGGCGCATAGGCGAATTCAGAAATGTTCAATGTATTTGTTATTGTAATTGGTAGAGTGTGATGTCAAAATGATATTTCGCCTTGATTGGAACTGAATTCTCTTTGGACTCGCCCATTCCTATTGACCATGATGTGAATTCGCTTTAATTTTGACATTACACTCCACCTTTGGAAATAAAAAAAACGTTTTTGAATTTGCCGCTGGGCCTACCTTCCATCAGCTGGTTTGTTAATCCGCAATATTTGCCGTCTGTCAGGGTAAAATTTGGATCGGATTAAGTGTAGCGGTAATCGGGATTATGGCTGCCGTCTGTCAATGCTATAACCCACAATAGAGGTATATTAAATTTGCTATAACAGCCAAAATATATGTACATATGTATGTAGTTAATGAAATTTCTTCATAACATTTGATTTTATTTAAAAAATTTAATCGTGCCATTGCGCATGGCTCATCGATTTTGCATTCATAGTTTTTAATTGACTTTTATGATTTTTTAGGAAAAGCTTTCGAATATAAAAAGCAATTTATCTCGAAATCATATTTTAAGACTTAAGCGATTAACTCTTGTGGCCACAGATATGTAGGTATGTATTTATAATTGACTATAAAGCAACACTTAATACAGTGAAAAATTATTTCCAGCCTCGGTTTCAGCTTCATTGGTAGCACAAGTTTAAAAAAATTTACTTCTAAAAATTCAAATGAATTATTTATATATTAATAGGCTAACATTTTCCCATACAAACAATTGCCAGGCTGTTTAGCACATTTAACATACTCATATCCACATAAAATTGATATAGATGTGTTCGTATGAGTCAGGAGCAGTGCATAGGCATATAATTTTTTCTATAAATTATTTAATTTCTTTATAATTAATAAATAAAATTTTTAGTTAAGATAAATAGATATCGTAAACGTGTTTACAAATATCGTAAACACAGTTGAAGAGTCGCTTTAATTTAAAAGCGCTGATTTCGCGTCGGACCGTGATCAAAAGGGCAAATCAGTGTTGCGGTACAACTGGAATTTGGAAAGTGTTGCTTATCTCCGCGAAAAGGAATAATTTTTGTACCAATACAAAGTTTAAAAAATAAATTGCATGGTCGAATTTCGACCACCGGCGATACTAGTCTTTTTTAATATTTTAACATTGAAATGTTTGGCTACGCTCGTATTCTGTGCAAATATAAATAAAATAATGTATATATTTTCATTATTGAAAAAACTTGTTTAACGAGCATTGCTAATAAGCCACTAGACGGGGCCATAGGATGGTACCACATAAAAGTAAAAAAAAATAAACAAATCAGATAACAGAACATTCAAGCAAAAACATAAAATATTTAACTTGGATACTTGTTTAGTTTGAGTTGTTTTGCTTCAAAGTCAGTGATTTTCATACGATTTTTAGCCAATAAGTTGCGGTACATTCCACAAACAGAAATTCTCTGGCAACGCAGCCGCCCAGCAGAGTTTTCACTACCCGCCAGTGGAAAAGCAAAATATATACATATGTATGTAGTCAGCAAACATACTATTTTATTGACGAGAATATTTAAGCGGTTTGTCATGTTGGACATTGCAGAGGCTACACTCTTAAAAATTTTCGTGTAATTTTGCATACAAAAAGGTAGGTTACTTTTTTCCTACCTTATTATGCGCAAAATCGCACACTGAAAATTTCAACAGATAAGCTGTTTAAATTTAAACAATAAAAGTGTAAAGCCTACACAAACAATCTTTAAATCTAAACACCAATCGAGTAATAAATTGTAATTTCGCATATACATAAGTTAAACAAAATTACCAATGCACTATGTAATTTTACCCCACTCAACTGTAATTTCGCGCACGATATTTGAAATTACAATTTCTGTATGCAATTTTAATCCAAAATGCGTGTAAAATCGCATGATATGCTCACTTTTGCTGAAAAGTGCGTAAAATTTCGTTTAGAACTGTAAATTACACACTTGTAGTGTAAATCTACGAAAAAAAATGTAATTTTCAACTAAAAATTACATATATTTTGGTAGCATATTTACACGCAGTTTTTAGAGTGTAGTCGATATACTGGCTCGACCTTACTGCATATGAACTGTAGGAATATACATACATACATATCTACAATTCTCGCTATATTTATATATAAGTTATTGGAAAACAGAATGTATTATTGTTGCTCACGAAAAATGCCGTAGCTCCCCACCTCTTCATTCGACTAAACGTACATTGAATACTAAGCAAGGTGCTATGATTCTGAAATAGAGATTAACAATTGCCATCTCTAAGGACGGTCGTTGACTGATATGGAAAGAATTTACAAGCGACAGAAGCCGTAGCGACATTGGCGCGAATATAACTCTAAGGAGCTTTAGGTCGAACTTCTCACGCAACTCGAGACGAGCTCCTAACTTCTTTCCTATCAATTGCGTGGATCTACAGTTTTAGCAGCTCCGAACGGCGCATGCTCACTGCTGAGGGGTGGCCGCTATTTTTTTTTTTAAACCCTCGAGGAATATAATTTGGTTTGACCAGGGTTCGATTCGAATCCGCGACCTCTGGCATGGCAGGCCAGCACTCTGCCCACTACACTGTAGCAAGCGAGAAAACACTGAATATATGCATATACATACATACATAAATACACACAAGCTTAGTGCACTTTGCAAAACCCGATTAGCTCACCGAAGCGCAGATAAGACGGATTGTGTTGATCGCGCTGTGGGGCAAGGTAAACCAAATGCCAATTGCCGCATCTTTACATGCAAAGCAATAATCTATACAAAAACAATAATTAAACAAAATGCATGCAGGAAAATGTGTTTGTTTGTCTGTGAGCAAAATTAAATTCACTTGACCACTTTTTATAGAGATTATTATAGAAGAAAAAATCTAAGCGCCTTCCGAGCTTAACTTCTCAGGTAAGCTTCGTGCAATACATATTAATTGTCTATTATTTATTATATATTTTGGTTCTATGTATATTGTCGTCTACGGCACTTTATCGTGGGTTTTGCAAAGCACAATCAGATCGAAACGAGCACAAGTCTCTCTTTAAAACCTTTCTTCCATAACCCCTTCTTAGCCCCAGAAATATTTACATATTAGAAATTCTTTTATTTCGACTATTTTTGGCAATCTGCTGGATCCTTTGTATTATTTCGTGACAAATTTATTACGAAGGGGTATCATTTAAGATTGTGCTTTAGATACCCAGTTGTATGCTGAATCTTTAAGGCATAATTATAATCTTCTTATTTGTTTTACAAGTATTTCCAAAGTCTTTGAAGCCAGCGCTTTACTTAGAGAGAGGTACTTTCAAGATTCCACTTACTTTCGTGATTTTACCTTAATAGATTCTACTTCCAAACCGCACCCTTTAACTGAACTTTAAAGACTTCTTTATTATGAATTGAATAATAAAAAGCAAAGATCGTCAAACCTATTTTTTTGTTTGCTTGTGTCATTAAAACTCATTTGGTAGTTGATGGCGTAAAGCGTAAATATGTATACAAAACCACAAAAAAAAACAAGAACCAAACTATTTGTAATAAAAATAACACAGCAAGTATCAGCAAACTCCGGTGAAATTAAGATAACTGGAAAAACGTCAACAAACTCGAACTAAGCCAAAGAAAATAATAGCAGCAACACTGGCGGCACACAACAATGTTGACAATAAAATGCACAGAAAATGTTAATAAAAATGTTAACAACTAAAATATGCCAAGGGAGTTGTAGATACACTTTTTGCTTCTGTTATACAAGCATGATCATTGTTGTTCATACGGTGATTGTTAATTGATTGTTTTACTTACATATGTACATAAAAACACAGAAGAGTTAAAAATTTCAGCGTTCTTTCAGAGTCGTAAAAGATTATACGGTGAAAAAACTAATGAATAAAATTTTATGATGAGTCTCAGAAGGATCTAAGCAAAACAGCTGTCGTTACATCCACGCCTGAAATTTGTTTCTAGTTTCAAAAATTAAAAAATTAAAAATAATCTGGGAGTGTGCTCGTTAAATAAATAAAAAAAATTATTATGTTCGAGGAAAATCAAGTTGTACCAATTTAATGAAATATTAATAATAATTTTTGTAAATATTGTAAATTATTTTATTTTTATATTTTTTTTTTTTTATATTTTTACGAGTATAGTATACATAGGTTTTTCAATTTATTTTATTTGATTTCATTTCATTTTACAGTTTTTATTCCGATAAATATTATTTTGTAGGGTTCCCCAATGCACTTCCACTAAAATAGTTACAATTTTAAATGTTACAATTTTATTTTCTTCGACTGTGGGAAAAGAATTTGGACCACCTGTCAGCCTAAATATGTACATATGTATCTCCTTTTCCGCCCGATCTCTCCAACCTAAGAATCTCTTTTCCTATCGAAAATATATTTTTATTTATTTATTTATTTTATTTTATTTTTTTTTAATTTTTCAATGTTACATCAGCAATCTTTGGCAATAATCGGCAAAGATTTGATCGCAAATGAATGTTTCGGAATCTTTTCAATAGCAATTGATCGAACAAGCCAAATACAACACAAGATGCCACACGATTAAAACTTAACTCATAAAATGGGTCGTCAATCGATGAACGACAGTCAACGGTTTTCATTAAAAACCAAAGGAGGAAAAGCATGCCGATAAATAAAAATAAAAAATTAAAAAAAATACATATGTATGTACATACATATGTATGTAAATAAACCGAAACATCTTTTTAAAATTGTGGAATTGCAAACGATGCAAAGATTTACGAGCTCGATGACTTGCTCACTAACTGCAATCACCACGACGCACAATGGGTGATTGCGGCCAAAAATAAATTCAAAATTAAAGTATGAGTAAAACCATTTTTTTAAAAAGAGATCGATAGATACATCAAATTGTAATAAAAAAGCTTATATAAAAATTTTTGAGTATCTTTTCGTTTAGCCGTACAGGGTGCCCAAAGTTGAGCAAAAAATAGGTCCTTTTATTTCTCAATGAACACACCTCATACAAAACGCTCTTTCTCATTTAACTGTTAACCTACATACACGAATGATACATCGTTACATAGATAATGATTTTCTCTTTCAGAAAAAATAACTTAGTTGTAAATAGCGCTCACTGTTGAATTTATATGAATTTTCAAATATTCACAAAAAATGACGATGATAAAAAAAATTTCCTCGACTTTGAATAAAAAAATAAAAAAAACAAAAAGTATTACCTCCTCAATTTTTTTTTATGCTTTGAAATAATATATTCTTAATCAAACTGCATTTTCATTTTAAAAATCCACTTGCTCCATTTGCTTTTATAATTTTTTTCCCATCTGCCTAAAACTGTGTTTTTGTAAATGCATTAATTATGTTACTTTTGACATTATGAAAAACGTGTATATTTAGGCGACTAATCGAATATTTCTCTATCGTCTTTCAGCAAATGGTCCATACTTTAAAATTATGAGGTAATTTTTTTTATCAGCGTTAATTATTATCTTTGGCAGCTTTTTTATTTTAGAATATAAAAAAAAAAATTGTTAAAATTGTAAAATTTTAAAATGAAATTAAAAAAAAACAAAAAATATTACCTCCTCAATTTTTTAATATTTGATGCTCCTGAATGTCTTTTAAAAACTGGCGAAAAATTTGTAAAAATTCGTTTGCTCCATTTTGTTTTATGAACATTTTTATGGAAGGTGTTTTTTGAGTTTTGGTACATTTTTCCCATACAAAATGCCCAGAAGTATGCTTCAAAAAGTTTAAATTTTTTTGTATGGGGAATATTTGTCAAAATGGTGAAACTTAAATATCGATATTTCCAATTCTAATTGAGATATTCGAAGAAACTAAACGCTGTTTTCAAGGGTAATGATTGTGCTTTCAACTGGTTAAATCGAATTTGAGTGGAAAGTAATTATGTAAAAGATATTAAGCAGGGAATAGAGCCAAAAAACGTGTTTTTTGCCTATTTGGGCATGAATATCTCAGAAACTAGAACCAATTTGGAAAATCTGACTCCAGATTCAGGTTTATCACACTGAAATCCTTTAGAAAAGTGTAATTTCATTTCCGGTATAAAATTTTTTTGAAATGCGATTTTTTTGTATGAAAGTTTTATGATAAATGCTGTTATAAGCATTAAAAGTGCATATATTTTTAATTTAAAAACGGTGAAGTGCTTTACCCTTTTTCCAAAATGATTACCGCATTTGATTTATATTTCAAAAATGTATACACTAATCAAAATGGAGCATTTTAGCTATAATAGTTAGGAAAATGCTGAAATTTCAAAAATACCGTTATATGGGAGGTGGGCGTATTTGTGGGTGGATTTTGTTCAAATTTTCACAGTTTACTAACTTCAACCAAAAAAGCTTAAGTTCCGAGTTTCAAGATTCTAGCTTAATTATTACTATTTTTGGCCGCGTTTGTATGGAGGTGCCCCCACTGTGCGACGATGCATCAGAAACCAACATTTCAACAAATCCCACTTAAACGAAGGATGGCAATTTTTAACAGTTACATATGTACATACATACATAAAATGAATTAAATTTCTGTTCAATTATATTTGCTAGCAATCAAAATTGTATTCATTAACTAAACGAAAGCTAACCAAAATTGCATTTTTGTATTAAGTACGTTACAGCATCAAGATGTAATCAAATTTAATTATGAAAATGTGCATAATTGACTAGATGATAATAAAATTTACTTTATGGAGTGGCTACACTTGATTAACCGTAACAGCATACCATACCTTCTACTAAATACTTACCTAATACTTAAGGAATGACAAGTCGGCATTGAAATAAACCTCAATGATATTGTGATGTCGACGGAATTATACAATTGTACAACAACAACGAGTATCAGATACTTAGCTGAAAATCTCAGATATTTAAGATTTGGATTCAAATGAAGTAATACGCGGGCATGTAGTTATATGAGCAAAAGATTACGTGAGATGAAGAGCATATTTCCTAGCAATATACCTATGTGAATTCGAGCCCGTATCTTGGTGCATATGAGTCAAATACTGACGCCCTAAGCGACTAAATATGTATGTATGTACAGATATGTATTTATTCCTATGAAAAGAGGGAAAATGTGAAAAGAATCGAAAACGTGACATTTGTAGTACAAAAAACTATTGGCGGCTAAAAATGATACACAACCGAAAGGCGCTCGATTGGGGGAGTAAATAATCGCGAAATGGTGAAATAGTGAAAAATTAAATGAACTAAAATAACGAGTAATGGGAATATGTAAATTTAACATAAAACGCCGTTATATAAATGGAAAGAAGGCGTTGGTTAATTTTGAATTTATCATAAACGACATAGCAAACAAAATCGACGAAAACTAAATTAAAGAGGAACTACGGCGTCGAATCTAGGAGGCCATACATACATGCATAGGAAAAACAACAACAAAGTAATAGAGTGGTAAAATGTTGAGAAAAAGTATACAAATTTATCTAGCGATGTTAATCTGAATCTTGATGTTGTCACAGTTAAGCTGAATTATAAATTTTAGCATTAGATGCAGAACTAAAGTGTAGGAAAAACCTGTCAACACAAACAACTAACAGACAAACAAACAATCGCATAGAAACCGCACAGAGAAAAATTATGTGAAATAGCAAATGGGCGATAAAAACACGAACTTCGAACTTTCCTTAAACTTTACAAAAATCCAAAAAAAAAACAACAAGAGAAACAATTAAGTTGGACTCGCAGAGCTTGCTTAGTTTGTATGCATGTGGTAGGTAGGTGGCTCCTTGACATATGCAAAAATGTGCCGAAATCAAATTTGAAACGCTTTGACATGCGACTAGTTGGCAACGCCAGCACCAGCAACAGCACCAGCACCACCGTCAGTACCCCAGCAACGGCGGCATCTGTATAAAGGCAAATAAAATACCGCCGCTAGTAATATTTGAACAAAGCGGAAGAGAAAATACTATGTACGGCATATGACACGATCAGTGGATCACTCATCAACAACGGCAACGACGAAATCGCGACGTTTGAACGGCGTTTTGCACTCAGCCGGGCGGTGTTGCCAATGTGACGATTGACGACGGCAACGACGACGATAAAAAAAAATCAAAATGTGAACTGTCGATTGTTGAACAAATCAAATCAGCATACAATAGAAAAATGGTGGGAAATTGGATGTTGACAAAGCCACCAATGGTGTCCAACATAAATCAAGCGCCAAGCGCATGCGCAAATTTCACTAAGGGACAATGGGCGATATGCGCCGGGTGTGCATATGCATCTACAGGTAAAAATAAAATATATACATATGGAGAAGATGAAAAGCTACATAAACCTACACCTCCGTAGGCACAAGCATATGCAAGTCCATAAGGCGCTGGGCTAACCAGAAACCTCATACAGCAATTTGATTGCAGAACCTACATATGTATGTATGGTATGTACAATGTACATTTTCCCATGACCACAGTTTGCAATTCAAATTATCAAGCGTAACCGGAACAAGTAAGTCCTTCTACCCACCAAAGGGAAAATTCAAGATTTCATGTCCTATGCACATACACTTGGTACAAGCATATGTACATATGTACATGCTTACATAACTAACCACCTTTACATATATGTATGTACATACATAGTTAAAGACATAACGCTGTAGTGGCATCAAAAAATTTGTCATGTTTTTACACTTTTTATTTTGCCACATGCAAATTTACAACAACAAACAGAGATGTTCACAATAGAGCAAGAATAGAGGACAAAATTCAAAAATATCTACATACATGCATTTCAAGTTTGGATTTTACTTATTTGGTTGGATAGGATTTAGGAAAAGACGTTATACCTATTCTGAAAAAAAACGTTGTAAATATAAAGACTTTTGCAGTTAAATGAACAACTTTCCGCAGTTGAAATGTGCCCAACAACGCTCCGTTGTTGTTTCAAAGATGCGAGCGTTTTTGATTCAAATACTTTTCGTGTTTAAGTTAACAACGAAAACTGTTGAATTAAATACTTTTATATTTAAGTTAACAGTTTTTGCTTTTGAATTAACAGCAAAAAATTTTAGTCCAAAAGTGAGCACTGTTGATTGAAATACTTTTCGTATTTAAGCTAACAACTTTTGCTTTTGAATTAACCGCAAAAGTTTTTGGTCGAAAAACGGGCACCATTGAAGCAAATATTTACGCATTTAAGTTAACCTCAAGAAAATAGTAAAAATGGTATTTTTTTTAATATAATAGATATTATTTTATTTTAGTTTTTTATACATATAATATATGTATGTATGTTTACTTATCGAGCCCTAACCGCCATAAAGTGTATCCAACAAAATTATCGATTTTAGCGTTTTTAATCAACTCCCACAATTTCATAGACTTAGGGCCGGTTTCACCACCTCCGGTTAAGCACTTAACCAGAGATTTTTGCCCGGTGAAGCAATTTATTTGACAGCTCGCCATACAATTTACGTCAAACTAACCAGCGATTAAATTAACCGCAGATTGTGAAACCGGCCATAAATAAATTTCAAGACTGATTACCAACTGTATGAAAAGAAAATAAAAAAAAACCTCCTGTAAAATTTAATTTTTGTTGGATACACTTCACACGGTTAGCGCTCGATATGTAGTAATATTAATACTAAGGCCCGCCGTCACCAAACGAACTTTAGTCATTCATCCATTCACCATTTCCAAACGCATCAGTACATCTGCAGACAACTCTCACGACATCAAAAAAAGCTGAGTTTATCAATAGATATTAGTTTTTGTTTAATTAATTTTTTTTATTTATGTATGTATGTATATTACTTTCTTTATTTTATTTTAAAATTGAAACGAATTGAACGAATTTGAAAAATTTTGTTTATTTTTTTATATTTTCTTTCAAATCCTTTTTTCTTTTTATGCCTGAGACAGACATGTAGTACATATTGTAGTATGGTACGGAAACCATATGTGTGTCAGTCGTATTCTGAATTTTTGTTCCAAAGCAATTGGAGTTCCGTACTACAATAAGGGTATAGAAACCATGTACATTTAGTGGTGTTGTGAAATGTACTACGATGGGATCACAGTGAACACACCCAAAGCTTAAAGCTCTTCTGTCACAATCATATGTTTTCTGTCATTTTGACAACTAGCAAAAAAATTTAAATTAAAATCAAACGGAAAACTGAAAACCAAAAATGGAAAAGGTGAAGAAAAAATACGTTGGAACTGCGGCAATAAAAAAAATAATTGAAGTGTGGGGTCAATTTAATAATTATAATAATTAATATTTCTTTTTCTTCCTCAGGTAATACAATATTTTAAGATTGTTTGCAGTTATAACTAAGTTTGCATCCATTTTCCAACTTTATATTTATTTAACTTTATTTTCTTTTATTTAATTTATTCCCATCAGCTGATCAGTGTCAAAGTCAGAAAATACTATATGTGTGTAACTATGCTAGTACATGGTTTGTTGAGCTTTTATTGTAGTACATATTGTAGTACGGAAACCATATGTCTGTCCCTGGCATTACTTAAAAATGTTTAACAGCAAGCAAGTTTTTGAATCAACAACGCACGTCTTTGAATTAACTACGGAAATTTGTTGAATCAAAAACTTTGTCGTTAAAACAAATACTTTTGCTGTTGAATCAAATACGGAGATTCAACAGCGGAAAGTTGTTGATTTAACTGCGGGTATTTTTTTCAGAGTATAAAATCTTAAACTGACATATTTTGTTTGCGAATAGTGTTGCCTCTTATTCTCCAATCTGTAAAAATAATAATTTTTTCGTAATTATAATTTTATACAACAACACACGTATATATATGAATAAAACGGAGAAACGTTTAAACTAAACGAATTTGGGTATAAAAAATTAATAAAAATAGAACTAATTGATACGTCGAAATAAGGTAAGGGTTAGACGGCAGACACACATGCAAACAAA
This sequence comes from Urophora cardui, assembly GCA_960531455.1. Lineage (NCBI taxonomy): Eukaryota > Metazoa > Arthropoda > Insecta > Diptera > Tephritidae > Urophora > Urophora cardui. Next base: position 114,937,540 of record OY482672.1, read on the forward strand.
AATAGATTTTTGACATCAAGCACACAGCTCCTGCTTGTAATTGAGGCGAAAGCCGCGACCCACATACTCGTCATCGGTGCGCACTGGTAATATAATTGGTCCCGCCGCGACATCCTTAACTGGTGCATTTTGAGTGAAGTCATCCGAAGTGGTGCCATCGTTCAAACGTTCACCACAGAGGCGCACTTGGTTGATTGCAATATAGTCGTCGGGGCAGTTGAAAATGCCAGCACCAGCTTGGCCATCGGGCACCAAATCGCCTTCCTCTACAAAATAAAACATTTATATGCATAAATATTAAAAAAATAAAAGTGGAGAAATTGTGTCAGATTTAGAATTGAATAACAGAAAGGAAATACATACATAAATTAGTCGTATGTACCCAATAAACACAGACGCGAGGATGAGTTCGAGAAAGCAGATTTTCGCGAATGTAATTTCTCGGACTCGCCTCGAGTTCGCGGCAAATCCGATAAAATCAGTTTTCGCGAAATCATTTTTTTTATTTTCTTCGGGCTCGCCTCGAGTTCGCGGCAAGTCCGATAAAATCAGTTTTCGCGATATGATTTTTTTTATTTTCCTCGGGCTCGCCTCGAGTTCGAGGCAAGTCCGATAAAATCAGTTTTCGCGATATCATTTTTTTATTACAGATTCTCGAATCGCTAATGATAAAAAATTCGAATCGCCAATGATCCGAGAATGTACAAATTTTCGAATCGCCAGCAATCAGAGAAATTAAAAATTCTCGAATCGCTAATGATAAAAAATTCGAATCGCCAGCGATCCGAGAATGAAGAAATTCTCGAATCGCTAGTGATAGGTGACATTCCTACGAATTCGGATTCGCCGATCTATCGCCGCGAACTATTGCCGCGATAATACAATCAGAGAAAGCGAATCCGATGCGAATTCGAGGCGAATCCGTTGTGTTTATTGGGTAAATATATAGAAAAATATTTTGTACGTATGTATGTTCGTCATCTTCGTTTGGATTATTTCTAAAAAAAGTTAATCTTATGAATGTGAAATGGAAATCGTGTTTAAACTTAATTGGCGGGAAAACGGCTGAACGGACCCTCATGAAACTTTTGAACACCTAAGTATTTTCATCCGGTGAAGATGATAGGCATATTTTTAATCTTATTTTAAAGCAGGTATGGGCACCTGCCATAAAAAATTTTCCTTTATTTCGTAATATATCTTGAAGTTTTTGTACTAGAATACTGAAAATTGGTGTGAGGGCATATGAGATAATTACGTATTCAACGGATAAAAAGCTAGGTCTTGGTAAAGCAGCGATGGGCACCTCTCACACAAACTGAAACTTTCACAGCGAGAATCTCTTGAAATATTTTTAGTGTGAAGGGATATTAGATAATTATGTACTCGACGGATGAAAGTGGTAGGTATTAGAAAATCAGGGATGGTTTTCAAACTTCGAGTAAATCTCAGGCAAACTTTTTGAAACCTTTGTATAGTTAGGTTTGAAAATACCTCACCAGGTACTAATTCATTTGGTAAAAACAGATATTTTAGGTGATGTGAAAGATCTTTTTTGTCTAAATGGTTGTCTAAATAATTTGCGTAGTAAATACTTAAACGCTAATACTTCTAAAAGCACGTAATGTGAAACCAGCGGGTAACTTCTAGTACGAAATAAATATACATAGTTAATGGGAGGTGAATGACTGCTAAACTCAAGTTGCGATTTCAGCAACGGCCACTCGACACTTTTATGGCGAATAAGGTTTAGTGAAGCTCCCTTACTTACTTAATTGGCACTTAACCGTCTAAACGATTTTGGCCGAGTCCAGCATTAATGCGCGAAAGGTTTCTGCTTTTTGATAACTGGAGCCAATTAGAGATACCTAAGTACCAAGGGAGGCCAAGACATTCTCCACCCTATCTTTCGACTTCTAGAGCGCGATTTTTGCTAGTTGAGGGAGGGCTTTACTTTTCAATTGCTCACTTAGTTCAAATCATACGTCTGCAAAAATTATAGAGAGAGATTGTATTGGAAAGGGCAAGGCGTTTACTCTAAATTAGCTAAAATGTTTGTGATATTTCTCATTTACGCGTGTAAGTCAAAATGCCGATGTCCTAATGCATCCCCCAATAGGATTAAATTTGCCCCGCCCGAATTTTTAAGAAAAAAGGAATTAACCCATCTTTATAATTTTTCAGAACTTACTTCTAAACAAAAATCGAGCACTCACCTTCATCTTTGTTAACAATTTGAAAATTTGGTTGCTCACTGCTAATTTCGCCATTAGTATAAGTCACAGAGCACATATCTTTAGAACGTTTCAAGCAAATTGCATAATTTAAATTATTCTAAAAAAATAAGAAAATCTGGTAATATACTGAAATATTCTTTTACTTTCCTAGATACATAACTCATAAAGCTAAGCTAATTCACCGACAACTTTTTTCGCTTTGCTTGACATATTAAACCTTGACAAAAAGTTGATGCATTTTTATTTCCCCAATAAGCTCTATTACTTATATTATTCTAAAAAAATAAATAATATTTTAAGAAGTACCTACTTCTTTGGAGTTACATATATGTATATATATGTATAAATGTATATGTATATCATATTTATGTACATCCTATATGTGTGTTGATTGATTGTCAAAGCGTAAAATGTTCAAAGTTTTGCACTATTTCGGGTTTCCTAGCTTCAAGGACTTTTTGGGAATCCACTCATATAATACATTAATGACAGATTATCAATGCTTCAGTCAAGAACAAGTTGTAAGTGAATTAGTACATATGATTATCCCAATTGTTTCTTACCAAATAAGTCGGCTCATCAATATTCACAAAAGTTCCTAGCGAATCGTAATTAAACGACTTAACGACACCTTCATTTTCAGTGTAGTACTGCAAGCAACCTTCAGGGGCAAGATTATCATCGAGCTTTAAAAGTAAAAAAGGGTATTTAAGAATATATAGAAGTACGATAATAATGAACAAATTTGTAATATCGTCGTACCATACGAAAACTAGCATTATTAAAATTTCTGGCGAAAGCTAGCAAGAAAAAAATTCTGTACGAAAAGTACCACATTTAACTTTTGGCCGACGAAAAGTAACAAAATCGACTTTTGGCTGACGAAAAGTATCAGTAATTATATACTGTTTTTACATTAAAATTGTTGTTGTTAAAACGAAATTGTTAGTTTTTGTACCATTTTTTTTTTTTTTTTTGCAGATTTTTTGCAGACAAACAATCTTAAATAATTTTCAATCTACAATGCCTAGGTTTATAAACAGTACAGCACTTATGTACATACCTGCATAATTTTTATGTTGAAGGATCGTTCGCCAGTAACAACTTTGGTTATAAATGATACATAGATTTTCTTCTCAAAAGAATTTGCGACATCAATGTATACTAAAATTGAAACTGAAATTAACTGTATGTACGTATGAATATACATAATATGTATGCATATCCAAAAGCTAAGAATAAGGAGATAAGAATTTTGACTACATATTGGGGTTTAACAACAAACTGGCAGTGAGATTGCAAAATCAGTAGAATTAATGGTCGACAAATAATCCATTTAGTAAGCAATTGTATGCTCCTTAAAAGAGGCTTCGTGAACTACGCGAAAACAAAACACTTACAATGTTGACCCGTATTAATGCCGCATAGAAGTGGCACAGCAAAATTAATGCTGTGTCCCGAAACGATAAATTGATCATCCACGCAGTTACCATCTGTTGGCCGATTTAACTTAAAGTAAGGACGGACCATGTTATTCTGTATCTCAATAAAATTGTTCAACATTTTACCTCGAACATTACAAAATCAAGCCGCAACTGTTGCACTGCATCGCGCAAGTTCAATATCAGCACACAAATTAACATTTCGTGCACTGGATTCGGATAATTGGGGCTCTCAAAATAGACCACAGATTCCTTAGATGTGTCACCACAACCAACCAAAACTAGTTTTTAATGGAGAAATAATTTAAAATGATCGGTGGCTAAGTATGTATATGCAATTCATCGCACTCACAAACACAACACACACCCACACCATCAGCACACGGTTCCGTCGGTATGCCACCTAAATTCTTACACTCAAATTCATGATAGCATATGCCCTCTAACGCTCGTAAACGCACATCGATCTCGCCGCCATCCATGGCCAACGAACATTTGGTATTCTCGAATTTTATTACTTCGAAGAGGCTGAGAAACCCCTTGCTTTTTGTTTTATTTCCATTCGTTTTTCGTTGCCAAAGCTTCAGATGAAACGGAGAGCCATGATGAAGGAGCATCTGTTTGATTGCATTTCCAATTTGTGGTGGTCTCATGATTGAATATATCGCATCGCTGGCGGTTGATGTATTGGGTTTAGCTGTTGTCGATGCCATTGTGGATGGATACTTGATCGAGTTTGTTGGCTCTACAGTTGGTTCTGCCGATGTGTCCAATGACTCTTCGTCCTCAACATATTCTTCGGTTGCCGATTCCGTTTTCGTGGTAACCATTGAAATCGTTACAGAGTCTGTCTCTGTTGTTGATTCCTCAATATGCGGCGATTGCGATTTATGGCCAAATATACGCGGCAATTGCTGCACGGGTTGAAAGCGTAATCTATAGCTGTGCCAGATATTCGGTTCAGTATTTATTGCGCCCGTCGCCCAATGGCCGTGTTCTAGTGTTGTGACAAAGTCACCCGGCTGAGTTGTCACCACGCCCCCTAATGGGCTACAAATATAAAAAAATATTAGCAGTCGTGCTCGCTGCATTGCTGCTGGACTCACTAACGAGGCGTTTGCACAGAAATCGCATCGCAAACTGTTGTATACGTCGGTCTGCTAAAATCTACAAACTACGATATTCTCTATAGATTTCTTTCCTCCACTCAATTCCATCTTTCACTTTACACTACTTTGGCGCTTTATTAGAGCATTAATTGTGAACAAGAGACTCTTCCGTGTGGCAAGTGGAAAACAAGTGAAATTCCATACAGTTTTCTTTGTTGTGGCAGTTGTAATTTAACCCTCGCTTTCTGCGTTCTTTTTTACGCTTGTTTTTTTTTTTTGTTTGTTATAGCACTGTTGTTTTTTTTTTGTTATAGCGTTACATATTAGCTATGGATGAATGTATGTATGTATGCATAATTGTTTAATAAAATATATTTTTCCAACAGTCTTAGTTGCAGTGTGACCAGATTAGCCTTTTTAATGCTCCTTTAGCCTTTAGTTTTCGGTTTAGCTTCGGGACAATTTTCTAGCTTTTTTACTCAAAATCTTAATTTTACTAAGTAATTTGTACAACAAGAACTTGCAGTAATTCATGTGAAGGTCTTTGTACATATGCAACGCCATGACCGTGTTCTGACCGTAAGTTATCTATTCGTAGCAAACTTGTGACAATGTTGACAAATTGATATTCAGAATTTCCATTATTTGAAATTCAGAAAATTACATTTGAAATTCAGAAATCTTCCTCACAGTTACTAAAGAAGTTTTCTGAAATCAATTGTATTTTTCTGAATTTCAAATGTAACTTTCCGAATTTCAATTGTAATTTTCTGAATATCAATTGGAACTTTCTGAATTGAAACTGAAAAAAGTGTAGTCAGGAAAATGTGCCTGATATACATAGTATGTTCAAAACAGGTATTTGAATCAACAACGCTCGCACCTTTGAAATAAAAACGGAGCGTTATTGGGCACATTTTAACTGAAAAAGTCTTTCGATTTACAGTTTTCTTCGCAGCAGTTTTGAGCAATATTGATATCAAATGAAATGTGTTAATTAGGGTTTCAATACAGAGTTCTTTCCAATCCAACTTTCCAGTTGGTTCCCAATAAATAAACCAAAATGTGGATTCGAATAAACGGTGAGAACAAGGATTTTAATAAAGAGTTTCTCATATTTCGATAACTAAAAGGATTCTCGAAATGTACGCCAACAAGTGAACACGAATGGGTTCCGATATGCAATTACATACATAATTTAATTTCGATACCTGTACCGATTCAAATGATATAGAGGAATATTTTTTTTTTTATCGCGTATGTACATAAGTGAAAGTATATTTATTACTTTGTTATTTTGACTTTGTTATTCACTCAATATTTCGTCTATATATCTATTCCAAACTTAAATTACGTTTTTAATTTTAAAGCGGAAGAAAGAGCGAAAGAATTCCTTAATTTCTCTGCTATGGACATTTCTCTGCTATGTATACCTAATTGTCGATTAATATTCTGGTAAGCTCACTTTTATCAGGATTCTTTCTAAAATTGTTGAATATTGAGTAATAAAATTGGTTTTCCATAAATTAATTTGTTGTATGTTTCTAGTAAAGTATTAAAATATTTTATTTGTAATGTATAAAAAAATACATTCTCTGACGCTTTTCATATTTATTATTTTGATTAAATTGAATTTTTGTAGTTGGAATTTTGAACATGTATGTATGTACTTTAGAGTGCGTTTAAAATTTAAATTAACGATATTTTACTGTATCGCCCCCTCAATCTGTAGTAACATGGTCAAAGATAGCAGACATAAATTTTGGTCCCGATTGGTGGCGGTTAAGGCGTGGCGCATTGAGGTCAAAGTTCAGAAAACTCTATGAAGGGTCAAAAAATTAAAATATTTTTTTAATTATCTAATACCCAAAATTAATACTTCTATACCCAAGGATAACAAATATAAATTTTGGTTCCGATTGATGACGGTTTAGTGGTGTTTTAAGGTGGTCAATATTCAGATTGCCATAGAAGACTTACATACATTTTTAGTGTCACATATGGTAATCTGAACTTTGACCCCCTTGAAACTCCAGTAAACCGTCATCAATCGGCACCAAAATTTATATTTGTTATCCTTGGGTATAGAAGTATTAATTTTGGGTATTAGATAATTATAAAAAAAATATTTTGATTTTTTGGCCCTTCATAGAGTTTTCTGAACTTTGACCTCAATGCGCCACGCCTTAACCGCCACCAATCGGGATCAAAATTTATGTGTGATATCTTTGACCATGTTACTACAGATTGAGGGGGCGATACAGTCTTTTTATGAACTTTTAAATTTTTCATACAAATTAAAACACCCTAATGTACATATATACGAATAATTAATTTGCTAATAATCTAAACTTTCTTAAATCTAGCTTATTCTCATTAACAAGTTGCAAATTTTGTATGTAAAGTCTGGGTATTATGTGTTGTTACTTTATACTATTTAATATAATATATAATAACCAAAAGCTAATAAAATTCAGTGCTCTACTTGTGGTGAAATATTTCATCTGGAATGCGTTAATCTTAAATCCGAGGATCTTGAATATCTTCAAAATTCTAATAGTGCTTTTAACTGCAAATCTTGCACTGCCGAGCGGCGTAAGTCAATTCATACGCCTTCGCCTATCATAAACTTGATCTCAAGTGATAGTGTAATTGAATTATCTGAGACCGCTAAAAATAATAAGTGTGACGGCTTAGACGAAAACAACAAAAAATCAAAATCAATATCTTTACAATCTATTTTCGACGAGCTTATGTCTATGAAAGCTGATTTCTCTAAATCATCTCTGCAATGGTATAATGAAAACAAACTGCTACAAAGAAAGGTTGATAAACTGCATACTCAACTTCAGGATCTCAAACATGAAAATTTAAAGCTTCTAAGTGAGTCTAAAACTCTTAATGGTGCGATTAATCATCTCATTAAACATGGGGATTCGCTGTCTTCTAAATCTGTAGATGCAAATCATATTGATCAAGATCATCAATCTCAATTTCATAATGTTGTTGGTAATAGCCCATCGGCTGCAATTACTGTTAAAGACATTTCAAAAAAAAGCAATAAAAATCAGCATTGTGTTCATCGACCTGATAACAATGCCAATAACACATTGCCTTCGCCTAATTCAACATCGCCTTGTATTCATCATGATAGTGGCGGTGTAAACAATAAGACAAATTCAAAAAACAACAACAATGATGTTATTAACGTTCAACGACCTATTAATAACAAAGGTATTTCTTTTTCGCAAGCTGTTCGCTCTACATTGGAGACTTCTGAAAGCTGCTCTACTGCAGAGGAGAATGCGCGCGTCTCTCCCTCTCTGAATGGTGCAGTTGCTGTTATTAATACTAATGTTAATGCCTCTGCTAACGCTGACACTACCGATCGTGTTCACCTTATTACTGCTAACTCTCCCTCTGCTGGTGTGAAGAACGCTGATAACGCCTCTGCCGACGTCGCTACACATAATCCAAATAGCGTCTCTGTCTCTCTGGCTGCTGCTGCCGTGGTGGATAATGCTGCTGATGGTCGTGAGTGGGTAACTTTACGAAATAAGAGAACTAAACCTAAGAATTTAGTTGTTGGGCGCAATTTATCAGATGAGCTTGATGTTGTTGTTGACATTATTGACAATAAGAAGTGGCTTCACCTATCATCGTTTAAGCCTACAGTCACTGCCGATAAAATTGAATCTTATGTTGTTAAACACTTTGGTATTGCTAGTAAACATATCTCTTGCTTTGTATTAGTTAAGAAGAAGAATAAGTCTATGATTAATGAATTAAATTTTGTTAATTTTAAATTAGGAGTTTCTTCAGAATTCTATGATAAGATCTTGGATGCGAAGTTATGGCCGATGGGGATAAATGTTCGGCCCTTTCGTGAGTTTCAAATCAACTGACTTTTTATCGGATAGAGTGCTAAATTCTTATAATTCTGCACCAATCAATGACCGTAGTAAGCATCTCAGTATCTATTTTCAAAATGTCTCGGGTCTGCGGACTAAATCAACTTCGCTTTTTAATATGAGTTCACATGCTGATTATGATGTATTTGTCCTCATTGAAACCTGGCTCAGTGCTGAGTTTAATGATGGCGAATTTTTTGATACCAATTTGTATACGATTTATCGCAAAGATCGTGATTTTGAGAAATTAGGTTTATCAAGAGGCGGGGGTGTTCTTATTGCAGTTCACCGACGTTTCCGCTCTTCTTTCGTTAACTTGAGTAATATGGACACTTTATCGGACCAACTTTGTGTGTCTGTGCAAGGAATTTCCAAAACTTATATCTGTGCTTCATATATTCCTCCGTCTAGCCCGGACTCGCTATATAAAATGCATGTGGATAATATTGTTGATCTAGTCCGCAGATTTGAAAATCATAATTTCTGTGTTCTTGGGGATTATAATTTACCCGGTCTGGACTGGACTTACTTAGACAATAGTACATCACTGTTCCCTAATTACGTGAGAGGTTTCCCTGAATCTTATCTTATTGATAACATCTTTAGTGTTAATTTGTCTCAGATAAATAGTTTCACCAATAAGCTTTCCAGGATTCTGGATCTTATATTTATTAGCGATAACATGAATTTCACTTTGACGGAGTGTCTTGACCCGCTTTCGCGTGCAAGTCTTCACCATATACCGCTCATCTTGGATCTCGAGTTCTACAGTTTTGTCAGTGTTAAGGATGATACCTCAGTTGCTAAATTCTGTTTCAGACGTGGCAACTTCGACCGTATCAGTTTTGAAATCTCTTCGATAGATTGGGAATCAATATTCTCTGGTGTCGACGTTAATTTTTGCTTTCATACTTTTATTGAAAAAGTAAATGCTATTTGCTTAAATAACATCCCGTTAAAGAAAAGGAACTGCTATAAAATTCCGTGGTATACTAAGCGCTTAAAGAAGTTAAAGAACTTGAAGAACAAATTCCATAAAAAGTTTAAGCGCACTGAATTATCTGTTTTTAAAGAAAAATATCTTAGTTATGCTAGAAAGCTTAAATCTTTAGCCAGTAGGCTTCGTAGGAATTATGTTCGTAATATTGAGTCGGATATTAAAGAAAACCCGAAATCGTTCTGGACTTATGTCAAATCTAAAAAATCGTGCTCTTCTATACCCTCGGATGTTTTCTATAATGGGACTAATGCCTATTCAACAGCCGAAGCTGCAAATCTTTTTGCCGACTTTTTCAACTCCAGTTTTTTATCTCACTCTGAATCCCATAGACAATACTTTCCACATATGGATTCCCCAATTAATTTTGGAGCTCTTTCGCTATCACTTCAAGATGTAATCGATGGAATTTCGAACATAAAAATGTCTATGCTAACGGATATTGATGGCTTATCATCTTATCTTCTTAAATATTGTTTAGCTTTAGCAGTCCCTCTTCTTCTGATTTTTAATAAATCGCTAGAATGTGGAAAATTTATAGATGCATGGAAAGAAACTCTTGTAAATCCCATTTTCAAAAACGGCAATAAAAACAACGTAGCCAATTACAGGCCCATTGCCAAGCTTTCAACGGTTTCAAAGTTATTTGAATACATTGTGAAAAAGAAAATGTACTTTGCTGTTAAGCATTTAATCATCGGAAATCAGCATGGTTTCATGGCCGGTAGATCCACTACCACGAACTTAGCAATATTTTCTGATTTTTGTCTGTCTGCTTTTAACAATCGCTTCCAGGTAGATACGGTATACACTGACTTTTCAAAAGCCTTTGATAAAGTTAGTCATTCATTGCTGATATCTAAATTACATAGCATAGGTTTTCATTCGATTTTTCTTTCGTGGCTTGAGTCTTATCTATACCACCGGAAATGTGTGGTAGTGGTTGACAATACACATTCAAAACCTTTTATAGCGTCGTCCGGTGTACCGCAAGGGAGCATTCTGGGCCCTCTTTTATTTGTCATCTTTATCAATGATATTTCCACCTGTTTTAAGCACTCAAATTATTTATTATATGCAGATGATTTGAAAATCTTCACTACTATTTCAAATTCTAATGATTGCTCAAAGCTTCAAACTGATTTAGATAATCTTTCAGTTTGGTGTCGTGCAAATAGTCTACAGTTAAACCTGAAAAAATGTTATCATTTGTCTTTTTCTAAATCTCGATCACCCCTCCTCACATCGTACTTCATACATGGCACACATCTCTCCATGGTAAATGAGATAACTGACCTTGGCGTGGTATTTGATTCTAAATTTTCTTTTAATAACCACCTCAATTATATCATTTCTAAGTCGTACTCTATGTTAGCTTTTATTCGTCGGTTTAGTACTGCCTTTACTGATCCCTACACTCTTAAACTGCTGTATACATCACTTGTACGTTCAAAATTGGAATACGCCTCCTTTGTATGGAGACCGTTTCATGAATGCAATATCAATAGGCTCGAGAGGGTACAAAAAACTTTTATGCGATATGCCCTTCGTTCGCTAAATTTCTCTGAGCCAATTCCCTCTTATAGTGCTCGGTGCTTGCTAATTAATCTTAAATCTCTTCAAACAAGAAGAACTATTCTTTCCCTGACATTTGTCTCCGACATTATCAGCGGAGTGATAGACTCATCTTATCTCCTTGAGCGTATTCCTTTCCATATTCCTAATAGGACACTCCGTAGTAGTGATTTTTTTATACTGAGCGAGTTAGAACGCTCTATGCGTATAATGCCCCGATTCTTAGAGCTCTGAAGGAACTCAATAATATTGCACATTCCCTAGATTTAGATTTCTCGTTATCTAAGTCCACAATTAAGTTAATTTTAAATGAATTTATACTATAACAAATATTGTTTTTTCTTTTCTTTTTCCTCATCTTCCTTTTTTCAATTCTTAGATTAGTCTGTAAGTATCTTTATATACATAGACTGTTTGCTAAATAAATAAATATATATATGTAATACCAACAAATCATTAGGGGTGCCAGAAATCGTCCGCTAACAAATTCTTTACGCTAATAAGCAATTTTGATTTACACATTATTCATATTAATAAATTGTCGGCAGTGCAAACCATGCCATGTCACTATAACTACTAGATTTTTCAGGAAGAAGAAAAAACTACACAGTGGGTAGAGTGCTCGCCTGCTATGCCAGAGGTCTCGGGTTCAAACCACGGTCCGAGCAAAACACCAAAACAATTTTTCTAATTAGTAAAAATCCAATTATTGGGTTTTTTAAGAGCAGCGGTCACTTCTCGGCAGTGGGTGGCATACCCTCCGAGTGTTTTTCTGCCATAAAAAAGCTTCTCACAAAAAATGCATTCGCCGTTCGGAGCCGGCATAAAACTGTAGGTCCACCCAATTAGTAGGAAAAACAAAAAAGAGCACACCTCGAATTGGGAGAGAAGCTCGGCCATAAAACTCGTCAGAGTTATAATAGCGCCATTGTATTATTATTATTACACATACATATCGTCTCTATAGAAGAAAAAAGACGCAAACTGTTTTGTTGAGGAAGAAAGACGCAAACTTTTTTTCTTTCAAAGAAAGACGCACTAAAAATATTTTTCGAAAGAGAGACTCTTTATTTTTTTTTTGATAACGAAGAAAGACGCTTTATTTTTTTTTTTTACTATAAAGAAAGACGCATTTAAATATTTTTTAGGAAAGAAAGACGTATTCGATTTTTTATTTTTCTTTGTCAATATTAATGCTAATGCGCCTTTCTTCGCAGTTAGTAATGCTAATGCGTCTTTCTTCGTCGAAATATTTTATAATGCGTCTCTGTTCGTCGAAATATTTTTTAATGCGTCTATCTTCGTCGACATGTTTTGTAAAGCGTCTTTCTTCCCCGACATATTTTTAATGCGCCTTTTTTTGTCGACAAATTACTGGCATGCGTCTTTCTTCTTCCGGAGCGACGATATGTATGTATATATATTTTTTCTCTATGTTTGTTACATTCTTATATCTACCCAGTAGGCCCAAAGATCTACAAATCATCAATACTTTCCTCATAACATTTCCTTTAGGGAAGATAACAACTTCCATGACTATGCCCCATGACTGTCGCCCGGCGATGGCCGCCTTCGAATGAATGACTTTGTATAGTAAAAAAAGCAATGAAGCGAAAGCTTCGGGCTTTCATCCCAAACCGCATGCTTTTTTCATTTGGTCGTTATTATACTCTTCTTAGGTATTCAGTACGAATTTTAGCAGTATTGTAGTGCTGAATATACAGCTGCCTACCATCTAACTTTGTTATGTAGTTCATTCGTATAAATTTTTCTGTTTCGGTTTACTCTTCTTAACTCCTACTTTAGTCAGTGAAGAAATGATCTGTGCTCAATTTGTACGTGCCGTTCAACATACTTTAGGAGTATCCTGGCATGAAAAAAAAAAAATCGCATCACCTCAGAAATGGGCCTAGTGGGGGTTATTATATAAAAGCAAAGCTAGATATATATTTACACATAAAAACAATCTATGTGACTTACAAACAAGCAAAGACGTTATTAGGTGTGTTCAAGGAGAACTGAAAAGTGGCATGAAAGGTATCGCAGTATCGCCGAATACAGATGTGCATATGCAAGTACCCATCAAAAAATCTAAACCTTATTTAAGAGTTAAAACAGCAGATTTAAATGCTCACGAAATAAGGCCTGAAAATTATAAGGGAAGCAAATTTGTATGGCGTAAGGCTTAAAATAAGGCTGATTTTCCTGTGTTTATGTCATCAGGCCATAAGGAGTACTCTCTCTCCCTCTGAGAGCACACCTTATTCCAAAGGCTTATCCCAATTAGTAGGAAAAAACAAAAAGGAGCTCACCTCGAATTGGGAGAGAAGCTAGGCTATAAAACTCGTCAGAGTTATAATAGTGCCAGTGTATTATTATTAGGGCATGGAATTTCATGTACTAAAAAATAATAAATATGCGCATAAAAAATGCAACAAAAACTGAGATATATTCATGAAAAATAAAAAAAAATGCATTAATTCAAATTTTTCAACTTCAGATAATTCATGTTTATTGAAGTTACAATAGTTAAATAAATTAGGTACAAACATTTTTTAATTCAATTTTGCTCTTACGTTGTACGTTTATACATATGTATGTTTATATATATATATAGATACATAGATTCAGTCTTGAACATTTCATAATTTGCAAAGGTTAATCCTTATTCAACGATTCATTAGCGTACACAATGAAATATTTTTTCATATTCTCAAAAAGAAAACTTTGCCGATTCGGTCGAAAAAAGCTCTTATACATAGAAAACGAACGTTCTACATCCACAGAGTTAATAGGAGCATGTTTGAAAACGGCTCTTTGTCGACAGGTATGCACCGTATCGAAAATACTAATAATAGCCGTGTTCATACGAAACTCTATTCGTCGTCAGATGACTGTTATGCATGAATTTCGTTTGTATAAAACTGTCAACTAGAAAATTACAAAAATAGGCAATATAATGCGAAATATGTAATAAAAAAATGCAAACAACGCAAAATATGTAAAAATATGCATATATGACCAAAATATGCAAAAACATTTGAATGCCATTTTTAAGACAATTTCACGATTCGCAAAGATTGTTTATTTATTTGGCTCTACCTAAATCTAAGAAAAACATGTATTTGCATAGATTTCCATGCCCTAATTATTATATTATATTATTACTTATGCGTCATGCGAAATAAGGCCTAGATAAGCATGAGAGAGTTAGGAGCAGACAGAGTGAGTGCATAACAGAAACAGAGAAGCGTAATCCTTTTTTAGACCTGATTTGTCAACAATAAGCAAAACTTTTTTGCCGGGTAAGCATGTACGAGTACATATCTGTGGTCACAAGCAATAACCGCTTAAGTCGACTTAGGAAGATTTCGATATATATATACCAAGTTATTCTCCTTGTAAAACTATATTTCTGTAAAACCCCCATGCTTATAACTTCATTCAATAAAAAGATATAAATAAAAACATTTAGGCTTAACTTACAATAGAGGTATATTAAACTTGCTATAACAGCCAAAGTAGGCGTATATACTTAATCAAATTTCTTCATGACATTTTGTTTTATTTACAAAATTTGATCGTAACATTGTGGATGGCTCACTGATTTTGCGTCCATAGTTTTAAACGATTTTTATGATTTGTTAGGAAAAGCCTTCGAATATAAAAATCAATTTATCTCGGAATCATTTTTTAAGACTTAAGCGATTATTGCAAATTGCCACAGATATATATGTATATTAGATCGTCTCGCCTTACAGGCAAAAAATTCTACAGACACCGGCTCATATAATTTATTTTTGGAAGATATTTCTGCCAAAAATGTTTTTTTGGACGACCCTATATCTCGCGAAATTCCATTTTTATAGTAAAAAAAAAACGTCAAACGCAAAAAAAAAATTCAAACGTTTGAGAAAATATTAATTCTCAAATGTTTTCCCAACGTTAGTTATCAACTTAATTATAAGTTGAAATAGGCTTCATAATTCCATTCCAAACGTTTCACGTCTGAGTGGGTTTGAGAAAATTAAATTTTCGATTTGAGAATCAACCCAAAATCCCATACTATAAATAATCCCTTTAGTTTTATAACGCTGTCAAAGGATATTCGAGAAGCATTTACAGTTTCTCTGATATTTATCAAGATACATAAACAATTCGCATACCGTTAAAAGCAGCAAGCTGCCATCTTTTCAGCGACATCAAAATCATATTCATACAGATAAACAGAGAACAAGTTATGGTACAATATATGACTTAACCTATAAAAATGGGGTTCTTTGGCCCCTAACTCCAGATTTTGAGGTTGGTTTGGAAATTCTAAGTATGCTCTTTTTGTATAACATATCGCACACTAAATCAAAAACAGTCACAACTCGAAAATTTTTCAAAATCGACTTTTTCCCATAAAACAGTTCTCAGAACACATACCTAACGACTGTGAAAAATTCTTCCAACACTGCCTTCCTTAGATGGAGAAAATCCGTTATGTCTGTTTTGATGTTACTTGCGTTTATGTTACCTGCTTGAACAGTATCAACTAAGGAGTACTATTTATTGTTGTGACAGTTTGCATTTAAGCAACAGTGTAGTTTTATTTTCCGTTAAAGAGTCTTATTTCGACTTGTGACACTTTAGCTGAAAAAAATTGAAATATATTTCGACTTGTACCACTTTAGTTGAAAAAGTGTGAAATAGTTTTCGATATCGTTCAGAGGTGTGATTTTTTTTATAGAAAAAGTAAGTATAACCAAGTATATTATCTTTGATACAAGTAATTATGATAATTGATAATTTAAATCAATGTAAGTATTACTACTAAGGTTAGAGTTTTCAAGATTATCATATTAGAAACATGTTATTAGAAATTTTATGCAAAATTTTTTTTTCTTTAGTTTTCATTTGCTTTTGAAAATGTGTCGAAGACAAGGATGAAGATTTAATTCAATTTGATTAACTTACCTGTTAAATTGCCTTGTTGAATTTACTCTTAAACTTGAATTTTATACTTACCTTTTTACATACTTACCTGTTATATACTTACCTTTTAAATTGAATACTTACCTAAAATTATACTTACTAAATGTTTAATATAATTTTATTTTGAATTCGAACTTCTTATTTTTTCATGAATTCATGATATTACGTACTTTAATTTGTATGTACATATTTGTGACCTGAATAAAATTTATTTTAATCTATTATATATATAACAACGTGAAGTTAAATTTTTTTGTTTTTCCTTTCCTTTTTGCTAATTAGTTAGTGTTTGAGAACTTTTAATGGTAAATCAAAACATATTTTCAACTAAGGAGACACAATTTGACTTAATACCATAAACCCAACGAACAAATTTCAACTAAAGAGTCACAACTATAAATTGGCTCGTATTGTCAAAACTACCAAACAAAACTAAAAATGTTTGTAAATCAGCTTTATACAGGCTTTAATACCATTTGCAACTTTATTTGATTAAAAAATTGCAACCATGTCTGCAAAAACAGTTTTTTGCCTCTCCTGAAAATTACTAATTTTTTGAGTTGTGACGCTTTTTGATTTAGTGTGCGATATGTTAACCTCGAAAAAAGTATTTTCAATTTTTTTTTGTCACATAGTGTTATCTTTGTATTTGTGAAATTTAATAACCCTTTTATATATGTATGTAAAAGTGGGCTTGTCCGTCAATCTATTTTAGCAATTTTTAGTTCAAATATTTGCCTTGGCAAGTACATCATTTCAATTTATTTATGAAATTTCATTGATATATCTGCTATGGTTTCTCAGATGTGTTTTTCGATATACATATGTACATATACTATATGGGGAAAGTGGGTGGTTAATATCCGATTTCGCCCATTTTCAATACCAGCGATAAGAATATGTATGTATACCAAATTTCATCAAAATATTTCAATGGCTCTCAATCGATTTATTTGTGTTACGTACTACCGTACTACGTATAGCTGTGTATAATAATATAATATATTTGGCATTTGTAGCACAGTAGGAAGGCAAAAGTATCACAGCGAAACGGAGAAACACGCCACTTAATTTGTAGCTCTACTTTACAATGACGTTTTCAGAAAATCCGGAATAAATCAAAATTTTTAGATATTTAAGAAACAAGTTTCAGTTCTCTCGTAAAGCTGATACTTACGTCAGTATTTTTTTTTTCTCAGGAATTGCAGCAATAATCGTAAATGCACCAAAATTTTCGACAATTTCAAGAAACGTTCACCGGACCACAGTTCGTGCTTGGCGTACTTGGTGCTTGGAAGATATGTATTTCCGAACAATAAATTTTTTGTTATTTTTATCCTCGGCATTTTAATGTCCGGCGAACTTTTTTTTTCGATGCGGTCTAATGTACATACATACAACATGTACAACTAGGCACTTATTTTTAGTCATTAAAACAAAACATGTGCATAATCATTAAGCAAATTTAAAGCTTCTTTGCATATTTATACAAATGTATGTACCTATAAACTGTATTTGTTGTAAAAGTTGCATACAAAATTTAATTGCAGCTTTCAATTAAAATTTTCTAAACATCACTATCGGTTTACATAAGTACATACATACATCTTTTTACGTATTCATCATATATGCATCTGTGTGTCATGCGATTCGATGCGATCACTTGCGAAGTGATGCGGTGATTTATTGCTAGTCCAACTGAGCGCATAGCTGAGTAATTGGTTGTGTTTATTTCTCGATATTGCTCGTTGTTGTTTGATGTAGTCAACTGCTGCAAAATTTTTATCAGTTTATTATTTTATGCGTCTATATTTATGTACATATGTATGTTCTAGGAAATGAATTATACGGTACAAGGAAGCTAGAGTTTATAATAAATGTTCATAGAGGACAAAATTTACAAGCAAAAAACTGAGTGAAATCACAGTAAAATATAAAAATCCAGTGACAATCAAGTGGTCTGCGAACTAGAGGAGTCTAAACAAAAACAAGTAAGGAAGCCTAAGTTCGAGTGGAATCGAACATTAGATACTCAGCTGTATGCTTTCATTGTTTGTTTGCGTTTGTTCGATATAGGGTGTATTTTATATGAAACGAGTGCTGCATAAACAGGGCGCAGCCACGCCCATTTTCAAAATTTGTATCAATCATCCAAATAAGCATATAAATATTATTGTTAGTGCAAAATTGCATCCCTCTATGACTTTTAGTTACAAAGACTTCACGTTACAAGTTCCAAAAGGGATTTCCAGAAATATCTTTGTTAAAAAGTAGGCGTGGTCATAAACCGATTTCAATACATTTTTGCGTGTCTATTAACACAAGTTATAAAAGTGCATAAACCAAGTTTCGTCATAATATCTCAGTTATTTGTCTAGTAATAGGCTCGTAGATTTCTTTGTATAAAAAGAGGCGGTGCCACGCCCATTTTATAAACTTTTTTTATTTTTTGTTTCCGGTCTATTGTAGAACTCATGTCACAAAATTTCAATGAATTATCTTTATATTTCACAGAGATATCGCTAAAAATGATTTTATTAGGTCACTTTATAATACCCATATATAAAAGTGGGCGTGGTCGTCAACCGATTTTGGTAATTTTTCGTCCACACATTTGGCTAAGTAAATATATTACGCGTACCAAATTTCATCGATATATCTTTAACGGTTTCTGAGTTATGACATATAAAACTTTCAATGTTTGACCCTTAATAAGTGGGCGTGGCACCGCCCATTTTCAAAAATGTTTGTATTTTTTGTTTTATGTCCGTAGTTGGACTCCTTCCACAAAATTTCAGTGATAGATCTTTATATTTGACAGAGATATCGCTTAAAATGTTTTTATTAGGCCCCTTTATAGTTCCCATATATAAAAGTGGGCGTGGCCGTCAACCGATTTTGATAATTTTTCGTCAAAACATTTGTCTAAGTAAGCAAATTACGCATACCAAATTTCATCGATATATCTTCAACGGTTTCTGAGTTATGACATATAAAACTTTCAATGCTTGACCCTTAATAAGTGGGCGTGGCACCGCCCATTTTCCAAAACTTCATCAAATTTCTTCATAAGGGCCTGAGCTCAATACGTGGGTAAAATTTTATCACTCTAGCTATATTAGTGGCTGAGATACCAAATATCCGATTTTTTCTATATAGGAAAAGTGGGCGTGGTCATGGTCCGATTTCGCCCATTTTCAATACCAACCGTCCCAGTCTCGATACCAACTTGCATTTCAAATTTCATCAAAATATCTCAATTTTTACGCGAGTTATCGTGCGTACGGACGGACGGACGGACGGACGGACGGACGGACGGACATGGCTCAATCGATTTCTCTTTTCACCCTGATCATTTTGATATATATAAGTCCATATCTATCTCGATTATTTCATTATGTTACAATCCACCGTTATGAAATCAAAATTATAATACTCTGTGTACTAGTACAGCTGAGTATAAAAATGTTACAACCAGGGGCCGTAATCATTATGAGTTTTATAATAAAAATCGCCATTTAATCATTATATGTTGAGTTTTTTTTACATTTCATCAGAAATAATCATTATTTTTTTAGTTTTATTTTTTCGATCAGAAATAACATTTATTCCTTGAGTGATATAATTATCGCTCAGAAATAACACTACCCGACAAATTTTCAAAAATTTTCATATCCTCGACATTTAATACATGATTCCTATGTAGAATTTTCTGCTGATTCCAAATATGTAATCAGATGGTTCAAAAGTAGAACAGTTTTCGAGATATTTTGAAATTTCAGGTTTTGAGATATGAAAAAAAGTACAATATCTCCGCCATTACGGTCTCGATTTTTACGTTATTTAATTTTGTTTTGAGAGGATGAAATACCCTTTCCAAAAAAGCCAAAATAATTAAAATCGACGTTAAATTGACGGAGTTATAGCGATCAATAGATTTTTTTTATGAAAATTTTCAGTTTTTTTTTCCGACATTCATATACTTTTTTGTAATTTTTTTAAAGAAATATTAAATATCCTCCTGGTTTCACACTTTGAGTCAACAGCCTATTTCTTAGTGAACATTTTGGCACTTTCCGGATTATAATCCGTAGAAAAATTACAATGCTATAAGAGATTTAATGAACAAACCTATGTTTATTTTTTATCACAATCATGTACTTAACCTTCATTTTTTTTTTATTTTTATGTATATTAAAAGTGTTTAAATGTTGATAGTTTTCGCCGTTTTGGTACATTTTGTTCTTCTCGAAGAAGGAACCAGCAAAAATGGCTCATCATTCAATGTCCCTGACATTCCAATGGCCTTGGTATCGCAATCCCATGTTTTTTTTTTTTTTTATTTCTCCGTGAGAACGCTCACCGTTGTAAAAGTCATCACATATATGAAGATTATGTTGAGAGGGTTTCGGGACAATTTTTTTTACACCACGAAATACCGCGAAAAAATTTTTTTTTGCAACTTTTTTATTTGACATCCGATTTGTAAAATTGATATGTCATTATTTTAGTCTGGTGGAGTTCTATATATCGCTCTAATGTCCTTTTGAGCTATAAAGTCGTTTTCACATAATTGGGTCACCTAACCAAGTTTTTCGTCTATAAAATATCCTTTTCGTTTCACCTGAAAAAAATCGCTAAAAATAAAGTACTAATGGGATCTTGGTAACATTGCGCTTAAAGTGTTTGCAATTTAATAGGCCAATTTTTAAAAATAAATCTTTTGCTGATTTTCCCAACTTATAAAAAACCTATTTTCAAAATCAAAATTTAAAAAAAAATTGCAAAAAAAATAGGTAAAAAAACTTTTTAAGTTAAACGGTTTTATGTTATACATACATTGCAATGTTTAAGATAAATGTACTAAAAACCAAAAAATAATAAAATAGATACAGTCGTGGGAATTATAAACATTTGCATAGACTAGACTAAAATAAAACCGTGGGACACGTCAATTGTCTACAATCGTTGATTAAAATGTTTGTTTTGTAATGTTACACTATAATTAGGCAGTTGTTCAACCGACAACGATGGACGTGTGATAAGTAGGGCTAGAATGTGGAAAAAAGCTAGCAAGCTCGATTATAAGCGAGTTTTAGGGTTTCATAGTGGTGAGCGAGTAGTACTTTTATCATATGTTTTGTCGATTAAAGACAAACTACGAGCAGTGAAACGATTCCTCGTGTGAATGTCCAACGATAAACTAGTTGAAACATCTCTTTTATTAACATGGAGTGTATAACTATTGGAATTTCCATGAGCAAGAAAATAGTAAGTATTTTCCTCACCGTCTGCGGGCCAACTGCCTAACGACGAATTAAACGATTCTTCTATCGCACATTAAGTCGATAATTTGTAGACAATTGACGTGCCCCCCGGTTTTATTTTAGTCTAGTCTATGCAAATGTTTATAATTCCCACGACTGTATCTATTTTATTATTTTTTGGTTTTTAGTACATTTATCTTAAACATTGCAATGTATGTATAACATAAAACCGTTTAACTTAAAAAGTTTTTTTACCTATTTTTATTTTCTAGTTTTTAGTTTTTATTTCGCATTCTGTTTAATTCATTTAGTGCTTCATTATTGCAAGGTTTCTTGCCCGTTAGTTTATTGCAGTCCAACGCCTCTATAGCGACCCACGCGCCACCTATCGGAAGTTTTTTTTAGGAAAATATTTCCTTTCAAGGTAGTAATACATGTTCCGAATTTCAGCCAAATCGGACCATAAATGCGATTTTTGTAAATATAGCGACCCACGCGCCACCTAGCGGAATTTTTTTTTTAAGAAAATATTTCTTTTCAAGGTAGTAATACATGTTCCGAATTTCAGCCAAATCGGACCATAAATGCGATTTTTGTAAATATAGCGACCCACGCGCCACCTAGCGGATTTTTTTTTTTAAGAAAATATTTCTTTTCAAGGTAGTAATACATGTTCCGAATTTCAGCCAAATCGGACCATAAATGCGATTTTTGTAAATATAGCGACCCACGCGCCACCTAGCGGAATTTTTTTTTCATAATATTGCATTGTCATCGGGGTTATACATGCGTGCAAAATTTCAGATTAATCGGTTGACAGGAAGAGGGTGAAATTTGAATTACTAAATTTGACCCAAGAATAAAGAATAAATAATAAATAAAACAAACGGGGTGAGCTAAATAAAACCGTTTAAAAATCCACAAAATTTTGAGTTTGACCAGCTATGGCTCAGTGAGTTTTACTCAACCACCACAAGTTGTATGTCGTTAAAACGCGTATTTTAATTACGTTTAGAACGAGGTACTGTTAGCTGTTATCGCACATGTAACTTTAGCGAAAAATATTTTTGAAATAAGTGATAACCAAAAAACACAAAATTACCGTTATCTCAAAAGCCTAACCGTGCAAAAAATAAAACTAAATAGTTTTGAGCTCACGGGGCCCATGCCAATTTTCCCCTATACCCCGATTTCTTGGTATTTTTTGCTGTAAACTAGTGTTAATGTTATAGTGGTTTACATTTGCCAGATTTGGAAGTTCAATGAAAATATAAATATAGGTTTCTTCACTTAATCTCTTATAACTTTGCCATTTTTCCACAGATTATAATCCGGAAAGTGCCAAAATGTTCACTAAGAAATAGGTTATTGACTCAAAATGTGAAACCAGGAGGATATTTAATATTTCTTAAAAAAAAAATTACAAAGAAGAAGATGAATTTCGAAAAAAAAACTGAAAATTTTCTTTAAAAAAAATCTTTTGTTCGCCATAACTCCGTCACTTTAACGGCGATTTTAATTATTTTTGCTTTGCTAGAAAGAGTATTTCATCCTCTCAAAACAAAATTAAATAACGTAAAAATCGAGACGGTAATGGCGGTGATATTGACAGATGAGTAATCATACTTTTTTTCTTAGCTCAAAAACAGAAATTTCAAAATATCTCGAAAACTGTTCCACTTTTGAACCATCTGATTACATATTTGGAATCAGCAGAAAATTCTACATAGGAATCATGTATCAAATGTCGAGGATATTTTTTTTGTCGGGTAGTGTAATCATTATTGTGTGAGTTTTATTGTTTTCGATCAAAAATATCACCCATTCCCGAAGTTATATCGATGGGCATTTTTTAGTAATTATGTTCCAGAGCACTTCAGAGATAATTTGAGTTTTTCGACCTAAGCAAAAAAAAAAATAAAACTCAACGAATAATTTTTATTTCTGAGCGATAAATACACATATCACTCAAGGAATAAGTTTTATTTTTGATCAAAAAAATAATGATTATTTTTGATTTTTATGGATATCGCTTAAAATTTTTCGATCATAGTCAATTCGGATAGTGCTCTTTCAGACATGTACATACACAAATTCAATACTCTTCTACGATGTTTGCAAGTATTTGATTTTTTTCACTGAAAATATAACGAATCTATATATTAATAGGCTAACATTTTTTCCATACAAACAATTGCCAGGCTGTTTAGCACATTTAACATACTCATATCCACATAAAATTGATATGGAGTGAGTCAGGAGTAGACATATACGCCGCCGATTGACGCCGCCGCCGCCGCGCCGATTACCTTCATAATCGGCCGCCGCCGCCATAATCCGTGAAAACGGCGTATCGGCAAGGCGGCGTGCGCTGGCGCGCCATACCCGTATGGAGCGAGATGTGTACATATTTTCCTAGTTTTGCTAACTGCTAAATTTCTTCGAAATAAAAAAAAAAGGAACCAATCGACATGTTTTGACCTCAGGAACACGAAGCTTAATGCGGAAATGTTTTGTTTTTTGCCGGTTAAAAGTTATTAACAAAAACTTTGGCTGTTCCCTACTTTACTAGCCTCAGTCATAAAGAATTTAAGCTACTGGAAAATTTCAGTTCGTTGGCTTACATAATTTTTTCTTAGATACGGAACTTTTCTGGGATCTCTTCCATTTAGTCCTACTTCTCGAGGTCTGTTGCTAATTGTTCTACTCAAAACTGCACCATTTCCACCCTCCTTGATATCATTAGATGCCGAAAATGATCCCAAACATGCCTCCAGAATAGAAAACTCATAGTTTGAACGTAAGAAAGTTGCTGTTTTTGAGTAGCCCTCACAGTTGTCGAACCTCAGCCCTATAGGGAATATTAAAGAAGACGATGGGGGATCAAAAATGGAAAAATAAGCAAGAGTTATGGAAAAAAATTAAAGAAGCTTGGTACTTAATACCAGTTGCAAATTGCGCTGATTTGGTCAACCCTATGCCACGAAGAAGTAAGGAAGTTATAAAAAATAAAGGAGCTTCAACTAAACATTAGTTTAAATCTAGCTGCAGCAGTAATACTGTAGTTTATTTGAAAAAACAATCGAATTTAAAGTTTGTCCCTATTATTATTTCCAACTTAAATTATACATTTCATTATTTTTATTCATAAAAATTAAATTATTATACAAAAACCACCCCAGAGTCATTGAAGCATGTCCTCTCCGGGTAAGCATCAATATATGGTAATTATTATTTGGTCTTAAAATGAAATACATAAATGGAGAATTGCAAAATTCTGTCCCTATTATTTTTTCCAACACTGTATATATATTTATTTTCAAGTGCCTTATATATATATATAAATATGTACATATGTAAATATATGTATGCATGTTTATTATCATACAAAATAAGCAAATGAATTTAAATTTACCCTTACATATGGATTTGTGTATATTCTTTAATATTTTCTTTATTTTATATTTTAGTTTATGTAACAATTGCTTTTTGCTGTTAATAAAAAAGTTTCAAAAATTTAAGGTGGAAATTAGTTTATTTATTCCATTCAGCCAGCGCTATTAAGGTAACTAAATAAAATTAATATTTGACTAAGGATTGTGATTTGTAGATTTGGGACAGGCGCGTCGGCGCAAAAAAGCACGCCGGCGTCGCGCCGCCGCCGATATGTTTTTGGAATAGCGCCGCCGCCGCCGGAATCACTGTCGGCGTATATGTCTAGTCAGGAGTAGTGCATAGGCATATAATTTTTTCTATAAATTACTTAATTTGTTTATAATTAATAAATAAAGTTTTTAGTTAAGAGAAATAGATATCGTAAACGTGTTTACAAATATCGTAAACACAGTTGAGATCTAACAGGTAGGCTCGGCGGCGAATTGAAAAACTTCTTTTTTTATTTACAAAGGTAGAGTGTAATGTCAAAATCAAAGCGAATTCACATCGTGGCCAATAGGAATGGACGAGCCCCAAGCGAATTCAGATTTTAACCACGGCGAAATATCATTTTGACATTACACTCTACCAATTACAATAACAAAATACATGGGAAATTTCTGAATTCGCCACCGGGCCTACCTTCATAGATCTGCATTGATTTTGATCATGATTTCGCGTCGGACCGTGATCAAAAGGGCAAATCAGTGTTGCGGTACAACTGGAATTTGGAAAGTGTTGATTATCTCCGCGAAAAGGAATAATTTTTGTACCAATGCAAAGTTGAAAAAATAAATTGTATAGTCGAATTTCGAGCACCGGCGATACTACTAATGATTATTATGTGTCCCTGGTTGCAACAAAAAAAATTAGAATTGATATAAAAGAAAAAAATCTAAAGGGAAAAGGAAAACACATACATACATACGTACATATATATATGGGGCAACAGTAAAGTTTATGAAATACAAATATGTAAATGAGGGACCGCAATGGCCAATTGCTGAAAAATCATTTTAATGGAGTTACACACAAAAAATTTGCAAATATATGCATTATTTTTAATATTTTAATGGTTATTATAATATAGATGTTGTTATTACAACGAAAAAATTTAGAAGAATTGAAAAATGTACACATATATTAAATATCAAGTACCAATAAAACATACTTAATTATTCTTGGCATTTCAATTACTGGGAATTGGCAATGGTAATTGTACCTACTTATTATTTGTGGACAAAAATCATTAATTCAAGATCAAAGGAGTAATATTTAAAATAAATAAAGTACATACATAAGTATGTTAAGAGGTATAACTCCTCCCCACACAGCGACGCAGCTGGAAATCAAGCAATTGTGGCAAATAAGCTGCTCCTGTTCTGCGAAAGTTGTCATTATTTTTTTAGAACTTTTGAATTTTGATTTCCTTTGAAAATATCTACCATTGTTTACACTAAATAGTTTGGTCACTCAAATGGTCTTCTTCTTCTTCAATTTAAAATATGCGTATGTGTTTGTGCGAAAATGAAGAGAATGAAGGAATCAATGCTGTGCAATTTCGAATAATTGCTGTTACTACCAAAATGGGAGCAAAGTCGTTAGGATTTACTTCGTTTTTACTGAATTTTTTTCTTCACTAAGAAAACGATTTTAATAAAAATATATCGCACCCTAAATCATAAAGTGACACAACTCAAAATTCAAATATTTTCAGGAGAGCCAAAAAACTTTTTTTCTTTACAAGCAATCGTATGGCAAAAGACCACGTATTATGGTAATTTTTCGGTCAAAAGAGACACTTATTGAAAAGTTTTTTTTGCAATCGCTAGAGATATGTTCTGTGTAACATTTATGAAAAAACTCGATTTCAAAAAATTTTGAGTTGTGTCACCTTATGATTTAGGGTGCGATATGTACATTCAATAAAAAAAAGGTGCTTCGATATTGCGAGATATGGAAGGACTTCCTCGTGGTAAAATTGCAAACTTTGAGGAGAAAAAAAGAAAATATTTTTCATTAAAAACTTTTAGAAATAAAAATGCATTTCACTTTTAATTCACCTGAAAACTGAAAATATAAGTGGAAACGCCATTATCACGCACTTCCACTGATGGTAAACTCTTCCCACGACAGATTTTCTTTTTATTTAAAAAAAAAAGAATAATAATTGCGTTTTGCACGAACAGCAGAACTCCAAATGTTCAAAAAAATTGTGTATGTTTCAAAATAGTTTTGAAGTTCTTTTTTTAACATTTTTTTTTGTTTATATTGACACTATCATCATGTTAAAGAAACCAAATTCCAAATGACATTTAAGAATAAAATTTTATATTTAATTCATAGCGTATATTTTAAAATTGCTCTATGTTGCATCAACCAGGCCCGACGAGAGGGGGGGCCTGAGGGGGTCAATTGCCCCGGGCCCGGGCTTTAGAGGGCCCGGGAATCTCAAAATGATATCCAAGTTTTTGCCACAGAAAATAAACAAACAACACCTTTAATCACCTTTCGTAGATAGCAATCATTTTAAATTTCAACAAATTTTATAAATCTCTTAACGTGTCTGCATCCCACTTAAGGAATTGTTGGTTTTTGGCATCGACTTTGCAGCATAAATTTGAATTCGTTTTCTATTGCAACAGAAAAATTCGGTATGATGCAAATTCTTATACAGCGAAATGGGTATTTCCTGGGCGTTTCGGACGGTATGTTCGCACGATTTTTTGAACTTTTGAGGCAGAAATATCGCGAAATATTGTATCGTTTTATGATAAAAGGAAAGATTTAGGTCACAGCTAATGACTAAAGTATGTTACCGACAGAAATTTAGTTTAATGCCTCTGTGTAAGCCACTTAAACTGCGTTCCGGACGCTACAAAAACACGTCCATATTATAAAAGTAGCTAAAACAGAGGCATTAAACTAAATTTCTGTCGCTAACATACTTTAATCATTATCCGTGGCGTAAATCTTTCCCTTTATCATAAAACTATACAATATTTCGCGATATTTCTGCCTCAAAAGTTCAAAAAATCGTGCGAACATACCGTCCGAAACGCCCAGGTAATGCCCATATACATATGTACGTGTATATATGTATGTAAACAGCGATACGCCGAAAACAAACAAAGCTTGCGAAGCTAAAATTTGCTTTGGTGCTTCGTACAGTTGAATTCGATTGCTGTTTCACTAAAGCGTTCAGCAGAATCAGTCTTTTGATATACTAAATTATTACCAACAAATATTTGTATTCCAATTTAAAGAAATTTATATTTTTTTTTTTTTTTTTTTTTTTTTTTTATAAACTAGAAAAAAACTTTTTAAGCATGGATGTAACTACAGCTGTTTCACCTTAGATCCCTCTAAGACTCATCAGGTTACTTTTGCTTCTGCCAAGACTCGAACTTGCGCACCTTGCAGTACAATAACTACAGTTCTAACCGCTGAGCTATTGCCTGCCTTCGACATCTGATAGAAAATTTGTTGCTAGTTTCTTTCCTACTATAATTCGTTTCTAACTTATGCACATACGTATGTACATATTTACATATTATTGTATGATTAAACATAAGTAGCGAATAAAGTGTAGGGATGTTCAAATGAACTTAATTTTTATTTAATTTTTTTAATTTTTTATAAAAAAAAAATATAAAAAATAAAATATAACCTGGGCCTGTGCTCGTTAAATTAAATAAATAAAAAATAAAAAATTAAGTTCATTTGAACATCCCTACACTTTATTCGCTACTTATGTTTAATCATACAATAATATGTAAATATGTACATACGTATGTGCATAAGTTAGAAACGAATTATAGTAGGAAAGAAACTAGCAACAAATTTTCTATCAGATGTCGAAGGCAGGCAATAGCTCAGCGGTTAGAACTGTAGTTATTGTACTGCAAGGTGCGCAAGTTCGAGTCTTGGCAGAAGCAAAAGTAACCTGATGAGTCTTAGAGGGATCTAAGGTGAAACAGCTGTAGTTACATCCATGCTTAAAAAGTTTTTTTCTAGTTTATAAAAAAAAAATATAAAAAATAAAATATAACCTGGGCCTGTGCTCGTTAAATTAAATAAATTAAAGAAATTTATTTCATACAAATAAAGCAATATGTATTTAAACAGAATTCATTCAGACCTATGGTCCCTTGGACAATATTACTCAGTATGACCCATGGATTCGGAAACTGGATGTGCCTTTTGACAATACATTTGACCCACCCAAATATGTATATTTCTATGTAAACATATTTACTTGATCTGTATTAATGTATAGATAAATTAAAGTTCGTAACTATATATTCATTGAATTTTGGTTTTGAGAATTTGTTCATTTAGTATAGGGGCCCGTAGTTATTTTGACCCCGGGCCCGGATTTTCTCTCGGCGGCCCTGGCATCAACACTAAAATTTGGTTGCATTTACCAAAATGTCAAATGATGTTTAAAAAGCTAAAATGACGTTTGAAAAATCGTGTAATTTGAAAAAAATTGTTGCTATTCTATGTGTAAAGATCGATCATGTTAATCTTACATGAAATAAAATTTGCATATACGCGAATGAAGTACTAAAGGCAATGGTATCCGTATATTCCCTTTTCTATATTTCTGGAAAAATGTATTAACAGAACAGTACGAGAAAGAGCAACCCTGCTTACACGAAAATTTTCAAAAGGAAATAAAAAAATTTAAATTCAAACGGCCATTTTGATGGTGAAAACCCAACAAACATTTAGGTTAGATATCGGTTTGAGAATGACTCGAGAACTAGCCCTTTTCTCAAATCTCTAACGTTAGAGGACGACTCGAGGAGCTGTCGAGAATCATATCGATCTCAAAAAAAATGGGACATAACTCTCAAATGGAGAAAATTATAATTTCCGAATTGAAATCCAATGTAGTTTTCTAATGAGAATTTGCAAATATTTCTTTTTCTAATCAGTCTCCAATTGATTTCTAGTGTGGTTTTCTACCTTCGCTTTGGATTAGAGATAAGTTTGAGAATTACACTCTCTAACACTCTCAGATTGTGTTCGCTGATAAAACGCTGTACCAATTCATACTTTTTGATTAATGCCTGGATGCCTTCGAACGCTTTGGTTGCTTTGGAAACTCTACATTCTCCTACATTTGGATATTTCCCAATTAGCACGAATCCAATGTGGGGAAAAAGTCTCAATTATCAAGTTTATATCCAACATGTTTTTACACTTAAGGTACAATACTTTTCCAAACTGAACTGAGTGCATAATTAGTATTAATTAAATTCAATCATATTAGCAATAAGTAAACGAAAAAGTGAGTGAAGAATAAAATTTAAAGAGGAATGTATAATTCAACTAATTTTTGTGTATAAAATATTGTTATTATTGTTAAATGCATAACAAAAAAGTGAGCAAATAAGTCAAGCAGACAATCATAATTGTTACATTTTTGTTCCTTTATTTCAATCGGATGAGAGTTTGTTGCTCAAAAGCTTTATTCTGAAGTTTGATTTTGGTTGGAGAATATCGATAAAGTTCAAGTCAAATTCCAATATTTTTTTCAAGTGGAGAAACAGAAACATTTCCATATCGAAAAATGGGCTGTTTCTGAATTCTAGTTAAAAATTATTGTTGGAAATTGGAAAATGGATTTGATCTCAATGAAATTCAAATGCATTCAAAAATGCTTATTGGGTAGCAACGATTTGCGTCATGGATATTTCATTTTTGTTTTGAAAAAATAAATGTGTATCTATATTTTTGATACATACAGTAAGTCGCAGTGAAAATGACCCACGTTATGTTGTCCGAAGTTTTATGCAAATAAAAAATTATACACAAACAGATTGAAAAACAAATTTATGTACTTAGGTATATTTTAGAATAAACCACAATTTAGAATTTCAAAAAATATTTGATGAACATTATTTTTTAGTTATAAAAATAATAGTTAAAACCGGAAAAGTTCATGAAACGGGCTCACAGTGAAGGTTAGCCACTAAGAGGAATATGCCCTAAAACGGTTTTAATACTTTTTTGCCTTGTTTCAACAGTTCAATTACTCTATCCCTAATATCTAAACTTGTTTGTCGGCCCATCTTTGCACATTGACATGAAAAATACAACTAATGCATCTATTGGCGCACTTGAATGAAATATAATACAAATTTTATTAGCAACCAATGTGTTTTATTCAACTAACAAAACACGATTTTTACGCGCTCTAGCGTGTGTTTTATGATAAGTACACCTTTTAAAAATGGAAAAAAATTGCCTGATCTGTTTTTTTTTTATATAATTAAGACATAATGTAAAATGTGAACTGTAAAAATATATAAGAGAGAAATCGGTGTTCTAGAGAGAAAGTATTTAAATTGGAGTTGCCAGAAAGCTTGCTTTGATTGTGACGCGTATATACGTGTATGCTTTAGTTTTTCATCATTTCTGGCATGTTGTTGAAACTTTTCCGTCGCAAAAAAATTAGGAAAGTCAAGTAATTGTTAACAAAGATATTTAATAATAAAAATGTCTGAATAAATAATGGTTCACATTCTCTGTGACTCACTGTATCCCCATCAAAACAAACTTCAACCATGGGAATTGTTGTTGCAAAAAGTGACAGGCACATTATGTGTCAATGGGAGAATGGGAAACTAAATAAACCAAATGTGAAGAAGAATCGACCACAGTGTTGTATTCAAACGTAGCAAAATCTTCACAAGAAAATAGCCAAAATTCCGAATAAAATCAATTAAAACTCAAAAATATGTTAATTTTTTGTTATTATCGCTACAAATATAGCATTACAAATTCAATTCACCCAATAATTTTAAAGCTTTAAAGATATCAAAATTTTTTTGAATTTTTTTTCTGTAACTTTTGCACAGCACTGCAGGGTGACAGGCACAACATGTCAAAGAGTGTCGCAACTTATAGATATAAACTATGATATCTACATTCGAAGCAGAGAGCATTCGAATCATTTTTTTTTGTTTCTCTGTGCTGTTGCTTTGCTGTGTAATTTCAAACAGTTCAGTTAACAGCAAAAAAC
Source organism: Urophora cardui (assembly GCA_960531455.1). NCBI lineage: Eukaryota > Metazoa > Arthropoda > Insecta > Diptera > Tephritidae > Urophora > Urophora cardui. The sequence continues at coordinate 114,969,529 of OY482672.1, forward strand.
AGATAAACAAAAATTTCAATTTTCAGTACGGCTTTTTGAAATTTGTTTTTTTTTACCTTATAATTTCGATTGTGTTCACATAAAAAAAAACAACAAAATTCCTGTAAAAAAAATTTTGTTTGCATTTGTTGTTGTTTTACTGTGCTGTAAAAATTTCCACAGTACAGCAACAGTCGACAGTAATTTTTGGAAATTGAAGGCTGCAAAGTTACAGTACAGTAGAATTTTTTATTTTTTTTACTTTTGTTGCGCTGTTCATTTTTATACTCAGCTGTACTAGTACACAGAGTATTATAGTTTTAATCACATAACGGTGGATTGTAACAGAATGAAATAATCGAGATAGATATAGACTTATATATATCAAAATGATCAGGGTGAAAAGAGAAATTGATTGAGCCATGTCCGTCCGTCCGTCCGTCCGTCCGTCCGTCCGTCCGTCTGTCCGTCCGTCTGTAAACACTCTAACTCGTGCAAAAATTTAGATATTTCGATGAAATTTGAAATGCAAGTTGCTATCGAGACTGGGACGGTTGGTATTGAAAATGGGCGAAATCGGACCATGACCACGCCCACTTTTCCTATATAGAAAAAATTGGAAATTTGGTATCTCAGTCACTAATATAGCTAGAGCGATGAAATTTTACCCACGTGTTGAGCTCAGGCCCGTAGGAAGAAATTTTATGAAATTTTGGAAAATGGGCGGTGCCGCGCCCACTTATTAAGGGTCAAACCTTGAAAGTTTTATATGTCATAACTCAGAAACCATTGAAGATATATCGATCAAATTTGGTACGCGTGATATACTTACTTAGGCAAACGTTCGTACGGAAAATAGTTAAAATCGGTTGACGGCCACGCCCACTTTTATATATGTATATTATAAAGTGACCTAATAAAAACATTTTAGGCCATATCTCTGTCAAATATAAAGATATATCATTGAAATTTTGTCGCATGGGTACAACTATGGACATAAAACAAAAAACATAAAAATTTTGGAAAATGGGCGTGGCATCGCCTCCTTTTGGACAAAGGGATATACGAGATTTCTTAGCCTTTAACTCGACAAATAATTGAGATATTATGACGAAACTTGGTTTATACACTTTTATAACTTGTTTTAATAGACACGCAAAAATTTATTGAAATCGGTTTATGACCACAACTACTTTTTAACAAAGATATTTCTGGAACACGCTTTGGAAATTTGTAACGTGACATCTTTGTAACTGGAAGTCATAAAGGAATGAAATTTTGCATAAAGAATAATATTCATATGCTTAGTTGGATGACTGATAAAAATTTTGAAAATGGGCGTGGCTACGCCCACTTTATGCAGCACCCGCTTTATATAAAATCCATCAAACGCAAACAAACAATGAAAACATACAGCTGAGTATCTAATGTTCGATTCCACTCGAACTTAGGCTTCCTTACTTGTTTAATTTTGAAATGAAAATGAAATTCAAAGTAAATGAAAACAAAAGTTGAAAGTAATTTCAAACCCTGTATAAGAGTATCTGAATTTGAGATTTTACTTAATGTCTGTCAAAATGGAATATTAAAAAACTAAATTATATAAGAAAATTATTATTTATAACCGTAGCACATAGGTAGAAATATTTTATTGTGTACATCTATTCCAAATTGCTTGTTTAATGCAAAATTTTAATAATTTGTGTTAAAAGTAGAGCTCTCGATTTTTTTTGAACATTTTCGAGTAGCCCGAACAGTTGTTGTTCAAATGCTCGAAGAGTTGTTTGTTTGTTTATTACCCGTATGTTTGTACGGTCATTTGAACAATTCGGGTATTTTGAAGTTTGTTTTTTTTTCTTTATATGTAGTTTTTTTTTATTTTTGTTTTTCCGATACACATTTTTTTTGTTTGTAAGCAACAAACGGGCTTCAAACAAAAACGATCAGATCGAATTGCTCGATACCCGGGTATCTAGGGCTCTAGTTAAAAGTCGATTTTAGTGAAAAATATATACAGTGACTCAAAAAAAAATCATACGCCAGAGTTTTTAAATTTATTTCAAACAGTTCTGTCGAAAATTTGACTCTTATTTTCGTTTAAAAATGTAAACAATTTTTCAATAAAAATCGCCTTAAGCAGGATTTCTAAGCTTATGGAAAAATCCGAAAAATCGTAGAAATTTCTAAAAGTGGATTAAAAATTTCAAAGCTCGGCCAGAATTTATAGAACATTTTGAGTACATTTCTAAGTGTACTGTTATGTAGCCAACCAATTTTAGTGTAAAAAGTGCTATTCTCAATGCTGTAAAAATTTCCGTCGATTTTAGTAATTTTTTTCTGTAGGGTGTTTGCTTTATATGTACGTGAGACCGTTCCAATTAAAATTTCCGAAAAGCCAATGAAATTTTTCAAAAAGTTGAATGTTGCATATTATTATATTACAATTGAATGAGCTACAAAATTGCATACTCAAAAATCTTCTAAAAAATGTGGCTTTATAATTCTTAGCCCCTTTTTATGATAAGTACTTCCTTAACTTTGAAAAATTGGAAATACTAAAAATACTGCCTAAGAAGTTAACAATAATCGCTGCTAAATATCTGGGTTACTTTCGAGCACCACCTAAATTAACCAAGATATGCGTTAGAAATATAAACATTAAAATTAAATATAAAGCACAAAAAGAAAATTATTGTAGGTACATATGAAAAACCCTGTATCTAGTAGTGAAGTGCGGCTTTGTGCGACGTAATTTTTTGTCGGAAAAATACTAATTGTACTAGATATCATGTCCGAGGGTTAATTTGACTGAGTCTGACAGAGCAATATAACAAAACCAATTTTTAACATGAATAAGTTAATATTTTAAAAATATAAATACACGCGCGCCATCTGTTGGAACATAGCGGTGGTTTTAACCTAATCTCATTAGTAAATATGTTGCATATTTTTAGACAGCAGCTAGAAATTACATACATACATACATACATACATACATACATACATAGAGCTGAAACTAATAAAAGCGTGTTAAAAAGAGTGATAATTTTTTTTAAATATCCCAACTTTAAAAGCTTAAAACCCGGACGGTAATCATTATAAGCGAAATAATATAAATCACCGTATAGTAATTATTCTTCTATTTATATTTTTCTGATTAAACATAATTATTATTTTGTAAGTGTTATTTTTTCGATCGGAAGTAATTATTATTATGTAATTTTAATTTTTTTGATCACTAATAAGTATTATTCTTGGATTTTAATTTTTTTACTCGATCATAATTATTATTTCTTGATTTTTACTTTTTGCATCAAAAATAATTATTATACTTGATTTTTATTTTTTCCCTCAAGGCATAATGATTATGTGTAATTTTTATTGTTTTACTCAAGAATAAAAATTATGGTCTGATTTTTATTTTATTATTCATAAAATAAAACTCAAAACGTCGTACAGCCTTAACCATTAGGATTTTTGGCTTAAAATTTTGCACGCACACACCTTCTACTCTGCTCTAACTACTTCCGAAGATAAATCGTAGGAAATTTTGTTATAAATGGTGGAAAAAAGGTGTTGAAGTATGCATGTAATTTGCTTTAAAATTCATACAAAAATGTTACGTATACACCACGGCAATACGCTCATATGTAAAACTAGTTTATATCCTTGGGTTTCACGCCGCGTTTCTATAAAATATGCAAAATAAATGAAAAAAGAATAACTTAAAATTTTTTATGCACCCTTTCCAGCTGTATTTCAGAAAATTCTATTGTATTTCAATGCGTGTGTAAGATGTATTTATCGGCCAATCCGTTTAGGACGCAACTTGATGCATATCTTCAGACATATGTACATTTGTTGCGTGTTTTTAGATCCTCTCTCCTGCTCCGGAATATAAAAATATAGTGTTTTAGAGTAAGTAAACTGAAAAAAATTTCACTTTTTCAAAAACTGGATGGAGCTACACCAAAAACCGCGCAAATTCCCGGAATTTCAAGGTATGTTTAGATTTATGTATGGATTTTGCACAAGAAAAAAATTGATATCTACCCAAGGCGTGAAACTCAAGGATATAAGCTAGTTTTACATATGAGCGTATTGCCGTGGTGTATACGTAACATTTTTGTATGAATTTTAAAGCAAATTACATGCATACTTCAACACCTTTTTTCCTCCATTTATAACAAAATTTCCAACGATTTATCTTCGGAAGTAGTTAGAGCAGAGTAGAAGGTGTGTGCATGCAAAATTTTAAGCCAAAAATCCTAATGGTTAAGGCTGTACGACGTTTTGAGTTTTATTTTATGAATAATAAAATAAAAATCAGACCAGCATTATGCCTTGAGGGAAAGAATAAAAATCAAGTATAATAATTATTTTTGATGCAAAAAGTAAAAATCAAGAAATAATAGCAATTATGCTTGAGTAAAAAAATTAAAATCCAAGAATAATACTTATTAGTGATTAAAAAAATTAAAATTACGTAATAATAATTACTTCCGATCGAAAAAATAAATCTCAGGCTGTAATTATTACTTTCGATTTTTATGGATAAAACTCTTAAAATAAAAATCATTGCATATAGCCGCAGATTATACAGAGATAAATATAGTGGCATATCCAAATTTATTTTGCGATAGTGGGAACCTACTGATTTTTTTGGCCAAATTTTAAAAATAATAATTATTTTCCATCCTTGCTTAAAACTATAAACTTAGAATTATTGGAAACCAAGGATATTATTGAAAAGTGTTAATAATTACTTGAACCTTTAGGATTCATCACGATTACTTAAATGAAATGCTTTAAATAATAAATATTCAAGTTGAAACTAGCACTTAAAAATATGTAAGAAAAAAACAAAAAAAGTGCAGAATATGGGGTCGGGAAAAAAGCGATGAATTATTGTTCCCCATTCTATTTCCAATATGTGGGTATGTTTTTTTCTGTAATTGTAACAATTTTACAAAATTCAATTTTGGGTGCATAAAACTTGAAAATCTACGCACCGCGCTAAACAAGTCTGAGACACTGTCATATTTCTACTCGTTGTTATTCCGTGATACGCAAATTGTGTAAGTCCAAAAAGCGAAAAAAATTGTGTAAGTCCAAAATATTTATATGAACAGAAATTTTTTTTCATTTCGAATTTTTTTTTTCTTTTTTGTTTTTTGTCTCTCCTACAAAGTTTTAAAAAAGGACTTACACAATTTGCATTCTAAGCTAGCGATTTTTATCATTTGTAAAAAAAATTGTAGTAGTTTTTTGGTAATTTTAATTTTGGTAAATTTTTTCATTGGCTGTGACCCCCCCCGAAAAATTCTCTAGCTACGCCACTGTTTGCTTGTTTTTATGTTTGTTCCCTATGGACGCCGAAACTACCAGGCCGATCACATCCAGATTTTGACACAATGATCACCTGGTATTAGATTGAAATTATGACCACATTTAATTCTGGTATCTCAACCCCTTCCCGAGATATAGGCCAAAATATGGACCCAGATTCCTCCGAAATATTTTTCTGCATTATTGGTATCAAATTAAATATATCAATCAGAGCTTCAATAGAGAGTTCATTCCGTTCCAATTTTCCAGTCGGTTCTCCAGATAGAGACCAAAACGTGGACCCGGATGGCCCCAAATATTTTTTCGTAATATTGGTATCAAATTAAAGGTGCTGATCAGGGTATCGGGATTGAGGCCGAAACATGGGCCTAAATAGCCCCCGAAATATTTTTGGGCATTGTTGGTACCAAATTAAAGGTATCAATCAGAGCTTCAATAGAGAGTTCATTCCATTCCAATTTTCCAGTCGGTTATCCAAAATATATTAGTAATCATGATGTACACCGATATGTGCACCGGATGGCCATGGAAAGTTGTTGATAAGGAACGTGAGACGGGGAGAGATAGAGTAGTATAAGAGGGGGAAGAGATGGGGGAACGGGAAATACTGACTGGTGGGGAGACCGATAGGGAAGGGAATGGCATAGTGTGATTTGTCGCAGCGAAGTGGGACGAGTATTTGCTAGTATGTATATACTTAAGAAATTTCTTCATCACATTTGGTTTTAGTTACAAAATTGAATCTTAACATTGTGGATGGCTCATCGATTTGGCATTCCTAGTGTTTAATCGACTTTTATGATTTTTTTAAGAAAGGCCTTTGAATATAAAAAAGCGATTTATCTCGAAATCATATTATAAGACTTAAGAAGTTAGTGCAAATTGCCACAGATGGTAATTGTTCGCATAGAAATTGGCTAAAGACAAAAATTATAACATTTAATAAAAATTCGTATAAATTCATGTCAAAAAAGTCAATTATTAGGATTTATATGTCTAACGGTACCTAAGATATCGTCGGTCTCCTGCCAGAAACACGAATGTGAAATTTTTTCTAAGTGCGATGTCTGCTCTTTATCGGGTATATATTGATATAATAACAATTAATATTTGTATATATGCTTATGTTCATACAAGTATATATCGTCCCCTCAATATAACAATACCGTATGTGCTCATACGCCATTATCTTTTTATTGCATATTTAGAATCTCCATCATTGATTCTATGTCTGGTCAAAATTTCGTCAAATTCTACTTCCATAAAGTGGGTCAAAATGTCATTGGAAAAAATGGTGTATAATTTCTTGTTCAAAAATTTAATAGATATCTGATTTGACAAAAACTTTAAACTCGATTTTCTCAAAACCCAAAAAAAATTATACGCTATTGTTATATTGAGGGGACGATATTATGTATGTATGTTTACACAAGAATTTATACCAATATTAATTGTTATTACATCAATATATACCCGATAAAGAGCAGACATCGTACTTAGAAAAAATTGTACATTCGTGTTTCTGGCAGAAGACCGACGATATATAGTTAAATAAATATATGTATATGGATATAAGACAGAGTATAAGAAAGGAGAAAGTCCTGCATAACAATACCCAGCCTTTCAGGAAAAAAAAAAAACAAATATAAATAGAATCTGGTTTGCTTTTTGAGGTGGAGAAGTAATATGGAAAATAAAATTTAGGCGCCCACTGCAACATCTAACAAACGCTTATATGTACATACATAACTACTGGAAAAAAATACTCGTATTTAAGGGACAAAATGCGGCTGTACCAGGTAAAAAATTTTATGTCACGGATTTAGCTCAAGCTCATCTAAGTTGTTTCTATTTATACTAAGTATATGTGTTGAGAAGGAATTTCTTCTATCTCAATTTCTTCAAGAGGTATGCGTATATGAATATGCTCGTTTTGTACTTTTTCTGCTTTCTGTATGTACACAGTACTAGTACTTCTTTTTTTGTTTCGAAGAAACTTAGCTACAAGTATGTAAGTCCGTCATCAAACTGTCTTACCTCAAAAATCGTAAGTAGAACAATTAATGGCCGCAAAATTTATTGACGAGTCAAGTAACTCAAGTCATAAGAGTTATGAAACGGTAAGACCCAGCTACCACAAATTAACACCAAGATCATTTCAAAGTGACTTTGAAGTGCAATAGAGAAAGCCTTAAACAATTAATTAAAATTCGCGCATACGTATTGCCAGTTAATTTAGTTGCAAGAGAATAGCGAAATGTTGCTGCAGCAAAGCAGTAAAGCACTCCAATAAATATGATCGATTTATTTTTCCGACTGTCAGTTTCGATGGTTGGCAAGAAATTTAATTTGCAAGATGAACCAGCAAGCTTTCATCCTAAAACTGAAGGAATATTGTAAAAAAAAATATAAAAAAAATCATCACCGTCTATACCCTGCTTTGTTTTTGATACTAGAAAGAAGGCGTGGATACCATAAAACCTCCATAAAACGTCGATACAAATAAAAGGCAGATGCTTATCACACAAACATACATAAACTTTTGAGATTACACTTTTGTTAATTTCATTCAGCATTTACTGCTAATTAAAATTAAGTGAAATTTCAATTCACTTAAAAATATCGTTGACTTTAAGGTTTCTTTTGTCGAGCGACTAATTTTCAATATAAAGAAAGTCAATACATGCGTTCCAGGACACGCTGGGTATAAAAAATGTGGCAAACTGAAAAAAGGAAAGATTAAAGAACTGCTTGCCACATTGATTTGGAGTCGCATCGTAAAATTAATGAGGCAACTCATTAATCATGCAAGTTAATGTTTTCGCATGCAATAAAACAGGCAAATTCAACTTCTTTTACATATTTATGTATGTATGTATGTATATGTATGCTTGCTCTTGTCCCGCTTCGTTTTGGCATGGCAATAAGTCAATCGCGATTTGTTGGTTTTAGTCCGTAGAAGATATTTTTCGATTTTTATTGCAAAGTGCGTTTGGAAAGCGTCAGTGGTTTATTAGCGTTGTTGAATGTTGAATGTTGCATGCCACACGACAACACAACGACAGCACAGTAACAGCAACAACAATAGATACTAACCACTCAGTGCGCATGCGTACATGCGAAAAGCGGCATGTGTTGGCTAACGGCTAACAACGTTGTTGTTGAAAAAGGATGCAGTTGGCTCCGCAGCAACAGGTTAACTATGTTGCTAATCCATCCTTGCTGTTGGCTCATATTTCGTTGGTGTTGTTGGTTGTATGTACGTCTGTGTTTTTTTTTCTGGGGCATAACTAACATTTTCTAAGAATTTTCTTCAGCATGCTGCGGTGACCTTTTGACCAACACTTTTAGCTGACGTTCACTCTTATTCGAATTCGAATTCCTCAAGAATGCTTGTTGCAGACGAGCAACAAAGTGGCTTGTTTTATTGCCAGCCTTCCTCTTCACCGATTGTGACAAGTGAAAAAAATTAATGAGAAACTTTTATACGCAGACTAAGCATCCTGAGAAGCCCACGAATACTTTCTTAGTTTTGGTTGTGCCGGTGTACGAGAAGGGAGGAAACTGAGAGTATGCCGCCCAATGCCGAGAGGTGAGTGCCCGCTATTTCTAAAAACCCAACAACTGGGTTCTAATTAATTAGAAAGAACTTTTTTTGGCGTTTGTCCGGACTGAAGCTAGAACCCGAATCCTCTGGTATGGCAGGCGAGCACTTTTCTCACTATACCACAGCGGCCACGAGGGCCTAAGCTGAGTATATTGTCCATACATATATAGGTATCTGTTCATCTAATGTATCACTATAGTGAATCCCTAAGTCATTTATTTTGAAAAATTTTGAAGTTTCACGAAAATTTATAACCGATGGGAAATAATTTTAATTAAAAAGGGGATGTGGTGGGTCTTCGAAATGGATCCATAACTTCTACCAAAAAAATTTTTTCAATTTTTCTTAATTATAAACTGGCCAATAGCTCATACGAAATTCACATTGAATTAAAAAGCTTTTCGATAATAGGGCTGTGATAAATATTTTCAAATATGTAGGTGACTGCGAACCTCGCCGTCTTTTCAAATAGCAAAAAGCTATACTGTTCACAAAAGTGTCTACCCCATTTTATTCGCCATATAAAATATTATTAACAAAATGTGAAAAGGAATTAGTATTAACAGAAGCTACTATTTAAATATAGGTGCGCGAAGCACCGTAGAATAAATACTCTGAAAAAAATACGCGTAGTTAAATCAACAACTTTCGGCTGTTGAATCTCCTGTTGAATCTCAAAAGGACAAAAGTATTTGTTTTTACACAAGGCTTATCCAAATAGAGGTTATATTACTTCCGTTTTTATGTGTGTGTTTTCTTTAAAAATGTCAATGTGAAAGAGAAGAGAAATGAATATCAAGGAAAATTTTTTTCCAATTCGTTTTGTCTGACATTCACACTTTTTAGTATACATACACAATTCCAATCAGCTTATCTACTGCGATATCCTTCTTTAGATAATTCTTGGTTTTTACAGCAAAGTTTTTGGTCCAACAATTGATTCAAAAACTGGCGCTGTTGTTTCAAAAACTTGCTTGCTTTTAAAAATTTTTTTTGTGAGAAAACCAACAAAAACAATAATGATGGAGAGAAGATGAAGAGAAAAATCCAAAGAAAAGTTTATTTTTAGCAGAAAATTTTCTCCAAAAGTCTTCGTTGTTGATTTAAAGGCAAAAGTATTTCAGCCAACAGTTTCCGTTGTTAATAAAACTAATGAGAACATATTTTTTTAATTTTGTCTTACAATGATTCATATAATTCATGGATTCTTTTTTAGGAAAAGGGAAGTGTAAATAGGTTACTGCAATTCAATATAATGTTGGATGTTCCACTATGTGATGATTGGATAGAATTTCAGGTTGATATCATGGTTCGAATCCGGAGGGCAATATAAAATAAAGAAGAAAAAGCAGAATAAGAAATAAAGATAGCAACCAGTGAATGATAAGAAGAAGAGAAGAAGAGGAGAACAAGCGGAGGCTACATATTTGTAATTCGGACCCGGGTGGAGAGAAGATGAAGAGTAAAATGCAAACAAAAATTTATTTTTAGATGCAAATTGTTTGCAACAATCTCCGTTGTTAACTTAAAGGCAAAAGTATTTGATCCAACAGTTTCCGTGGTTGACTTAAATCAACAACGCTCGCACCTTTGAAATAACAACGGAGCGTTGTTGGGCACATTTCAACTGCGGAAAGTAGTTGATTTAACAGCGAAAGTCTTTAGATTTACAACGTTTTTTTTTTCAGAGTATGTGCGAATATAACAATAAATACATAAGGAAATTATTACATGGTACATTACTTTGTTGTGGCCTTAAGCAAAGGGGAAATATTAAGAATTGCCTGTAATGTTTTTGACTAATGTACAAAAGTATTTAAGTGCGAGTAGGTGCAAGTAAGAAGTAAGGAAAGTAAACAAACACGGCAAGCAACACTTTTTGTGAATTGTGGAACGATCCTCCGTCATCCCTTGTCAAGTTTGGTTTGGAGACAAACGAACGAACGAAAAAAGACACTGAAGATGGCGCATATTAGCCGAAACCGGTTTGTCTCCAAACCAAACTTGACAAGGGATGACGGAGGATCGTTCCACAATACATCATATTCCTACCCTGTCGGAAAAACAAGCAACCAAAAAGTACTTTTTGTGAACGTCAATGGGTAAAACTGAAAAAAGTCTACATCAAGCCATACGAGATCCGGCTGATAAGTTCGCAAGAGGAATTATTATCTGGATCGCAATATAGTGATGCCTAGGCCGGGTTCTCCAAGATATGGCTCAAAGCGTGGACCCGGATGACCCCTGAATGCTTCCGAGCGATATTGGTAGCAAATGAAAGGCGTTGAGCAGTTCTTAAACATATAAAGTAAAGGTAAAGGCAAAGTTAAAGGTAAAGAATAATAATATAATAATAATACAATGGCGCTATTATAACTCTGACGAGTTTTATGGCTGAGCTTCTCTCCCAATTCGAGCTGTGCTCCTTTTTGTTTTTCCTACTAATTGGGTGGACCTACAGTTTTATGCCGGCTCCGAACGGCGAAGGCATTTTTTTGTGAGAAGCTTTTTCATATACATATGCATACATACATATCTGTGGTCACAAGCAATAACCGCTCAAGTCGACTTAGAAAGATTTCTAGTTATATATACCACGTTATTCTCCTTTTAAAACTCTATGTTTCTGTAAAACCCCCATGCTTATAAATTAATTCAATCAAATGATATAAATAAAAACATTTAGGCTTGACTTACAATAGAGGTATATTAAACTTGCTATAACAGCCAAAGTAGACGTATATACTTAATCAAATTTCTTCATGACATCTTGTTTTATTTACAAAATTTGATCGTAACATTATGGATGGCTCACTGATTTTGCATCCATAGTTTTTAATCGACTTTTATGATTTGTTAAGAAACGCTTTCGAATATAAAAATCAATTTATCTCGAAATCATTTTTTAAGACTTAAGCGATTATTGCAAATTGCCACAGATATCTCTAAGCATGAACGAGTATATGAGGAATTACAATTGGATTCCCAACCTTATAGCCGTCCCTCGTATAAAGACCAAGTTTATATATAAAAAACACATTACTAACAACAACAAAGTTCGAAAATATAAAAACAATAACACACCTACAACAACAGCAAATAACAAAAATGCTGTAGCTGACCGAAAGCATAAACACACAGCATCACCGCCAAAATGTGCTAACAACCAACGAAAGAAAAATTTAACACAGAAAAGCACACAAAATCGCAAATAAATGAAATGTACAACATCAATCTATGTAACTGCCGTCCGGCACAAGCCAGTCCACAAAAAAAAATTATGGAAATGCATATATCGCTAGCTTAGAGTGCAAACTGTGTAAGTCCACTTTTATGAAAATGTGTATTTTTATGTAGAATGCTGGAAAATTCAAATACGCACCACGCTAAACAAGTCTGTCATACTTGTAATATTTCTACTCGTTGTTATTCAGTAGGGTTGCCAGATACCTTTCCCGGAAAAATCAGTACATTGCCTTCAAAAAAAAAACAAGTAAGGAAGCCTAAGTTCGAGTGGAATCGAACATTAGATACTCAGCTGTATGCTTTCATTGTTTGTTTGCGTTTGATGGAAACACGGTGTAGGTACTTTATATAAATCGAGTGCTGCATAAAGTGGGCGTAGCCACGCCCATTTTCTAAATTTTTATCAGTCATCCAACTAAGCATATGAATATTATTCTTTGTGCAAAATTTAATTCCTTTATGACTTCCAGATACAAAGATGTCACGTTACAAATTCCCAAAGGGTGTTCCAGAAATATCTTCGTTAAAAAGTAGGCGTGGTCATAAACCGATTTCAATAAATTTTTGCGTGTCTATTAATACAAGTTATAAAAGTATATAAACCAAGTTTCGTCATAATATCTCAATTATTTGTCGAGTTATGGGCTCCGAAATCTCGTTGATTCCTTTGTCTGAAAAGAGGCGGTGCCACGCCCATTTTCCGAAATTTTTCTATTTTTTGTTTCCGATCTATTGTAGAACTCATGCCACAACATTTCAATGAATTATCTTTATTTTATTTAATTTAACGAGCACAGGCCCAGGTTATATTTTATTTTTTAGAAACTAGAAAAAAACTTTTTAAGCATGGATGTAACTACAGCTGTTTCACCTTAGATCCCTCTAAGACTCATCAGGTTACTTTTGCTTCTGCCAAGACTCGAACTTGCGCACCTTGCAGTACAATAACTACAGTTCTAACCGCTGCACATACATAAGTTAGAAACGAATTATAGTAGGAAAGAAACTAGCAACAAATTTTCTATCAGATGTCGAAGGCAGGCAATAGCTCAGCGGTTAGAACTGTAGTTATTGTACTGCAAGGTGCGCAAGTTCGAGTCTTGGCAGAAGCAAAAGTAACCTGATGAGTCTTAGAGGGATCTAAGGTGAAACAGCTGTAGTTACATCCATGCTTAAAAAGTTTTTTTCTAGTTTCTAAAAAAAAAAAAAAAAAAAAAAAAAAAAATAAAAAACGAATTATCTTTATATTTGACAAAGATATCGCTTAAAATGTTTTTATTAGGTCATTTTATAATACCCATATACAAAAGTGGGCGTGGTCGTCAACCGATTTCGCTAAACTTTTGAACATGTATTACTACAAGTAGTGAAAGTGTATACACCAAGTTTCGTCATAATATATCGATTATTTGTCGAGTTATGGGCTCAGAAATCTCGTATATTCCTGCTTCTAAAAGGAGGCGGTGCCACGCCCATTTTCCAAAATTTTTGTATTTTTTGTTATATGTCCATAGTTGGACACCTTCCATAAAACTTCAATGATATATCTTTATATTTGACAGAGATATCGCTTAAAATGTTTTTATTAGGTCACTTTATAAGACCCATATATAAAAGTGGGCGTGGTCGTCAACCGATTTCGGCAATTTTTCGTCAAAACATTTGCCTAAGTAAGTATATCACGCCTACCAAAATTCATCGATATATCTTCAACGGTTTCTGAGTTATGACTTATAAAACTTTCAATGTTTGCCCCTTAATAAGTGGGCGTGGCACCGCCCATTTTCCAAAATCTCACCAAATTTCTTCATAAGGGCCTGAGCTCAATACGTGTGTGAAATTTTATCACTCTAGCTCTATTAGTGACTGAGATACAAAATTTCCGATTTTTACTATATAGGGGAGGTGGGCGTGGTCATGGTCCGATTTCGCCCATTTTCAATACCATCCGTTCCTGTCTTGATACCAACTTACATTTCAAATTTCATCAAAATATCTCAATTTTTGCGCGAGTTATCGTGCTCACATCACATGGCTCAATCGATTTCTCTTTTCACCCTGATCATTTTGATATATATAAGTCTATATCTATCTCGATTATTTCATTCTGTTACAATCCACCGTTAGGAAATCAAAACTATAATACTCTGTGTACTAGTACAGCTGAGTATAAAAACAAAAACATATGCGGAGAAATTGTCTTTATTACTGGCATTTTGTTTTTGTTTCCGTATCGTTAACTGTCAATCATGTTTCTATGACTTTTAACGTCCGCGTTGCTTCCTCCTTCCTTCCTTCCTAACTATTTAATGGTTATGCAGTGGCTATGCTTACGAGCAAAACACCGATGAAATTTGGACACATTTTCGTCATCGGTGAGAGGTGGTTACGCTTAAATCGATGATTAGAGCGCACATACACAACATAACACATTATTACCCCGAAACCTCGGCGTGCTGGGTGCTTGTTTCACCCAGCAAATTTGATCGATGTGAGAGTCCGAAAATTCTCTCACTCGTCGGAGTGCACAACAACAATTACACGTTGCTCGTCGAGTATTGTAGTAAGCATAACCACGGCATTACAAACGTCAAATGAAAACAGTTGGAAAATTAAAAACAGTGCAGGGTGATAAAAATGAATTTTTTTAGTGTCGGCTAAAAATCAGTACAAATCAGTACAAAATGCAAAAAATCAGTATTTCCTAAGGTTTTTAAAACCATCAGTACGGAGCACGAAAAATCAGTATTGTACTGATCAAATCAGTACGTCTGGCAACCCTATTATTCAGTGATACGCAAATTATTGTGTAAGTCCAAAAAAGCGAAGAAAATTGAGTAGGTCCAAAATATTTACATGAACAGAAATTTTTTTTCATTTCGAATTTTTTTATTTTTAGTTTTTTTTTTTTTGTTTCTCCTACAAAGTATGAAAAAGGGACTTACACAATTTGCACTCTAAGCTAGCGACATGTATGTACATTGTACATATCGCACGTTTTATGCAATAGGGATTTACTCAAAAAAATTTTTTTTGGGAAAACGCAAATAAACTTTTATAATTTCAAATAGTTTCCTTCTACGGCTAACTACAAAAACACTTTTATTTCCGCTATTTTTATCTTTTTGAGTATTTTATAAGACTAGACTCAAAGGCACGACCCAGTTATTGAAATAAATGGCAAAATCCCAGAAATCGAAAATTTCGAGTTAAATCCCTATTGTATAAAACGGGCGATATATCGACCCCAGAGCACAAAAAAATACGTAAGAGCCAAAATGCAAATTTTACATTTTATATCAACGCCGGAGTAAAAGATCACCCAATTTCAAAAATTGTTTAAATTTCAGAATTTGTGTCGATAAAGGCCTACATATGGGCATTTCCCAGAAAAAGTCAACCAAGCACGAAAATTTAAAGATGCTTTAATTGTACAATTAATTGTTACCAAGAAAGCTTAGTAATTAGTATATCTTGTAAAAGACCAAACATTACTATATATCTTGATTTTTATTGAATAAAATGTGAATTCTCATGTTCACTTTTTAAAGCCAAATATTTCCCTATTTATTTGTATTTTTCTTTAAACCATAGATGGCCCAAACTATCACATTGAAACATTTCTATTTTATGAAGCGATGGGAGAATGAGGAGAATAAGTCGCTCACGCGTCTCGTCAAAACAATGTTGCCAACATTTCCAATTTATGCGGAAAAGGGAATTTTAAGTAGAAGGGACTTTTTATAAGTGCGATAAGTAAATTTTTTCGACCGTAATGCTAAACGGCTTAACGTACCTATCTATTAAAATATGATTTACAAGTAAATAATAAGTAGTGAAAAAGTTTATTCATCCTTTTCTTACCATTTATGGTTATGGTTTCCGTAATTATAAGAAAAAATTAATAAAATCATCGCTAAGGATATACTCGAAAATACGGCTCGGTATGTACTATGTACACATATCTCATTAACTCAATATTCGGGAACTCAGATAATTAACTTAAGTAAGAATAAAAAAAAATAATAATAAAATGGGTAAATATTTCGCTTAAGCGATAATCGAAAAATTTGGTGGCCCGAGTGATATCAATATGACACACCAAGCATTTTGGCCCCTTTTCCCCATTGCTAATTACTAAGAAATCTGTTTAACAATTTAAGTTAAAAATTTTACGCGGCAACTTGATTACTTGAAAGTAGCGCGTCGAATGAGCACGATCACAACAAAACCGTAGTGTCGGCATCACTGGTTCATACAAAATGCTTATATGTGTGCGTTAGCAGTGAAGCTTATCTTGTGTATGTGTGAAAGCAGAAGAGAAAAAATTGGCACGCGTGCCTATGGGATGGCCATCTATGCTTTAAACTCTCACTAACCTCAGAAAAGTGATTTTGGTGTAAATTTTTTATTTTTCGCAGCTTTTGTTTGTGCTCTATTGAGCTTTATATTACAAAATAGCCTGTATTTGCAATTAAGCAGAAATTTCTGAAATTTTGAATCCCTTCCTGAGATGTAACGTCCGCAACGCAAATATGTTTTTTTTTACTTACAGAAAACTCGGTAGCATTTATATTAAATTTTATATATACCTAAACAGCGATTTGCTCTTTGATTAGCTAAAAATATTTCGCGAAAATACGCTTTTTTGACCTAAAAATATTTTGTGAAAATTGTAACGTCAGCAACGGTGTGTTATAACAAAAAGGAAGTTTTGCATTATGGCTAAATTAACTATGGCTATGTGAAACGAAAAGTTTGGGAGGCAGTGAGAACCAAAAATGTTTTTCTTAATAACTTTCTTTATTTGCGCAAAAAAACAGTATAAATATATAAAATATATCACATTTTTTACTCGGTTGTATACTTTTGCGCAGAGCTCTGTAAATAGGAAAACTGTAGGCGTAGCCACGCCCATTTTAAAAATTTGTATCTACCTTCAGATTAACCATATAAAGCTTATTCTTAATACAAAATTTCATCCTTGTATGACTGTTAATTACAGAGAAATCAAGTTACGAATTTCGGAAGAGCGCTTTTTATATATCTCTTTGAAAAGTAGGCGTGGTTGTAAACCGATTTCGATTGGTTTTTGCACATGTATTACCAGAAATGGTGTAAGGGTGTGCACCAAGTTTCGTCGTAATATCTGAAGTATTTGTCGAGTTATGGGCCCTGAAGTAGAGATGAGTGAAACTGCGATTTTTCGATATCTGTGATTTCGGTGATTGCTATTTTTAAATCACTGTGATTTTAAACTGCTATTGCGATTTCATGGACTGGTATAAAATCATAAGTTACCGGTAGAGATTAATTTTGCGTTTTCTGAGCGATATATCCTGTCTTTCTTTTATGTTAACAAAATGATAGCAATAACAACGTATTCCGCAGTAATATCGCTGTTTGTAAATATTTTTCAAAGACAAATCGTAAATTCAATAATTTTTTTTCTTATATTTCTATATATGTACGTATGTGGTCTGCTCAAAAGTGTAAACAAAAAGAAATTTATAATGCTTTTGCGATTGCGATTCACATAGGTGAACTGCTTACTTGCTACATCGATAGCACACGGTAGGCAGGAAGCGACGATAGGTTGCATGAAAATGTCGAGAAAAAAGGAAAGTGGGGTTGTGTTATGTGATGTTTATAGATGAAACATCCGTTGAAATTAAAATCCGAGCTGCTCCTTTTTCAAGGATATCCACATTTTTTGTTTTTTTTGAAAGGATCAAATATTGAGGAAATCGAAAATTCGCCACTGTCCAAATTTTTCCGATTTCAATACATTATTTGGTCGCTAAGGGATACAAAAAAAGGTATTAAAAAGAAAAAAGGACACCTATAGTGGAAAAATCCAATGTGAACAGGACCTAAAGGATAACCACTGAAATATAAAATAACACAAAATGTACCCATTTTAATTTGCGCATAACTCCTAAAATGTTAACTCTATGTGAAAATTCCGTATAATATGTTTCATTCAGAATAAATAAAGGAATATTTCTTTGATATACAATTTTGATCTACCTGCAGTGGTTAATGCACTTTGGTCCATCTAAAGTGAAAATTTCAAAAAAAAAAGTACTTTTTTTTATGGTGCTATTTTAAGTTCAAATATTTGTCTAGTTTATGTAAATATTTTAATCTAATGATCCAATTCTCATTCTTACATATCTATACGTTAATATTAAAAAGAATTAGAGCTGAAATACGCGCTAGCTGTGCACGGTGGACGGTAAGCAACAATAGGTTGCATGGGAATATCGAAAAAACGATCGCCGGCTAAAAGCTTACGTAAAATGATATTCTAATATACTTCATAAACACACAGCAAGCGTGAATAAAATCTGCAACATTTTTTTTAAACGAAAATTAGTACCAGCACACAGCTAGGCACATATTCGTTGGGCCATCGTTTTTACGATATTCCCATGCAACCTATTGTTGCTTCCCGCCCACCGTGCACAGCTAGCGCGTATCTCAGCTCTAACTCTTTTTTAGTATTAACGTATAGATATGTAGGAATGAGAGTTGGATCATTAGATTAAAATATTTACATAAACTAGAAAAATATTTGAACTTAAAATAGCACCATAAAAAAAACGTACTTTTTTTGAAATTTTCACTTTAGATGCACAAAAGTACATTAAGCACTGCAGGTACATCAAAATTGCATATCAAAGAAATATTTCTTTATTTATTCTGAATGAAACATATAATAAGGAATTTTCACGTAGAGTTAACATTTTAGGAGTTATACGCAAATTAAAGTGGGTACTTTTTGTGTTATTTTATATTTCAGTGGTTATCCTTTGGGTTCTGTTCACGTTGGATTTTTCCACTACAGGTGTCCTTTTTTCTTTTTAATACCTTTTTTGTATCCCTTAGCGACCAAATAATGTATTGAAATCGGAAAAATTTGGACAGTGGCGAATTTTCGATTTCCTCAATATTTGATCCTTTCAAAAAAAACAAAAAATGTGGATATCCTTGAAAAAGGAGCAGCTCGGATTTTAATTTCAACGGATGTTTCATCTATAAACATCACATAACACAACCCCACTTTCCTTTTTTCTCGACATTTTCATGCAACCTATCGTCGCTTCCTGCCTACCGTGAGCAGTTGCCAATAAGTAGTGAACTGCTACTTTGAAAAAGTGATCGCAATTGCGATTTGTGATTTTTTATTCACAGTGAAAAAATCACCGTTTGCGATATATCGCTCATCACTACCCTGAAGTCTCGAAGATTCCTTTGGTTAAAAAGAGGCGGTGCCACGCCCATTTTCAAAACCTTTTGTGTTTTATGTCTATAGTGGGACTCATACCACAATTTCTCTATGAATTAACTTAATATTTTACAAAGATATCGCTTAAAATGTTTTATTGGGCCCCTTTATAATACCCACATATAAATGTGGACGTGTACGTCAACCGATTTGGACAATTTTTCTTACAAGCATTCGTATTAGCAAGTATATCACGCGTACCAAATTTGATCGACATATCTGCTTCGGTTTCTGAGATATGACTCATAAAACTTTGAAAATGGGTACCACCATTTTCGAAACCTTCGCATATTTCATTATAACGAGATCATTGCACAGATCAAATTTCATCACTCGGCGATATTAGTTACTGAATTATCATGAATACGAAAACGTTTATATGTACTATATATATCATAACAAAAAATGTAACGTCCGCAACGTAACGTCCGCAACGCAATATATGTAACGTTTTCTAAGCAGATGTTGTTCTTGGTTTATTTCAGTGGCTGATTTTAGCAACCCTTGACTTTTCTCCTCAATTTCTCTCCAATAATTTTTTATCAGTTTAAGTGGCTAAAACAAGGGTATTAAACTAAACTTGTGTCCCCAACATATTTTTAAGATCAGCTGTGGCCTAAATCTTTCCCTATATAATAAGACGATACAATATTTCGCGATATTTCTGCCTCAAAAATTAAAAAAAGCAACGCCCAGGAAATGCCCATATTTCAAAATTGTTTTAAAAAACACCCCATTTCAGAGAAAATGTCATACATACATATTTTTCTGAAATAGATCGTTTTATTCATTATTCGACTATATCCCTCCGCGATTTATTATTTGAACTTTGACTCCAATTGGGACATAAATGTAGGTACATACTTTGTAATATCATCGACTACAGTATTGCCGAGGGTAAGGAAATCAGATGTAAAATCTCTCTTTAAGGGATATTTTCATGTACTGAAGGTCAGCCGTTGCGCGCTAACAGTATTTTAATTTTGTTTATATAAAAATGGTGTAAAAAATGTATAGTAATTCATAAAATGAGAACGGCTGGGCCGATTTCTGTAAAAATTTGTGTCAGTTGTTCGTCTTTTCGAGGAGGATTTTACGGAAAAAAATTTTGGGAAATCCCTCCGGAAAAGTCGGAAAATTGAACAAAATGGAAAATCAAGTTTTTGTATGGAATTTTGTGTGAAATTATTCCTTAATGACTTTTCAAATGAAAAACAAGTAAGGAAGCCTAAGTTCGAGTGGAATCGAACATTAGATACTCAGCTGTATGCTTTCATTTTTTGTTTGCGTTTGATGGAAACACGGTGTACTTTATATAAAGCGAGTGCTGCATAAAGTGGGCGTAGCCACGCCCATTTTCAACATTTTTATCAGTCATCCAACTAAGCATATGAATATTATTCTTTGTGCAAAATTTCATTCCTTTATGACTTCTAGTTACAAAGATGTCACGTTACAAATTCCCAAAGGGTGTTCCAGAAATATCTTTGTTAAAAAGTAGGCGTGGTCATAAACCAATTTGAATAAATTTTTGCGTGTCTATTAGCACAAGTTATAAAAGTGTATAAACCAAGTTTCGTCTTAATGTCTCAATTATTTGTCGAGTTATGGGCTCCGAAATTTCGTATATTCCTTTGTCTAAAGAGGCGGTGCCACGTCCATTTTCCAAATTTTTCTATTTTTTGCTTCCGGTCTATTGTGGAACTCATGCCACAAAATTTGAATGAATTATCTTTATATTTGACAAAGATATCGCTTAAAATATTTTTATTAGGCCCCTTTATAGTTCCCATATATAAAAGTGGGCGTGGTCGCCAACCGATTTCGCTAAAATTTTGAACATGTATTACCACAACTAATAAAAGTGTACACACCAAGTTTCGTCATTATATTTGAATTATTTGTCGAGTTATGGGCTCAGAAATCTCGTATATTCCTGCTTCTAAAAAGAGGCGGTGCCACGCCCATTTTCCAAAATGTTTATGCTTTTCGTTTTATATCCGCAGTTGGACTCCTGCCATAAAATTTCAATGATATACCTTTATATTTGACAGAGATATCGCTTAAAATGTTTTTATTAGGCCACTTTATAATACCCATATATAAAAGTGGGCGTGGTCGTCAACCGATTTTGGCAATTTTTCGTCAAAACATTTGTCTAAGTAAGTATATCACGTCTACCGAATTTCATCGACATATCTTCAACGGTTTCTGAGTTATGACTCATAAAACTTTCAATGTTTTCGATGTATTGTGGAACGATCCTCCGTCATCCCTTGTCAAGTTTGGTTTGGAGACAAACCGGTTTCGGCTAATATGCGCCATCTTCAGTGTCTTTTTTCGAAAAGAGAACGAAAAAAGACACTGAAGATGGCGCATATTAGCCGAAACCGGTTTGTCTCCAAACCAAACTTGACAAGGGATGACGGAGGATCGTTCCACAATACATCATATTCCTACCCTGTCGGAAAAACAAGCAACCAAAAAGTATTCAATGTTTTCCCCTTAATAAGTGGGCGTGGCACCGCCCATTTTTCAAAATATCACCAAATTTCTTCATAAGGGCCTGAGCTCCACACGTGGGTGAAATTTTATCACTCTAGCTCTATTAGTGACTGAGATACAAAATTTCCGATTTTTACTATATAGGGGAAGTGGGCGTGGTCATGGTCCGATTTCGCCCATTTTCAATATCTACCATCCGTTCCAGTCTTGATACCAACTTGCATTCCAAATTTCATCAAAATATTTAAATTTTTGCGCGAGTTATCGTGCGTACAGACAGACAGACGGACGGACAGACGGACGGACATGGCTCAATCGATTTCTTTTTTCACCCTGATCAATTTGATATATATAAGTCTATATCTATCTCCATTATTTTATGGTGTTACAATCCACCGTTATGTGATTAAAACTATAATACTCTCTGTACTAGTACAGGTGAGTATAACTAGAAAGTTCTCAGCCAAAATCCGATAGATAGCAATAGGGATAGGGATAGGGATAGGGATAGGGATAGGAATAGGGATAGGGATAGGGATAGGGATAGGGATAGGGATAGGGATTCAGATTGAGAATGAGATTGAGATTAGGATTGAGATTAATGGCGTTTTCTTTTCTCGAAATAATGTTGCCCTGTTCGATTTTCTTAGCCATTTTGTAAGTTTGTCTGGTCCTTTCACCAAATATTGACCTCTAACTAAGTAAGAGGGCACCCTTATCTACAAATTCAGCCATTTTATAGAAAGTCATGATATGTAATTCGATAATTGGGATATAGGAGGGCAACATTTTTTCGTAGAAAAGAAAACGCCATAAGATTGAGAGTGAGATTGAGATAGGGATCGGGGGAGGTAGGTTTGTCGCGGCGAATATAACTTTTATTCATGATTATACAATTTTTTATTATCATTACGATGGACTCTAAGATAATGGTGAGCAATACGGTAATCAAGACTTTCCTTTAGACTTCATGCCGGGTCAGCTAGTTGTTTATAGAAGGGAAAACGGACAGTATGTATGTACATTTCTACTTCTATGTGCGATGTTTGATTAATCGTATAAAAATATGCGGAGCAATGTCTTAAAATTTCCTCATCTTTTTCAGCATTTTGTTTGAAACCACAGCACCACACACTTTTTTCCATGCAACAACAACTGCAATGAAAAAGTGTGAATAGCATGATTTTCGCACGAGCCATTTTACTATCTATGTATGTATGTATATAATTTGCCAAAGCAATTGTTAATACATATGTACTTCCATATAACACCATTTAAAGTTCAAAACCGCGTTTCTGTCACTACCCTGTAGGAAATTTAATTAATTTTAAATCACTTTATAAACTACTTTATTTTCAATAACAGCTAATTGAAAATGTGACTTTTTCCTTTGCAATGAACTGACTTTTTTAACACGCCGATGTCATAGCAAGCAGTCAATTGCCCTATCCTGCATTTGTTTTCAACTACTTTACTAGTAGTTTAAAATAAATAACTTTATCTTGAGTTTCTTTTCAACTACTTTACTTGTAGTTTAATATAAATAACTTAATCCTGCATTTGATGTCGAAATTCAAGAAATGGTAAAAATGCGAAACAAATTTTCCTCAAATTTCGCAAATTGTTCTCAAGTTGATAAACAATATTTGAGAAACAATTGAATTTATGTTAATTTTCAAATGATAAATATGAAACAATATTTTCTCCGTTTGAGAATTTCGTTTTCAGTGTTTAATGGGAAGTGAAGCTGAAAAACGGTAACCAAAAAAAGGAAAAAACAATCTTGGCATACTTAGATCTGAAAACATGTGTTTACATATAAATATGTACATATACAAGAAACTGTCCCGCGCTGCATTTGTTTAAAGCTACTTTAAAATTAGTTGAATATAAATCACTTTTTAATATATTTATTTTTGCAACTAACTTTTTTTTTCCGTGAGGGTAAACTTTAAACGACGATGTGTACCTATGTTTATTTATATGTATGCATGTATGTACAAACAAACAATGCCGGTAACCAGAACACGAAAACAACAACAGCAAAAACTATGGAAACAAAAATATAGTACACCAACAACAGCACCAGCACCAACAACAATACTACCAACTATCCAACCAAACCACATCGAATGCAATTACAAAGCAGTCAACAGCAACAACAAAGAATACGTGCTTACGATTGCATATGGGCGAATCCGTACAGAAGAACACCATGAGGAAAAAACTAAATTCAGATTATACATTTTTAGATACATATACATCGTCGCTCCGGAAGAAGAAAGACGCATGTCAGTAATTTGTCGACGAAAAAAGGCGCATTAAAAATATGTCGGGGAAGAAAGACGCTTTACAAAACATGTCGACGAAGATAGACGCATTAAAAAATATTTCGACGAACAGAGACGCATTATAAAATATTTCGACGAAGAAAGACGCATTAGCATTATTAACTGCGAAGAAAGACGCATTAGTATTAATATTGACAAAGAAAAATAAAAAATCGAATACGCCTTTCTTTCCTAAAAAATATTTAAATGCGTCTTTCTTTATAGTAAAAAAAAAATAAAGCGTCTAATTAAATATTTTTTTTTAGGAAAGAAAGACGTATTCGATTTTTTTATTTTTGTTTTTCAATATTAATGCTAATGCGTCTTTCTTCGGCGAAATATTTTTTAATGCGTCTATCTTCGTCGACATGTTTTGTAAAGCGTCTTTCTTCCCCGACATATTTTTAATGCGTCTTTTTTCGTCGACAAATTACTGACATGCGTCTTTCTTCTTCCGGAGCGACGATATGTAACTTCTCAATCTAATCGCTAAGAATATGAAACTTTTTAGTGTGTGTACTCATATTGATCTTAGCCATTCTGATGAAAATTGTGAAGATCGGACCACTGTAACATATAGCTGTCATACAACCGATTGTTCAGATATAGCTTTTTTGGTGTATAGCTTTTCCACTAAATATACTAGAATGTATATAAATAATCTATATCCACATAGCCTCCCGAATTAATGGAAATTAGTAAACATTTGACAATGTAAAATTTAATTTTTCTGCGATTTTACTCGTTCTTCTTAACTATTATACTTATATTCACTACTTATATGTATGAGCTAGTGTGCAATTATCCTGATCGAAAGAAATATAAAACTTTGTTAATTTAAGTTATTCTGAGTTTAAATTTCTTGAACTAATCGTTATAATCCCGGTTGGGAAATTATGTCCCGTGCGCCATATCCCGTTGAAAATTTGTTCCTAAGCTTAAAAAAATTTAACGATTGCATATATTTTCACTCTAAAACCATCAATGCAGAGCTGCATTATTCTACTTTGATTACTATTTATTAATTTTGAAATATTGAACCAAAATTCGCAGAGTTTTGCACTTTTCTAATAGCACCTAAAATTTACTTCCATATTTGTCCCGATCGCCATCGCCCTTTAAATGGTAATATCTAAGACACTTCAAATCGGTAGTACTCCTTATTTCCGCCGATTGTAATACTACTCAAGTGCGCTCGAAAAATTAAAATAAGAAGAAAAATACATATTTAACGCTATGCATACCTTATTGAGCTCTGAAGGCGTACGAACGTCACGTTCGCCATTCTGGATTCGCCCATATCTGACTTTGTATACATTCATATGTAAGTATGTATGTACATTGTATACCTACATATATGTATGTATGTAGATGGTTTAATGGTGACATTGGCAGTGACAATAACCGGAAGTTCGGCTGGCAGAGCTGTAAATTGGACTAAAATGATGGAGATTAAATAGGCGGGAGGAGTTAAATTGTGGGGCTTTGTAGCTGATAGACGGACGGACGTGCCCATTGCCACCGGATTTGACTAAAAAAAATCAAGTCCACAAGGATTTACAAAGCAGATTGCACATTTGTATGTGTGTATTGATTTTTGTTGGCTGTGTGTACGTTTAGCAATTTGTTTTTAATGCAACCGCCAGATTGGCAAATTTTTAAAGGGTATTAACATCAATTACCAACGAAATACTAAATAACAAAAACAACATTAGCAAAATCGAGGCACAAATACAGTCTGACAAAAGTCCATGAAGAACTAATTTGTCCTCATATTGAACCAGAAAGCATAGAACATTTTATTTGTAAAGAATTGTTATTGAGATTTTCGAAAAGAAATTTCCCACGTGATTAAACCCTCAGACTCATTATTTCCTCAGCAACAAACGCATGCTAAAATGCCAACAAATTTGTCTGGGACGGCTCATTTATACACCCAGAGAAAAATTCATGTAAAATTAACTAAAAGCCTCAGATTTTTGAGTCCGATATGAATCCGAAATATGTATGAAATATGAACTTAAGAATTTTTTTTTTATTTTTGTTTATTTTTGTTTTTCAAAATGACAATTGTGATATCCCACTGTATGATGGCGTTGGATTTCAGGTTGATGTCAGGTTCGAATGCGGATAGACAAACACTGTAAAGCAAGCAGTGAATGCGGAGAAGGTTCCACAATGAGAGAAGAGGAGGACTAGTCATAGAAGGAGGAAGAAATAGTCATAAATATGAGTCCAATAGGAATATTTTATGGACGCCAGGTATTAAAGTTTGGCAAATATCGATTTTGGCATAGACGGTTATGAAGTTTAAATTACGATATATGTATGTACATATGTACATACATATGTATACCTGCATGCATATGTTTAGAAAAGGAAGGCGATTTTATGATCTTATAATCCGGTACAAACATTTATGAATCATGATGTGAACCTACTACATAATTGACGAGATCAACGTTATCGCGGAAATACAAACGATTCAAAGTGGTCATTATATATATATGTACATATGTACATACAGGCGCGGATCCAGGATTTCGGCAAGGGAGTTGTTTTGAAAATTTCTTTTTTTGGAAGATGTTTTTTAAGGGCAGACGCTGCACATTGGGGTATTTAATCAATCTGGGCGGCCAAAACTCTTTTTTTGGCTTTAAATTGTTAATTATGTTACCCATGGTGATTTCAATTAAATTTAACATACAAAAAAATGTGGCTTTACATTTTTAAAAAGTGATGTAGTGAGACCAAACCGACCTCAGATTTGGATTCAGAACGTCGAAATACATGTTAGTAGGTTAGGTCGATGAAATGTGCCATTTTGGGCTTTTTTTTAGCTTTTCGCAATTTTCTCGAAATTTTGGGGGTATATTGGGCAAGCGGACTTTGGATTCGGAGCACGTCGATTTATATGTTCCTAGATGGGTGTTCTCGAACCCACAAACAACCAATTTTTTTTGTGTGGTGGGGTCATTTTTCCTAACGTGAAAAATCGCCTGTTTTTCTTAAAACCGGAAATAACCGGGACCGATCTTTCTTGAACTCAAAATAACAGGGAACAGACTATCTAGAAAAAAAAGGTTCAGTGCCGGGCAATGCCGGGCACCTAAACAAAAACTCTTTTGAAAACAAAAAATTGGGATTTTTTTTTTAATACATCATTTTTTAAAAATGTAATTAAGAAGACGCTAACAACTAACTAAATCTCAATAAATATGAATTTTGTACTCGATTACCTGTATTATCAGAATCCATAACAGTATTCTAAAAAACTTCACTTAAAACAGTAAAAATATTAATTGGAAATGTTGAAACTTTAAGAACGTTATAAAATGCCGCGAGAAATACACGAATGACCAAACTTTCATTGACTGTAAAAACTTTGTGTTTGAGTTTTGAGAATAAACTTGTATAGAAAATGATGCGTTAGGGTCCTGCCCTACTAAAAAATTTTATTTTTTGGAAATCGGGCCAGTTTTAGGAAATGAGGTTTTGGCCGCCCAGATTGATAAAATACCCCTATGTGCGCTGGTGAAAATATGGACTAATACCACCTACTATTATTATTCTATATACTAGTTGCGCCATTTCCCGCACCTAAAAAACACCAAACTCAAAACCCTCCAAATTAGCAATATGTATGTCATCACATAAAGTGTAGGAGATTTCAATTGAAGTTCTAAATAACATGTATAACGTATGTACATATGTATATTTTTGCATTGGTGTGCGAATGAGTATCGTATGGTATTGGTGGCAAATTGATCATCAATTTCACTTACCCTTGCATTTAAGGCCAAAATAAATAAGAATATATGTATGTAGTACTTTTTGGTTATATTTATATTTTTAATAGAATTTTTCTTGTTCTTGTTTTTATATACTCAAATTTTTAAAAGGTTAATTTAAACAAGAATTGCGAAATACCTGTGAAAAAGGCAATTTTTCCAACGATTCAGACATTTCTGACCAAATTAATTCTGTACAATCCCGATAAAATAGGGATAAGAAAGAAAAGAAAATAAATTTGCGATTTGGCAATTTGCGAATAGCATTTGACAAATTTGATTTTATGCACGTGCGTCCAAAGGTACCTACATGAACTTTTTTCCAATGTAGGTACATATTTTGGATGTTATGTGGTGTGCCCAGTATGCATGAATAAAATATATATTTTTTATTCATTTTTAAATATTTTTTTAATTTTTAAATAAATAAAAACAAAAAAAACACAAAAAAACAAGTAAGGAAGCCTAATTTCGAGTGGAATCGAACATTAGATACTCAGCTGTATGCTTTCATTGTTTGTTTGCGTTTGATGGAAACACGGCGTATTTTATATAAAGCGAGTGCCGCATAAATTGGGCGTAGCCACGCCCACTTCTAGTTACAAAAATGTCATGTTACAAATTCCCAAAGGGTGTTCCAGAAATATCTTTGTTAAAAAGTAGGCGTGGTCATAAACCGATTTCAATAAATTTATGCGTGTCTATTAACACAAGCTATAAAAGTGTATAAACCAAGTTTCGTTGTAATATCTCAATTATTTGTCGAGTTATAGGGTAAGAAATCTCGTATATTCCTTTGTCTAAAAAGAGGCGGTGCAACGCCCATTTTCCAAAATTTTTATATTTTTTGTTTCCGGTCTATTGTGGAAATCATGCCACAAAATTTCAATGAATTATCTTTATATTTGACACAGATATCGCTTAAAATGTTTTTATTAGGCCACTTTATAGTTCCCATGTATAAAAGTGGGCGTGACCAACAAACCGATTGTGTACACATCAAGTTTCGTCATTACATATCAATTATTTGTCGAGTTATGGGCTCAGAAATCTCGTATATTCCTGTTTCTAAAAAGAGGCGGTGCCACGCCCCTTTTCCAAAATTTTTGTGTTTTTCGTTTTATGTCCATAGTTAGACTCCTGTCATAAAATTTCAATGATATATCTTTATATTTGACAGAGATATCGCTTAACATGTTTTTATTAGGCCACTTTATAATACACATATATAAAAGTGGGCGTGGCCTTCAACCGATTTTAACTATTTTCCGTCCAAACGTTTGCCTAAGTAAGTAAATCACGCGTACCAAATTTTATCGATATATCTTCAATGGTTTCTGAGTTATGACATATAAAACTTTCAAGGTTTGACCCTTAATAAGTGGGCGTGGCACCGCCCATTTTCCAACATTTCATCAAATTTCTTCCTAGGGGCCTGAGCTCAACACGTGGGTAAAATTTCATCGCTCCAGCTATATTAGTCACTGAGATACCAAATTTCCGATTTTTTCTATATAGGAAAAGTGGGCGTGGTCATGGTCTGATTTCGCCCATTTTCAATACCAACCGTCCCACTCTCGATACCAACTTGCATTTCAAATTTCATCAAAATATCTCAATTTTTGCGCGAGTTAGAGTGTTTATAGACGGACGGACGGACGGACGGACGGACGGACATGGCTCAATCGATTTCTCTTTTCACCCTGATCATTTTGATATATATAAGTCTATATCTATCTCGATTATTTCATTCTGTTACAATCCACCGTTATGTGATTAAAACTATAATACTCTGTGTACTAGTACAGCTGAGTATAAATACAAGCCACAGGCAGGATTCGAACTGCGATCGACAAAATGCGAATCAAAGGCGCTACAGCTACGCCAACGAGCCATTTACATTGTGCATGTCAAACGCTGTACTTTAATTGTATTTCTTTCAACTGCCTACTACACTGAAAAAACAACTTACTCAGATTATGGAAAAGTGGGAATGATTCGGCGCTAAAGACATATTTCCATATTTTGATGTACGATTTTCTTCAAATCAAGGAATAAAAACCACGTTTTAAAGAAAATTGTACATCAAAATATGGAAATATGTCTTTAGCGCCGAATCATTCCCATTTTTCCATAATCTGAGTAATTTTTTTTTGAGTGTATGCTCGCATCTTTTTCGATGGACGACAAGTGGGCAATTGTCTTTTCACACATATATATATGTGCATATAAAATATAATCTGAAGATAAATGAAAATAAATGTCGAGTTTTTCCTTTGGACAGCTAAACCCATCCAACCATTGCTTTTGGAATGATAGAGTTTTCCTTGATCAGTTTGGGAAATTTGGACGCAGAATCTGTAAAGGCATTAATTTGGGATCTATGATAAACCAGAAGGGGGCGGGGTTGAACCCCCAACCCCCCCCCGTGGATCCGCCACTGTGTACATAAGTAAATATTAATTATTTTTTTCTGGAAATCATACACCAATTATATGTATGTACATACATTAAGGTGGAGTGAAACTTTTTTTTGGAAATTCAATTTGTTCCAAAGCCAGAACGGAACCTTTCTAGCCCAGTAATAAGCCTGTAAAATTTTATTGACCCCACAAAGTTGAAAAAATAGCACGATCTGGTACAAATATGAAACTTTGAAAATTATAAAATAAAAAAACGAAGTATGGGGATTGATAAGGATGGTTAAGCTGAGTATTAAAGTGAATTTATTTTTTTTGGAAACAACAAAAACAAAAGTTATTAAAGGTCAAAGTTTATATTGTGCATTTTTAAATTGCAATTACTTAAAAACTACTGAACCGATTTCGAATATTTTTATACCATTCGATAGGTATGTTGATTCCCTTTAATTTGATATACATTTTATGTGGGTTCCATAACACCCCCCTGTGGGGTCAACCCCCCTTTTACCCCCCTTACTTTTCATATATAAAATGTATATCAAATTAAAGGGAATCAAAATACCTATCGAATGGTATAAAAATATTCGAAATCGGTTCAGTATTTTTTAAGTAATTGCAATTTAAAAAATGCATAATATAAACTTTGACCTTTAATAACTCTTGTTGTTGTTGTTTCCAAAAAAAAAATCACTTTAATACTCAGCTTAGCCATCTTTATCAATCCTCATACTTAGTTTTTTGATTTTATAATTTTCAAAATTTCATATTTGTACCAGATCGTGCTTATTGCTTTCAACTTTGCGGGGCTGGGGGCAGTTCAAAACGTCATCCTATCGCGATAAAACTTTGTGGGGTTCACTAACTCGTATAAAGCCAACTTTTTATTGGTGGTACGTTCAAAAAAAGAACAAACAAAAAATCTCCATATGATTTCACTCCACCTTAACATACATGCATACATACATACATACTCGTAATTTTGGATACCTTTACGGCCCCTCCACCTAAATAATCGCTAATTCATGGGCACGGCTTATCTCGGCTTATCTCGGCTTAATATGTATCGATTCGAACATTTTATTAATGCCTTAAAGGTAAGAAAGTGTTAAATAAATACATACAGTGGCGGAGCTAGGTAGCCAAGGGCCCTTGGGCCAATTAAAAAATGGGGCCCCACTTCTATGTAAACTGATTAGTTTTTATCAAATAAAAATATGAAATATACAAATGCTTATTATTAGATTGTGCTCGAGTAGGTAGGTACTCATTGTCCACTGACGACGTTAAAAGTAAAATATGTAAAAGCAAAGAGAAACACATTGATACGCCATAAGTGTCGTTGGGAATCCCCGGATTTTGATTGATTTTTCCCGTAATAACGTGTCAGCTGATTGCTCTTTTTGCAGCAGCGTTACCGAGCAATCATTTTGTAGTATCTTGGTACTAAATTCTCAATACGCTCCTAAAATACCTTAAAATAATGAAACAGATTTTCTGGAATTTTTTTTGTTTTTTGAAATAACATATTTTCGCTTAAAATTCAATATCTGCGGTTGTATAAATTGGATTAACGTCGGGCTTTTTTCGTTTTACAAGTAACTAAACATACATATTAAAAAAAAAATAAAGGTTTTTTTTTAAATCTTGCAATTTTAATTTTTCGGGCATGTGTCCACTTTCTTGAGTGCATGAACTGTATTAAAAGCAAACAGATTCTATCTTCACCCGAATTCACAATAAAACGTACATATCACTATCCGTCAAATTAACAAAACTACCAACCTACATAAAGGGGAATTCCCTAGGCATAACTTTTGAATTTCTCTCAACTGAGTTGTCATGATTACAGTGAGATTGCAACCTGACATATTTATTTAAAGAATGGGAGAAATTTCCCAAAGGTTAAGTTCGATCGATATTTCTGGTAAGGATTCGAGGGCCCCTGAGCTTGGGGGCCCCGGGGCACTGCCCCGTCTATCCCCTAGCTAGCTACGCCACTGAAAGTATACATACATACATATGTACATATACATGGGTAAGTAAATATTTTTGACATCGAAAGTCCTAATCGATTGTTTATCTTACGACTATTATAAATTATTTTTTAGGAAACCATAATTATAATGTGTGAGAAGATTATGTTAGTACACACATACATACATACATAATAATATAATACAATGGCGCTATTATAACTCTGACGAGTTTTATGGCCGAGCTTCTCTCCCAATTCGAGGTGTGCTCCTTTTTGTTTTTCCTACTAATTGGGTGGACCTACAGTTTTATGCCGGCTCCGAACGGCGAATGCATTTTTTGTGAGAAGCTTTTTCATGGCAGAAATACTCTCGGAGGGTATGCCGCCCACTGCCGAGAGGTGACCGCTGCTCTTAAAAAACCCAATAATTGGATTTTTACTAATTAGAAAAATTTGTTTGGCTCGGACCGTGGTTTGAACCCGAGACCTCTGGCATAGCAGGCGAGCACTCTACCCACTGCACCACAGCGGCCACATACACATACATACATACATATATGTACGAATATCGTGACTACCTATATATAAATAAAAACATGTGAGAATTGTAAACAATGCATTGAACAATTGTCTTAGCAAAACTAATTCATCCCAATATAATAATACAATGGCGCTGATATAACTCTGACGAGTTTTAAGGCCGAGCTCCTCTCCCAATTTGAGGAGTGCTCCTTAATTTTTGTTTTCCTACTAATTGGGTAGACCTACAGTTTTATGCCGGCTCCGAACGACGAATGTATCTTTTGTGATAAGCCTTTTCATGGTAGAAATACTCTCGGAGGGTAGCCACCCACTGCCGAGGGGTGACCGCTGTTTCTAAAAACCCAATTATTGGGTTAATTAAGTTGAAAATTTGTTTGGTGATTGTCCGGACTGGGGTTAAGCAGGCGAGCACTCTACCCACTACACCACAGCGGTCAACTAATTCATTCAATGAATTCATAATCAAGCAATTATGCTCTTTTACTTAGCCTGGCAACCAGCAACAAGCAGTTTTGCAGTCCTTGGATTGAATCTGATTGGAATCAGAAGACTTGTTTGAAACCAAAGATGAATGAAAAGAGGTTAGAGACTCGATATTATATACTAGACTACATAGTAATTGATTTATCGATTACCGCGAGCGGATTATCGAACCGACACGCAGTGAGAATTCGTGGCCATAAATAAAAACGAAATTAAAGTACTTAATGGTAAATCGACTGATACCTTATAGGACAAAAAACTCATGTAAAATTTTCTTAGTTCGCTTTGCTAAAATCTGTTGACGACCACGCCCACTTTTATACATGTATATGTATATGGGTATTTTATTTATTTATTTATTCAGACTATGATGTAAATCTTACAGACTATATACAATTTTAAATATTAAAAGCAAAACAAATAGTAATTTAACAGAAACAAAAATACTTACAAACTTGGACAAGAACTTACAAATTAATGCTTTGAAAATATTCCTGGATAATGAAAATCAATATCCAACCTCTTATAAATGTTATTGAACCCAACAAGAGTACGATAAACAGGGGCAAAGTTAAGATAATTAGTCCTAGCAGGAATAGTATAAAATATTAAATTAGAACGAAGGGTGGGATATTAAATGTGACTAGTTCAGGAAGATCTGGGCAATCTATATGACCTACAATAACATAATAAATGAACATATAGTACAAATGTAACTGCCTTCTGTTTTTAAAAGTAAGAAGTTTAACCAAATCGCAGCGTGAAATATAAGACGGAATCGGGTCGAAAGAACTAAGTGAATTAAGTGCAAATTTGATGAATTTTCTTCGTACTCGCTCGATTCTATATAAACTATTCATATAAATGGGATGGAATCCAATGGATGCATATTCAATTTTTGAACTTACTAAACAATTATAAAGGATAATTCTAGTATATGGATCCTTGAAATCTTTAGGGTTTTTTACGAGGAGGAAGCATCAAAAGCCTTTACCCCGTCAGTGTGGGACTCTAACCCAAACTAAACCTCCTACTGTCATCGTACCGAACCCCCCGGTACTACCATCAAGCTACCGTCGGGAGGGGGGTTGAGCACCAGGCTCGAAATGGTCGCGTTATTGCCCTCACTCTGCCATAAAAGGCTTCGCCCATTTATTTATTTTATAAAATGATAACCATGGTCAGTGTTGCCACTGAAAAAAAATTTTACCGACCAAATTACCGCCCAATTCCGCCAAAAAAGGCCCAAAAATCAGAAGTCAACTTAAAATGGAATTACATATTTATTTTTAAATACATATGTACATACTAAGTAATCTTGACTCCCACTCATTTAATTCAGAACTAATATTAGACTGTCGCCGATCTCTAAAGGAGATGGTCAAACAGACCTGTCTGCACCTCGTGTAGGTCCCGGGACGTAGGGATATCAATGGCAATTGTAGGGCGGATGAAATTGCGAGGCAGGGCACTACCGAGCAGGTTCTTCCATAAGGCATAGGTAGGTATGCCTTAGCCACAAACGAGCTAATTCTTAAACAGCATGTCTATAAACTAGCAAGCGATAGATGGCAACAGAAGCCAGTATGTCGAACATGAAGGCAAATCTGGCAGAAATGGTTTCACAAGCGATCCCATCAAATAAGTACTCTAAGGAGAGATGACATCTCGAACCTTATGGTGGTACTCACAGGACACTGCCTCATCGGGAAACACGCAGAGAGGCTAGGTGCACCCTACCGCAGATGCTGCATAAGCTTGAGGCGAGGAGACAATCGAACACCTTATCTGCCACTGCTTTGCTCGGCTCTTAACAACGGCAGACAACGCTTTCTTGGGACTTCCTTCCTGGATAGCCTATGCAGTCACTAAAGTGAACTAGTTCACTGAAGAGAGCGCTCACCAATTGAGTGAACTAAATTTCCCAACTCTAATAGATATACGAATAGTGTGTTTCACTAACTATAAAAGAACTTTACACGGGAAAGATAAAATGTTTAGCGTCCGTCTCCACTAAATATATTCATATTACAAATCGGACCAAAATTGATTTTAGCCGCCCAACAGCCAAAAGTAAATTTATCGGACCAGATTTGGTCCGAAAGGCCCAATTTCGGCATCACTGCATCTATGTAACTAAAAGTCATAAAGGGATGCAAACGGTATGTTCGTAATATTTAAAGAGTCATATGTATGTCCATATGTAATTAGAAAGTGATGGTACCCAGTATCCACTAAGCAGAACAATATTCCAGTATTTGATCGCAGCTTCGATAGCCGAATATTCGGAATACACAAGATCTCCCCGCCTATCGGGGAAATAATCTAATTTATATGCACATATGCATGTACATACATTAGGCCGTCTCGCCTAATAGGGACCCAAAAACAATTCACCGTACATCAAAATATAATAATATTATTAACCCTATGTATGCCATTTGGGTCACAACGACCCAGTACATAGTTTATACTACCTTAATGGGCGTACGGCTACTTTATTTTTCACTGATATATTCTCGCAGTGAAGAGGTACATAAACAATCAGGGGATTCACGAAGTGTCATAAAGTCTTATGTCATATTAAAATATTATACGGAAATAGTTATAAATCACTTTTCCGAAGCCCTGTGAAGAAACATATCGTGCAGAATTGTATTTATTTAGTACACATACAGCATAGAATGCAACAACAAAATATTATGACTTATGACGATATGACATAATATGACAGGTTGTGAATCCCCTAAATATTTTTATATACTTATGCACATACATATGTACATATGTATATAGAATTTAATCACCAAATTAAAACCATTTAACGCTCACTTTCACAAAATACAAATTCTAAGGGGAGAAAAATAATCTGATAGTAGTAAAACGAAATGGAAATATGTACATATATATGTATTTTATGCAATTCAATGCCATTTAATATGCAATATTTGCAATAAATCAAAACCATACAATTGTGTACTTTTGAACATGAATCAATGAATATGTTTTTAGTATATGTACATATGTATACATATCTGTGCCACAAAACATAAAGACCTACATACATACATATGTAACTCGAGATAGGAAATGACCCGTTACCTCTGAAAGTGGCACAAGTCCACTTTGCAAAAAACTGAGTTAAAATCAAGTTTAGTTAGACATATGTATCCTTAAAAATTGTCAAAGTCCGATCATTATATATAACATATAGCTCCCATACAAATAATTGCTCAGATATGTATATGGATTTCCACCTTTATTTTCTTATAACTCCGAAAATAGCCATTTTGCGTGAAAAAATAGTATACACATTTTCATTCAGAAAAAATAGACCAACAATTTCTTCTTATGCTATTCCGACGTATCTGCATCCCTTAATGCACTTTTGTGCAATTTCAACAATTGAAGAAATTTTTTTTAAGTAGCATTTTTCCTTTTGGTTAATTATTTAAAAAACCCGAAAAATTCTTTTTGTATGGTAAAATATACATAAGAAAGAAAGAAAACGTGCTTAAAGTGGGCAAAAACATATTATTTAAAGGTGATGTAAATACGAAAATTATTATTTTTATCTTAAGCACTATGAGAAAAAAAAGCTGCTTCACCGCAATGTTCTCTATTTTATGACATCAACCTGAAATTCAATCATTATGTTGAATTGTAGTGACCCATTTATACGTTTCCCAAAAATTATTCTATGAATTATATGAATCATTCTAAAAACAGAATTTAAAAAAATTTATTCGCATTATTTTGTTGGATTTCTCAAAAAAAAAATTTGAACAGCGAGCGAATTTTTGGATCAACATTCATTTCCATATTGGGGACATTCCAGCCAAAAGAGGAAAACGACATAAAATTTAAAATGCTACTAATCATTCCTATTTATTCAGTTACCTGTAACTAAATGTGTATATTTTCCTAATCTGGTAACAGAAATATAGAAAAATATGTAAAAACCCAAAATTTTTGTCCATAGAACTTTGACTTCACACCTAACTATTTTGCGGAAAAAGTTTGGTCATGTTTGCATTGCTATATTAGCTATATTTTCATTTGTAAAAAAAAAATTGCAAGTCATTCAAGTAAAGCAGAGAAAAATTTAAGTAATTGCATCACAAAAAATTAAAAAAGGATATATGATTTTTGCGTATATCTTCATATAATTGATTCATATGGGGTGTCCCAGGAGTCACACGAAAAGGCATAAAAATTGGTCTGGGAACCTCAGGTATGACCCTATGAAACCAGATATTTATGAGAGTAAGGATTAAAAGGCTGTTCACCGTCTAAATACATTTTTTAAGTTAATAGGGTCATACTGTGGTTTCTAGACTATTTTGAAATATGTCCCAGGAGTCACACGATTCTGAACACTAATGTATTAGGGCAAACCTGTACTTAAAATAGAAGATTCTGAAACGAAATTTTGAAATGTTTTTAGCTTTTATTATATAGTTTTAAATAATTGTTTCTAGAGATGTTGAATTCGACTTGTTTTAAATAAACTACAGCCAAAAAATACTCTAAACGCGACCATCCTATCTATATGTAAAATCGGTCGCTGATTGCGAAAATAGGGTTCATTTTTAATTCTATGGGAAGGTTTTTGAGATATCGGCAATTTACCGTTATTTGGCTAATGGTTCCACTTAATCCTGTATATCTCTTTAACGCAGTAAGCTATCTTCCTTGTGGTGGATGTATGTATGTATGTATGTAAACAACCCAGCAGTATTTGAGGTAAGGAGGTGCATATTCAATAGAATATTCATTATGAAAAATAGCCTGAAAGTAAGTTCAAAATTCATTGCTGAAAAAATAACTGAACACGCAGTGAAGACATCAGGTGTACTGAAATACATGCTATGGAAGTTCTCCCAGCGTATTCAGGCCTTTTTTCCTACAGAAACTCTCCCTTCTCGTTCGGCAGTTTTTAGGTAGTTGATTTTCGACGCCACCTCTATATAAAAACGAAAGGGAAAGTTCAGATATTAGAACTACATCTCTACTGAATATTCAGTATGAAATATGTGCTGTTTTCCAGCTGATAAATACTGCTGGGAAGTTACGTATACGCAGTGTAGTTCACTGTATGTTGTACGCATAAGTTAACGCAAAAGCGTGTGTATTCCTACACTGAATGGGACTTTTTCAGTGTGAGATGTGCTTATTTTTGATTTCTTTTCTCTGAGTGTAAAATATTGAAACAGTCAAGAACAAAACTTGCACTTTGGAATAAGCGGAAAAATCCAATTAGCTCATACAGCGATGCTGAGCTGTTGGATTTTTCACTTATATATGCCATTGCTCTATTCAATCTAACCTCACTTAGTGTACGATTTTCGTACATCTGCTATGCAAGTGTTGAATAATGGTAGGCAGCTGACGGACAGCGGGCGCTGTGTACAGTAGTTGTATGTACAACAGCACAATTTTATAATTTAACATTATTAGGTATGTTAGTGTCTAGCACGAAATTATTATTTTTTTAATTTTTAATTTTTATACTTTGGAATAAGCGGAACAATCCAATTAGCTCATACAGCGATGGTAGATGTGATAGCTATTTCGAAGAAAAACCACTTTCTTCATCATCAGACATCTTCTCGGGAGCACACCAGGCATTGAACCTACGCTCCAACCATCAGTAGTCGAATATTAGCGAAACGCTAAGCACTGCGGCTACCGATGGTCCTGCTGAGCTGTTGGATTTTTCACTTATATATGCCATTGCTCTATTCAATCTAACCTCACTTAGTGTACGATTTTCGTACATCTGCTATGCAAGTGTTGAATAACGGTAGGCAGCTGACGGACAGCGGGCGCTGTGTACAGTAGTTGTATGTACAACAGCACAATTTTATAATTTAACATTATTAGGTATGTTAGTGTCTAGCACGAAATTATTATTTTTTTAATTTTTAATTTTTTATACTTTGGAATAAGCGGAAAAATCCAATTAGCTCATACAGCGATGGTAGATGTGATAGCTATTTCGAAGAAAAACCACTTTCTTCATCATCAGACATCTTCTCGGGAGCACACCAGGCATTGAACCTACGCTCCAACCATCAGTAGTCGAATATTAGCGAAACGCTAAGCACTGCGACTACCGATGGTCCTGCTGAGCTGTTGGATTTTTCACTTATATATGCCATTGCTCTATTCAATCTAACCTCACCTAGTATACGATTTTCGTACATCTGCTATGCAAGTGTTGAATAATGGCAGGCAGCTGACGGACACTTGCGCTTATTATCTACCAATAGTGCAAACGCAAACCTTTCAATATCTCGATACATTAAAAATGGGCTTTAGACACCTTCAAAAGCAACGGCTGAAATGTTCATTCATATTTTTTTCTGGCTGATTTTTAGCTACAAAACGAAATATGTATGTACATTTACGAAACCACTTTCGACTATAAAACTTCAAGCCATTTCTCAAACAGAAATACTTAAAATATTTCCCATCGATCAAGGCAAATTCATTCATATGGTAATGGTAAGTGAACAGCAGACTTCTTCTTCTTCTCGTTTTTAACTCGCCGTGTACAGAAGAACAAAGAAATATTTGACCTTGAGTTTGACATTCTAGTGGACTAATGAAAGCGAATATTGCCGAATTCGCCCTGCCATTACCATATAATGAATTTGCCTTGCCCTTGCTGCAGTTTTGCTTATAAAAATTGCAAGCAAACATTTAATGCGCAATTCTTATCTGGAGTTAGGTCGTTACGACTTGTGACCACAAACATTTGTTTGATATTTACATACATATGCAATCATTTTACACATACCCATATACATACATAAATAATATCAAGTCTGGCAATAAAAAACCCATCCTTGCTTAAAACAAATGTCGGATAAATATTAGGGAATTTATAAGGATTCGTTGTAAACCAGGCGAATTTTCAGTACAAAATCAAAATGCACAAAAAATATAAAATACAGGTTGAAGTGTGGAAATAGATATATACGGATCGAAAGGGGTACACGTACAGGCTATATTTTAGAGTAATAGTACTTTTTTTTAAATATCATCGCCGTGTAATGAACAAACTGTATCATTTTACCATTTATCAACCGCATTGAAATCAGATTTTCATTCACGTCATAATTTTATATTAAGACCGTTTTTTCGAGGATAAGTGCATCTCGCTTCGAGAATCAGCATTAACAAACACAAACTAACAAAATGAATCCTCTGAAACAACACCCTATATTACATGCTAAGTGGGTTGCAACTTCGAATTCCTGAAAATACACTGCAGAAATGTGCAAAGTATTGGTTACCGTAAACCTTGACCTATTCGTTTGTGTATGCGTGTACAACAACATTGGATCAGCAAATGGTTAGCAAGGATAATCGTGTCCTTGGCAAATCGTGAGGGTTTCCGAAGACGTGTGGTTGGGGTAACAGCTGCAAAATACTTCTTTTCCGGCTGATTTAACTGAACCCTGAACTCTGATTGTTACTTTTGTAGTTTGCATTACAAAATATTTGTTGAGTATTAAATATGTATGTATGTACTCGTATGCCATGAGCTAGCATATAAAACTTTCCAGCAACTTCTGACCCTACCCACCAGTGTTAGAAGCTGTCGATATGATATGCAATCATTTATTTTCTTTTTGAATTCGTTAATGACAAATTTTTTAAACGAAATAAATTTGCTAAAAATAACAGAAGAAAAAGTATCACGTAAAGATTTGATTTTATATTCCGAGTGTGGTTTTAAAAACAGCGACAGGTGATACTACTGCACAAAAGCTATGTGATAACCTCATCTCCTATCACTACTTCATCCGACTCAACTGACATTATTCTTCCGGATCACCTCATTCCAGTGCATTAATCACCTGCTCCACAGTATCTTCCGAAATCGTTAGCATCTGCACATCTTCGTTTAATTCCGTTACATTGGTCACTGCTTCGAAGTCACACTCGTCACCGCGATTTTGTTCAGACTTTCCTTTAGAATTTTTCTTACCGGAGGCTTTCTTGAAAACGGTATGCCAGTAGCCTGTGATAGAATTCTTCAAAGACTGTCGACTTGGGGCTTCGGATGCGAAACTATCAGAATTAGTCTTATCCACTGTATACAGCCATGAAAAGCAAGTTAGGAGAAAAGTAAAGAGCGTATTAGTTTTAGCATACTTGTGTAGGTACGTAGCTTCTCCCCAGCCAGCAAGGTACCGTACATTTTACGAACATTGCGATTTACGAGCTATTTTCGAATCAGAAAACAATAACAAAAGAAACTTTTCTATCATGTCAAAAAAAAAAGAAAACGAAAAATTTCAAACTCAATATTTTAAAAGTAAGTATGTATGTTTGTAAAATTTCTACATTTACGATAAAAAAACGGACGTAAAAAGATTCATATACGAGTGCTTTTTCGATACATTTACGACACTCGTAGCCACCATGGTGGAATAACCAGGTGACGTAAGTAGGCAGCTATTTCATTCTGTTTTCCTCTTTCTCCTGTCATTCGGCTCTTTGAAAATGAAATTCCAATGTTGTCCCCAGTTGTTCCCAAAAAAGTGTTGTTTTTATGTGTATTTTAGGTGTATGTATTTTGGTAAAAATTTAAAACAATAGTTGTCTTGTAACATTTTTATTTCCTTTCACAATATTATTATTTATGAAGAAAAAATCGTTAAAATTTCAATTTTCGCGCCATCATTTCAAAAATGCCAAAAGCAAGCTACGCCCGTTGCAGAAAACGATGGACGGCGGAGAGTTTCAGAATGTTTGGCACTCCCACAGACCCTGATATGATTCTGCTAGGGTGTGTGCGATGCTCACACAAAATTCAAAAGTGTGCGAGCCGCATTTTGCCGAATGCGATTTTCGGCAACCGCATAACCCAGCAAAATGACGCTTGCTGACAAAGGAAGCAGTGCCGATGCCTGTGGTATCCCTTATCTTGGGATTCCGAAAACCATGGTATTTGTAAAAAACGAGACCGTGCATCACAAACATTACATATTACTCTCCGTATGTATTATTATTTAAAAAGTTTTTTGGAAACGGTTTTCGCTCTAACAAAGAATATGTTCCCAAGGATCCAATGCTTCTTCAAATAGCAAGATTAAAGCTGCAAATAAAGCACGAAAGGGCACGAGACGAAACAATATTAAAAGGTGTCAAAAATTTTTACAGAGGAACAACTCCGAAAATTGTAATACCCGGATCACCATATCCGTTGGGATTGGATAGATATATTGAATGTCCAAACAATACACGCAGATACTAACGATTATAAATTTTACCAGATATTGAGTTCAATATATCCAGTTGAGTATGAATTATATCGTCATTTTATGTTAGCCTTTTTTATACGAAACTCGCTGCGTTTTATATTTATTCGGTAAGTTGTACCGAATTCGGAAAAACGAAACCTGATACTAATGATTATAACTTTTACTAGATATTGAACTCAATATATTTAGTTAAATTTGAAATATATC
Organism: Urophora cardui; assembly: GCA_960531455.1. NCBI lineage: Eukaryota > Metazoa > Arthropoda > Insecta > Diptera > Tephritidae > Urophora > Urophora cardui. The sequence goes on from OY482672.1 coordinate 115,012,539, forward strand.
GTCCTTTCAAGGCGTTTTATTTAAATTTTTATATTCATATTGGTGCAGTTCACCAATTTTTTTTGTATCTCAAGAATGAATAAAAGCTTCTTAAGAATTGTAAATAATATATATAATATAAAATATAGTATTTTACCTTTAACAATAAGGCAAGGCAAATATATAAATAATTTACTCCTCTTTTGGACCAGATCCGGCCAATTTAACCCTACATTTTTCCCCCTTTTCCCTATGGAAATGCAACCCTACCGGTTCAAAGAGCTTACTATTTGAGAATAGTGTCGCACCCTTCTATTTACGTCACCTGTAATTATTACACCATGGTAGCCACTGAACATTTTAAAGCGAAACAGTATTCGTAGGCGACTCGTAAACGGATATCATAAACGATATTTTATCAGAGTTTTCTTCGAGAAAACATCAGTTTACGAGCTCGTTTACGACGATTTTGCTGGCTGGGTCATTTCAACGCACCAATTCTACCGACGCCACCCAGCCGCAAATGAAAACGTTTACCTTGATCCTTCTTTAGGTTTTCCACTTCTTCACATTTCTCTCCCTCATTTTCCGCGCCCTTAGACTTTTGCACAACTTCGGGTGTAGCCTCACTGGAACCGGTTTGCATCTCTTCGCCAGAGCTGTGGCCTCTATTGGATGGCAACTTGAAGAAACGCTTGAGTGAATTGGTTTTTGAGTTGCCACCACTTTTATTTGAATCGATTACCGAGTCTCCATGTTCCTCTGTTGCCGAGAGCGGAATATCTTGCATGGGCGGTGTTGACGATATGGTTTTTGGCATCCTTTTTTGTAGTTATGTAATTATTTTAGTTGTTATTGTTTTTGATGTTTAAGAATAAATTTTCCGTAGTAGAAAAATTTTTTTTGTTTATGAAAACTTCAAATCGTGTGTGGAAACAAAAAAGCAGCAGACAGATTTTTCAAATACATACCAGACCTGGGCATCCTCAATTACATTTTTTTTCAATTACAATTACATTAATTGGTAATTGAAAAATGGCAATTACAATTACATTAAATTGTAATTGAAGGTGTAATCAATTACAAAATGTAATTGAGGATGCCCAGGTCTGATACATACCTATAGGTATATATGTCCATATATATATACATATATATATATATATGTATGTATTATGTACATGGGTCGATACCCTGTACGACTTGGGATCATCGTTTTATTAATCCGGGAATACTCTCCTGCGGGTACTCCATTACTCTTGGATGCACGGAGAAGGCTACATATATTGATGTCACATCCATATTTATAGATAATCCTGTCTGATCCATAAACTATGTATGTTATATCCATATAATGTTTGTCATCTCCAAAAAAAAATGTGTATTATGTATATACAGAAATATGGATATGACATCCATAGTTTATGGATCAGACAGGATTATCAATATATATGCATGTGCATCAATATAGTTTTCTCCGTGTGGAGGCGGGCTCCAGGAGTATGTTTTGGGGCTACAACAAAAACCGCGCAAATTCCCAGAATTTCAAGGTATGTATTTATTTATATATGAAAAAGGTTAGGCTTTTGAACAAGATAAAAAATTGGTATCTACCCGTACGTAAAATTAACCGCTAAAGCGAATGGCGTATTCAGTTTTTTTGGTACACTCCCCAGGGAAGGTAAGGAAATAAATTCGGGTATAAAAGGGCTGACATGATTTAAAATTTTAAAAAAAAACTTAATAATTTTGCTTTTGAATGCGGTTTTTTTTGGGTTACTAGTGATTGTCCGAGCAAACACCAAAAAAATTTTTCTAATTAGTAAAAATCCAATTATTGGATTTTTTAAGAGCAGCGGTCACCTCTCGGCAGTGGGCGGCATACCCTCCGAAAGTGTATTTCTGCCATGAAAAAGCTTCTCAAAAAAAATGCATGCGCCGTTCGGAGTCGGCATAAAACTGTAGGTCCACCCAATTAGTAGGAAAAACAAAAGGAGCACACCTCGAATTGGGAGAGAAGCTCGGCCATAAAACACGTCAGAGTTATAATAGCGCCATTGTATTATTATATTATTAGTGATTGTTTTATGGGGTTGGATAACTCCACAAATGTAAAAAAAAATCGAAAAATCGAGACCATGGATAGCGGAAAAAACATGGACCCGGGGCCTCAAAATATAATTGGGCAATATTGGTGTCCTGGCAGCCATCGGTGGGTAAAAAAATAGTTTTATACGTGTTACACACACTTACAGAGTTGGGAAAATTTGTGGTTTTTATAAAGTGAGCAGTGCAGTTTTTACTTACATACGTTAACTCTCTCGGTCTCTAACTGTCAATAACTTAGTATGTATGTATATCGGTTATTTATTGGATACTTTTAGGCGGAGTTTTTCAGTTTTACCATACCAACCAAGCGAGAAGATGAGCGCATAAAAGCGAGTTAGGGTTTAAAATTTTCAGAGAATGGGCACATACAGCGTTGCCGCTGGGGCCATTAAAGTGGCAATTTGAACCTTTTTAAGAGCCAGGCCACCGGAACCCAACTTTTTGAAAATATGCAATATTTGAACCTTTTTAAAAATTCGGGCCACTTTTGGTCCTTTTTTACGTTCAAAACTATAATGTAATAAATATTTTTTAGTTTTTTTTCTTAAATATAAAAAAATCCTCTTTGTTACCTTGTCATTTTTCATTGGCAACTCTCCGCTGCGAAGGAAAATCCCGAATAAGTATAAGAAGTATACATTTTTAGAATGCAAGAAAATTGTTTAAACAAACCAAAATAGAAGAGTTTTGGCACAGCGTGGGGAATATGAAAAACAATTTAAATGAGAACTTGTTGTGAATTTGTTGCAAATATATTAACGCTGCCACATAGCAGTGCATCAGCAGAAAGATTATTTTCAAAACTTTTACTATTAAAGACCAACGTTACAAACCGCTTGCAAAATTGATAGGTGCAGTTCAATGATCTCAGCGCTCAATTTAATTAATGGAAATGATTTAGATTCTTGGATACCGGAAGAAAACTTGGTTGTGAAATATCTGAGACAGTGGTGCCAGATTGAGGGAAATTTCCCTTTTTGAGGGATATTTCACTGCAAAATTTCTAAAGAGGGAAAAAAGGGACATTTTGTTGTCGTCCATATAAAAAAGGGATTTTTTGGTTGCAGAACTGTTTACACACTTACATATGTATAATTTATAGTATAACTTAAAATAAGTAAAAGTATAGTATAACTTATAATAATGAAAAACTCCTATTCAGTGTATGAATACACACGCTTTCGCGTTAACTTATGCAATGCAAAAAGGAGTCGGTTACATACACACATGCGTACAAGTAAACATACAGCGAACTTCACTGCGTATACGTAACTTGTTTACATAAATACATATATGCAGGTTAAACTAATAAAAGTGTGTTAATAATCGCCACTCTTAGGTAATTTATTTTTCATTGTGCACATTCCCAGCAGTATTTGAGGTAAGGAACTGCAATTTCAATAGAATATTCATTATGAAAAATAGCCTGAAAGTAAGTTCAAAATTCATTGCTGAAAAAATAACTGAACACGCAGTGAAGATATCAGGTGTACTGAAATACATGCTATGGAAGTTCTCCCTGCGTATTCAGGCCTTTTTTCCTACAGAAACTCTCCCTTCACGTTCGGCAGTTTTTAGGTAGTTGATTTTCGACGCCACCTCTATATAAAAACGAAAGGGAAAGTTCAGATATTAGAACTACATCTCTACTGAATATTCAGTAGGAAATATGTGCTGTTTTCCAGCTGATAAATACTGCTGGGTTCGTACTGTATTGTTAATAATAGAAAGAATTTTGGAGAATTGGGAGCCACTTAAAGGCTATTTTCGTCTGGCCTGATTTAAAGATAAGCGTAAAAAAGCAGAAACGATTTATGAAGAATTGGAAAGAATTCAAAACAAGGCTTATTTTAGATTTTTTAAGTACGTTCTTAACTTTTTCAATGAATTTAACGCATTGTTCAAAAGCCGAAATGTACTTATACACCGACTGGGGAAAGAAGCTAAGACACTTCCCAACTAGCACCTAAGTAACAATGACGGATACGGGAACCTTAGGTGTGTAGCAATTACGGAGCATTCACTAAATGTACGACTTCGGTGAGAAATTAACTTTGTTTGACAAATTCCCAGTCGCTCCGTGGTAATTTCTACCTATAATTGGTACTTTAAAGTTAAGTGGATTTTTAGTGACATTACCGGTAGTAGAAACGTCGTGGTTACTAGTAAAAGTATCTCGAAGTTTTTAAAACTTATACATGGCAAATAATGGTAGCGGCGACAAATTCATGTTACTTAAATGCAACTTTAAAGTGCCAGCTACTGTATAGCAACAGTAATAGTTTCGCTGACGTTTTTGGGACGTTAATTGCCCGCTTAATGTCACGGAACTTGTAGGTAATATTCAGTGGTCATAATAATGTATCCATTACCTATAGATCACGACGTAATTGCCAATGGCTACTACAAAGTGCATGTTACTTCTCTAGCTCACCATGAAGTAAAAAATTCTATCTAGTGCCGAGTATTACAAACTAAATTGGTCTAGTAATGCCGTCTGTTTAATCGCGGTTGCCACACTGCAATTAACATCCAAAATAGGTATTTTTTCGCCGTTGGAAACAAGAATGTTAACATAATATTCAATGGAAAAGCTTTTTCTGCATATTTTTTTTGTAAAGAAAAATTTTGTGAAGGTTTATTTATGTATATATTTTTTTATTTAATCCGGGCTTCGCTCTTGCGCCCATTCTTAATAATAACTGTTATTTTTTAACTCCTGCTAAGTATACTAATTTACCTTCCACGTCAAAGTTCTTGTTTATTTACAGTAAAACGTAAAACCCGCTTTTTCAAGAGAATAACGATATGCTCAATTTTTATTTTTTTGTTATTTTTGACATCCATTTATACAAAAATTTTATGAAAATTATACTTCTAAGGTAAAATTTAGTCCCGAATTTTCTATAAAGTTTTATATGGTAGTTATGTGATCCTATCAATTTGACGTTTGAGAGGGATATAGTTACAAACTTAACCAATTTTCGTAGAATCTTTTTTAAATTGTTTAAGTACCAAAAGACGTACAAGTATTTTGGAAAAAAACTCGTATTTTTATAAATTTTCAGATTTGGCCTTAAAATTAATAAAAAAGTATGGGCGAAAAAGTGTGCTCACCTACATATACAAGAGATAATTTTATTGCTTAAATTTTAAGCATAATTATTGCTGATTGTACATGAATATTTACAATCAAAAGTACCACAATAAATTTACAATGCTATGTGTATTGGTTTTTAAATCAATAACTGCATTTTGAACCTCTTGGTAAATTTTGGATATTTTATTCTGGATTATAGTAATATTTTTGCGAGGTTTGTGGCAACCGTGTTCCAAAAAAATAAGCACAGGGTTGATTTCAGCAAGTTCCAATTAGGTAGTTATAACTTTTCCACTACTTTAAAGTGACATTATAGTGGCATCTGTTACTTTATGGAAAATATAACTTTGAAGTTACATATTTCCAGTAGTCGTCACTATCAGGGCCGCGGAGAGGGGGGGGGGCAGCCAGGGCAATCGCCCTGGGGCCCGGAAGGTTTTTGGGGGCCCGGAGAGGCAAAGCAGTATTGACAGTACTCTAACTAGGATTTCATAGATACATACATAGGTATTTTGTTGCTACAAAAAATTGTTTTAAAATTGAAGTGTTTAACTTAACCAAATCACCAAACTAAAATTATAAGCCTCCAATCAAATATTTACCTTGTTTATACATGGGCAAATCCTAGATAAGTGAGTTGAAATTGAGGAAAATCGACTTTGATTTAGAGTTTCCAAAGTACCGCAATTGGTAAGGTGGTGAACCAAGCTTCTCAGAAATCAGTGGCGTAGTAACGGGGGGGGGGGGGGGTTTGGGGACAAACCCCCCCCCCCCCCGAAAGATTCGTTTTGACCATAAAACCATCTTTGACTTTATTAGCATACATTTCTTTTTCAGGAAAAAATCAATGAGAATAGTAATTTTTCGAAATTGGTAATTGGAAATTTAGCGCTTTTTCACGAAGTATTGCTTATAATTCTAGCGTTTGTTGAGCCGTAGGAAAGTGCAAGAACCGCAGGAATTTTACCACAATTTACATTCTTTGTACTTATATTTGCTCTTTTGTTGTAAAATTCCTACGGTTCCTGCACTTCCCTACGGCTCAACAAACGCTACAATTATTATACGGTATTGCTGTTATTAACATGCTAATAACAGAAAAGTAACGCCAATTATTTAAATTTCAAGTTTTCTTTCAATTACTTATCATCTTAATCAAATAATATAAGTACAAACTACAATGGGAATAAATATGCAATGTATAAGAGTATCTGAACTTGAGATTTTACTTAATGCCTGTCAAAATGGAATATTAAAAACTAAATTATATAAGAAAATTATTATTTATAACCGTAGCACATAGGTAGATTTTCAAGTTTTATGCGGCCAAAAATATTTTATTGTGTACATCTATTCCAAATTGCTTGTTTAATGCAAAATTTTAATAATTTGTGTTAAAAGTAGAGCTCTCGATTTTTTTTGAACATTTTCGAGTAGCCCGAACAGTTGTTGTTCAAATGCTCGAAGAGTTGTTTGTTTGTTTATTACCCGTATGTTTGTACGGGCATTTGAACAATTCGGGTATTTTGAAGTTTGTTTTTTTCTTTTGTTTATTATTATTTTTTTTTCTTTATATGTAGTTTTTTTTATTTTTGTTTTTCCGATACACATTTTTTTTGTTTATAAGCTCGAATGTTTGTACGGGCATTTGAACAACAAACGGGCTTCAAACAAAAATATATACAGTGACTCAAAAAAAAATCATACGCCAGAGTTTTTAAATTTATTTCAAACAGTTCTGTCGAAAATTTGACTCTCTTATTTTCGTTTAAAAATGTAAACAATTTTTCAATAAAAATCGCCTTAAGCAGGATTTCTAAGCTTATGGAAAAATCCGAAAAATCGTAGAAATTTCTAAAAGTGGATTAAAAATTTCAAAGCGCGGCCAGAATTTATAGAAGATTTTGAGGAGATTTCTAAGTGTACTGTTATGTAGCCAACCAATTTTAGTGTAAAAAGTGCTATTCTCAATGCTGTAAAAATTTCCGTCGATTTTAGTAATTTTTTTCTTAGGGTGTTTGCGTTATATGTACGTGAGACCGTTCCAATTAAAATTTCCGAAAAGCCAATGAAATTTTTCAAAAAGTTGAATGTTGCATATTATTATATTACAATTGAATGAGCTGCAAAATTGCATACTCAAAAATCTTCTAAAAAATGTAGCTTTATAATTCTTAGCCCCTTTTTATGATAAGTACTTCCTTAACTTTGAAAAATTGGAAATACTAAAAATACTGCCTAAAAAGTTAACAATAATCGCTGCTAAATATCTGGGTTACTTTCGAGCATCACCTACATTAACCAAGATATGCGTTAGAAATATAAACATTAAAATTAAATATAAAGCACAAAAAGAAAATTATTGTAGGTACATATGAAAAACCCTGTATCTAGTAGTGAAGTGCGGCTTTGTGCGACGTAATTTTTTGTCGGCTAGTTTCTAATTGTACTAGATATCATGACCGAGGGTTAATTTGACTGAGTCGGACAGAGCAACATAACAAAACCAATTTTTAACATGAAAAAGAGTGATAATTTTTTTTTAAATATCCCAACTTTAAAAGCTTAAAACTATAAACTTAGAATTATTGGAAACCAAGGATATTATTGAAAAGTGTTAATAATTACTTGTACCTTTAGGATTCATCACGATTACTTAAATGAAATGCTTTAAATAATAAATATTCAAGTTGAAACTAGCACTGCAATCGGCAGTCTTCGTGCTACACGTTCTTGTTCGGGCTCGCGTTGTTGAGAATCAAATCTTTTAGATATTTGCGTCAATCACCCAACACTCACACATATGTATACACTTCTTAACATTCCAGATTTTAGTGGCCAAGGGCCTTAAGAGTTTGATATATGTATTATAAGCGATATTTGTGTACTAAAATGTTAAATTATAGTCTGAAAAAATTACATTTCGCTAGCTTAGAGTGCAAACTGTGTAAGTCCACTTTTATGAAAAACTGTATTTTTATGTAGAACGCTAGAAAAATCAAATACGCACCGCGCTAAACAAGTCTGAGATACTTGTCATATTTCTACTCGTTGTTATTCAGTGATACGCAAATTGTGTAAGTCCAAAAAGCGAAAAAAATTGTGTAAGTCCAAAATATTTATATGAACAGAATTTTTTTTTCATTTCGAATTTTTTTTTTCTTTTTTGTTTTTTGTCTCTCCTACAAAGTTTTAAAAAAGGACTTACACAATTTGCACTCTAAGCTAGCGATTTTTATCATTTGTAAAAAAAATTGTAGTTTTTTTTGGTAATTTTAATTTTGGTAAATTTTTTACATTGGCTGTGACCCCCCCCCCGAAAAATTCTCTAGCTACGCCACTGTCAGAAATATTTACTTTTTAAATGAAAAATGTTGGTAACCCTGTTTAAATTGATTTCAAAGAGTTAAGGTATACAAAATTTAAAAAATTATTAAAAACAATACCATTATCTATCTACTATTATTTCCATGATTTTATAGTTAGATACTAGAGTTATTACCAGGAACAAGTGCAAGAAGGATTAAATAAATAAACTGACATTGCGATTAAATTTAGTTTTTGTAGAAGTATCAGGATCTGTCGGAAGAAGAGCTCAGAGAAAAGGCAACGGCATTCTGCACGATTTATGGCATAGATATTTCTACGGATCTAATAGATGAAATCATTTATCTCAAAGCCATCCACTTAACAAATTTGGGATGTGATTCGCTGCCACCATTACAACTTCTGAACAAACCTCATAACTTGAAGATGGAAGTATTATTTCCTAACATCTGCATAGTATTAAGAATATTTTGCACACTTCCAGTCAGTGTGGCTGAAGGGGAGCGTTCTTTCAGTCTATTGTCTCGCGTGAAAAATTTTTTGCATTCTACTATGAGCCAAAATAGCTTGACAAGCCTTGGAACATTGGCATTGGCGTCCAGCCTTGCTCGCAGCATTAGCTTGGACTCAGTAATTTCCATATTCGCAGACCAAAAAGCACGGAAGGTTTTCCTTGGATGATTCAAGCTCTTAAAATGTATTTAAAAAAGTTAATGTAAGCAAATCAAACAATGAGATCTAACATTTCATTTATGTATGTATTGGGGTCTATACACAGTGCGTCTGACTCGCGAGTCATCTGTGTACGTGTTGACTCGCTGTCATTCTGGGCTCACTTGCGTCATTCATTTGTGAATAGTTTTTATTGCAGAAGGTTCGAAATGAATATCTCAGACGACCTGTATACTTCGATGAATTCAAGTAAAAAAAATTTTATCTTCCTCAATATCGAACTTAAGCTGATTCCACATAGAACTTTGTGTTGCGCTAAGTGACACTTTCTGCGTGACAGCTGAGATTGAAATACATGTAGCTATATGAGGTTTCTCACATAACAAAAAGTAACGCAACGTCGAAATTACGTAAAGCACAAAGTTGCCCAAATCTCAACTTTTGGGGGCGTTGAAATTTTTTTTCAGTTTCACTTTAATTCAAATGTAAATAAACAAATTTAAATTTCACACAATTGAAAAATAATTTAATAGATTTTTATTTTCTTATTTACTTTTTTGTAAATAAAGCGGAGAATGAGAGATTTTTCAGAAAATAAATATTTTTTGAGTGATGTTGCAGCGTTCATTGTGGCATAGGTTTTCAGATTTGCGTTGTTTGACATAGAAAGCGGCGTAACGCAAAGCGGAAAAAGTTTTTTGTGGAATCAGCTTTATTGGCAAACATTTTTGAAAATAAAATATATTTTTTCTTTTCGTTATTTATTTTTTAAACGGTTTGGAAATTAACTGACAAAATTTGACAGGCGAGTCACAGCAAAATATCAAACTAATTTTGATTTTCTTGAGTCATGCCAGAGTCATGTCGGTGTAACTACTACATGCGCATTTTCACTAATACACCTAAACTGACTCTTGAATCAGACGCATCGTGCATAGACCCTATATGTAAGTGCTCTAGTAAATCTTATTTTATATGAAATAAAACTGACAATGTGAATTGAAAAATTTTTGTATGTTATTTTTTTACTAGATTGAATATATTTTTTAGGGGGGCCCGTAAACGCGAACTGTCCCAGGGGCCCGGCTCGGCTCTCTGCGGGCCTGGTCACTATCGTCAAGTTTTAGCAACTTTGAGGTCGTGCTTTTTGGTTAATGTGACTGCAAAGTTATTTGTTATAAAATGCGCCATATTTGTTTGTAAATATGACACAGTCACTAAATTAATAAATTGAAAAATGCCATGTTATTATAATTTATGCACCGAAATTACTAGTTTAATAAATAATATTTATTTTCAAGTACCAAAGAACCACTAAACAGTGTTTTGGCATCTAGGTATGCGATTTTTTTGCATTCTGGTGGATGTAAATAAAATAAAAATTTTCATAAATATGAAAATTCGAATGGCGCGTGAAAAATTTAAACCTATCTCACCATATTTCACAATAGATTTTCATTCGCCTTAGTTTTTTCATGCAAATTGTCGCAAAACTATTCCTTTCATTATCATTATTATTAATAAGAATTTATTATGTTGCCATTTTAGTTTCCAAACTAAAGAATGTACAAGTTTTACATACGTGTATCTGAATATAAAATGAAACAAATATAAAATGAGCAAATAAGTTGAAAGATGCAGCAAACCATAAGTTAAAAAGAGAAGAATATATGTGAAGTTCCCTGAAAGTGGTACTAACCATGCTGTCACGTCGCCACTACGTATCCCAAACGACAATGGAACGTTGCCGAATACGTTGCGGCGACAACTCTGGAACGTTGTGGTTACCGGAAAATCATTCCCCATTTTGGGCGTAAACACGTAATAACAACGTTCCTATTACGTGCCTATGGCTAGTGCCACAACACTTTAAAGTAAAAACATTGGTCGTAGCTACGTTTCAACGACTATTTGTGCTAGTTGGGTTGTGTTGAAAATTGCAGGAAATTTCTTAAAACCCAACAATTCCGTGGGAATTACAGCTAAAAGTTTTGGAACTTCCAACTCCATATTTACTTGATGAGCATAACGTTTACGTTTGTTATGAATGCGAAGATATTTGGTCAAATTTAAATTCGGAGGAAAAGATTGTATGTATTCAAAAAAAGGTGATTGCGCTTTTATGAAGATTCTACTTTTCAGATAATATCACGTTTTCCATTTGACGGTGTTTTCGAAGAATTGCAGTTTTTAGATCCCGATAATGTTTTTGATATCTCTAAAAACATACGTGTATCACTTCTTGCTCTAACTAAAAAATTAAATCTTAATCCTGATCTTACAGAATCAGAATACAAAAGTTTTTGTATCGTTAAGTTACGAACTTTAATTTATCTATACATGGCCGCTGTGGTGCAGTGGGTAGAGTGCTCGCCTGCTATGCCAGGCTTCTGTTTTAGCCACTCAAAAAAAAAAAAGTGGACGTGTTTTTGTAGCGTCCGGAACGCATTTTAAGTGGCTAAAACAGAGGCATTAAACTAAATTTCTGTCGCTAACATACTTTAATCATTAGCTGTGGCCTAAATCTTTCCGTTTATCATAAAACGATACAATATTTCGCGATATTTCTGCCTCAGAAGTTCAAAAAATCGTGCGAACATACCGTCCGAAACGCCCAGGATATACCCATATCGCTGTATAAGAATTTGCATCATACCGAATTTTTCTGTTGCAACAGAAAACGAATTCAAATTTATGCTGCAAAGTCGACGCCAAAAACCAACAATTCCTTAAGTGGGGTGCAGACACTTTAAGAGATTTATAAAATTTGTTGAAATTTAAAATGATTGCTATCTACGAAAGGTGATTAAAGGTGTTGTTCGTTTATTTTCTGTAAGCAAAAACTTGGATATCATTTTGAGATTCCCGGGCCCTCTAAAGCCCGGGCCCGGGGCAATTGACCCCCTCAGCCCCCCCCCCCTCTCGTCGGGCCTGGTTCTGAACTAGCTACAAGTACCTACAAATTCTACAGTTTTACATCTGCCCCTTAAGTGCAGCCTTTGACACACTTCATGTAAGTGACGCGATGGCCGACTGGCTAACGCATGTGCCTTTCAATCTGAGGGGCGCGGGTTCGAATCCTGTCGGTGTCAAGGTGGATGATAATTTTTTTTTATTTTTTTTATTTTTTTTTTAACTAATATTTTTTTATTTATTTATTTAATAAACATTTACAATAATATTTAAAAAGTTATAAAATAAAAAAAATTGAAAATAAGCCTGAGGGATCGGAAAAGCATAATTAGGGGAACATTTCATTTCATACAAGTTAAGATGCAAATAGAAAACTCTTTATATAAAACGCTTCACTAAACATCTGAGAATTGCAGAAATATACAAAGCCGACGGAAATTGAACGAACGAAAAATTTTCATAGAATTTTTGTCACTTCGAAATTGCATACAAATCAAAGTGTGTCTTATAATGGTCACTCAATTCACTCCTACTGAGAGTCTAACTACAATTGATCTAGTTCCCTTTTGACACCTTTTCGCTAGTTCGGAACTAGAAATTTTGCTCACTAGTTATTGAGTTCCCTGCAGGGATTGAAAAGTGTGTAGATGTGTGCGAATTTTGCTGAGAAGTGGGTAATGGTGGCTGGCAGGGTAGAGTTTTCACTGCGCAGGAACATACATTTTTCGAAACGTCAACACAACCTGTTGAACGTTAATGCATCCCCACATATCCATCCTACGAGAAGCAAACAGCTGAGTAATGTTTGTAAACAAATATATAGCTGAGCCGGCGCATTGCCGATAGTTGACAGCTGTTCGGCGATAAGAGAGAGTCCCGCACCCCAACAAATATCAAATGTAAATATTTACACCAACAAACACGTGTAGCTTCACATGTTTGGAAGCAAATGCCAATTGATGTACAAAGAGGTAAACAAACAACAAGAGACCAGATCCAAAACCAAAGCGCATGTCCTGAAACGAACAGCTGCTCTCAAAAAGGTAAAGTAGGTATAACACAAAAATGTTATTACAAATTCGTATAAACAGTGCTGTGCCATAAAATAAACACTGAATACCGATGAATTAATCAGTTCCCTTTGCTAGATTCCTGCAAGGAAAGCTACAACGGCTCATGAAGAAGCTGTTTTATATAATGAAAATAACATGCACATTTATCAGAAATTCAACAACAATTTCAATGAAAGAATATCAGTAAAAATAATTTTTTTCTGTTTCAAATATCATGTAGTATCATAGTTCCATCCATCCGAAAAGCATTTCACTCCATTTACTAAACTATTTTATTTCACAATACTGTATTTTGAATGGCATGGACACAAAATCATTTATCAGTGACAAGCAGAGCAGGAGATACGTAAAATTCAGGTGAGGAAAAAATAGCAAGTATCTACGATAAAGTGAAAAAAATTTAATTGCCGGGGTGCAGAAAATAAGCAAAAGTTAAAAAATAATTGAAAGAGTTTTTAGTGCTTAGCACGAAATTTTTATTTTAATTCAATTTTTAATTGTTGGGGTAAGTGGAAAAAAATTCAACAACTATTTACAGCGAAGGTTCAGTGTATAGCTATTTCACGAAAAACCATTTTCGATCATCAGCACTGTAAATAGTTGAATTTAAAAAATAATTATTTTATTAAAAAAAAGAACCGTTTCAACCCTCCACCGCCAAGTCTGGATACGCATACATACACATATCCATGTAAGTTTTTGTGAGGGTGTGTTTGTATCTCCATTTTATATTGAGCTCTTCCACCCATCATTTAGTGTGTACATATCGAGCCCTGTGCGGCAAAAAGGCGTAAGAGTTTCATATGAAAATCAATAATTTGTTATCACACGCATAAACTCCCAAAGTCTCATCGTTGTGAAATGTACGAAATTACGAATTTATAGAGAAGAGTTAAGTACTAAAATATATATGTATATACATACAGATGTACACATGTATACATAACTAGATGCGAATAAAATTAAAAAACAAAAAAAAAACTACTGTAAGATTTCCCTATAGGCTAATACGTCGCTTTTGTACACAGGGCTCGATATGTACGCATCTATGTACATACGTACATATATCGGTATGTAGTAAAGAAGCATTCTATCATCGATGGATACATACACGCGGAAATTTTCACTTGCCAAAAACACTTTGGCTGGAAATTTGGATAGTTGCAGTGCGTGTGTACGAATATCTTTTGAAAAATTGCAAATTTATTAAAAAAATTAACAAATTTCGAGGTAAGCTGAATATATGTATAAGTACATAGTACACGAGTTCCAATTTTCCAAAAATATACAATCTTTATTGCATAATTTGAGGCGTCGATACAAAATGTTTGCATGAGACTTTGCAGCATCCCGCAAAAGAAGTTGGGGCGTAGTCGGTTATGTAACTTTGGTGAAAACTGTGAAAATCGAATGTAGAAAAAATTAAAGTCTGTACATATTAGGTACTTCCAAAACATAAAAAAACAAAATTATAATTAAAATTAAAAATGCATATTATTTATTATCAATAAACTCTGCTATATGTATGTATGTATTATGTACATATATCATATCTATTTTACAGAATGCCAACTGCTTCGGTAGCAGCTTTGGCGATGGGAAGGATTTGCCTGATATAATGTCTGATACCTTCAAAAATCAACTTGTCAACATGGGTACTCGCGCGGCTGCTTGTAAGTATATTAAATATACATATACCTATTCCTTTCAAAGTATGTACATACATATGTATGTATATAAGTAAGTAGATAGTATTCTAAGCTATTTGGCTTTGCTAATATCGTACAAAAGACTCGCCGTGGATAATTTAACCATCTGCTACTGACGTTACATACTTAGTACTCCAATTCCACTGATGCGGTAGTAGGTAAACCAAATTTATTTTATGTCTCGTTTTGAAGAGATGAGAGCTGTTATAATAAATACCTGGACTGCAAAGCCGTTTGAACCGAACCGGTTCAACAACCGAACGTTTTTCAGCAGAGTTGTAATTATTATAAGAGAAAAAATAAAAATCAAAAAATAATTATTATTGAAAGAAACATATTTTAAAAGTCTTTCCATAATAGTTATTTCTGAGATATTTTTTTTAAGTCTTTTTGTAACTATTATAAATGAGAAATTTTGTTTTATATCTTCAAAGACTTTTATATTGAGACAAATTTGAAAAAGTCTTTGAGTAATTATTATCCGTAACAAATTGTTTTTTGAGTCTTCAAAGACTTTTTCAATGAGACGAATTTCAAAAATATCTTTAAGTAATTATTTTAAGTAACAAATTTATTTTTTATATCTTCAATAAAAATCTTTCATACAATTTCAAATTGGAAATTTGCTTGAATTCTGAAGTACTTATATGAAAGTTATTCTTATTTTATACTTATACTAGCTGTACCCGGCCAAGCTTTGCTTTGGCCCACTTCCAATTATAGGTACTTGAAGCGAAAAAAGGCATACTTTAAAATATGTTGGAACTATCTAGAAACCGAAATTACCTCGGGCTGCAGAGCTCGGCACAATTCATATAAGTTTAAAAAAAGTGAAGGAAAAAATTTATATTTTCAAAAGTTTGCCCTCTTCATGTTCTTATCCCATTTTTCTTCGTATTAGTCTCCAACTGCCTTTTCCTCTACTTTATTATTTCTCTTTCCCTTTTCATTTATCTTTCCTTTCATTTGCGTTTCCTTTTTCCTTTCCCATTAGATTTCCGCTTCCCTTTCTCTACCGCTCTTTCTTACCTCTCCTTTTCTGTCTTTCTCCTTTTTATTCCCCCCTCTTATTCCTTCACTAATTACCTGTCTTACTGTCTCTCTCCCATCCTCTTCATTCCATTTTTATTATACTCTCCCTCTCCTTTTCCATCCCTTTGCCTTTCCCGGTCTCATTACTCTTCCCCTTTCCCTAGGGAACTGGGCTTAGCATAACATACCATGCATTCCACTTCTCATTTCATACCATCATTGCTTAAAAACATTCCTTGACGTCCGAATCGTTTCTTTTACCATTAATTGGGTATCGGGACTAAGAATCACTATGAAAATATCTCTATATAGCAGACCCGGTCAACACTTTCATTTTATATCAGTATTGCTCAGAAGCATCCCGGGCTCATTTGGGTCCACTTATTGACCCACATCTGGGAACTTGACCTAGGAACCATAATGGGTACGGTATCTGGAGACTTGACCAAAAAATCGCAATGGGTACGGCCCTACATGAGAGTCCGCTCAACACCTTTCATTTGGTACCAATATCCCTGAGAAATATCCCGGTGTTATCCGGGTCCGCGTGTTGACCAACACCTTGGAACCCGACCTAGGGAGTTCAGTTCTATGTAAAATCCCTGCTCAAAACCCTTCATTTGATACCAATATCACTGAGAAATTTTCCGGGGTCATCCGAGTCCATGTTTTGACCCATATTTGGGGACCCGTCCTAGGCATCACAAATAAAATAGATAGTTCTATGTAAATTCTCTGCTCAATACCTTTCATTTGATACCAATATCGCTGAAAAACATGCAAGGGTCGTCCGGGTCCACGTTGTGACCTATATCTGGAGACCCCGGCTAGGCATCACAATTATAATAGTTCTGTGCTGAAGTTCTCATCAAGACTTTTCATTTGATACCAATATCGCTCAGAAACATTCGAAGGTCACAAAGTTCCATGTTTTGACCCATATCTGGAGACCCGATCTAGGAATCACAATGAGTACTATTCTATGTAAATTCTATGCTCAATACCTTTCATTTGATACCAATATCGCTCAGAAACATTCGAGAGTCATCCGGGTCCACGTTTGGCGCATATCTGGAGAACCGATCTAGGAATTACAAGGAGTACTATTTTACGTAAATTCTCTGATCAAAACCTTTCATTTGATACTAATATCGCTCAGAAACATTCGAGGGTCATCCGAGTCCACGTTTTGACCCATATCTGGAGACCCGACCTAGGAATCACAATGAGTACTATTCTATGTAAATTCTCTGCTCAACACCTTTCATTTGATACCAATATCGCTCAGAAACATTCGAGGGTCATCCGGGTCCACGTTTTGACCCATATCTGGAGACCCGACCTAGGAATTACAATGAGTACTATTCTATGTAAATTCTCTACTCAATACCTTTCATTTGATACCAATATCGTCCAAAACTATTCAGGGGAAAGCCGGATCCACGTTTTGACCTTTTAACCTATATCTCGGGAACCGACTTCCGGATTTGAAAAGAATATGTATATAAACTATCTAGGGCAAGGTACTAAGCTTGTGTGTAAATTTGGTCAAAATCCCTCCACGCGTTTGGGCGAAAGCCGGCGACAAAGAAATGGGCTTGATTTTTATATATATATAGATAGATGAAAGTTATTGAAAATTTTCTGAGACTTTTTTGAACTTTGTCTCAATGAAAAAGTCTTTGAAGATATAAAAAACAATTTGTTGCTGATAATAATTACGCAAAGACTTTTTTCAAATTTGTCTCAATATAAAAGTCTTTGAAGACCCAGCCAGCAAGGTACCGTACATTTTACGAACATTGCGATTTACGAGCTATTCTCGAATAAAAAAATAATAACAAAAGAAACTTTTTTCTATCATGTCAAAAAAAGAAAACGAAAAATTTCAAACTCAATATTTAAAAAGTAAGTATGTATGTTTGTAAAATTTCTACATTTACGATAAAAAAAACGGACGTAAAAAGATTTATATACGAGTGCTTTTTCGATACATTTACGACACTCGTAGTCACTGAACATTTTAAAGCGAAACAGTATTCGTAGGCGAATCGTAAACGGATATCATAAACGATATTTTATTAGAGTTTTCTTCGAGAAAACATCCGTTTACGAGCTCGTTTACGATGATTTTGCTGGCTGGGGACGTAAAAAAAATATATTTGAAATAACTATTATGAAAAGATTTTTAAAATATAAGTTTCTGAATAATAATTATAGAAGATTTTTATCATTTTCATCAGAAAAAAAATATTGACAAAAGACTTTTATGATTCGGAAGGAAATTTGTGAGACTTTTTTATAATTTGAAAATGAAATAATAATTATTCTACATCTCTGTTTTTCAGTCTTTGAACCGAACCGTTTTTATTTTTAAATTCAATAACCGAATTGAAAACCGTTCAAAAAAATGGTTCGATTCGATTCAAAGCATTTTCGAGCTTAAGAAGTTATAATAAACACACTAAAACTGTACATGATCACCTATAACTTTGCCATTTCACCATGGATTTTCTTCTTTGATAGCTTATATTTTTGCCAATGGAATGGGGCTTAACGTAAAGGGGTAAAATTAAATGAAAACACTTTTGTCTTATGTTATGTTCAGACACAACCTTAATTGAACATTAAGAGCCTTCATTCAATTTTCAAGCCTAATGATTCTCAATTTACCATACAAAAATTG
Organism: Urophora cardui; assembly: GCA_960531455.1. Taxonomy (NCBI): domain Eukaryota; kingdom Metazoa; phylum Arthropoda; class Insecta; order Diptera; family Tephritidae; genus Urophora; species Urophora cardui. The sequence continues at coordinate 115,031,139 of OY482672.1, forward strand.
ACTAAGTTAATGCTTCATTAGAAATTAATGAGTTCTTAATGAAGAACTATTCTGCATGCAACCCTGTCAAAAAGCTTGTTTCATAAGCAAAATGAAATGTCATGATCAGAGAAATGTCATTAGCGTCAGGGTCCACTTAACAGGTTGGTTCGTCAGATCAGCTGAATTCTTGTTCTTCTTCATCACCTATAAAATTTGTTTTTATTTCTGCTTATTCTATACATGCATTCGTGTTTACGATTGGTAAAAGTTGTGAGCTGAATGAACTTCGTCCTCCTTGCAGTTTTGACATTTAGGTTAAATGGGCCAAGTAAATTTAATATGTCTGAACACCAAATCTAGAGATGTTCAATCAAGCCCAATTGACTTAATTAATTTTTATGTCTGAACATGATATTAAGCTGATGCCAGATAGAACTTCGTATTGCGCTACCTGACACTTTCTGTGTGACAGCTGGGATAAAATACATGTACATATCTATATGAGGTTTCTCACATAACAAAAAGAACGCAACGCCGAAGTTACGTAAAGCAAATTGCCCAAATCTCAACTTTTGGACGCGTTGAAATTTTTTTTCAGTTTCCCTTTACTTAAAATGTAAACAAAAAAATTTAAATTTCACACAATTAGAAAATAATTTAATAGATTTTTATTTTCTTATATATTTTTGTTTGTAAATAAAACGGAGAATGACAAATTTTTCAGAAAATAAATATTTTTTGAGTGATGTTACAACGTTCATTGTGGCATAGTTTTTCAGTTTTGCGTTGTTTGACATAGAAAGCGACGTAACGCAAAGCGAAAAAAGTTGTATGTGAAATCAGCTTTAAAATTTTTCCCTGACAAAGTAAATTTGTTCTTGAATTTTTCATAAAAAATGAAGGATGGAAATTAATTATTATTTTTTTAAATCTTGACCAAAAAAAATCAGCATGTTCCCACTATCAGAAAATAATGTTGAATATGCCACTATATTTATGTATTTTTGTATAATCTGTGGTAATCTGCACTGATTTTTATTTTAAGAGTTTTATACATCAAAATTGAAAGTAATAATTACAGTCTGATTATTAGTTTTTTGATCAGGAATAAGTATTATGCTAGATTTTAATTTTTTTACTCAAGCATAATTACTATTTCTTGATTTTTGCTTTTTCCATCAAAAATAATTATTAAACTTGATTTTTATTTTTTCCCTCAAAGCATAATGATTGTGAGTAATTTTTAACACGCTTTTATTAGCTTCACCTGTATGTATGTATGTATGTATGTATGTATGTATGTAATCCTAAAAGTTGCAACATTTAACTAAATTATTATATCTTTCAAACATTCACTTTTATTGTGTTCTCTCTATTATTTCTATTCTCCTCCGGATTCGAAACATGACATCAACAGCCCAACGGCATCATATAGTAGGACATTCAACATTATACTTTATGCTTCATTGCGGCTTTTAAGTTACCTTTCTTCAAAATAGCCTCTATGAATTTCAATTCACTCCCGTATACATATAAGCCAATAAGTAACAAGCTTTCAGGGTACGGAAAAACTCACTCACGAACGCTCAAAAATACATTCTTCTCAAATCACAAACAAATGTTCAAAGAAAAACGTATAACCACTCAAATAACGAGCGAAGTAACGCACAACAGCCAGCGATCGCTCATGGCGATGGCGATAAACTCAATGCATAAATTCACTCAAAAATGAAGCTTGAAGCTTTCTATTTTGTTACTGTTGTATTTGCAATGAAATCAACCGCATGTACATACATACGTATGTTGATATTTTTTCGTTTAGGCTTCATTTTTGAGCTCTTATGACCAATGTTTTTTTTTATAAGGAAAAAATTTATGTGAAAAACTAATATCTCAATATGCAGAATACATTTGTTATAAGTTTACAATAAACTTACTTCAGTAAGTAAAACGTTTGGAAAATCTTTAACATAAAACTTGTAATTCATTTAATAGTAATTGCTGAATCAACGAAAAGGAACCCTAATTCTATAATTGCATTTCACGTTTGGAAAGCAATTCTTAATAAACATTTTTATACAACGTGAGGTGAAAAAAATTTCTCAAAAAACAAAAAAAAAACAAAAACCTGCGCTCCTTGGTCCGTAGGCAGCATACCTCACCATGACGCTACAATCGTATTAGGATTTTTGTTGTCTAAATTCGAATTTATTCAATCAGGTTTCTTTTTTTTTTGTTCTTTTCAAATGCTTACGCTCAAATGCTTCACCTCAACTTGGGTATGTTCAGAAACACAGCACAAAACGCAACAGCGGCAGTATATATATTTTTGATGATTGTGATGAGCGGCGCTTGATGAAAAATTTGCGTTTATGAACGCTCTGCTTGTACTACAAAAGCAAATTGCGCTTCAAACTGAGATTCTGAACAAAGCCCTCCTCTTCACCTTCTGATTGAAAAAACATAACAAAACGTTTGGGAAATTTTGTATTTCCAAACTAGTTTGGAAAACCTTGAATAAAAGAGTTTGGAAATTATTGCATAATAAGGTAGTTTACTTCACTGCATATTGGGATTTTTGGTAGAGGTTATAAATACATATGTATGTAGATCTATTTCGGAGAACACCACATCCCATCAGACTTCTTTTTACTTTTAATCTTGCGTCCGCATAAAACATCCTTTAATGAAAAATTTCACTAAAAAGTTAAAAATAAATAATAGCTTAAAAAACCAAAAAACACGCTTTAATCTTAAAAATCGTACTAAAAATTGAGAAATAATTTAATTAGAAACAAAATGACGAACGAAAATATAGGTTAGGTTAGGTTGAGGTGGCTGTCTCCGCAATTCATGAAAGCGGGGACACACTTAGGCCGAGGTGGCCCATTGTGATACCACACGGGAGCCCTAGCTTCCTTATCCCTGTTTACAAACCTTTCCGGAAAAATTAGATTCAAAAGTATGATAAGATTAGATGCCGGTGAAGCTAAACCAGCGCGTTTGTTTCATGAAGCGCAGAAAATCTAGTGTCCTTGCATTTTCCATCTCCGCCAGGCACTCGAAAAAGTGTTTATGGAGGAAGCGGTACCTGGATAGCGACAGTTCGGGGCAGTGGCATAGATAGTGCTCAACACTCTCTATTTCCTCCACGTCCCTACAGCTGTGGCAGAAGTCGTTTTTATATAGGCCCATGCGAGAGGCGTGAGTGCCCATAAGACAATGCCCTGTTAGAAGTCCCACCAGCGGACCTATAGAGAGCCGATTCAGATGCAGCACCGATACAGACCTAGCCTCATCCAGTCTAGGCCAGATTTGCCTAGAAATCACACAAGTTGACTCCTTGGCCCATCTAGCGTTAGCCTGTTCAATGGAGGGAGATCTCAACCAATGCTTGCATGAGTTAAGCGGGGGGCCAACCCATGCCGCAGATGTGATATCCTGCAAGCTTGTGCCTTCCCTTGCCAACTCATCTGCAATGCAGTTGCCCCGAACGTTGCTATGGCCTGGAACCCAAATGACGTTCAGGTCGCACCTTTCGGCTAGTTTGTTCAAAGACTCCCTACATTTCATTGCAACTATAGATGTAGCATTGTTACTCTGTAAGGATTTTATGGCAGCTTGGCTGTCAGAGAAGATTTTGATAGAATTTATGTCTGGCAGATCTGTCAGGCGACGAGCTGCTTCCCATATGGCTATTAGCTCAGCCTGATAGACGCTGCAGTGATCAGGTAGGCGCAAACTTACTTTCAGATGAAGCTTTTCGCAGAAAAATCCACTTCCAACTCTATTGTTCAATTTAGAGCCGTCCGTGTAAATGTGCAGTGTATTAGGGTCGGGATCCCCTAAGTTCTTCCACTCGCTCCTCTCCGGGATTCTTGTGGAGAATTTGTTATCCCAACAAAAGGCTGGTATTGCATAGTCCAGCTTTAGAAAATTGGCAGGGACGTTACTAAGAATTTGAGCGTGCCCGAATCTGGTGTCCCTCCAGGGTTCGGTTGCATTGAGCCTTGCCGCTTTGCAGCTGGCAATGAGTTTCCCCTGTATATCCGTGGGGAGAAGAAATAGGATGGTTTCGAGAGCTTTAGTTGGGGTGGAGGGAAGGGCTCCGCTAATAAGCATGGAAGCCATTCGCTGCACTCTAGTTAATTTGCTCTTATTGGTTTCGAGTTCCAGTGCTGGCCACCATATGGTGACTGCATAGAAGAGAATAGGTCGCACTACCGCTGTGTACAGCCAATGGACGATTTGGGGGTTAAGTCCCCATCTCTTGCCTATCGCTGATTTACATGCGTAAAGTGCTAACATGGCTTTCTGCGATCGTACTTCTACGTTCCGTTTCCAGTTTAGTTTTCTGTCTAGAATAACACCAAGGTATTTAACCTCGGTAGAGAGTTTAATCTCCTTCCCATTTATGGACGGAGGTTTGAATTCAGGTATCTTATGTTTGCGGGTAAACAGAACCATTTCCGTTTTCTCAGAGCTGACACTGAGCCCGCATTTCAGAGACCAGGTTTTTACAATGTTGAGTGCATTTTGCAAAAGGTCGCTCAGCACCGGTATATGCTTGCCAGTCGCTGTCAGGGCGATGTCATCGGCGTACGCAATGACCTGGCAGCCCGTGCGCTGAAGTTTAGAGAGCAGGGTGTTCACCGTTAGGATCCAAAGCAGAGGAGACAAAACTCCACCCTGGGGTGTTCTGTTGGCATGCCTAGTTATCGATGAATTACCCATTTCAGAAATAATGGCTCTTCTACTAAGAAGAAGTTCGACAAACCTCACGAGAGCCTCTTCTACCTCCAAGTCCCGTAGGGCGGTGGTAACGGCTCCCGGTAGAACATTGTTGAAAGCTGCTTCTATGTCGAGAAAGATGCCCAGTGTGAATTCCTTAAAGGCTAGCCCCTTTTCTATCTTGGAAGTGATAGCGTGTAGAGCAGTCTCTACGGACTTGCCTTTGGAATAAGCGTGTTGAAAAGGAGATAGAGTATTCGCACGGAGCCTGATATAGACATCCAGCAATCTCTCAAGAACTTTGAGTAGAAAAGAGGTCAGGCTTATCGGCCTGAAATCCTTTGAGCTGCTGTAGGAGGCTCTGCCCCCTTTAGGAATAAAGAACGAAAATATAAGTATTTAAGGAAAAGCGTGGGGGTGCTCAATAATATTTGAACATGAAAATATTCGATTCGTACAACTAGTACAAAAATATACATACCTAGTTGCGAAATTAAAGAGTACGTTATATGAAATCTCAAAAAAGTCAAAATAAAAATATTAGTTAAAAACAGCGATCTTAAATATTTTTTGACGTACTGAGCACCACCCGACGCTTTTCCTTAAATACTGATCTGTACTTAAATGGATTTTGCTGTAATTACAAAATTATTTGTTTGACTGAAACATGGCTCAAACCTCACGTCTTGAACTCAGAAGTTCTTCCGAATCAATATGAAATCTACAGAAATGACCGCGTAAATAGAATTGGCGGTGGTGTTCTAATTGCAGTGCACACATCGAAAGGAGTAAAACCGAAGGTAAAAATATTGGTTTTAAAGATATTGCCTGACAAAGTCAATTTTTTCTTCAAAAAATCGTAAAAAATCGAAAAAATTAAAATTTAATCGTCAATATTTCAGAAACTATAAGAGTTAGAGAAAAATGTTATAGGAGCCGTGAAAAGGAAATTTAATTTTATTTCGTTTGGTGTCACCCTAAGGAATATAACTCACTGTGTTAAAGAGATATACAGGATTAAGTGGACACATTGGCCAAATAACGGTAAATTGCCGATATCTCAAAAACCTTCCCATAGAATTAAAAATGAACCCGATTTTCGGAATCAGCGACCGATTTTACATATAGAAAGGATGGTTGCGTTCAGAGTATTTTTTGGTTGTAGAGCTGTGTAATCACTCCAGCACGTTTGACACTTCAGACTCGCTTTTTATTATAAAAAAAATAGTTCTAGCCTCACTTAATAAATGATATACAATCAGCTGATGAATTTTGTTCTGTAGCTGAATAGTTTTAGATCTCGATACCTAACAAACCCCTTCCTGTACGACTCGGCACAAAAAAAAAAAAAAAAAAAAAAAAAAAAAAAAAAAAAAAAAAAAAAACATATCCGTGCGTCATGCGGATTGGCGCCCCTCGCGTCGGTCGGGCGGGATATGGAGGGTAAACCGTTGGGTATTATTATTATTATTACTTATATTTTCGTTCATCATTTTGTTTCTAATTAAATTATTTCTCAATTTTTAGTACGATTTTTAAGATTAAAGCGTGTTTTTTAGTTTTTTAAGCTATTATTTATTTATTATTTTTTTACTTAAGAATAAAAATTACAGTTCGATTTTTATTTTATTTTTCATAAAATAAAACTTAAAACGTCCTACAGCCTGAACCATTAGGATTTTTGGCTTAAAATTTTGCATGCACACACCTTCTAGTTTACTCTAACTACTTGCGAAGAGAAATTTGGAAATTGGGTTAGAAATTTTATTATAAATTGTGGAAAAATGCATGTAATTTGCTTTAAAATTCTGAGCTAATTTTACATACATACATATGTATGGATATGTAATGCCGTGGCGTATACGTAACATTTTTCGTAAGTATGAAAAAAGCGCCAAATGTGAGCTAGACATTAGTGATCTTCATCTAAAGTGGTAAAGTAATAAAATTCCAAAGTTTATCAGTTTGTCCGCATTCTTACATGAACGCACCTTGGTAAATAATTGTTTAAACTCTTGTCAGCTGTCAACTTGATTAATAAATAAAAAAAAAAAACTTATTAAAATAAACATAAAGTGCATGTAAAATTTTTGTAGAAATTATTTTAATAATTCGTGCTAAACTGCAGAAGGAAAGCACGAAACGTAAATTTCTTAGGCTTTGGCAAAAATCTGAACACCTAAATACAATTTCTTCTTTTAAATTGAAAAAGTGAAATTGCCAATGTGTCAGACTTGAATTTTACCGAAATTTAAAAATTTTCGCAAAAAATCGTTCGGTAAAGTGATAAGCTTTGCTTTTAAAAATATATTTTCATACAAATTTTGACAGATAGTTTATCACAATTCGCTAGCTTAGAGTGCAAATTGTGTAAGTCCATTTTTCAAACTTTGTAGGAGAGACAAAAAACACAAAATAAAAAAATTTCAAAATGAAAAAAATTTTCTGTTCATATAAAAATTTTGGACTTACACAATTTTCTTCTCTTTTTGGACTTACACAATTTGCGTATCACTGAATAACAAAGAGGAGAAATATGACAAGTATCACAGACTTGTTTAGCGTGGTGCGTATTTAATTTTTCTAGCTTTCTACACTTAAAAACACTATTTCATAAAAATGGACTTACACAGTTTGCACTCTAAGCTAGCGAATTATTATTTTATCACTTTACTCCAGCAATTTATCAATTTAGATGAAGACCCTTATTAAAGTAAAATTTTTAAGTTAAATTTGACTAATGGCGTTTTCTTCTCTCGAAATAATATTGCTCTTTTTTATTTTCTTAGCCATCTTGTAAGTTTGTCTGGTCATTTCACCGAATATTGACCTTTAACTAAGTAAGAGGTTACCATTATATACAAATTCAGCCATTCTATAGAAAGTTAGAATATTTGGGACATAGAAGGGCAAAAATTTTTATATAGTAAATGTAACTCAATTTCAAATAATTCAAATAACTTTTATTTCAAAACCATAATATTGTTTTTTTTTTTATTAATCGATTTCTTGCAGTTCAAGCAAAATTGCGTTGCCTTCATGACTCACATGTACGCCTACTACAAAATACCCAACCCGCGCCCTCTGGCGTAGATATTGCTAACAATATCAAATACTTTTCTCAAACCCTACTTAGTAAGTGTACACTAAATGATAAGTAAACTCAAAAGCAATCATTTGAAAATTTTTGTTTCTGCAGCTGTCCTTAAAGATGTACGTACCTCGCCACACGAACTTATTCGCGACACCAGTGAAGATCCCACACGCATGTCCGCCTATCCAAATCTCGAATATGGCAATCTCTATAATGCCCTAACTATGCTTATAGATGTGGCGCCATGCATACAGTATGGGCAAATCGGTGAGTCGATATAGATAATTATACATATATCGTCGTACCATACGAAAACTAACATACGATTTTTTGTGGCTGAAGAAAAGTAACAAGTTCGACTTTTGGCCGACGAAAAGTATGTAGGTACATATCGTCGGCCTCCTGCCAGAAACACGAATGTGATTTTTTTTTTAAGATCGATGTCTGCTCTTTATCGGGTATATATTGATATAATAATAATTAATATTTGTATATATGCTTATGTACATACAAGTACATATTATGTATGTATGTTTACACAAGAATTTATACAAATATTAATTGTTATTACATCAATATATACCCGATAAAGATCAGACATCGTACTTAAAAAAATTTTCACATTCGTGTTTCTGGCAGGAGACCGACGATATATATGTACAAATGTATATGAATTCAAATACTAAAGTTTAGAATCTAAACACATATCCAACAGACCAAGAGCTAAGCGAATTGTAATATGACTTGAGAACAATCTTATATAACAATTGTCCAGTGGCGTAGCTAGAGAATTTTTCGGGGGGGGGGGGGGGGGGGGGGGGGGGTCACAGCCAATGTAAAAAAATTTACCAAAATTAAAATTACCAAAAAAAAAACTACAATTTTTTTTACAAATGATAAAAATCGCTAGCTTACCTCAGTGAAATATTTATATCTGCACTTCATTAATTCAATTTATCTCTCTAATTTAAGACTCTATTTAGTTATCTTTGGGCATGTAAATATTATATTACATATTTGGTAATTCGTTTATATATGATTAGTTTTAATCCGCTGATAATGTATACGGTATATAAAAACTTGTGGTATATGCCACCTTTCTTAGGAAAAATTTATATGTGCAAAACGCATTTTCCCTGCTTCAAATGTCAATAAGTAAGATAAAATAACTTTATTCATACAAATCGCAAGTGAAGCAAATATAAATTTTTTTGCAAACGGATATTGAGTGATTTCCAACTTTTAGAAAAAATGCCACGCGGATCCACCTTGACAGAAACAGAGCGCGGTTTTATAATTGGACAAAGGGATAGTGGTGTGCCATTGGTCGAAATTGCAACGAAATTGGGACGCCATAGAAATACGATTACTAATTTCCTAAAAAACCCGGAAAAATATGGGACTACCAAACGCAGTGGCAGAAAATCAGAGATTGATGAACGTTGTAAGCGAACAATTCGGCGTCTAGCTGTTGAAAAAGGTATGAGTTGCAGTGAAATTCAAGCCCATCTTAATCTTGAGGTAACAAGGAGACGAGTCCACCAAATATTATCCCAAAAAAAAATGTCACATATACTGCGCGAGTATCTCAACCTATGCTTTTAAAAAGACATATGACATCCCGTTTGGCCTTCGCCGACAAATATAAGTTCTGGGATACAGAGTTCCAAAAAGTTATATTCAGCGATGAGAAAAAGTTTAATTTGGATGGTCCCGATGGCTGTCAAAAATATTGGCGCGACTTAAGACACCCGAGGCAGAATCGTCTTAAGCGAAACCATGGTGGCGGCTCGTTAATGGTTTGGGGGGCTTTTAGGTATGCTGGAAAATCTCCACTCTGTTTCATCCCATGCAAAACCAATTCCCAAATGTACATTGAGTTATTGGACAATGTCCTTATTCAATTTGCTGAAGAAGTTTATGGAAATGAGTGGATATATCAACAGGACAACGCCCCAATCCACACCGCTCGTACAACAAAATATTTTTTATCGTCCAGAAACATCCCTTTGTTGGTTGGCCAGCCATCAGTCCTGACCTCAACCCCATTGAGGACCTGTGGGGAATACTCTCGGCTAAGGTTTATAAGAATGGTAGACAGTTTCAGACCATGAAGCAGCTTAAAGAAACGTTGGTAAAGGAATGGGACGAAATAAGCATCCAAACCTTACAAAAATTGGTAAAATCCATGCCAAGGAGATTGACCCAGGTTCAGTTGAAGAAAGGGAAGCATATAAATTATTAGAATTTATAAAATATTGTTATCTAGCCACATACATGTTAAAAATCCTTTGACGCACATATAATTTTTTCCTAAGGGAAAATTAAATAAAAATTAAACTAAAATCACCAGTAAATAAAGACAAATTGATTTGCTATTGTATTAGTTCATATCTAGTCATATATGTAAAAAATAATATTTAAAAAAATATAACTTTAGTTTTTTATAATTTTTATAAAATATTATTCCATGCACATATAACTATTTCACTGAGGTAGAATGCAAATTGTGTAAGTCCTTTTTTAAAACTTTGTAGGAGACACAAAAAACAAAAAAGAAAAAAAAAATTCGAAATGAAAAAAAATTTTTGTTCATATAAATATTTTGGACTTACACAATTTTTTTCGCTTTTTGGACTTGCACAAGTAGCGTATCACTGAAATATGACAAGTATCTCAGACTTGTTTAGCGCGGTGCGTATTTGATTTTTCTAGCGTTCTACATAAAAATACACTTTTTCATAAAAGTGGACTTACACAGTTTGCACTCTAAGCTAGCGAAATGTAATTTTTTCAGACTATAATTTAACATTTTAGTACACAAATATCGCTTATAATACATATATCAAACTCTTAAGGCCCTTGGCCACTTAAAATCTGGAATGTTAAGAAGTGTATACATATGTGTGAGTGTCGGGTGATTGACGCAAATATCTAAAAGATTGATTCTCATCAACGCGAGCCCGAACAAGAACGTGTAGCACGACGACTGCCGATTGCACTAACACACACAAAAAAACTCACACATACACACTGCTTGACATGCCAGATTTTCAGTTGCCAAGGGCCTTTAACTATACTTCAAAAGTAAGTCTCATATTCTCCTCTGGAAATCTACGCGCATAGGTACATTTTCAAGTTTTATGCGCCCAAAATTGAATTTTGTAAAATTGTTACAATTACAGAAAAAAAACATACCCACATATTGGAAATAGAATGGGGAGCAATAATTCATCGCTTTTTTCCCGACCCCATACTCTGCACTTGCCCCAGATGGTCGTAACTCAGCATATCTGAAGTTAATTTTTTTGTTTTTTTCTTACATATTTTTAAGTGCTAGTTTCAGCTTGAATATTTATTATTTAAAGCATATCATTTAAGTAATCGTGATGAATCCTAAAGGTTGAAGTAATTATTAACACTTTTCAATAATATCCTTGGTTTCCAATAATTCTAAGTTATAAGCTTTTAAAGTTGGGATATTTAAAAAAAAATTATCACTCTTTTTCATGTTAAAAATTGGTTTTGTTATGTTGCTCTGTCAGACTCAGTCAAATTAACCCTCGGACATGATATCTAGTACAATTAGTAGTTAGCCGACAAAAAATTACGTCGCACAAAGCCGCACTTCACTACTAGATACAGAGTTTTTCATATGTACCTACAATAATTTTCTTTTTGTGCTTTATATTTAATTTTAATGTTTATATTTCTAACGCATATCTTGGTTAATGTAGGTGATGCTCGAAAGTAACCCAGATATTTAGCAGCGATTATTGTTAACTTCTTAGGCAGTATTTTTAGTATTTCCAATTTTTCAAATTTAAGGAAGTACTTATCATAAAAAGGGGCTAAGAATTATAAATCTACATTTTTTAGAAGATTTTTGAGTATGCACTTTTGCAGCTCATTCAATTGTAATATAATAATATGCAACATTCAACTTTTTGAAAAATTTCATTGGCTTTTCGGAAATTTTAATTGGAACGGTCTCACGTACATATAAAGCAAACACCCTACAGAAAAAAATTACTAAAATCGACGGAAATTTTTACAGCATTGAGAATAGCACTTTTTACACTAAAATTGGTTGGCTACATAACAGTACACTTAGAAATCTCCTCAAAATCTTCTATAAATTCTGGCCGCGCTTTGAAATTTTTAATCCACTTTTAGAAATTTCTACGATTTTTCGGATTTTTCCATAAGCTTAGAAATCCTGCTTAAGGCGATTTTTATTGAAAAATTGTTTACATTTTTAAACGAAATTAAGAGAGTCAAATTTTCGACAGAACTGTTTGAAATAAATTTAAAAACTCTGGCGTATGATTTTTTTTTGAGTCACTGTATATATTTTTCAATAAAATCGACTTTTAGCTAGAGCCCTAGATACCCGGGTATCGATCAATTCGATCTGATCGTTTTTGTTTGAAACCCGTTTGTTGTTCGAATGCCCGTACAAACATTCGAGCATTCGAGCTTACAAACAAAAAAAATGTGTATCGGAAAAACAAAAATAAAAAAAACTACATATAAAGAAAAAATAATAATAAACAAAAGAAAAAAACAAACTTCAAAATACCCGAATTTTTCAAATTCCCGTACAAACATACGGGTAATAAACAAACAAACAACCCTTCGAGCATTTGAACAACAACTGTTCGGGCTACTCGAAAATGTTCAAAAAAAAAAATCGAGAGCTCTATTATTAAAATTTTGCATTAAACAAGCAATTTGGAATAGATGTACACAATAAAATATTTCTACCTATGTGCTACGGTTATAAATAATAATTTTCTTATATAATTTAGTTTTTTAATATTCCATTTTGACAGACATTAAGTAAGATCTCAAGTTCAGATACTCTTATACATTGCATATTTATTCCCATTGTAGTTTATACTAATACTAGCTGTACCCGGCCAAGCTTTGCTTTGGCCCGTTTCCTATTATAGGTACTTGAAACGAAAAACGGCACAATTTAAAATATATTGCAAGTATCTAGAAACCGAAATTACCTCGGGCTGCAGAGCTCAGCACAATTCAGATAAGTTTAAAAAAAGTGAAGGAAAAAATTTATATTTTCAATAGTTTGCCCTCTTCATGTTCTTATCCCATTTTTCTTCGTATTAGTCTCCAACTGCCTTTCCCTCCACTTTTCTCTCTCTCTTTCCCTTTCCATTTATCTTTCCTTTCATTTCCGTTTCCCTTCCCATCACATTTCCGCTTTCCTTTCTCTATCGCTCTCTCTTACCTCTCCTTTTCTGTCTTTCTCCTTTTTATTCCCTCTTCTTATTCCTTCTCTAATTCCCTGTTTTACTGTCTCTCTCCCCATCCTCTTCATTCCATTTTCATTATATTCTCCCTCTTCTTTTCCGTCCCTTTGCCTTCGCCTTTCCCAGTCTCATTACTCTTCCCCTTTCCCTAGGGAACTGGATTTAGCATAACATACCCTGCATTCCACTTCTTAGTTGATACCATCATTGCTTAAAAACATTCCGTGGCGTCCGAGTCGTCTCTTTTACCCATAATTGGGTATCGGGACTAAGGATAACTATGAAAATATCTCTATGTAGCAGACCCGGTCAACACTTTCAATTTATATCAGTATTGCTCAGAAGCATCCCGGGCTCATCCGGGCCCACTTATTGACCCACATCTGGGAACTTGACCTAGGAACCATAATGGGTACGGTATCTTGAGAGTTGACCAAGAAATCGTAATGGGTACGGCCCTACATGAGAGTCCGCTCAACACCTTTTATTTGGTACGAATATCCCTAAGATATATGCCGGTGTTATCCGGGTCCACATATTGACCCATACCTTGGGATCCCACCTAGGAATCGTCATGCGCCGTGATTAAATAACAATATCGCTGAGAAATTATCCGGGACCCTCCGGATCCACATTTTGACCCACATCTGGGGACCTGATCTAGGAATCAGAATCAGTTCATCTCTGTGTAAAAGCCCTGCCTTTCAGTTGACACCAATATCGTTCAGATATTTTCCGGGGCCTTCCCGGTCCACGTTTTGACCCACATTTAGGGACCAGACCTAGGAATTATAATCAGTTCATCTCTGTGTAAAGGCCCTGCTCAGCACTTTTCATTTGGTACCAATATCCCTGAGAAATATCCCGGTGTTATCCGGGTCCGCGTGTTGGCCCACACCTTGGGACCCGATCTAGAGATCGTAATGAGTTCATTTCTATGTAAAATTCCTGCTCAAAGCCCTTCATTTGATACCAATATCGCTCAAAAACATTCGAGGGTCATCCGGGTCCACGTTGTGACCCATATCTGGAGACCCGATCTGGGAATCACAATCAGTACTATTCTATGTAAATTCTCTGCTCAATACCTTTCATTTGATACCAATATCGCTCAGAAACATTCGAGGGTCATCCGGGTCCACGTTTCGACCCATATCTGGAGACCCGACCTAGGAATCACAATTAGTGCTATTCTATGTAAATTCTCTGCTCAATACCTTTCATTTGATACCAATATCGTCCAAAAATATTCAGGGGAAAGCCAGGTCCACGTTTTGACCTTTTGGCCTATATCTCGGGAACCGACTTCCGGATTTGAAAAAAATATATATATAAACCATCTAGGGCAAGGTACTAAGCTGGTGTGTAAATTTGGTCAAAATCCCTCCACGCGTTTGGGCGAAAGCCGGCGACAAAGAAATGGGCTTGACTTTTATATATATACTAGCTGGACCCGTGCGCATCTTGCGCAAAAAATAATAAAACATAAGGCGCCAGTCGATATAGTTTCTGCTCTCACGCCCATTTTAAAAAACTTATATTTATTTGGTTTTATGTCTACAGTGGAACTTATGGAATTTTCAATGAATTACTTATGTATATGTTTGACAAACATATCGCATAAAATTTTCTATTATATCTACATATATATATGTAAGTGTATTATATTTTTATATATTTTACATATATTTTTATATATACAGATGTACATACGTGGTCCCTGCCGACTTGGGTAATTTTTTTCCACACGTTTGCCTTGGCAAGCAAATCAGTAGTCCAAGCTTACTCGATTTATCTGTTACAGTTCTTGAGTTTTTACTTATAAATCTTTGAAAATTTGCTCCTCTTGGCCCATTTTTCAAAATTTCAGCACGTTTCCTCATAACGGCATAACGTCATTTCATCACTCGGGCTTTATTAGTGACTGAATTATCATGTTTTACGTGTTTTTCGAAATACACACATATGCCTTATTTTCAACCCCAACTTTCTCTGTTCCCATTAGAATCTGTGTACTAAATTTCATTAAAATATTTCTATTTTTGCGCAAGTTAGAGTGTATACGGCCGGACGGACGGACATGGTTCAATCATTTTTTTTCATTCTGATCGTTTTGATATACTCGTATATATTAAGGTGGAGTGAAAATTTTTTTTTGGAAACTCAATTTGTTCCAAAGCCAGAACGGCACCTTTCTAGCCCAGAAATAAGCCTGTAAAATTTTATTGACCTACTCGCATGTTTGGAGGTGCCCCCAGCCCCACAAAGTTGAAAAAAATAGCACGATCTGGTACAAATGTGAAATTTCTAAAATTATGAAATCAAAAAAACGAAGTATGAGGATTGATAAACAGCCTAAGTTGAGCATTAAAGTGAATTTTTTTTTGGAAACAACAACAACAAAAGTTATTAAAGGTCAAAATTTATATTATGCATTTTTTAAATTGCAATTACTTAAAAACTACTTAACCGATTTCGAATGTTTGTATACAATTGGATAGGTATTTTGATTCCCTTTAATTTGATGTACATTTTATGTGGGTTCCATAACACTCCACGGCAACCCCCCTTTTACCCCCCTTACATTTCATATAAAGTACCACGCCCAATAAAACACCGTTTCGCATGCATAGCTAATTAATACCTTTAAAACGATGCCTTACTTATTAATTTTGGTAAATTATGTGAGCAGAAGAAGGGATATTTATAAAACACCAGTTAGAAATAATATATATATATATGATAGATTATTTGATTAAGATGATAAGTAATTGAAGGAAAACTTGAAATTTAAATAATTGGCGTTACTTTTCTGTTATTAGCATGTTAATAACAGCAATACCGTATAATAAGTGTAGCGTTTGTTGAGCCGTAGGGAAGTGCAGGAACCGTAGGAATTTTACCACAAAAGAGCGAATATAAGTACAAAGAATGTAAATTGTGATAAAATTCCTGCGGTTCTTGCACTTTCCTACGGCTCAACAAACGCTAGAATTATAAGTAATACTTCGTGAAAAAGCGCTAAATTTCGAATTACCAATTTCGAAAAATTACTATTCTCATTGATTTTTTCCTGAAAAAGAAATGTATGCTAATAAAGTCAAAGATGGTTTCATGGTCAAAACGAATCTTTCGGGGGGGGTTTGTCCCCAAAACCCCCCCATTACTACGCCACTGCAATTGTCCATTGTAAACTTATTGCAATAACACTTTTTTTAAGCTTGTAAAACGTTTGTTATACCTATCTAATATTTTTTCAAGAATGCTTAAAAAAGCTTACACCTCACAAAATGATTTCAACCATAATTGAGAAACACTTATTTTATATACATAAGTCTTTTTCAATGCTCCTTAAGTTAAGAACATGAAAGCAATACTGAAATAAGCTTTAAAGAAAGCTTGAAAAACGCTTAAAAATCATTATGAACAACGGTTTTTTCACTATGCATAAAAGTATCTTTTTGAAAGTGTATCAACGTTTGGAATTTTTCAATAATAGGGGTATTCATGATTGGGTGCAAATGGCCTTGCATCGTTGCATAGCAAATTTTCATTGCAAACCAATTGCAAGAGAACAACAAATTACATTCATGTGCAAATGCCAAGCAATTTGCAATCTGCACGACCAAAAATCCGTTGCATAGCAATTTCTGCATTATATTCTTCAAAAGCTGATCAAATTAGTGACCAAATTGAAATAGAGATGCTAATTACACCGAATCTACATATAAACGTTTTGATCAATGCAAGGCAAATTCATTACTGTGATGGCAGGGCGAATACGGCAATATTCGCCCCGATTCGCTTTAAGTTTTTGTCCATCAGAATGTCAAACTCTAAGTCAAATATTTCTTTGTTTGACATTCTTCTGTATTCTTCAATACACGGCGAGTTAAAAACGAGAAGAAGAAGAAATCAGCTCTTCACTTACCATTACCATATGAATCAATTTGCCTTGGAGTAATGTATCGACACTTTTTCATTGCATTAAAAAACACGTAAAAGACAAAATGGAATGTCATCTAATAAAAAATTTTTCGTAATAAAATGAGGTGGAAAAATTTACTAAGTTAAAAAAAATTGTCCTATTTTGCTATCCCACTTGTGAAAGGAAATGGAAGAGTAAACACATTCATAATTCAAGAGTAAATCTTTTATGTTTGATGATTTGTGATTGGAATACTTATTTTTGTTGATCGTCATATTAATTAAAATGCAAGAAACGAATTAGTAGCAAAATTTTAATTGAAACGATATACGTAAACTATATTCGTACACATAGTAAACTGTCAAAATAACAAAAGAGTAAAAATCGACAAATACAGATATTAATGTTCTCGGTGCTACTCGATATAATAGTTTTACCTTCTCTACAAATAAGTTTGCAATGAATGATTACACTGTAGGTAAATTTTTAACTTTTGAAATATCACAGAGAAACGCCGAAACACGTCAACTTAATTTTTGGCTGTAGAATACGATGGCATTTACAGAAAGTCAAAGTTAGCTCGCGTTTTCGAGATACTTGGGAAAAAAGTTTCAGAGCTCTGAAGGTAATTTTTTTTCCGTCTAAAAACTTTACTCAGGCTTGGAACCCTTTTCCCGCATACAACTTCTGACAGTTGTTCTTACTTAATTGGGATATTCTAAATTCGATGCCACCTTCAGTTTTCCCAAATTGGCTCCAGTTTTCGAGATAACGGTATTTAAAAATTACCATCAATTTGGACTTTTTTGTTAATAACTCAGTCAGTTTAGGAGATAAATTGCCAAAACTTTGCACGTGACAATATTTTAGTATTACCTTAACTATTTCTGAAAATAATTGAAATCGGATCACTATAACATATAGCTGCCATACAACCGATTTTTCAGATATGGACATTTTGGGGTATAGCTTCGCTATTTAAACAGCTAAGGACATGCAACTTTGGAGAATTTCTACCTGTATTGACTTTAATCTATTCCCTGAAAATTGTCAAGATCGGGTCACTATAACATATAGCTCCCATACAACTGATGGTTCAGATATATGGTTTTGCACTTTTATTTCTTTATAACTCCGAAAATAGTCATTCTGCGTGAAAAAGCAACATAAACACTTTCATTCAAAATGAATAGTTGAAAATATTTCTCATATACGATTTGCACGTATCTGCATCAGTTATTGCACTTTTGTGCAACCTAAGTTGAAATTTCACCATAGGAATTTTTTTCAAGCCGAATAACTCATATATCGTATTAAATGAATTAGATGATCTTTATATCGTCTTACAGAGAATTAAAAGAACTGTTACACAATTTTTAAATGAAGGAAATATATGCATATTTGAGGATTTTATACGCATTTGAATAATTTTTTTTGTTAATTTTTCATAAATTTTTTTTTCAAATAATGCCTAAAAGTATGCTTCAATTTTTTCAAACAAAGTTTTGTAGGAAAATTTTATTATAAATGTACATAAAATCCTTAAACATGCATATATTTTCTTCATTTAAAAACTGCGTAATAGTTCTTTTAATTCTCTGTAAGACGATATAAAGATCATCTAATTCCTTTAATACGATATATGAGTTATTCGGCTTGAAAAAAATTCCTATGGTGAAATTTCAACTTAGGTTGCACAAAAGTGCAATAACTGATGCAGATACGTGCAAATCGTATATGAGAAATTTTTTCAACTATTCATTTTGAATGAAAGTGTTTATGTTGCTTTTTCACGCAGAATGACTATTTTCGGAGTTATAAAGAAATAAAAGTGCAAAACCATATATCTGAACCATCAGTTGTATGGGAGCTATATGTTATAGTGACCCGATCTTGACAATTTTCAGGGAATAGATTAAAGTCAATACAGGTAGAAATTCTCCAAAGTTGCATGTCCTTAGCTGTTTAAATAGCGAAGCTATACCCCAAAATGTCCATATCTGAAAAATCGGTTGTATGGCAGCTATATGTTATAGTGATCCGATTTCAATTATTTTCAGAAATAGTTAAGGTAATACTAAAATATTGTCACGTGCAAAGTTTTGGCAATTTATCTCCTAAACTGACTGAGTTATTAACAAAAAAGTCCAAATTGATGGTAATTTTTAAATACCGTTATCTCGAAAACTGGAGCCAATTTGGGAAAAATGAAGGTGGATTCGAATTTAGAATGTCCCAATTAAGTAAGAACAACTGTCAGAATTTTTATGCGGGAAAAGGGTTCCAAGCATGAGTAAAGTTTTTAGACGGAAAAAAAATTACCTTCAGAGCCCTGAAACTTTTTTCCTAAATATCTCGAAAACGCGAGCTAACTTTGACTTTCTGTAAATGCCATCGTATTCTACAGCCAAAAATTAAGTTGGGGTGTCTCGGTGTTTCGCTGTGATATTTTGACCTCCCTACAGTCACTGTAGGTAAATTTTTAACTTTTGAAATATCACAGAGAAACGCCGAAACACGTCAACTTAATTTTTGGCTGTAGAATACGATGGCATTTACAGAAAGTCAAAGTTAGCTCGCGTTTTCGAGATACTTGGGAAAAAAGTTTCAGAGCTCTGAAGGTAATTTTTTTTCCGTCTAAAAACTTTACTCAGGCTTGGAACCCTTTTCCCGCATACAACTTCTGACAGTTGTTCTTACTTAATTGGGATATTCTAAATTCGATGCCACCTTCAGTTTTCCCAAATTGGCTCCAGTTTTCGAGATAACGGTATTTAAAAATTACCATCAATTTGGACTTTTTTGTTAATAACTCAGTCAGTTTAGGAGATAAATTGCCAAAACTTTGCACGTGACAATATTTTAGTATTACCTTAACTATTTCTGAAAATAATTGAAATCGGATCACTATAACATATAGCTGCCATACAACCGATTTTTCAGATATGGACATTTTGGGGTATAGCTTCGCTATTTAAACAGCTAAGGACATGCAACTTTGGAGAATTTCTACCTGTATTGACTTTAATCTATTCCCTGAAAATTGTCAAGATCGGGTCACTATAACATATAGCTCCCATACAACTGATGGTTCAGATATATGGTTTTGCACTTTTATTTCTTTATAACTCCGAAAATAGTCATTCTGCGTGAAAAAGCAACATAAACACTTTCATTCAAAATGAATAGTTGAAAATATTTCTCATATACGATTTGCACGTATCTGCATCAGTTATTGCACTTTTGTGCAACCTAAGTTGAAATTTCACCATAGGAATTTTTTTCAAGCCGAATAACTCATATATCGTATTAAATGAATTAGATGATCTTTATATCGTCTTACAGAGAATTAAAAGAACTGTTACACAATTTTTAAATGAAGGAAATATATGCATATTTGAGGATTTTATACGCATTTGAATAATTTTTTTTGTTAATTTTTCATAAATTTTTTTTTCAAATAATGCCTAAAAGTATGCTTCAATTTTTTCAAACAAAGTTTTGTAGGAAAATTTTATTATAAATGTACATAAAATCCTTAAACATGCATATATTTTCTTCATTTAAAAACTGCGTAATAGTTCTTTTAATTCTCTGTAAGACGATATAAAGATCATCTAATTCCTTTAATACGATATATGAGTTATTCGGCTTGAAAAAAATTCCTATGGTGAAATTTCAACTTAGGTTGCACAAAAGTGCAATAACTGATGCAGATACGTGCAAATCGTATATGAGAAATTTTTTCAACTATTCATTTTGAATGAAAGTGTTTATGTTGCTTTTTCACGCAGAATGACTATTTTCGGAGTTATAAAGAAATAAAAGTGCAAAACCATATATCTGAACCATCAGTTGTATGGGAGCTATATGTTATAGTGACCCGATCTTGACAATTTTCAGGGAATAGATTAAAGTCAATACAGGTAGAAATTCTCCAAAGTTGCATGTCCTTAGCTGTTTAAATAGCGAAGCTATACCCCAAAATGTCCATATCTGAAAAATCGGTTGTATGGCAGCTATATGTTATAGTGATCCGATTTCAATTATTTTCAGAAATAGTTAAGGTAATACTAAAATATTGTCACGTGCAAAGTTTTGGCAATTTATCTCCTAAACTGACTGAGTTATTAACAAAAAAGTCCAAATTGATGGTAATTTTTAAATACCGTTATCTCGAAAACTGGAGCCAATTTGGGAAAAATGAAGGTGGATTCGAATTTAGAATGTCCCAATTAAGTAAGAACAACTGTCAGAATTTTTATGCGGGAAAAGGGTTCCAAGCATGAGTAAAGTTTTTAGACGGAAAAAAAATTACCTTCAGAGCCCTGAAACTTTTTTCCTAAATATCTCGAAAACGCGAGCTAACTTTGACTTTCTGTAAATGCCATCGTATTCTACAGCCAAAAATTAAGTTGGGGTGTCTCGGTGTTTCGCTGTGATATTTTGACCTCCCTACAGTGTTATAAGGGGCGCTCACTATCCGCTGCATTTTCATGCAATTGTATAATTTTGCTAACCTATTTGCACCTGATGATGAATACCCCTAATAATAATGCGATTTGCATACATTAGATAGTAAATTTACATATATGAGCTTTTAAAATTATTCGACTATTCGAATATTCGGTTAATCGATTCATAACCGTTCACTTGCTAAAAAGTCGCTATATTTATTTGTTCATTGAACTTCCAGATCTTGCAAATGTAAAACACTGAAACAATAACAGTAGTTTACAGCGATTTGCGCATTTTTATATTCTCGTATCGTTGGCGATTCGAGATTTAGGCCCATTAGCGAATACATTCTAGAAAATCTTCGTCTGCGAATCCGCCTCGAAATCGCCACGATATCATCCAAGCTTTTGCATCTCCTAAGTAGTGTATAGTGATTTCCGCTACATTGGTTCGCATGTATGGCTTAATACCCAAAGTCGTTAATACTGCATAGAGATTGAATTTTCATACGATAATCTGTATTTTGATCCATGTTTGACCCCTCTTTACCGTCTCCGATCATCCACAGTATGTGGTATATTCTACTAATTTCGATTCCGATTTTAATATGATAATATAATACATACATAAGTAATTTTTATTAACTTTCTTTTCTCCGTTACAGCGTTTGGGAAGGCCCTATTGCAGTGTCTATGCTGCATTCTACCTTTTCTTGATAAGGATCTAATTGATAATTTACCCTATTTAGTCAGCTCTACTATGTCTGTTCTACCACCAGCTTTACATCAAGACATCGTTAATGCACTCTGCTATTATATTTTACCATTTACTATAAGTAAGTATTTCCACTAGGCTAAAAAGTATAGAGAGCTTGCTAAACCAAGTAAAGTTGGTGTAACGCGGTAAAAAAAAAATTTTCTTATCACGTTCGCGGAAACTAGTTCATTACTAGATTTTCCAAAAAGTTGGCAAAAAAGCAAGAACTAGTGCAAGTGTGATATAACGAGATAAGCATAGACATACCTTAATAGCAAGGCTGCACAACGATATCAACAAAAATACATATTTTGTTTTGTTGAATATCAAATAAAAATTAACAAAAAAATTTTGTTTTGTTGAATATCAAATAAAAGTTATTGAAATTATTTCGTTTCGTTGATTATCAAAAAAAAATTATCAAAATTATTTTGTTTCGTTGATTATCAAAAACAAAATAATAATAAAAATTTGTTTCGGGCTTACAGCTTCATTTTACTTTGAATTTTTATTACCGTTATTTTTTTTGAATATTTTTTTTGTTGGCTACCGAAACAAAATTTTTTCAATATTTGTTTTTTGATAATCCACAAAACGAAATTTTTTTTCATAATTTTTTTTGATAATTATCAAAACAGTATTTTTTTGTTCAGCACTTAACGTTAAAATTTTTCAAAGTTGAATTGAAAACCAAATATTTTTTCGGTTATTGATAAAAAAAATAACGTTAATGTGCAGCCCTGCTTAAAAGCCTATAAAAAAACATAAAAGTTCCAAAGAAAGCTAAAGTCAAGCAAGAACGGGCTAGATAGATTGTGCGGGCGCTCACTAAAGCAAAAATGTTAAGTGCGTTATAATGACGACGAAACATATGTAAAAAGAGATTCGAAAACATTCCCAGGCCCTCAGTGCTACACAAAACAGAAGTTCAGTATCGTGAATACCACTTGAAAAATTTCGCGCTAAAGTCCTCATCTGGCAGGCAATTTGCACATGTGGTCTTGTGACCGTTTCATTTTTCCCAACGGGCATAATATCCGACAAAATATACGGGAAGGAAGCACTACGTGTCAACACTATTTTGGCCTGATTTAGCTACTGCACATTACGCGCATTCAACTAAAACGTTGCTGGAAGAAAACAACATGAATTATATTAAAAGGCGGTGAACCCAACAAACTCGCCTAACTACGTACAATTTAAAGATATTGGGATATTGAAGTTACAGAAGAAAAAATTGATGCACTTTCTTTTCGGAACAGTCCTAATGTATATCGAGAATAATTTTATGACTTTTGGGTCGTTTTGAGTTTTATGCCTATTTTTGTCTTCCCTAATATCGAACAACTCTCTCCACAGCCCGTCGCAGCCCAGATGAGCAAGAATGTCAGGCATGTCAGGCAGTATCTTCGGTCATTATGATGGTTCTTCAATATTCTCATAATCCCGGTACGAAATTGCAAATTTCTCACTCAATTTGGAAATCATTTTTATTTGTTATTAAAGCACATCACTGTCAGCTATTGGAATGTCTTATGACACTTAAGCACAATGTGGTCAAGGACATACTTTGCGTCATCGCCTACGGCACTTCTATGTCACGCTCATCTGCTGCGAAGCTACTCTTCTACTATTGGCCAGCTTTCGACCCGAATCTATTCGATCGGAAAGTTTTACTTACGAAATTGACAAGTT
This sequence comes from Urophora cardui, assembly GCA_960531455.1. Lineage (NCBI taxonomy): Eukaryota > Metazoa > Arthropoda > Insecta > Diptera > Tephritidae > Urophora > Urophora cardui. Next base: position 115,055,059 of record OY482672.1, read on the forward strand.
AGTATAGCATTTGTTAATCGAAGGCATTCTCACCTTCTAACCACATTTGTGTCTATCACTTTCAATCTATAGACGACTTGGTGCCCTTTGTGTGTCAATGCGAACAATGTCCGAATGCCGGCAATGCCGAAGCGGCCAAAGTTTGCTTTGACCACAGCATCAGTATCAGCTATGCCCCGGACAGTCCACCCCCACTGTATCTTTGCATCGAATGCGCCAATGAAATACATCGTAAGCATGCTAATTTAGCATTCGGCGATATTCTCCATCCCATGCAACAAGTATCTATGGTGTGTGAGAATAAGAACTGTCGATCAACGGACAAGGCCGCCTTCTCCATTTGTTTCTCGACCGAGTGTGCCAGCTACAACGGCAACCATCCGATAAGGTATTGCGCACAGTGTCACAGCAACCGACATAATTCGCGACGCGGCGGTGATCACGTGGTACATCGTAGTCTTCAAATTATATGGCAAATGGATGCGGAGATTCAGATGCATATGGTGGAGTCTGTGATTAGTCTGCTACGCGAAGCCAAGCCGCTCAATTTTGAACCGGGCAAAGATACTGGGGACATGAAAAAGAATGGTGAGAATGGCACTTCAGACACAATTTCGTTGGAGGAACGTCAAATGTTGGGACGCTATGGTATTTGGTTGTTGGTGGGTCGTTGCACACCGACACCCGAAATGCCAGTGGAGGTGCTGGGACGCATTTTGAGTATGCTGTTTCATTGGTTCCATGTGACGGCCTGTTCATATGATGGTACGTATAAGGGGAAAAATATTGTTCAAAAGGCTCAAATATGTATGTACATACATATATACATACGTAATAATTTTTGAATATTCTACATTCAGTGGCCAGCCAAATTGAGAGCACCATCGAGAAGCTTAAAGTTGAACATGTCTGCAATTGGCTCAAAGAAGTTTGTCGTATTCATTACAAGGTAAGTTGCATATATATACATACATACATTACCATATATGTACCCAAATCTGAGTTCAAATTATCATTTCTCATTCTTTCCAGGTATTCACCTCTTGTCTCCTACCCCATCCACCGGAGTATGCCCGTGTTGGCGGCCATTGGGAGACATTGGCTTCCCGCACCAGCCACCTCAAAGAAGGTCTACAACGTCTCATTTGTTTGGTGCCCTACGAAGTTATAACTTCGGAAATCTGGGACTATGTTATGCCACATTGGATGGAAGCCATAACCAACGATGTGGGCGAAAGAGAATTGCACGAGTTGAAAATCGTTCTGAGTAAAATACTAGATCCCGAAATGTCGCCACTCGGCTTCGATGCAAAAACAATGTATAATTTTGTCGCCATACGATTTGAGAAAACGACTGCCGAGGTGCAGCAACAAGCTTTGCATTGGTTGCAGATACTAACGAAGCTCGGAATTCTCATACCACTAGTACAGTTATTTTCCATGTTTGGTGATGGTGTTCGTATCATGAAGTATGGCGTGCAACAGGAGTTAATGCGCGAGAAGGAAGGACAAGCGAAAAGCCCAAGAACACCATCGAAAGAGCATAAGGGGGATATAAGCAATCCACCAAGACGTAGCTCTATCTGTAAGTCCAGTGGCTCGAGAGCAGTATCCAATAAACTTTTTACCCAATAAACCCATCCCACCACAATTTGGATTTTGTCGGAATGTGTACATCGCCTTACTATAATCGTATCTTACTTATTTGACGCTCTTTTAGATGCAGCTTTTATAATCATTGGATCCTTTTCTTTATTTCCACTTTTTCAGCTCCAGTTGTAGAGGATGATTCGGGCAACACCTCCGCCATTTCTGATGATGAAGCACCCACAAATCGTCATACGGAATTCTCCACAGATGCCGAACATAATCTCACTTGTTGTATTCTCATGTTGGATATATTGTTGAAACAAATGGAACTGCAAGATATTGAACAGCATATGGGTATACATACAAGCGTCTGTGAGAATGTGTCTCGTTTAATTAAATGCATGGTTACGGCGGCTCGCGTCGGTTTGAGTACACATGTGTGCTCACTGAAGGTAACTAATGAGGTAGAATATCTTTCACTGGCATTATATTACATTCCTACTAAATTCGATCCAATTCCTAGGTGGCAGAGTGCGCTTACTGTGAGGCTTCGATTATGTGGCATCAACTCGCCACCAAATTGGTGCAATTTATGGCGCCACTTAATCCAATACGACCACCGGACGTAAGTTTATTACTACGCTCATCTAAAATTTCCCGCCCAAGAATCGAGGCTATACTGCCGATCATATCTCAGGCTTATTTCTTAAGAGATTTTTGGCATCGCCAAATTTCCCTTCTGTCATTTATAACAGTATATACAGGTTTTTGAATTATGACTACGCATAGTCCAGCTGAAATCCAGGTGTTTCATCAATATTAATTTTAGGCGGAATTGAAAGTTCAGTACAAATCTTTTTTAAATTTCTTATTTGTTTTACAATATTCAGAGTGAAGGCAAGTGTTTCCCCAGTTTGAAAAAAAAATTTCAAATTTGAAAATTTTTTTTCAGTGTAATGTAAAATTTTTACAGTGTATGTTTTCAAAAGTTGATTTTAATACCTTTCTAACGGTATACAAATTTTTGAAATCGGTTGATTAGTTTACGCGTGATATCAAAATATAAGAAAGCCAAGAGATCCATTTACTTAAATAAATTTAAAAAAAAATAAAGAAAAAGGCCATTTTAGTTTTCAGATATTTTATATGTATATATTAAATAGACCAGGGCTGCTCACCTCATAGGCACTCAAAGCACAATTGTTTTTGTTTTGTTCCGAATCATAGGCACAGAAACATATTTTCACTTCAAATATGAAAATAAAATTTTCTTTGCACTCCCATCAGTACTCAGATATAAAAAAATTGTATATGAATTTGCCTATGATTCATATTGAATGTGCAGAGCAAAGGCACTTTGTATAGGAGCTCGAGCACTGCCGTAAGAAATCGAAATTTACAATAACAAATTTGTAATGAAAAAAAATTAAAAAAATTAAAGCACTGTAAAAAATTTGTATTCAAAAAATTTTCATATAAAAAATAAAAAAAATTGTTATGTATTTGATACTACCATTTGAAAATAAATTCTAAAATAATATTTTATTGGAATTCATAAAAAAAATTAAATGTGCAAAAAAATTTTTCAGTGCATATACAAAATTTGTAGATGTATTGAGTTTTGTACATTCAATACGAGAGCGTTGAGCAGCCCTGAAATAGACCTTTCTAAAAAAATTCTTATTTTTCAAAATCGCTTGATTTTTGAAGTGTTTTTTCAGTTTCAAATTTTATTTTGGAAAACAATTTTTTTCAGTGTACTAAAACAAAACAAATTTTACAGTGTATTTTTTTTGAAAGCTAATTTCAATACCTTTCTAATAGTATAAAGATCTTTGAAATCGGTAAAGCCATTCCTTACTAATCACACTTTAAAAGTACCTATTATCGTCATTTTTCGAGTATTTTCGAATATTTTCGAATATTTCGATACCTTGGCACGCCCACAATTTTTCGAAAATGCAATTTCTAAAAATGAGGTTTGTTTGGGAAGGTAAGATGTACCTCTATGCAAAATTTCATTAAATTCTGAGGGGGTCGGGTTCAAAATGTTCGTTTTTTTCAGCCTTTGATATGAAATTCATCATATGTATGTATATAAATACTTAATAGCACTTCATTTAGTATAAGGCCTCTACTCTCAACTTTTTTGATGCTCCAGGTACCAATTGAAGATATCATTGAAGAGGAAAAATCTTCACGCAAAAGTCCACCAGAAAGTGACAAAGAGAAATCAAGGGATCGAGATGTATCACTATCGATGGCGCCATTGCCCATACCACTGGGACCATTAGGAGGATTTGCAGGTGCTTCACTCATTTACTTGTATATATTGTATGTATGGATATGTTTATATGGGTCAGGGATCGGCAAATCTTCTCACAAAAAATGTATCTGTCGTTCACAATAGGCAAAAAACTGTAGGTCCAGCAAATTGGTTGGAAAAAGTTAAGGATCATGCCCTTAACCGGAAGAGAACATCGGTCTAAAACTCGTTAGAATTGTATTTGTTATGTTTATACATACATATATGTATGTATAGCATCGACTAGACAAGTTAATTACAATATGCCGGTCCGTGACAATCAGTGTTGCCAGAACTTTTCCAGAGTTCCAGCTAGATTCTCAGAAAAAAAAAGCTAGAAAAAGCTAAAAAAAAATGTTTCACACATTAAAAAAAATTTAAAGCTAAACAAAGAAGCTAAAAAAAAATACGAAATTACCCAGTAGAACTTGGAGCGAGATCTCTCCAAGCGAGAGCAGAAGAGTACTTTCCGAGCAATATCAGAATTTTGTCCACTCAAAAAAAAATTTCTCTCGATCAAAGACATAATTTTCCTTATTTTGAACACGCGTCCCAATACAAAATTTTCTTTGTTTTGTTTAAATTTTCTCAAAAATGTGGAAAAAACATAAAAAAAACATTCAAACAAATTCGTTGCCATGGGGATTTGTATGGGAATTTAATTTCTCAAAATTATAGAAATCAAGTCTTCAAAACAAGGAAAGTTGGGAATGGAATGGCGCTTAAAGAATTTTTCATTATTTTAATGTATGAATTTTTTCAAAACAAGTATATGAAACCATGGTAACGCATGTAACAACAATATTTTATAAACCTTTTAACATGTTTTAAGGAAAATTTACTCAAAACAAAGAAAGTAGTGTTCAAAATAGGTAAACAATTTCTTTGACCCCTCCATATATTTTTTTTCTCTCAGTGTCAGTTTTGTTTTATTTTGTGTTTATTATTTCCCTTCCTAGGACACACAATGTTAAAAGCGAGTATACAAAATTGTATGCTTATACACGAAGTATAGGGAGTAATAGAGTATCTATTGACAAGTACTCCCGGATTAATAAAACGATGATCCCAAGTCCTACTGCGTATTTTAATGCTTTATTAATAGGTGATTTCCCATGGCAGTGATCCAGACAAAAAATTTACAAGCAACTGCAACAACAATTTTTTGATCCTGATGTTTAACTGGATCAAAAAATCTATTACAATCTATACGGACCCAAAATGGATCCAGATAAACATCAGGATCACAAAATTGTTGTTCCATTTGCATGCAAAATTTTTATGCGGATCTGGATCACAGCCAGGGGAGCTCGCCTAAAGTGTGTTCAAAAAACACATAAATGTAAGGTCAAGTTAACAGTTCGGTTAAACATACATACACACATACACGCAGTGAGCTTAATGTCGAACTCTCGTGACGGAGATGTCAAAACTGTAAGGAAAACGAAATAATTTGACACTCAGCTCACGGGCGAATGATGGATAAACTCAGAGAATGAAGAATTTGACGAATTGGAAACACGAATGCATGTATAGAATATGCAGAAGTAAACAAATTGGATAGCTGTCGAAGAAGAAAAAGAAGTCAGCTGATCTGAAGAACCGACTTGTTTAGTGGAGCCTGCATAAGTTTTTATTTTCATATACTATATGTATGTAAATTTGTAATTCAGCGTCAATAAAAATAACGAAATGTTGAAAAAATATTTTACATTCAAATAATGGTAACTATGATGACTGTATGTATGTATGTATATGAGCAGCGCTAATTTTTTGGTGAGTTTTAGCAAATAAAAAAGTTAAAAAAAGTCAAAGCTAAATCAGAATTTTTGCAGCTAAAATACAAGAAAAAAAGCTAATTCTAGCTTGAAAAAAGCTAGAATGGCAACGCTGGTGACAATAATAAACAATCTAATTACACACTAAAACACTATAAGCCCTACACGTATTTTAACCAGAAAAAAACATTAGAAATTGCGAAGTTTTTGGCTATCATATTAAAGTGATTTAGAAGTTGAAAATTCCCGCATCACCGTCGATTTACTGTAAAAAACCCAAATGCCAATAATTAAAATATATAGCTCAACGGTAAATTTAGATTGAAGTGAAATCCTTGCTCTGGTAACCTCACTTGAAAGCAGACCTGTTATACAATGATTAAAATTTTGAATGATTATTAATTAAAGCATTTTTAGTTTTTGTAATTCTTTAATGATTAAATATGGTTATTTTCACCTTTTTAATCATTAAACTTTAATTAAAAATTTAAAAAAATACATTAATTAATCTATCAATTAATTTTAATTGCATGAGTTTATGGATTACTTTCAACTTATTTTTTATTGCATGATTAATACAATTATTCGATTATATTCAATAATTTTTTATTTTTATTTCATGATTAATACAATTATTTGATTATTTGAAATTATTTCTAATTTTTTTAATTGCATGATTAATTAATTAATCGATTAATTATTTTTCTGTGCATCAACGAAATTTTAATAAGCTTGCAACTTTAACTACTTATAACATGTACTCTTTAAACCTCCGCATACATTTCTTCCCGAAGTAATATATTGAATTATAGATTGGGAGTTTTTGTTGATATAGAACAATTGAAATTGGTTTTCTTTTTTTTGTTGTGGAGTAAATGTTGGATCAAAAACATCGTTGTCCGCGGAAAAATCGCTTAGGCTTTCGGCTGAAATAATTTTTGCTTAAGAAATAGACACTAATCAAAATCGTTGCAAATGATTTTGGAATAGCCAAGACAGTAGACAATGCCTCTAAGAAATAATTCCTCACTTGTAATCAGTGGCGGATCCACGAGGGGGGATTTTGGGGGTTCAAACCCCCCCCTTGTGGTTTATCATAGATCCCAAATTAATGCCTTTATAGATTCTGCGCCCAAATTTCCCAAAGTGATCAAGGAAAACTCTATGATTCCAAAAGCAATGGTTGGACCACATAACATCCAAAATATGTACCTACATGCGAAAAAAGTTCATGTAGGTACCTTTGGACGCACGCGCATAAAATCAAATTTGTCAAATGCTATTCGCAAATTGCCAAATCGCAAATTTATTTTCTTTTCTTTCTTATCCCTATTTTTATCGGGATTGTACAGAATTAATTTGGTCAGAAATGTCTGGATCGTTGGAGAAATTGCCTTTTTCAGAGGCATTTCGCAATTCTCGTTTTAATTTTTCTTTTAAAAATTTGAGTATATAAACACAAGAACTTCAATAAAGTAAAAATTCTATGTATTAAAAATATAAATATAACCAAAAAGTACTACATACATATATTCTTATTTATTTTGGCTTTAAATGCAAGGGTAAGTGAAATTGATGATCAATTTGCCACCAATACGATACGATACTCATTCGCACGTACCAATGCAAAAATATATATGTATACGTTATACATGTTATTTAGAACTTCAATTGAAATCTCCTGCACTTTATGTGATGACATACATATTGTTAATTTGGAGGGTTTTGAGTTTGGTGTTTTTAAGGTGCGGGAAATGGCGCAACTAGTATATAGAATGATAATAGTAGGTGGTATTAGTCCATATTTTCACCAGCGCACATAGGTAGATTTTCAAGTTTTATGCGGCCAAAAATATTTTATTGTCTACATCTATTTCAAATTGCTTGTTTAATGCAAAATTTTAATAATTTGAGTTAAAAGTCGATTTTATTGAAAAATATATACAGTGACTCAAAAAAAAAATCATACGCCAAAGTTTTTAAATTTATTTCAAAGAGTTCTGTCGAAAATTTTACTTTCTTATTTTAGTTTAAAAATATATAAAATTTTTCAATAAAAATCGTTTTAAGCAGGATTTCTGAGCTTATGGAAAAAATCTGAAAAATCGTAGAAATTTCTGAAAGTGGATTAAAAATTTCAAAGCAAGGCCATAATTTATAGAAGATTTTGAGGAGATTTCTAAGTGTACTGTTATGTAGCCAACAAATTTTAGTGTAAAAAGTTAAATTCTCAATGCTGTGAAAAATTCCGTCAATTTTAGAATTAAAATTTCCGAAAAGCCAATGAAAATTTTCAAAAAGTTGAATGTTGCATATTGTTATATTAAAATTGAATGAGCTGCAAAACTGCATACTCAAAACTCTTCTAAAAAATGTAGCTTTAGGATTCTTAGCCCCTTTTTATGATAAGTATTTCCTTGACTTTGAAAAATTGGAAATACTAAAAATACGAAAGCAGGTAATTTTCCAAATAGGTCAATTTTTAATCCATTGTAGATAATTTCTGGCTTTGCATTTTTCCGTAGAGAAATTGACGGGTAATCGATCGGAGGCGATAATATAACTAAAATGCTTTTGAATTAAAAAATTAACAATATTTTTTCAAGAAAGGCCAATATGCTTAAAAGCTTCAAAATGGTGGGTCTCTTATTATGCTAGGTTGACGATTTCTTCAATAAATAATGATATTTACCTGAAGCACTCGAATCCATGATGTTTACTTTGATAACTGTCTTAAAACTAAAACTAAAAACGGGTTACTTAAAATACGTAAAAAATAAAAAATCGAAAAAGTGGGAGAATAATAAGTTTCGACTAGCGGCAGGGACACCCCCGTTGTCTATAAAAGCCGAGAAGACCGGTTTATTATCGCCCGGTCTATTATAAACGTAGAGCGATTTTGGATTTTGTATTTGCACCAATTTTAAAATTTTCAATTTTGGCCGCATAAATTCGTAAAATCTACCTATGTGCAGCGTCTGCCCTTAAAAAACATCTTCCAAAAAAAGAAATTTTCAAAACCCCCCCCCCCTTGCCGAAATCCTGGATCCGCGCCTGCTTGTAATTATATATTGGCAATTAATAAAAATTATGTGATTATTTGATTATTTCCGATTATTCTTTAATGGCTATTAATCATGATTATTCCTTACATTTTTTAAATTAATTGATTATTAATTGCCCGGTTAATGTAGACAATTAAAATAATCATTAAAACAAAGTAATCCAAACAAGTTAATCATTATGAGTATTACTTCTACCAAAAAAAACTTTTAAATTTTTCTTAATTAAAAACTGGCCAATAGCTCATATAAAATTCACATAATAAAAAAAATAATAATCATTATTAATTTTAATGGGAATTTAACAGGTCTGCTTGAAAGTATGTAGTCTTGTAACTATATGTACATAAAATTTTTTGCAAATTAGATCACCTATAAATCTAAACGACCACACACTGCTTATCGTACACTCAGTAACAAAAGTAATTTAATAGTTTACGAAATTCTCAAGGTTTTCCTTTCTCATAGATTTTTATTGAATTGAAGCCAACTTTTAATTATCAAGTGGCAGGTAACAAGATCAACGTAAATAACGTCAATTAACCAGGGACCGTAATCATTATGAGTTTTATAATAAAAATCGCCATTTAATCATTATGTGTTGAGTTTTTTTATATTTCATCAAAAATAATCACAATTTTTTTAGTTTTATTTTTTTTTTTTGATCAGAAATAACACTTATTCCTTGAGCGATATTTAATCTCTCAGAAATAATCATTATTGTGTGAGTTTTATGTTTTTGATCAGAAATAACACTTATTCCTTGAGTGATATGTTTATCGTTCAGAAATAATCATTATTGTGTGAGTTTTATTTTTTTCGATCCAAAATATTACTCATTCACGAAGTTATATCGATGGGAATTTTTTAGTAATTATGTTCCATAGCACTTCAGAGAAAATTTGAGTTTTTCGACCTAAGCAAAATAATAAAACTCAAAGAATAATTTTTATTTCTGAGCGATAAATATATCACTCAAGGAATAAGTGTTATTTTCGATCAAAAAAACAAAACTCAAAAAATAATGATTATTTCTGAGCGATAAATATATCAATCCAAGAATAAGTTTTATTTTTGATCAAAAAAATAAAACTCAAAAAATAATGATTATTTCTGATCAAAAAAATAAAACTCAAAAAATACACTCAAAAAAAAATTTCTCTCGATCAAAGACATAATTTTCCTTATTTTGAACACGCGTCCCAATACAAAATTTTCTTTGTTTTGTGTAAATTTTCTCAAAAATGTGGAAAAAACATAAAAAAACATTCAAACAAATTCGTTGCCATGGGGATTTGTATGGGAATTTAATTTCTCAAAATTATAGAAATCAAGTCTTCAAAACAAGGAAAGTTGGGAATGGAATGGCGCTTAAAGAATTTTTCATTATTTTAATGTATGAATTTTTTCAAAACAAGTATATGAAACCATGGTAACGCATGTAACAACAATATTTTATAAACCTTTTAACATGTTTTAAGGAAAATTTACTCAAAACAAAGAAAGTAGTGTTCAAAATAGGTAAACAATTTCTTTGACCCCTCCATATATTTTTTTCTCTCAGTGTAATGATTATTTTTGATTTTTATGGATATCGCTTAAAATTTTTCGATCATAGAGGATTCGGATAGTGCTCTTTCAGACATGCACACACACAAACTCAATATTCTTCTACGATGTTTGCAAGTATTTGATTTTTTTCACTGAAAATATAACGAATGATGATTATTATGGGTCCCTGCAATTAACACAATAAAGAAAACCGCATTCGGTATGTGGGTAACTTTTTATGATAAGCTGATCATTTGTCGGAATCGGCTATATCGGATCACTATAGGTAACGTAAATAGGTATAGCTGGCATAGAACTAACTGTTCAGATATAGACATTTTTGGGATAACTTCTCAATTTAAACACCCAAGAAAATGAAACTTTGTAGGTAATATTTGTACCCAAATTGACCCAAATAGCGTTACCGAAAATTGTAGATTAGAATACTATAGGCTTACTTTTCTTGATGAGTGTACATATGTATGTATGTGTGGGTAAATTAAAAAGGAAAATAAGTAAGGGCCGATTTCATAATCAAATTAAAAGTTCCTTTAAATTCTAAAGGAGCCTTTAATTTGCTGATCGATTTCATAAAGTATTTTTGAAGATAAAAGTTCCTTTAAAGTTAAATACCCAAAAACGGGCATTTAAGTTATTTAAAGGTTCCTTTTGCCAGAAAAAATTTCATTTCTGCAGTCTGTCAAAATCAAATATAAAAAATTTATTAAAATTTTTGAACCGATTTTGTTTGTTGTTTTGTTTGTTGAGTCCTATAATGCAATATTCATCTCTTCCTCTTTTGTGAGGTTGGATGATCGCTTCCTATTTTTTCTGCACTGGGTTTCCAAATTATGCTTCTTTGTTCTTTTTATTTTTTTTTGAAAAAAAATAAAATAAAGCCACAATCAAAAAATTTATTTACATATTTTCAGAAAAAAACCAAAAGTTAAATTTCAATATTTTTAAATTTATGAAAATCATTTGACGTTAAAGGATCCTTTTAATTTTATATGATTATGAAATCACTCCCACTTTAAAGAACATTTAAATGGCTCTTTTACTAAAAGGCTCCTTTAACAAAAGGAGCTTTAAGAATTTCATTATGAAATCGGTCCTAAGAAAACATAATTTTAAAAATACATACGTATATGTATTACCAAAATAAATAAGATACAGTTTTAACTCGTCTCATTAGATTTTAAATCCAGTCTTATAATTTGCACCTTGTGTATGCTATCAGTTTAAAAAAAAATAATTTTATTATATATTCGTAAATACTAATAATAAAATAAATAAAAATACTAAAAATGTCCTCAAGAGAAGGATGTGTGTATGTAATTTTTTCCATGGCAAAAACATCACTTGAATAAACTACTAATTCACAAAATATTATGTTTTTAATCTCACGATTTTTAACCAAAAATATGCAAACTATAATATTACTCAAATTATTCAAACATAAATCAACTTATACCGTGTTCTGACCGACATCGAAAACTTTTTAAAAACCACAATCCACAAATGTGAACTCAAGCCGTTTTAACCGACAATTTGTGTTTTCGTTGACACTTGAAAAAAGCATAATTCACCCCAAAAAAATGACCTTTTATGGGGCAATGTATTATTTTAAGTGCAAACAATATTTTTGCTACTACTACTGATATATTAAAAATGCATAATTATTCAAAAAAAATAATAATATTTTTCAGTCTTTAAAATGCTAAAAACATTAAAATATAGAAGCGGTTTTGTACTTTAAACAACAATATGTAGGTCAAAAACAGTAATGTATAGTCAGTCACTGGATCTCAGCCAACGTAACCTAACCTAACCTAGGGTACGTGAAATAAGTAGCGACCCCATAAAGATGACAAAATATGTCTTCCAATACCATCGTATAAATTAGTTCAGGCACTGATTTGAATGAATGGAACTTGTGTTTTCGTGTAGTTTTCAAAAAAACTCGTCGACGAATTGTTTTCGTTTGACAGATTTTATATGGGCGAAAGCTCGAGTTTTTGGTCGAAACCACAAATGGTGCCTCCAAAGTGTTTTCGATGTCAGTCAGAACCCTGTATTACCTTACTTGTCTACTATCTAAGATCTATATTTCACATTTTTCTATCTTTCTATCTCTCTCTCTCTCGTTGTCGACACATGCGCGTACTCCGAGCACTTACTTTTTGTGCTCTCAACCTATAATAACTTCATACAAACATGCGTACGTTCACTTAACACAACTTATAATCTTTTTAACTAAATTACACGCAACACTACTATTTCTACTACTAACTACAATGTCTACAAATACTTACTCTTTCCACCACTGAACAATATTTAACTTATTTATGACACTAACTACTTTTGCTACTACATTTATCATGCTATTTTTTTAACAATACAAAAAAAACTAATCTTTTACATAAACTTTTCCTTAACTATATCTTAAAGACATCTTAAAGCTAGATCAATTCTTTTCAGACGATGGGAAGATTATAATTATGGCAGGTGAATCATCCCAGCATTCACGTGTTCCTATACTAAATATTTGTTCTTTCTTACTCCACTCTACTCAAGATTATATACCGTTCAAACTTCATGAATACAATAACCGTTTTAATAATTTCATATACAAAATAAAATATATTTTTTTGCAATTTTGTATACAAAACTATATTTTTGGTATTTTTTTTTTCTTTTGAATAGTGCTGTTATTTTCGATAACTTAAAATAGTTCCATTAACAGCAAACATTACCATCAAATAAGTAACACTGGGTTTCCACAACAAAACTCTAAACAGCACGTGGCTTCAGTTGATAATGCAATAAGTATTTTACAACACTGTCCCATTACCACACTGAAATCCGCACAATATAGCGCACTCAGTAATGAAACTGTCACACATTTGCACACTCAACTCCCGTCACTACTTTTCCTTGCTTTGAACTAAAACATTTTATCGTTAAATTTCACGAAAGTGCATCGTGGATATACATATTTGGATACATATGTATATATTTGTGTATAAATATGTATGTACGTATGTACATTCATATATGTATGTATGAGATTTGCCGTGGCAAAAATTTTTGATCTCATTTCATTTCAATAAGCGGTATTTGATATTATGAGCATTTTTTAATTAAATGTTAGTTAGCATGATTAAACACATACAATGTATAACATGCACCAGCGTCGAAATGTTTATTAGTTCTATCGACGTTTCGATTATTCGACTGTCATGTATAGATATTTAGTAAAAATAATCTAGAATCGGACATATGTACATTAGTGTGGCCGCAAGTAATATGGACAAATTTTTTTTTCGTATTTTCTCTTGGCAAACCCCTTAGATTTATTCCAAATTAGAAAAAAAGTATATATACAAAATTTTAGATCGTTTGCATAATGATTGGTCGTGCCTTGAGCCCACAAAGTTTGCTAAAATTCCTATTTTTCTCACTATGGCTCGCTTAAATTGTTCTTAACTTCAGTAATATTTATTTTATAGAAAAACTTTATTCACAAATATTCTAGGGACATATCTGATGAACAATGTTGCTCTGTATAAATTTTCTGTAACATTAATATTTAATCTAGAAAACACAAAATTCAAAAATAACAACGAAATTTTCATATATCTTCGCATTCTTTGCATACGAACAATTTTCATATAATTATTTGCAACACATAAATTAGTTCTTACTGAGTAACAGAGCAGAATATTATATATGTTGTTACCAGTACTTGAAAATAAGTAAAAAACAAGTAATCGATACCTGCTCAGTACTCGGTACAAAAGGATCGACTACAAATTTACTTGGTATCGGCACAAAAGTATCGATACTTACCTACTTGTATTTACTAGTATCGTTTCATCCATAGTTGTTACTTAACGTCGACTACTTTTCATTTAATTTTTGTGCATTGAAAGTAATTAGACATGTCATCAAGAGTGTTGCGTGAAAAAATTCATTTGTTAGGTTATTTTTCTCCTTCCTTAAGTGGGTGTAAGTTACCTTCTAACAAAGAAGTTATGAAGGTATTGTTTTTTAATTTACGAGCAGTAAAATTAAATTTACGTGAGAGTGCTAAATTAGTGGTCGAAGAAGTGAGTATTTTTTGGGATAAAGCTCGAATCCCCACTAGAACCAAGCAACACTGCATAACAAAACTTGAAGATTTATATAATGCATGGAGGAAAGTGAATAAAAATTCTAATATTAAATCGGAAGCGCAGAGAGAAAGAGAAGAGGCGTGGACGTCGAAGTTAGATGACTTGTTTGATATAGCAAGTGCAAATGCACTGGATCTTATTAAAAATTCAGAGGACAAATTGTTTTTGGAGAATCAAAGAAAGAAAGGTAGACAGGGGTTTATGTATGGCATCGATTACGAAACAGCAGTAAGAGAAGAAAGAATGGAAGAACGCCAACAAAATCATTTAAAACGGAAAGAAAAGAGTGATCGTGCATTAGCTGCTTCTAGTAAGAAGAAATTCTAGATTATTTTTAATAAAGTATAACATACATTTATTTGTACTGTCTTTATTCAGATGAAAGAGCTGAACTTTCTTCTTGCAGTTCGGAGAGCGATATCAGCGAAATCGCTGCTAGCAATGAGGTAAGTTCAAGGTTATAAATTATAAGTAAAAGGTAGATGAGAAATAATTGAAACACACAGGGTTACCTTACAAAACTATAACCAAACACTTAATTCCTTTTTAGCAGATCTTGGGAGCAGAAGCTGTAATGCCAACGCCAGGCAAAAAAATGAGAGGATTTAAAAATATAATGACTCCAAAACTTGCAGCCGCTTTAGATGTTTGCAAGGTCAGTGATCGAAAAGCAGTGCATTTAATTATATCTGTGGTGGAAGCAGTCGGCCTTGAAGTTCAAAACTATATTATAAATAAAACGTCTATACATAATGCAAGGGAAAAAATACGAGCAGAACAGTTCAAAAATATAAAAGAACGTTTCAACAAGTACGAACTTGGTGCAATTTGTTTGCACTGGGACGGAAAGCTGTTACCAGCTCTTACTGGGAATGAAAAAGTTGACAGACTTCCAATCATAATTTCATGCGGGCGTACGGAGCAACTACTTGAAGTGCCCGCACTTAAAAGTGGAACAGGCAGAGAACAGGCGTCAGCTGTTTGTAAAGCTATATTTGAATGGGGACTTCAAGATCATATACAAGCCTTGGTGTTCGACACAACTTCCGTAAACACAGGCCGTTTTAATGGAACCTGTGCTACTATTGAACACAGTCTTCAAAAGCAGCTTCTTTGGCTACCTTGCCGTCACCACATTTTGGAAGTCGTATTAAGAAGTGCCTTTGAAGTTAAGATGAGCAAAACCGAAAGCCCAAATGTAAAAATATTTGAGCAATTTAAAAATACATGGGGAAATATTAACCAAACTAATTATCAGTCAGGAATGGAAGATAATGATGTCAAAAAATATTTAACAGTAGATAAAGATAAAATAATTGAATTTGTGAACGATGCGATCAAAACTAAACAGCCAAGGGATGATTACAGGGAGTTTCTTGAGCTAACACTGATATTTCTTGGCGAGACTCCACCTATTCGTGATGCAGCTTTTCGCGCTCCTGGGGCTCTTCACCACGCGAGATGGATGGCAAAAGCTATATACTGCCTAAAAATATTTTTATTTCGACGAGAATTTGATTTGGCAGTAAAAGATAGGACAGCTTTACGTAATATTTGTATTTTTATTGTTTCAATATATGTTGAGATGTGGTTCTCTGCTCCTTCTGCTGCACAAGCACCATACAAAGATTTCCAGCTTTTGAAAAAACTGGATTCTTTTAAAAAAATTGATGCTGATATATCCAAAGTTGCATTACAGAAATTTAAAAACCATTTATGGTACTTGAGTCCTGAATGTGCGGCTTTAGCATTTTTTGATAACAGTGTTTCCGTTGAGTCAAAAAAAGAGATGGTGAAGGCATTGAGTCGTGAGACTTTAGATGAAGATGTAAAACGCGCCTCAATTCAACATTTAAATGTTATGCAAGTTATTGAAGGCGGAATGGATCAGTTCATTTCTTCTGAGACCAACAATTTTTTTCTTCGCTTTAAAATCAATACAGCATTTTTGAAAAATGATCCAAGTTTATGGCCTGCGGACAGTAATTTTAAAACTGCTCTTCAAATTGTTAATGACATTAACGTGGTAAACGATACAGCTGAACGAGCGGTGAAATTGATGCAAGACTACAACCCAATTCTCACAAAAGACGAGGAACAAAAACAATATATATTGCAAGTAGTCAAAAACTATCAAAAAAAGTTTCCTATGAGCACAAAAGAGATTTTATTACAAAACTTTTTATAATTACACCATTTAATAAAATAAATAATCATCAGGCAAAGAATGCGGAGATATGTGAAAATTTCGTTGTTATATTTTAATTTGGGTTTTTCTAGATTAAATATTAATGTTACAGAAAATTAATACAGAGCAACATTGTTCATCAGATATGTCCCTAGAATATTTGTGAATAAAGTTTTTCTATAAAATAAATATTACTGAAGTTAAGAACAATTTAAGCGAGCCATAGTGAGAAAAATAGCATTTTTAGCAAACTTTGTGGTCTCAAGGCACGACCAATCATTATGCAAATGATCTAAAATTTTGTATATATAATTTTTTTCTAATTTGGAATAAATTTAAGGGGTTTGCCATGTGAAAATACGAAAAAAAAAATAACGGTCACACTAATGTACATACGTGTGTGTCCATCTCGATGCAATGCTATAATATGTAGACAATTTTTCATAAAATATTAAAAGGGTGTTTTTTTAACAAAGCTAACATTATTCTTCATTATGAAACATGCATATGCAATCGATTTAATTTTTTTTTTTTTTTTGGTTTCCTTTTTTTGACATTTTATGCATTTTTCCTATATGTTCCAATTTTATTATTTTTAACACTTAAAATTTTTAAATAGCTTTGAGCTTTACATGTTTACTAAGCAAATATTTATTTTGCATGAGCTTTACCAATTCATAATTTTAGTGAAGTCTTTTTGTTTGTTGAAAGCACATTTTTGCAACCCATCCAACATTAACCCATCTAAAATATATTTTGCCTTTAGAAATCCCTGTGTATTCGAGTTGAAAGTTTTAGGGCCGGTTTCACCATCTCCGGTTAATTTAATCGCTGGTTAGTTTGACGTAAATTGTATGGCGAGCTGTCAAATAAATTGCTTAACCGGGCAAAAATCTCTGGTTAAGTGCTTAACCGGAGATGGTGAAAACGGCCCTTAATAAATAAACAATTGAACTTATCACTCTTACCTATTATTTTACGATGTAATATTAAAACAAATTTCATTTTGTATTTCTATTCGCATCTGGGTTATATAGGACCCGTGCCCGTAGCTGTGCCGCAACCGGAACCGCACTCCGTTGGCGGAGTTCTCGTACACATGCCACACGTTTGTTCCGTATGTATAACCAAAAAATAAAACGAAGTAAGATTAAACCATGCATATTATTAAAGGGAAAAGTATTAAAAGGAAGTAAAATATCGATATACAGAAAACCATATAACGTTAAGGTAGTTATGTATGTATGCATTTACTAATTTTCATAATGCTAATTTCGACTACATATTTACAAAATTAAGATAAAAAAATATTCACCTTCCATAATTATACCCCACACACTTTTTGGTATAACTGAAGGATATGGCAAATGGCTTTCTAAAGACAACAAACAAAAACTTTTCCTTTCGAAAGATAGTTGACTTTGTAAAGACAATTGCCAGAAGAGCCTAGTAAATGTGTACCATAAGTAATATACGTAGTTGCAAACGATTGATTACAGTTTTTACTCATCATACTTGCGTTTGAGAGATGTTGCTTGCAAGTTCATTAAAATTTGTTCACAATAAGTTGGAAAGTTTAATTAAAGAATTCAATTAGTTACATACATGTAAATAGTAAGTAATATATAAAAGCACACTCGAAACAAATTCTTCAATAATTATTCTGGTGTCAATACATATGCCTCGGCCATGTAATTAGTGTCCGTTATCACGACTGAAAATTGCCTAGGCAAGTAAGCACCAATTAAAAGAAAAACAAGTAAGGAAGTCTAAATTCGAATGGAATCGAACGTTAGATACTCAGCTGTATTCTTTCATTCTTTGTCTGCGTTTTATGGAAGCATCGTGTATTTTATATAAAGCGGGTGCCGCGTAGCCAAGCCCATTTAAAATTTTTTTTATCTCTTTTCAAAACTTTTTACGTTTTTTTGTCTATAGCGGGACTCATGCCTCTAATTTTGACAAAGATATGGCATAAAATGTTTTTATTAGACCCCTTTTTAATATGTACCCATATATATATAAAAGTGGACGTGGTCGTCAACCGATTTTGGCAGTTTTTCGTCCTGAGATATGACTTTCAAAAGTTGCCCCTTAATAAGTGGGTGTGGCACCGCCCATTTTCCAAAATGTTACCATATTTCTTCATGAGAGCCTGAGACCATTACGTGGATGAATTTTTGTTACTTAGGCTGAGATATCACATTTTCGATATGCATATACTATATAGAGAAAGTAGGCGTGGCCATGGAATTGTAATAAAAGTCGTGCATCGATATAAAATCCCAACAAGTTATCTCTGATAAAGTTTAGCTTAAGTACATTAATGAAATCATAGACTTCCTTATGTTCCCAAGATGGACTTATTTGGCCAACTGCAACTTAAGAACACGATTAGTATGTAGAAACATTTTATTTTTCCCTACGAAAGTTTATCATTTTTGTACTAAAAAATCTAATCCGGGAAATTAAATTTTCACTCTTGGAACTACGAAAATTCTTTAAAGCGTAACTTTTTCGAAAAATATTTAAGTAAATTTATGCTTGATTATAAAGTAAAATTAGGGTATGCAAAGTCATACACGAATATTCAAACCAAAAAAGAAAAACAAACAAACTCACAATTGAATTTAATATCATTTCGTATATTTTTTATAGAGTAACGATAATGGGCATTCAGTTGATAATATTGAATTGAGAAAAGTTCACGCCACAGACGAGGTACTTTGTGCATAAGAAAATTCGATTAAAAACAAAATAGAACAATCGATGAATTAGTTAAAAAAATGTTTATGCTTTTTATTTGCAAAATCTTTATTACAATTAGTTAAAAAATTTAATTAATCATTAATTTGAATTTTTGTTTATTATTTATTTATTTTTTGCTATTGTAAAAAGATTAAAAAATTAATCGTGTCTCTATAGTTTATTTTTATATGTTCAATGTGTACATATGTATATTTAATTTAAAACTTCTTTGGATGTGTATATCTGTAATAGCATTGACAGACGGCAGCGATAATCAGGAATATCTAGCTAATTCGAACATAACTTGAGAATAGTGATGGGCGAGTCCGAGATGTTTTATTCGAAACCCTACAAAATCTCGGACTCGCTGTAAAAAATGTATAACATTTGGTTGTTGCCGCTTGGATATCAAAATTTGCTTAAAAAAGCATACAGAGTGGTACAAATCTATTGCCGTTGCTGCTGCTCGTAAAATTCTTGTGTTTCGTAAGCGTCTCACTTCAGAAAATTGATTAATTTATTAATGTCTAAATAAAAAATTATTATTATGCACGACACTCTTTAGTTGTGATTGCAAACATGCAGCGTCTATGCACGGTAGGCAGGAAGCGACGATAGGTTGCATGAAAATGTCGAGAAAAAAGGAAAGTGGGGTTGTGTTATGTGATGTTTATAGATGAAACATCCGTTGAAATTAAAATCCGAGCTGCTCCTTTTTCAAGGATATCCACATTTTTTGTTTTTTTTTTGAAAGGATCAAATATTGAGGAAATCGAATATTCGCCACCGTCCAAATTTTTCCGATTTCAATACATTATTTGGTCGCTAAGGGATACAAAAAAAGGTATTAAAAAGAAAACAGGACACCTGTAGTGGAAAAATCCAATGTGAACAGGACCTAAAGGATAACCACTGAAATATAAAATAACACAAAAAGTACCCACTTTAATTTGCGTATAACTCCTAAAATGTTAACTCTACGTGAAAATTTCTTATTATATGTTTCATTCAGAATAAATAAAGAAATATTTCTTTAATATACAATTTTGATGTACCTGCAGTGCTTAATGTACTTTTGTGCATCTAAAGTGAAAATTTCAAAAAAAGTACGTTTTTTTTATGGTGCTATTTTAAGTTCAAATATTTTTCTAGTTTATGTAAATATTTTAATCTAATGATCCAACTCTCATTCCTACACATCTCTACGTTAATACTAAAAAAGAGTTAGAGCTGAGATACGCGCTAGCTGTGCACGGTGGGCGGGAAGCAACAATAGGTTGCATGGGAATATCGTAAAAACGATGGCCCAACGAATATGTGCCTAGCTGTATGCTGGTACTAATTTTCGTTTAAAAAAAATGTTGGAGATTTTATTCACGCTTGCTGTGTGTTTATGAAGTATATTAGAATACCAGTTTACGTAAGTGTTTAGCCGGCGATCCTTTTTTCGATATTTTCATGCAACCTATTGTTGCTTACCGCCCACCGTGCACAGCTAGCGCGTATTTCAGCTCCAATTCTTTTTAATATTAACGTAAAGATATGTAAGAATGAGAATTGGATCATTAGATTAAAATATTTACATAAACTAGAAAAATATTTGAACTTAAAATAGCACCATAAAAAAAACGTACTTTTTTTGAAATTTTCACTTTAGATGGACCAAAGTGCATTAACCACTGCAGGTACATCAAAATTGTATATCAAAGAAATATTCCTTTATTTATTCTGAATGAAACATATTATAAGGAATTTTCACGTAGAGTTAACATGTTAGGAGTTATACGCAAATTAAAGTGGGTACTTTTTGTGTTATTTTATATTTCAGTGGTTATCCTTTAGGTCCTGTTCACATTGGATTTTTCCACTACAGGTGTCCATTTTTCTTTTTAATACCTTTTTTTGTATCCCTTAGCGACCAAATAATGTATTGAAATCGGAAAAATTTGGACGGTGGCGAATTTTCGATTTTCTCAATATTTGATCCTTTCAAAAAAAACAAAAAATGTGGATATCCTTGAAAAAGGAGCAGCTCGGATTTTAATTTCAACGGATGTTCCATCTATAAACATCACATAACACAACCCCACTTTCCTTTTTTCTCGACATTTTCATGCAACCTATCGTCGCTTCCTGCCTACCGTGTATGTATAGCACATTTTTCAATTCGGTTCATTTATTTATGTATTTGCCTCACTTCCATTAAAAATCCTACTTTCTCCATCAACAACACTCATTCAGTTTATTTTATCAACTATAACCTATCATCGGTTATTTACCTCCGACTCGTCGACTCGGAATAATCGCAAAAACATCTCGGTTGTGTAGTCGAGTTGTCACCGAAACAACCTCCGACTCACCAACTCGGAATAATCGCAAACACATCTCGATTGTGTAGTCGAGGAGCCAGTCAACTTTTGACTCGATTGTGATTTTGCAACGATGGCGATTCTCTCGATTCTCTAAACATATCGGACTCGCCCATCACTACTTGAGAATTAAATGGAGGTAATCCGGAATATCTCTTGGTTTAATCCTCAAAATTTTAGTGGATTAGGACATTTTGTAATGACATCTCTGGCGAAAAATCTATATTGTGAAAGAAAGTGAAGAAAAAGAAGAATCCAAAGCAGATCTAGGAAGGTAAGGGCATGGGCGAATTCCGAAATTTCCAAAGTATTTTGTTATTGTAATTGGTAGAGCGTAATGTCAAAATGATATTTCGCCTTGGTTGAAATCTGAGTTCGTTTGGGACTCGCCCATTCCTATTGGCCATGATGTGAATTCGCTTTGATTTAGACATTACACTCTACCTTTGGAAATAAAAAAAAAAATTAAATTCAATTTCAATTCTTCGCTGCGCCTACCTTCCTTCAGCTGTTTTCTTAGGGCCGGTTTCACCATCTCCGGTTAATTTAATCACTGGTTAGTTTGACGTAATTGTATGGCGAGCTGTCAAATAAATTGCTTAACCGGGCAAAAATCTCTGGTTAACTGCATAACCGGTGATGGTGAAACCGGCCCTTAATCCGCAATATTTGCTGTCTGTCAGGTTAAAATTTAAATCGAATTAAGTGTTGCGGTAATCGGGATTATCGCTGCCGTCTGTCAAGCCTATAAGGATAGCGTTGATATACGCAAACTACTATTTTGAATGAATAGCTTTTGCAATGTACATGGTTATGTATCTAAATATTGCAAAAAAATAAAATGATTTAAAAACTATTATTTATCGTTGTTAAATTTTGATACAAATTAAAAAAAGGAATATGTATTTATTAACTAACAATTTTAACTCATACTTCGCGCGAAGGCTCTCTAAGGCTTATTTACTTTCTATGTACTTGCTTTGCTTTATCATATTATAAATATTTTTTCCTCTGCAATAATCGTTGGGTCAAATGGACCACTTGTTTCATATTCGACTACCTACAAAATTGTCACTTTTAATGAAAATCAGCCACAAATATACATACATAAATAACACCAACAATCAATTTTTAGAATAAAAGTTCCTTCCTTAATTGGCACGTAACCATCTAGACGATTCTGGCCGAGTCCAATAAAGAATGAAGAGAAGAATTGCTTGTAATGAAAGAAATAAAATTAACATAAATTTTTGTCCAGTAATAATTTTTTTTTTTCAATGCTTAAATCATATTTGAAGAGGTTTTAAAAGCTCTTTTAATAATGGTGCCTGAAAATAATGGTGTAAGCTAAATTTTTAAAGAAAATTGTAAAGGTTAAAGAATAAATGTAGCCTTCTCGTAATTCTAATTCTTTTTATAAAATGGTTACTTACCGCTGTGGTGCAGTGGGTAGAGTGCTGCCTTTCTATACCAGAGGTCTCGGGTTCAAACCCCAGTCCGGACAAACACCAAAAAAATTTGTCTAATTAATTAAATCCCAATATTAGAAATAGCGGTCACCTTTCGGCAGTAGGCGGCATACCCTCCGAGAGTATTTCTGACATGAAAAAGCTTCTCAAAAAAAAAAAATACATTCGCCGTTCGGAGCCGGCATAAAACTGTAGGTCCACCCGATAGGTAGGAAAAATGTTAAGGAGCGCACCTCAAATTGGGGGGGAAGCTCGGCCATAAAACTCGTTAGAGTTATAATAGCGCCAGTGTATTATATTATATTATATTATATTATTACTTATTTTCAATTGTACATAACAGTTTTTTTAATTACATTTCTATTTTAATATTTTCATTAATATTTACAAAATTTTTTTTTATTATTCGCGATTACTAAAAATCCAATTACCTCTTGTTTTAGATATTATTCTGAAATAAATATGTATGACTGCATATTTATTTCACTATCTCAAAGTACTTTGTATGTGTGTGAATTAGTAAAATGAGATCTACTTGTAAAACACATATAAAAAGAATTTTTCTAACCATTTTAAAACTGTCTACATATGTATGTAAATCCCAAATAATTGTAAATAGACGATATTCTGCATAACAATTTTTTTATATTTATTTTTGTCTACATCTGTATATATGTACCTACATATGTTAAAATACATACATATATAGTTTAATTGTGAGCATGAAAAATGGAAAGTTTCATTGTCATTCATTACAGCACTAATTTTTACATGCATACATAAGTGTTAAAAATTCACATAGCGCACTAATGCACATTTCTTTGATTTGAATTTTTATGTATACTTACAGTGTGTACCTATGTACATACATATGTGTATATTTACATATGTATTCACTAGTTTTGAGAAGTATCAAGTACATTGTACATACATATGTGTATGTGAGAATCGAATTCATTTTAAGATCCGTACATTTTAAACCCCTCGTTTTCGGTTTCACGGCCTTAATTTTTGTATTTTTATTATTTACTAGTAAATACCCGTCCCGCTTCGCAGCGACGAAAAAATTTGTATGTTATAATGAGGCTTTCCCTCTACATTTCCCTTTCTCTTTCTTTTTCCTTTAATTTTACCTTTACCTTTATCTTTACATTACCGAGACCATCCATCACCATCTGGGCCCACTATTTGAGCCATTTCTGGGAAAGCTGTAGGTTGAAGCCCTGCTCAACGCCTTTCATTTGCTACCAATATCGCTCGGAAGCATTCAGGCGTCATGCCGGTCCATGCTTTGACCCATATCTTGGAAAGAAGCTTAGGCATAACTATTTAAAGAGCTTTTTGTTGATGTCCTCCTCAACAGCTTTCATTTGATACCAATATCGCTCAGAAACTTTCCGGGGTCCCTCGGTTCCACGTTTTGACCCATATCTGTGGATCCGGTCTAGACATCGCAATGAAAATAACTCTATGTTGAAGGCCTGCTCAACTCATTTCATTTGATACCAATATTGCTCAAAGACTTGCAGGGTCACTCTGGGTCCACATTTGGGCCTATATTCCGGGAAGTTTCGACTTTTTCGAAATTCTATATACCCCTTTATGTGCGCTAATACCACATGAATCTACTGTGAAAATTTCATAAAGATCGGTTGATTAGTTTTGGAGTCCATAAAAGACACACACACACTCACACATTCAATTTTATATAATAGATTACGGAAACTCCTTAGGAATCGCATCGATATTTTAGGAATTTTTTAATTTAAAAGAAATCAGCTTTTTAGAGGTTTTTTCTCTGCTGCGAGTTTCGGCGTTTTTCCTCCTCCTTTGTAAGTATACTCAACAAAAAGCAAATTCAATTGCAAAAGCTTCTCAAAACTAGTGCTTACTTTGAAGTATTTAACTGTATTGTTCCACTAATTGTTCAAGCCAATCTAGGATACTCCTCAAAGAAACTTTCTGGTGTAAAAACAAAACATATTTTTTCTTTATGTATATAGTACTACATACATATATTTGTAAATATTTTGGTACTTGCATACGTCTTACTTAAGAATATAATAAACGTTAAGATTTCGTTTTACTTCTTTCGCAAAAAAAAACATTTAGATTATGACCGCAACCGTGGAGACTGTATCGGAGCAATTAGACTTGTCATCTATTTTGCCAGCTGATAGAGCTATAGCGCGCTCTATAACACTCTCCGATGCAGATGTTGGTAAGTCCTTCGGTCAGTGGCATGCACTCTCTATGCTGGCAGGCAATAGTTATTTAAAATTAAATTTTATTTTATGTTTACCTTTACCTTTACCTTTACCTTTACCTTTACCTTTACCTTTACCTTTACATTTACCTTTACCTTTACCTTTACCTTTAACCTTTACCTTTACCTTGCCGAGACCGTCCATTACCATCCGGGCTCACTACTTGAACCATCTCTGGGAAGCCGACTTAAAAAATAACAATGAAAATAGCTGTGTTGAAGCCCTGCTCGACACCTTTCATTTGATACCAATTTAGCACAACATGACTTCCCTTTTCCTAAAAAAAATCTATGAATTATATGAATCCATGATGATATTCGTCGGCTGGCTTGTTCAGCAACATCATTACCGGTTGCAAAGATGCAGCCAAGTCATCGAGCAGCGCTGATTTCGCACTTGCAGTTCCACCTGCTTTCACAGACATGTTACCATCATTGCCAACTGCTCCAACACCACCACCAACAATGCCACCACCCGGACTGGTAGCATTTGTTGTTGTTGCATTCGTCTTAACCAATATTGTGCAATCGATTGGTTTGCGTACATACATACATAAATACATAATTCTCAATTAAATAATTTTTTTTTTTATTTTTTCAATTTGAAACATGATTTGAAATAAAAAAAAATTCAGTGCCAAATCAATGTCAATAACAATTCGCCTGCATTCATTTTGATAAAGGCGAATTCCTTTAATTCGCCATTTTTGTGTCTGATTTTGACAACCAGTTACCAAAAAAACACTAACAAACACAAGGGAATCGTTGTTGTTGGCGTAGTAAGACGACCATATATAATTTGGCCATGTATGAATCATTATAAAAACAAAATTGTTCTCATTAGTTTTGTTAACAACGGAAACTTTTGGGTCAAATACCTTTGCCTTTAAATCAACAACGAAGACTTTTGGAGAAAATTGTCTACTAAAAAAAAACTTTTGTTTGGATTTTTCTCTTCATCTTCCCTCCATCATTATCGTTTTTGTTGGTTTTCTCACAAAAAAAATTTTTAAAAGCAAGCAAGTTTTTGAAACAACAGCGCCCGAATCAATTGTTGGATCAAAAACTTTGCTGTTGAACAAAAGACGGAGATTCAACAGCCGAAAGTTGTTGATTTAACTAAGAGTATTTTTTGCAGAGTATATATATATATGTAAATATATACTGACAGGTAGCGCTAATGTAAGCGTAACGAAAGCATCTGTGGTTGGAGAGAATGGAGGCGCAAATGGCAGTACCGGTGGTGGCGCTTGCGAAAACGGAAGCATATCCGATGATGAGGACGATGAAGAGGATGGCGAAGACTTTTGGCATACATCGGTTGGTAAATTTAAATTTACATTGGATCAACTACCGCAAACTCTACAATACATACATCAATTATTAACGGTAAGACTTCTTTATAATGATTTAAAATATATATAGGCTGCCCCTTCATATATGTACATACATATGTATTTATATTTTCTGAGAATGCGATGCGAACATGTAATCTATGCCGCACTAGCAACCGAGTTTATTTCCATGAACAATGTTCCCCGATTTGTAGTAAAAATTTAATTAGGTACCACTTTATACAGATTTTTATCCATGGTCTCCGATTATATCCAGGAATTTGAATCCATTTAACCCTGTCATGGATAAATTACCCATCAACTCCTTTATACTACTTAAATAGTGTTAGCCCCGTAGTTATTATTATTATTATATTTTTGTATCTTGTGGCCGCTGTGGTGCAGTGGGTAGAGTGCTCGCCTGCTATGCCAGAGGTCTCGGGTTCAAACCACGGTCCGAGCAAAACACCAAAACAATTTCTCTAATTAGTAAAAATCCAATTATTGGGTTTTTAAGAGCAGCGGTCACCTCTCGGCAGTGGGCGGCATACCCTCCGAGAGTATTTCTGCCATGAAAAAGCTTCTCACAAAAAATGCATTCGCCGTTCGGAGCCGGCATAAAACTGTAGGTCCACCCAATTAGTAGGAAAAACAAAAAGGAGCACACCTCGAATTGGGAGAGAAGCTCGGCCATAAAACTCGTCAGAGTTATAATAGCGCCATTGTATTATTATTATACATATTATATTTTTGTATCTTTAACAGGAAATTCCTACCATTAAGAAACCCGAAATACTCTACTACGTTCTACAATGTCTCAATGTGATGGCCTTACATGGTGATGCGTTAGCAAAAGCAGCCCGCGAGCATCGTGGCTTTTTCATTTGGTGTCAGGAAAATTTGCTGATAAAAAAGTAAGTATGTACGAGGGTTTGCTTGTGCGTACAAGATTAATGCGATAATGACGGCATTCTCTCAATACATATGTACATACATACATACATTCCAGCCTATGGGAACTTTGCAACGCTGAACATTCACACATCTGTCAGGCTGGGGTACCGCTACTTTTACACTGCATCACTCTACCATTGGGTTCGGATGTCTTTTGGCGTGTCGTACAAGAGGCCTTCCACGACACCGATTGGCGAGTACGATTCACGGCAGTTGAGCGAGTTACTGTAATTACACGTTTTATGGACTCGACCCCGTTGCGCTCGGAAGTCGGACTACAAACGGCGCTAGCTACGGCTTTCTGCCATCTGATCGCCAGCATGGACGACATTAATGTTTATGTGGCGCAACGGGCGACGCTCTACATTGGCACCATACATGACACAGCAATTCGGTCGCTCCTCTTCTGCTTAGAATCACAATTCGACTTGTTCATTGTGGACCGGCCCGTCGTTCTGCAATCCGTCTATCAATTACACAATTCACTTTCGGATCGGAAAATTCTCACTTGGGAGTTCTTCTTGAATCGTTTCGACACTCTATTTGTGGAGGCACAAATTAATTTGGAAAAATGTGGTGACATCTCGTATTTGCGTGATTTGCGAAATTCCGAAAATGGCAGCGAGGCATTGTCGTCAAAAATTTTGAAAGCGCGCGAAGCCCTGAGCCAATCAGATACGACTGGCAGTATGGCTAAAACGTTGAGCGCATCATTTGGCACCAAATGGCCATATAAACGAACAATGTCTGCTCCAGCAAGCATGATACCCAGACAGGACTCCAAATTTGGTGGGAATTTCAAAGGGATTATTTTAGTTAATATGGGATTAATTAATTATTTGCTTATATACATATAGTGCCCGAAAAGGAAAAGATCTACAGTCGACAAATATCAGCACCAATACTCAAACGGAAGACATCACGTTTCGGCTTGGGTCAGTTTTTAGGCTCTAGTGGCAATCATGCCAATGTTACTAGTCATAGTTATGCAACCACCAGTAATCCAAGCTCACAACATATTCGCGCCGCTCAAACTCACTCTCATCCCTATGCTTTCCCACCGCATACTGCTAAGCAATCCTGTCCCATTCACAATCCTGTCGCCGCAACCAGTTCAACGCATAGCCATTTCATATTCTCCTCCACCTCGACCACCAATACACCCCCCACATCCACTTACACATTTGCTGCGCATTTTGCTCATTTCACTAGTAGCGGTAGTAGTAGTAGTGTTGCACTCCCACCAACATCACAACCCCAAACCGTAGCTACGAACTCAACATTAGCCTCATCCGCTTCACATAGTCAGAGTCATCAGTATTTGGTGCATTGTGTAACACCAACACCTAGTCAAGTATTCACAGCGCATGGTGTTGGTGCTCCTCCATTGCCGACGCTGCGTGAAACTGAGCCATCGTCGCATCCACCGCCGCTGCCGCCGGGTGCTTCGCAAGCGAGCAAGCAAATTTGGTCGTCAACACAAAAGTCTTCATTACCGCCCCACCAACCACATCACACATCCTATCATTCACACTTCCAGAAGCATCCCTCCGCACCTAATCTCTTGCCACCGTCTTCTGCTGCAGCAATTCAAAGTCCCATTCCCACAGTTTCGGTAACTCACGCTGTGCTCCGTTGCTCATGCGATATTGGTGTTGTTGCAGGTAGTGGTGGTGGTGGTGGTGTTAGTGGTAGTGGCAGCGGTAACGCACCCACATCGGCCCATCAAGGTAGGTTGTAGTGCATGGTGCCCCATTCCATTTCTCACCATAAATTAATTATGTGTTCAGTGATTTTGTTGCTTTCTTTTACGATAACATAATTGAGTTTTCCGATCTACTTGTCGCTTTGAGTTTTCTTTAGTTCCTTTGGAAATTAATTTTTCTTATTGCAGATATGAAATGTATACCGTGTGTGTACATATCGCTAGCTTAGAGTGCAAACTGTGTAAGTCCACTTTTATGAGAAATTGTATTTTTATGTAGAACGCTAGAAAATCAAATACGCACCACGCTAAACAAGTCTGTGATACTTGTCATATTTCTACTCGTTGATATTCAGTGATACGCAAATTGTGAAGTCCGAAAAGCGAAGAAAATTGTGTAAGTCCATAATATTTACATGAACAGAATTTTTTTTTTTTTTTTTTCAATTCGAAATATTTTTTATTTTTTGTTTTTTGTATCTCCTGCAAAGTTTGAAAAAAGGACTTACACAATTTGCACTCTAAGCTAGCGATATGTGAGGCGTTTGCTATCTGCTCATTCCTTTTTTTTTTTTTTGAAATCCACTTTTTTGCATATTTTGAAAGTTTAGAGGGTCCTTCATAACCTGACGAAGGGATATAGCTCAAACCAAGCTCATTTCAATCCAAGATTAGATGAAAAGGTATGCCCCTGGATCTAATCCAGCTCATTCCAAGCTTTTGCCATAAAAAACGTTTAAGAAATGTGAAATTTCAGATCATTTGAAAAAGTTAATTTAAAACTCAAAAAGACACAGATATTAAAGGGGAAACTGGAAAAAAGCATTGTGGATTTGACTTCTCACATTTTTGTATCTCTTATAAAATTTTCAAAAATGGAATGAGCTGGTTTTTATGGCAAACACCTCATGTATGTATATATATGTATGTATGTCCATATGTATACATTTGTATATTTACGTATCCCACTATGCCCATTTGTGAGGTGATGCGATTTTTTTTTCATACCAGGATATTTGTTTGTGTTAGATATACCGCAGGTACTAAAACATGTTGAATGCCAGGTGCAAATTGAGCACAGATCATTCATTCACTGATTAAAGTAGGAGTTAAGAGTAAACCGAAACAGAAAAATTTAATCGAATAAAGTACATAGCAAAGTTAGATGGTAGGCAGCTGTATTGTATTCAGCAATACAATACTGCTGCAATTCGTGCTGAATAACTAACCAGAGTTTAATAACGACCATATGAAAAAAGCATGCTGTTTGGAATGAAAGCCCGAAGCTTTCGCTTCATTACTTTTTTTTTACTATACAAAGTCATTCATGCGAAAGCGGCCATCGCCTTGCGACAGTCATGTGGCATAGTCATGGAAGTTGTTATCTTCTCTAAAGGAAATGTTAGGAGGAAAGTATAGATGATTTGTAGATCTTTGGGCCTACTGGGATATTTTCATTTTTTATTTTGTATGTTCTATGTTGTTCCTAATATCAGTGGTAAAATTTCATTTAATAGGATATACATAAATATGAATATATTTATTTTTTTATACTCAGCTGTACTAGTACACAGAGTATTATAATTTTGATTTCATAACGGTGGATTGTAACATAATGAAATAATCGAGATAGATATGGACTTATATATATCAAAATGATCAGGGTGAAAAGAGAAATCGATTGAGCCATGTCCGTCCGTCCGTCCGTCCGTCCGTCCGTCCGTCCGTCCGTCCGTCCGTCCGTCCGTCCGTCCGTCCGTACGCAGGATAACTCGCGTAAAAATTGAGATATTTTGATGAAATTTGAAATGCAAGTTGGTATCGAGACTGGGACGGTTGGTATTGAAAATGGGCGAAATCGGACCATGACCACGCCCACTTTTCCTATATAGAAAAAATCGAAAATTTGGTATCTCAGCCACTAATATAGGTAGAGCGATGAAATTTTACCCAAGTATTGAGCTCAGGCCCCTAGGAAGAAATTTGGTGAAATTTTGGAAAATGGGCGGTGCCACGCCCACTTATTAAGGGTCAAACATTGAAAGTTTTATATGTCATAACTCAGAAACCGTTGAAGATATATCGATGAAATTTGGTATGCGTAATTTGCTTGCTTAGACAAATGTTTCGGCGAAAAATTATCAAAATCGGTTGACGGCCACGCCCACTTTTATATATGGGAACTATAAAGGGGCCTAATAAAAACATTTTAAGCGATATCTCTGTCAAATATAAAGATCTATCACTGAAATTTTGTGACATGAGTTCTACAATAGACCGGAAACAAAAAATAAAAAAAGTTTGGAAAATGGGCGTGGCACCGCCTCTTTTTATACAAAGGAATCTACGAGCCTATTACTCGACAAACAACTGAGATATTATGACGAAACTTGGTTTATACACTTTTATAACATGTGTTAATAGACACGCAAAAATTTATTGAAATCGGTTTATGACCACGCCTACTTTTTAACAAAGATATTTCTTGAACACCCTTTTGGAATTTGTAACGTAAGTCTTTGGAACTAAAAGTCATTTTGCACTAACAATAATATTTATATGCTTATTTGGATGATTGATACAAATTTTGAAAATGGGCGTGGCTGCGCCCTGTTTATGCAGCACTCGTGTCATATAAAATACACCCTATATCGAATAAACGCAAACAAACAATGAAAGCATACAGCTGAGTATCTAATGTTCGATTCCACTCGAACTTAGGCTTCCTTACTTGTTTTTGTCTGAATTTGTCCTAAACTGAGTGTCATATTATTTCCTTGTCGCGAAAACCAGTTTTAATTAATTGCTGTATTTTCTTTCGAACAATTGGCATCCGCTAAAAGAACAGTAGATCCTACATATACCTACTCATAACAGACCTCAATTTTTATTAAACAGAGAAAACTCAACTCTAAGGAAATCTCGAAGGCTTTCCTTTTTTAATGTGCAATTAAATGCGAATAATGAAACCGAAATTAGCGCAAAATAAACAAATTATTTCCCAGATAAAAATTTATTTAATGCCCGGCGTGGACTGCTCTCACACAGGCCCGCAGAGAGCCGAGCCGGGCCCCTGGGACAGTTCGCGTTTACGGGCCCCCCTAAAAAATAAATTCAATCTAGTAAAAAAATAACATACAAAAATTTTTCAATTCACATTGTCAGTTTTATTTCATATAAAATAAGATTTACTAGAGCACTTACATATAGGGTCTATGCACGATGCGTCTGATTCAAGAGTCAGTTTAGGTGTATTAGTGAAAATGCTCATGTAGTAGTTACACCGGCATGACTCTGGCATGACTCAAGAAAATCAAAATGAGTTTGATATTTTGCTGTGACTCGCCTGTCAAATTTTGTCAGTTAATTTCCAAACCGTTTAAAAAATAAATAACGAAAAGAAAAAATATATTTTATTTTCAAAAATGTTTGCCAATAAGTTCGATATTGAGGAAGATAAAATTTTTTTTACTTGAATTCATCGAAGTATGTATACAGGTCGTCTGAGATATTCATTTCGAACCTTCTGCAATAAAAACTATTCACAAATTAATGACGCAAGTGAGCCCAGAATGACGGCGAGTCAACACGTACACAGATGACTCGCGAGTCAGACGCACTGTGTATAGACCCCAATACATACATAAATGAAATGTTAGATCTCATTGATTTGCTTACATTAACTTTTTTAAATACATTTTAAGAGCTTGAATCATCCAAGGAAAACCTTCCGTGCTTTTTGGTCTGCGAATATGGAAATTACTGAGTCAAAACTAATGCTGCGAGCAAGGCCGGACACCAATGCCAATGTTCCAAGGCTTGTCAAGCTATTTTGGCTCATAGTAGAATGCAAAAAATTTTTCACGCGAGACAATAGACTGAAAGAACGCTCCCCTTCAGCCACACTGACTGGAAGTGTGCAAAATATTCTTAATACTATGCAGATGTTAGGAAATAATACTTCCACCTTCAAGTTATGAAGTTTGTTCAGAAGTTGTAATGGTGGCAGCGAATCACATCCCAAATTTGTTGGCTTTGAGATAAATGATTTCATCTATTAGATCCGTAGAAATATCTATGCCATAAATCGTGCAGAATGCCGTTGCCTTTTCTCTGAGCTCTTCTTCCGACAGATCCTAATACTTCCAAAAAAAAAACTAAATTTAATCGCAATGTCAGTTTATTTATTTAATCCTTCTTGCACTTGTTCCTGGTAATAACTCTAGTATCTAACTATAAAATCATGGAAATAATAGTAGATAGATAATGGTATTGTTTTTAATAATTTTTTAAATTTTGTATACCTTAACTCTTTGAAATCAATTTAAACAGGGTTACCAACATTTTTCATTTAAAAAGTAAATATTTCTGAGAAGCTTGGTTCACCACCTTACCAATTGCGGTACTTTGGAAACTCTAAATCAAAGTCGATTTTCCTCAATTTCAACTCACTTTTCTAGGATTTGCCCATGTATACACAAGGTAAATATTTGATTGGATGCTTATAATTTTAGTTTGGCGATTTGGTTAAGTTAAACACTTCAATTTTAAAACAATTTTTTGTAGCAACGAAATACCTATGTATGTTTCTATGAAATCATAGTTCGAGTACTGTCAATACTGCTTTGCCTTTCCGGGCCCCCAAAAACCTTCCGGGCCCCAGGGCAATTGCCCTGGCTGCCCCCCCCCTCTCCGCGGCCCTGCTCTCACAAACTGTGCTGCCTTTCCTTCAATGCATAATAATTATCCTGACATTCTTCTAAAAGGCAATTTTAAATTATGCGCTCAGTTAAGTAAACATTATGATTCTTAATAAGATTTAATTTAATTTTAAATCCGTAAATACGTATGTTGGTATGTAAGTATGTAGTTAAACATTGATATTTACATGTGCATTGTATACATACTCACTCGTCCATACACATCTGTCGGTGTTATCAAATAATACGAAAGTAAGTCACTTTTTTCCATATTCATGTTATCATGTAATATTTATTAGCCTTACTTGTACATACATGTACTGCATGTTGAATGACTAACTCATCTATGTATATAAACGAGAAAAGTCCCCGGAAAGGTGTATATACATATGTACACATTAAGTCTATACGCATTTTTTTTACCATAAATGTTTACAGTTTGTTCTTTTTCACCTAATTTTACCTAAAAGTGTGTGTCAAGATAGCTGCCGAAATATGAAAATAAGAGACCTTGCACATTGACAAAGTACGGAGAAACCATTAGCTTCGTAGCGAACCTCAATTAATTTTCCATTAACTAATATCAAGACCGCAAATAGCCCTATAAGCCAGACATCGGCATTATGAGTTATAATTATTGACCTTTAAGAGTTTTTGTCAATTTGTTGTTGTAATATTTGTTGTTGGTGCATTACGAATACTGCATAAAATCTGTGATAGCCCTCCGCCGCGTAATCAACATTTTTGTTATCAAATGAAAGGTGTTGATGAGGACTTCAACATAGACTATATTAATCAGGGACCGTAATCATTATGAGTTTTATAATAAAAATCGCCATTTAATCATTATATGTTGATTTTTTTTATATTTCATCAAAAATAATCATTATTTTTTTAGTTTTATTTCTTTTATCAGAAATAACATTTATTCCTTGAGTGATATATTTATCGTTCAGAAATAATCATTATTGTGTGAGTTTTATTTTTTTCTATCAAAAATATCACTCATTCGCGAAGTTATATCGATGGGAATTTTTTAGTAATTATGTTCCAGAGAACTTCAGAGAAAATTTTAGTTTTTCGACCTAAGCAAAAAAATAAAACTCAAAAAATAATTTTTATTTCTGAGCGATAAATATATCACTCAAGGAATAAGTGTTATTTTCGATCAAGAAAATAAAACTCAAAAAATAATGATTATTTCTGATCAAGAAAATAAAACTCAAAAAATAATGATAATTTTTTATTTTTATGGATATCGCTTAAAATTTTTCGATCATAGTGGATTCGGATAGTGCTCTTTCAGACATGCACATACACAAACTCAATACTCTTCTACGATGTTTGCAAATATTTGATTTTTTTCACTGAAAATATAACGAATAATGATTATGGGTCCCTTATTTTAATAGATGGGGTCCCACCTATGGGTCCGGTCAAAACGTGGACCCGGATACCCCTCGAATGTTTCTGAGCAATATGTGTATCAAATGAAAGATCTTGACATCAACCTATCCCTATCGCTATTTTTTAATCCGGGTTTTAATATAGATTTATTTTCATGGATATGTCTTGTTTTGATATTGAACCACAAATACATCCAGAGTTTCTTAGTACGACAAATTGCAGCGGGGGTGCTACGTCCGCATTTCCAATAACTTCAATATTTTCCACTTTTTTCCTTCCTAAAACAGATTCGTATTCAGTTTAGTCCAGTGGTTTCCAAGTTTTAAGTTACCGAACAAACCATGACTCATTTATATATGTATACATACATATGTATGTAGATAATATGTATGAGAACTCATTTAAATAAATATATGTATATGTACCTTGTCGGAAAAAGACAACAAAAGAGAAAATACATATATGTACTATAAGTTATCTCTAATGTCAAACACTAAATTAAATAGTTAATGTAATGTAATGGTAAATTTATGTAAAATAAGTATATGTCAAATGAAAGGTGTTGAATGAAATTAGTTTAAAAGTAGAGAATTAGAGTACATATATTATTTTTTTTTTTTGTAAAAGTTAATATCATAACGCTTAACCTTTGAGTGTAAATAAAAAAGAACTAAGACTTGAGGAAACCTGAGAAAAAAATCCTGTTGGACAACTAGAGCAAGAACTAAATGTTTATCTCAAACTAAAAACTATTTATTTGGGTAAGTGGAAAATTAGCTGAAAACTATTAACAGCGAAGCTGGGTATATAGTTATTTCGAAAAGGGCTTAATCTTTTCTCATCACTACCTCTTTCCACTTACTCAAATCAATATTTAAATCGATAAAACTAAATGTCGTGCTAGCCACTAAAAATTGAATATAAACCATTTATTTATAATATAATAATCCTTACCACACAGATGGACATATACACTCTCTCGGTGGCATCAATGATGACAATCTCATCGGGTTATTGAGTCGCATAACCGAACTGGAGGAATCCGATCGTGAAACAATACATTTGCTCGTTTTCCTTCTTATGCAATTTATGTCACGTACCGATCAGGCCTATCCGTCTGAAGATAAACCAGTCTCCAAGACACAAAATATAGTGTTGAAGCATTTATTCTTGCTTCTGGGCCACAATCAAATCGATAAGACTTTTCATACGCCACCGGAAAATTTACGGTATGACTGTAAAACAAATAACTTTCAATCCATCTACCACATATACATAACTCTGCCTTCTTCTTCTTTATCCTATTATATTTTTAGAGCTTCGGCGGTTTTCAACGCGTTTCTGGCTAATTTACCGCAAGTTCTCGATCAAAATCATCTCATCGGCGGTCTAATGCTACCTTCGATCCTGCAAATTATACTTTACGCTCCCAATCCCAACAACTCTACAGCCGATTGCTATCAGAATTTGGTCTTCAACTATTCTCTATGGTATTTGGAACAATATCCCCGTCGCAATTGGATGCTCACCATTCTTGTGGTACTCTACAAATACTCCTATACTCAACCGCCACATAGCGCCTACATCATTTCAGCCATACGTATGGTAATGAACAGTTTACGTAATCATTTTCATCAATGTCGTCGCATACCAACAACCACCATCTTGGATATACAATGTACATCCCGTTCGCGTGACGTCAGTCAACCATCTTTGGGTACAGATCCAGATGATAAGGATCCCAGTCCACCCGCAAGTCCAATGTTTCCGTCGGAGGGTACGAGTGCCGCCTCGAAGAGTAAAGGTCAAAATTTAGCTTTTACGCCAAAGCTACAGCATGCGTTCCGCAAGTATAACGACTCTAGTATGGAGGCAGACGAAACGGAATCTGAGTTGGTTGCGATACCGGAGAGTGATTTGTCCGATAGCACTTTGCATGGCAGCAGTGCGCCGGTAAGTAACTGAAGCTATAAAATACTTGTGTGGAGAAGTATAGTTAGATATCAAAAATGAGGGTGGATGTTTCGTGAACTCTTTTTGATTTACCGTTATGTCATTTTTTTTCTTATGAACATAGAACCAGTGTGGGTCTGATTTATATGCTTCTTGAAATTACCCAACAGACCAGGATGTAAGCGAAATGTAATAGGACTTGAGAACAAGCTTATAACAATTGTCCATTGTAAGCTTATTGCAATACAGTTTTTATAAGCTTAATTGTAAGCTTATTCACAAGCATGATTGTAATAATTGAGGAACACTTACTTAAAAAGCTTGAAAACAATATTACAATAAGCTTACTTTACACTTGCAATGAAAGCTTAAAAAACTATTAATAATAACATTGTTTTAAGCTTGCTGTAAAATTTTTTTAAATTTTGGTTTTACAATGATTCATACAATTCATTGATTCCTTTTTCGAAAAGGGAAGTATAAAAGCCTCAATAAAATTCAATATAATGTTGAATGTCCCACTATATGATACCGTTGGATTGAATTTCAGGTTGATGATATGGTTCGAAACAGGAGGAGAATATAAAATAAAGAACATTGCAGTGAAGTTGAAGAAGGAAATAAAATGAAAAGAAATATGCAAATAAAAATATATTTTTTTATTTCTACTATTTATACATACAATTATATTTATGAGCTTACAACAAGCTTTCACAAGTAATATTTTTCTACAATTACATTTGTAAGCTTATAAAAAGGGTGCCGTTTTGATTTTTCTACAATTGTTCTTAAGTCTTTTACAATAGTTTACACAAGCATTCCTCAAGCTTAACGCTTATATTTGTAAGCTTGTTATAATATTATTCTCAAGCCCTTTGGTCTATTGGGTATGTATGAAGATTAGTTTTCGGAAATTGTCATCCAGAATAGAAATTACGAAACGAAAAACAATACATACATATCGAACCTTAAATCATAAAGTGGCACAACTCAAAATTCAAAAGTTTTCAGGGAAGCCAAAAAACTTTTTCCTTTTTATAGGCAATGATATGGGAAGAGGCCACGTAGTTATAATAGTTATTTTTCAGTTAAAAAAGGCTCTGATGGGTAGGGATGGCAACAATAACCGGAAAAACGATTATAATCGGTTAATTCCTTTCGGTTAACGATTAAAATGTATCGGTTTTTTCCTTTTGATTATTTTTTCGATTAACCTTTTTCCTCTCAAGTCGAAAATAATCGAAAGGAAATAATCGAAGTTGGGAATTTCCGCCTTTTCATCCGAGTCCGAATTCGGTTACCCACGGTTTTGTGAGTATATCCAAAAAAACGCAATAAATGTTCCCACCAATTCCCGAATAGACGATTTTATCGTCATTTTGACGATTTTTCCTAATAAGTGATGATTTTTTTCGTTTATTATATATTTTTTTTAAGGAATAATTGTAATCGAAAAACGGTTATAATCGGTTAGTTCCCCACAATTATTCACGATTAATAATCGAACGCTTTCGATTAACCTAAAAAACGGTTAAGCGGTTGTTTCATTTTTTTTTTGCCATCCCTACTGATGGGAAAGATTTTTTGGCAGTCGCTAGAGATATATTCTATGTACCGAATTATGAAAGAAATCCGATTTCGAAAAATTTTGAGTTGTGTCACTTTATGATTTAGGGTGCGATATGTAAATTAATAAATTCCAACCCAACAGGGCTCATTTGATGATGCCGCTCATTTTGATGAAACTTCTTTGACAAAAGCCGACTTGCAACGTTTGCGTGCAACACGAGCACTCGAATACGACGACGTAAGTACGGCATCTATTATCTATGTATTTTCAATCGTATCAGAGTAAAAATCAACTTTTCCTTGTTTGTATTCACAGAAATTGGCTAAATCTTGTCACAAATCTCTGATCACGACAAAAACTGGCGATACCTATACCACAAAAATAAAAGCTACCGACGTTCCCGAGGCAGTCAGTACTACAGTGGTTACCACCCATGCTCGCCATAGTCTACAAGAGGGCGTACGCATGATTGTAACGCCGTTGGTGGGCAGCGAAACTGCAGCCGAGACAGCTATTGTCAGTCCACCGGTTGATGTGCATCGAGCCATTACCGTACGCAATAAATCTCTTGACAATGCTGCCGCTTCTACTTCGAAAATGTTTGCCGCCATCGCCACAAATCATCTGAAAGCTTTAGGGGCATTGCAAGATTTGCAAGTTAAATCGGTTGACAGCAGTTTCAAGTACAGTAATGGAAAAAGTTCGACACATAGCAGTACTGGGAGTTCCGACAAGCGTAATCCACAAGCGCAACCACAATCAAGCATTTCTGAACAATCTCACCAACAACAACAACAGAAACCCCCTTATCAGTCAACTGCATCTCCTGCGAACAAAAGGCCAATTGGCCGTCATAAGACCATAGTCGAGTGTAGCGCCGGCACATCGTCGTCCTCTACCGGTACTGATGACTCACGACTCAGCGTCAATCATAAGAAACTAGGCGGGAAGTCCCTAAGGCGTTCCGACAGGGCATACGGCTCTCCAGATTCACCACTCTCCAAAATGAGTGTTATGCCAAATCCAGTTGATGAATCGGATGCGAGCAAATTGCCCACTCCCAAGAATATTGCCACACTCGAAATACCAACACAAGAACGTTTGCTTCCGATTGGCACCCAAGAGTCTGTTGGCGGTTTAATTGACCGTTTGCGTGATGGTCTTAACCTACCCGATATAAGTCATCTAAAGCAGGACAGCCTCGATGTATCGGATAGCACCAAAGACGATGTAACCCCTAGTAGTCGTACCACCTCTCCACGTCGACTGATCAAGCAGGTGGCTCTGGAGTCGCCACCAAATTCAGGCGCCGCCTGTCAGCAGGATCTGCATTCCTCCATATTGAAGAGCGTCCAACAAGAGGTTAAATCAACAACAATCGGCGCAACTGCAGGTACCAGCATTGCTTGTCTCCATGTGAGTGACAAGTCGGAGTCGACAAAACGTCCGCGTCAAAAATTAGCACCTTTTAATGTCGACTCCAGTACAATACCAGATATTCGTTCACGTTTTGCCGGTGCTTGGCAGCCGCCTTCACACCAACCGCTCGAGGAAGGAGACGATGGAACTGGAGAAATTTTTGAGAATGGTAATAGTAGTGTAGCTGCAGCGCAACCGAATCGAATGGTAATAAGTTTCAACTGTCTTTATTTTTCATTTCTGGTGCAACTAAGAACACTTTTTTTTTGTCATGGAGCAGAGCACTCGCAGAGTGGGAGATTACACGGTTTGTGATCGCTGCAGTGACTGTGGAGCCCTTATCGAGGAGTACCCGGATGAAGACGTTGGCATATTGATTGTCATTCTTGGAACTTTCATACATCGAGAGCCGTCAATGGCCGCACCTTTTCTGCCAGAAATACTTACGCTTACATCGAGGTATGTACATAATTCAATGAAAATTGTGTGATTACACGAAACTTTTCCGTACAAGGAAACAAGAGTACGTCCTCGGAATGTGCATTAAACGATCTCTTTTTGTTCATATCACTATTTATGTAAAGCGGTGTGAATTAATTCGTTAAAGAATACATACGTATGTATGTACATATGTATGTATTTGGGCTCAAGTTCAGATGAGCTTTTATTTATGGGCCAGTAAACAGGGAAATTCCGTAACCAAAAAGGAGTTTAACAGAGAAGGAGTTTGAACAGAACGATAAACGTACGCTTATGCTTTGTAATTTAAAAGAGTAAACTATATCTTCGCTATAGAAGAAAAAAGACGCAAACTGTTTTGTTGAGGAAGAAAGACGCAAACTTTTTTTCTTTCAAAGAAAGACGCATTAAAAATATTATTCGAAAGAAAGACTCTTTATTTTTTTTTTTGATAACGAAGAAAGACGCTTTTTTTTACTATAAAGAAAGACGCATTTAAATATTTTTAGGAAAGAAAGACGTATTCGATTTTTTTATTTTTCTTTGTCAATATTAATGCTAATGCGCCTTCGCAGTTAATAATGCTAATGCGTCTTTCTTCGTCGAAATATTTTATAATGCGTCTCTGTTCTTCGAAATATTTTTTAATGCGTCTATCTTCGTCGACATGTTTTGTAAAGCGTCTTTCTTCCCCGACATATTTTTAATGCGCCTTTTTTCGTCGACAAATTACTGACATGCGTCTTTCTTCTTCCGGAGCGACGATATGCTTTATCCATTTGTACCACTTTCTTCAAAGCTAATTGCAAGCAATGAAAAGGGACCGACAAATACTGCATTTTGTTTGCTACTGCCCCTCTTGAGGGCACTGTCCCTTATGCATAAAAACTGAGCTCTTTCTTAAGAGACTCAACTCAAACTTAATCTCGAGAAATAGCCAAATAATTTGAATTTATTGGATGCAGTTTTATTATCTTTTAATTAGGCATACATAAATATGTACATATGTGGAGAAAAAAATGATACATTTTGGTATACTCTTAGAGCAAGGTTGTTGAGAAAACAGTGCTGTCGCCGTTAAAGTTACACTCATTTTAAAATAGAACACACATTTTTGAAGGCCCTACATGAATGCGTATTTTTGTGTAGAAAAGAAAACTTTATTAAACTTTTGATTCAATACATTAAATTGCTGCAGCCCATCAAATAACTATATATTTGATGCATGGTTGGACGATTTTCCGTCATTCCTCGTCAAGTTTGTTTTGGTTATAAACCGGTTCCATATTGACATACATATGTATGTATGTATTTGAAATAACATCACTCAATGGATATCCTTGTAGGGGACAGAAGTCTATAAGGCAACTAGACTAGGTCGTAGCTTTTACTGGGTCTACCTTAGCTTATATTTTTAGCCTAGCTTATAGTTTAGAGGAGGGAGCGAATTACTTAAAATTAGCTCTTTCCTATTCAGTATTACGGTAATACTATTACATACTGAAAGCATATATGTATAATTTCATATAATTTAAAACTGACGCTGTGTGATTGGTAATAAATCTAAATCTTAATCTAAATATCGTCGTACCAATTTTTGTGTGTCTGACGAAAACTAGTACTTCGCAGAATTATTTAATTGCCAGTTTTCGTAAGAAATTTTTAAAATGCTACATATTATATACTTAGTTTTCGTATCGTATTCTTCATTAGAATCTGCTTGACTTCCACACACTCATGGCAAGGCGAAAATGGGCCAGCACTCGTTTGTAGTGCTCAGGCTGTGGCATTACAATTCATACGCTGTGTACTGCATCAACTGGCTCCAAATGGTATTTTCGTACAAATCTTTCAGACTCAAATGAAGAGTGAGTAAAAAAGCTACATTTATCCAATTTCATGCAAACGGTATTTATTTTTGCATTCCCACACCCACAGTGAAAGTACGTCACAATTCATTCCGTAGCATTGCACGTGCGCTTCAAGATTTCCAGGAGCTCAACGCCACGCATCCCATTTATATGGTCTGTGAATCATTACAAGCGAAGAAATCGCTACCTATCGAGCAGCTGCCAGTGATTTTTCGCAATATGGCCGAATACCTGCATTGCGTGCCGACAGAATTTACAACTGGACCGGGAATTTGGCAGCAGGCTATGCAGGCAATGGAATCCTTACTGCGGCAAATTATCGTCCTACTACCGAATTTCGCTAATCCCGAACATTTGCTCGGTATTATGGTAGCTACTTTGAAGTTGAATATTGTGCCGAAAACACTCCTGGATCCCTATTCCAAAATCTTTGGCTTTTGTGTACAAAACACAATCCTAGAATATAATACATTGTATGAGCTGTGCACGCTGAACATGCGTTCATTCTCAAAGGATCGCGACCGGATGTTATTATGCCGACAATTGATCTTTGAATTCGTGCAAGCTTTGAAATTCAAAACAAATATACCGGATAATAATTTGTTGATGATCATCGGTTTTGTATTGCACGATGCTGGTGGCACACTGCCGCCGGGTACCATCATCGGACTGCCGGAGACCGGGCCCCCATTGAGCACTAATGCTTCGGAATGTATGCGACAATACGTCAATGATGTAATCGATTTTCTGGCCGATTTTCATACTTTGAGTAAAATTAAGGTGGGTTCGAGTTTAATTGAAATATGTACATATATACATATGTATATGTAGGTATTAAACCCATGCCAAACTTTAATAGAACTTTAAAAATGGACAAATTCAAAATGGCCTTGGTGAAGATACACTAGGCGGAGTTTTGAAAGGCGCAGTGGCGCAATATCTTGCACTGGAAATGTCACGTGGTAATACGCGAGATAACAAAAGCAGTTCCCGTTATTTGCCATGGCTTAATAATGCGCCGTCATCACTGCAGCAGGGGTAAGAAATCTAAAGATGAAAACATTTTAATATCCAGCTGTTTAAGCTTAAATTAGTGATGTGTTAACTTTATTTCCATAATAGTAACAGTATCGGTATTAATTTGGTCGA
Organism: Urophora cardui; assembly: GCA_960531455.1. Taxonomy (NCBI): domain Eukaryota; kingdom Metazoa; phylum Arthropoda; class Insecta; order Diptera; family Tephritidae; genus Urophora; species Urophora cardui. Next base: position 115,099,084 of record OY482672.1, read on the forward strand.
TTATTGGTGCAGTAACAGTAAACAGCTGAACAGTGATCATAGTCCAATAAAGGTGGCCATAGCAATAGAAGAATTCTTTCGGTTTTATAGGTTGCAAAATTATCATATTTTGTATTAATGCGAATTGCGTGCTTTCTTTTGATTGCTACGACCATATTATTATTGGGTCATGACAGTGAACTGAAACAAACAATCGATCAGCTGATTAACGTTACGGCTTAAAACCAAATTCATTTGGTTGATACCGATAGCGTTACGACTATCGTTACTGTTACTGAATCGTGAATTAAATATATTAAGGTTGTTCTCTCTGTGTGATTTTGGCCTGGCAAATTTGCCGAGATGACGTTAGTGTGATATACATATATATTTGCCGAGCACAACAACAAAATATACGTGTTATCAAATTTGAATCTTTGGCAAATTTTTCACAACTCAACCCGTGATATTTGATATCATGAGAAAAATATCACGGGAAATGCAACCATGTTATTACATTCACAATAGTCTTCTATGAGAAGTGAGTTTGAATTTATGTTTCTAGTTATTTTTTTAAGTATTCAGATAAAACTTGAAGCAAGCAAAGCAAAGCTACAACAGTCGTATAAAGAGTGGAAAGAATATGCTAGTTCACAATGAAGTCAGTTCGAATTTTATTTTCTTAAATGTGCGCTCTCTCTGTGTGGGAAATTTCTCAAGATATCATGATATTTCGGCAAAAATATTAGACAGAGAGAACAACCTTATTGTTTCCCATAAGATTGGTTGATCAGCTGTTTTTATAACGATACTGTTAGCGGATCACTAATTTAAGCTTTAGGCACGCTTACATATTTGTATTTAAATATAACAGTAATTTCTATGATTTTATTATACATACATACATACTTAGGGCCGTTTACTCAAAATCTGATTAATTTAATCGCTGGTTAGTTTGACGTAAATTGTATGGTGAGCTGTCAAATAAATTGCTTAACCGGACAAAAATCTGTGGTTAAGTGCTTAACCGGAGCTTGAGTAAACGGCCCTTAAAGGTATTCACGGAAAATATCTATAATTTACACGTTGAGATTGAATCATTTACAGATTACTATGTAGTGTAAGTGATTGAATATGTCATATTTCTATAAACTAGGAGTGCCCACTACTGTCGAAAATCGACAGTTTTCTACACCATTTCCAGATTGAAATCAGAAAACGCCAATTGAATTTCAGAATAGGTAATTGGATTTCAGAATTTGTCATTTGGATTTAAGAATAGTTATCTGGATTTCAGAACCTGTTAATTGGATTTCAGAATAGGCAATTGGATTTCAGAGAATATAAATTGGATTTCAGAATAGGTAGTTGGATTTCAGAATGTGTAAATTGGATTTCAGAAATAGACAATTCGATTTCGGAAAGAGTCAAACACGACTGATTGTTACGAAGCTAATGGACAATTTAATAGTGGCAAGCATTTTGAAGGGCCCGTTCAAGAGAGAGGAATGCTTACTTCCCCGGATTCCCTTATCTTCAACAGATTTGGCTTTCCAATTCAAACGCATGCAGTTCCCAGTGAAACTTGCATTTGCGATGACAATGAAAAAGTCACAAGAGCAGTCGTTGGAAGTATGCGGCATAAACCTAGAAATGCCATTCTTTTCACATGGTCAGCTCTATGCGGCGTGTTCCCGTGTTGGAAAACCGTCCTCGCTATTTATTTACGCTCCGGGAATGTTGTGTATTGTGCAGCCTTAAACTAAATACTAAAATTATATATATTTTTGTAGTTGTATACACAATGAAGTAGTGAAAAATCGTTAATTTTCGATTAAAAATAATACCGGTGTAATAACAATTTTTGAGATGAAATTAATAAAAAAATCTATTTTGAGCAGAACGAATTTTGCTGGGTCAGCTAGTAGTATATAAAGCCCAAGCGGTATTTATGAATAGAGAATTTCTAGGAATGGCAAATTATGTGTACACATATGGACACTGAAATAGGTGTAAATGTTTTTCTTTCACAGCCTTACAGCATTCGCAATTAAAACGAAGTTTTGCTTAATTATATGAATAATGCACTTAACTAAAACGAACTTTGTTAAAATTATTCCATTTCATAATATAAGATAAACAAAAATTCCCTGGACACAGAAATATGTACATATGTAGGTGTGCAGCACTTTTTTTTCAAAATTTTAAAAATAATTCAGTTAAACCTTCTTAATTCAATTGATTTTCATTAGATAGTTAATCTGTTTCTCTAACTTTGGCTAACCTATTGGGTATGGATGTCTTTAATTTGTGGCAGTTTTCTAATGGGGTAGTAGTAGGAGTAGTTCCTGCGCTTTCTGCCAAAATTGAGGTTTTTTTGGTAATTTATCTCTGAATATCGCTATGCTGGTTCTCAACTGGTTTTGGATAAGGAATTGTCTTAGCCATTCCATACAGGTGAAATTTGCATCTCGGAAAAATTTCACACCGCAATCAAGAAGTGTGCTTTGGGTCGTTTTCCTGATAATAAATATAGCCTATATCGCCGAACAGGGCGAGCGGGCGTTCTTCCCTTTTTGAATGGATATAAAATCCACGGGGTTTATTGCATTTTATTCGTGGCCGTTGTTGAACTGCACCGTGCCAGCCATATATGTATGTATGTGTGTATGGTGCCAGTCGAACAGGTTAATACTTTAATTTCGATTTTTTTTAATTTCAAATCTTATTACACAGTCCCAAAGAGTTCACCGAATGTGTTGGTCACATGCGTCTACTCTCTTGGCTGCTCCTTGGATCGCTCGCACACTTAGCATTGACACAACGTCGTCACGAACATCGTGCCACCCCCGCAGCACCGCAACATGTACCAACAGTTGCTGCGCATCAGCAACATCAGCAGCATCATCATCTACAGACCGGCAGCGGCTCGTCCCCACCAATTGCTATGCCTGTCTCACAGGAATCATCTTGTCACATTGCCGATCACATTCAAGTAATATTCGCCGGTTTTGCTGAGCAATCGAAGACATCAGTACTGCATATGTCCTCACTCTTTCACGCCTTCACTCTTTGTCAATTGTGGACGATCTATTTGGAGCATATCGCACGCACGACTAGCAATGCCGAGGGCAATACCATTGGTGTACTCTTTGAGTTTTGGGCCAAGGTTACACCCTGTATATTGCAATTGGTATCGCATGCACGTCCAACCAAAGAAGGATCCGTTAGCGGTGGCAGTGGTGGAGGTGTGTCGGATTTTTCGCAAAACACAAATGCAAAGGTAAATGTCAGAGAATATACATATACATTTTATTAGATACATGTAAGCATACATACATATGTACGTTTAGATGCCGTGATATATGTATGTACATACCTAACAAACACAGTCTCCAACGTTAGAAATTTTGTCGAGATTACCTTAGATAACTAGTGTAATTCTCTATATATTCTCAAATCGATAACTAGGGTTGAAAACTACACTAGAATTCGATTAGCGAGTGATTAGAGAAGGAGCCAAATCTCACGCCTTTTATCAATTCTCAATATACTTCTGTGATATATTAAATATACATACATATATTGAAATTAGATACTAAAAAATGGTAAATTTAATATTACCGTAGTACAATGTTTTCCATTAAAAAGTACAAGAAGTACCTTTAATTTAAATAATAAGACTGTATTTTGTTTAAATTTCAGTTCTTATAAATGTGGTAAACATATACATGTCAATATATATAATCATATGCAATTTAGGCACATATTGCGTTAATAAAATCTAAACAATGAAAAAATTATGTAAAAGGAGACAAAGCTTTGTTTTTCATTTCAATTGGAAGTATTTGCAAATTCTGATTAGAATTCCATTAGAGAACTACATTAGAATTCGATTCGAGAATTATAATTTTCTCGATTTGAGAATTAGGTACCCTTTTGTTTGAGAACGCTATGATTTTCGATAGATTTTCGAGTCGTCTTCTAACGTTAGAGGTTTGAGAATGAGGCTAGTTCTCGAGTCATTCTCAAATCGATAACTAACCTCAGTGTTTGTTGGGTACATATCTATTTACTAGCAAATACCCGTCCCGCTTGGCAATTACGAATGATAGATTTATGTCACAATGAGTTTTGCCTCTACCTTTTTTTTTTTTCTCTCTGTCTCTTTCTATACTCTTTCTTCCACTCACACTCCCTTCCCCGTCATTTCTCTTTCTCTTTCATTTTCCCTTTTCCTTTCCTCATCTCAGAGTACCGGGTTGGGCATTACATCGGAGATAGCTCTATGTTGATACCCTGCTCAGTACCTTTCATTTGATGCCAATATTGTTCAGAAAAATTCCGGGGTCATTCCGGCTTACGTTTTCACCCATATCTGGGGATCTAGCCTAGGCATCACCATGAAAAGGGCTCTATGTTAAATCCCTATTCAACACCATTCGTTTCATACTAATATATCGCTCAGAAACATTCCGGGGTTCGAAGAAATCGGTTCAAATGTTCTTGAGTCATAGGGTAGTATACGGCTTTGTTCAGAAACTCAGTTTGAAGCGCAACCTGCTTTTGTAGTACAAGCAGAGCGTTCATGAACGTAAGTTTTGCATGAAGCGTCGCTCATCAAAAAAATAATTACTGCCGCTGTTGCGTTTCATGCTGCGTTGCTGAACATACCCTATGTTATTATTTACACTGTGCACAGAAAAGTAAAGATACTTCGGGCACGCTGATCACGATGATGATATTCGTTTTTTTAGGTTAGATCTCTTTTTTTTTTTAGATGGGTACTTAACTCTGGGCTACCAAATAAATAAAAAAAATTGTATAATTGTTATTTTTGACCAAAAAAATTTTTGGTTTTTATAATGGTTAAAAAATTACAAAAAAAAAAGTGTATCTCGTATTTTCGCTGATCTTTTCTCATACTCTAAAAAAATAACGGTTTTTTCCGTCCCTGTAATGTACAATTGGTCATTTGTCGGAATCGGTAAAATCGGACCACTACTCGTTTTCCAGTTTAAGTTCAGAAAGCTACAATTGAAGTTCATAAAATTACAATTGAAGTTCAGAATTTCCAATTGAAGATCAGAAAATCAGGGATCGTAACGGTTATGACTTTTATTGAAAAAGTCAAAAAATAACTATTAAAATTTGACTTTTATTTTTTTGGTCAAAAAATAACTATTAAACTGACTTTTATTTTTTAAGTCAGAAAATAACTATTAAAGATCAATGGTATCTGGGTCTTATTTGGTATATATGTATGTAGGTCGATGCGTATACCAATACGGAAGCGAATACGAATACCGAGTACCGAGAACCGAATATGCATACGAATATGCATATGAATATGCATGAATATTAGTATGAAAAGTATGTGAAGGGGATTGCGGATACCAGTATGAACACGTATACCGAATACCGAACACGAATACTGCATACCGAAACGAATACGTATAGCGAATTCGAGTACCGAATTCACTTACCGAACACCGAGTACCGAATATTAATATGAAAAGTAGGTGAATGCGAATGCGATGTGATGTCATGATGGGATGCCATGATTTGATGTCATAATGTTATGTGACGTCATGATGTGATGTGGTGATGTGATGTTATGATGTGATATCATGATGTGATGTAATGATATGATGTAATGATATGATGTCATGATGTGATGCCATGATGTGATGTCATGGCATAATGTGATGTGCTGATTTGATGTCATGATATGAATATGTATGCATTCACCGACATCTCATAGTAATATTCGGTACTCTGTGTTCGATATTTGAATTCGGGACTCGAATTCGGTATACGTATTCGTTTCGGTATGCAGTATTCGTGTTCGGTATTCGGTATACGTGTTCATACTGGTATCCGCAATCCCCTTCACACACTTTTCATACTCATATTCATATGCATATTCGTATGCATATTCGGTTCTCGGTACTCGGTATTCGTATTCGGTATTCGCATTCGCTTCCGTATTGTTATACGCATCGACCTATATACCAAATATGATCCAGATACCGATATTCATTGATCTACGCCATTTTGACTTTTATTTTTGACGTAAGAATTATAAGTCAAAGTTTAATAGTTATTTTCTGACTTAAAAAATAAAAGTCAAATTTTAATAGTTATTTTCTGACTTAAAAAAGAAAAGTCAAAATTGTATAGTTATTTTTTGACTTTTTCGATAAAAGTAAAAAAAAATAAAAATCACATCGGATTGACCATATGTGGCCCACGAGCATCACAATGGTATATATAAATGTTAAAAATATTAACCCTTCCCTTTGACTTTTTGAGTTGAAATTTCAAAAGTAACATTTATTTTCCACCCCTGCAGAAAATTGCAATTGAACTTCAGAAAATTCCAATTGAAGTTGAGAAAAGTTACTCAAACGCCCTACACCGTTTCCAGTTTAAGTTCAGATAGTTACAAGTGAAGTTCAGAAAATTACAATTGAAGTTCAGAATTTCCAATTGAAGATCAGAAAATTACAATTGATGTTCAGAAAATTTACTCATATGCCCCAGTGTCTCGGTTGCAGGAAAATTGTATGGATTTGTGTGAAGATTTAATAAAAAATGTAAATTCTCGTGTCTTTAACAGCCTTCGGTGTAGATGTATTTTCAAAATTTATAATTGCTAAGAACATGAAAGTTTGTAGTACTTGTACTCATATAGACCTCAACCATATATGTATGTATGTAAATGAAAATTGTCAAGATCGGGTGTTTAGCTGCTTACATGGGGAGGATATATCCCGAAGTGTCTATATCTGAACAATCGGTTGAATGGCAGCTATATGTTCTAGTGGTCCGATTTGACCGATTCCGACAAATTATCAATTGTACATAATAATATACCCGTATACCGAGTTTCAATTTGATATCTAACAAACTGAGCGAATAGTTGGCATTCAATCCAACGAACTACCCTGCAAAAAAATGTGCGATCAATCCCGAAAGAGATTTGTCCTCGATTAATCTCTTTCGAGAACAATCGGTCCACATTTAGTCCCCGATTGTTCCCGTACGGGTATAAATGTAGACTAATTGTAGACCAATTGTTCCCGAACGGGTATAAATGTAGACTAATTGTAGACCAATTGTTCCCTAACGGGTATAAATGTAGATTAATCGCTTTCATCCCGAACGGGTATAAATGTAGATTAATCGCTTTCATTCCGAACGGGTACAAATCTTCTTCTTCTTCTTGATTGGCGCTTAACGGTCTAGACGATTCTGGCCGAGTCCAACAGAGCGCGCCAATTGCTTCTGTTTCGTGCAGCATGGCGCCACTTGGGAACACCTAGGGAGGCAGCATCGCTGTCCACCTGATTTTCCCAACGCAGTGGAGGTCTCCCTTTTCTTTTGCGTTCAGCGGGTTTCGATAGAAATGCTTTCTTGGCCGGAGCGCCTTCGTCCATTCTCACGACATGACCTGCCCAACGCAGCCGCTGGATCTTTATTCGCTGAACAATGTCGATGTCTGTGTAAAGCTCGTACAGCTCATCGTTAAATCTCCGTCGATACTCGCCCACGCCAACGCGCAAAGGTCCATAAATCTTACGAAGAACTTTTCTCTCGAATACTCCAAGTGCCATCTCATCTGATTTTGAAATTGTCCATGCTTCTGCGCCGTACATGAGGACTGGAACGATGAGCGTCCTGTAGAGTGTGATTTTTGTTTGTCGAGAGAGGACTTTACTTTTCAGTTGCCTACTTAGTCCGAAGTAGCATTTATTGGCAAGCGTGATTCTTCGTTGGATCTCCGTGCTGACATCATTCTTGGTGTTAATGCTGGTTCCCAGATAGACGAAGTCCTTAACAGTTTCGAATTTGTAGCTATCAACATTGGCGTGGCTGCCAAGGCGTGCTGTTTCTTTGTGTGATGACAGGAGGTACTTCGTCTTGTCCTCGTTGACCGCCAAACCAATTTTCTTAGCCTCTTTATCCAGCTTGGAGAAGGCAGAACATACGGCGCGCGTGTTAGTGCCAATGATGTCGATGTCATCGGCGTACGCCAGCAGTTGCACACTCTTGTGATATAAGATGCTTCCTGTATGGTTAAGTTCTGCAGCTCGTATTATCTTTTCCAGTATCAAATTGAAGAAGTCGCACGAAAGAGAGTCACCTTGTCTGAAACCTCGTTTGGTCTCGAACGGCTCGGAGAGGTCCTTCCCAATTCTGACGGAGCTGGTGGTGTTAGTCAACGTCATTTGGCATAGCCGTATAAGTTTAGCAGGGAAACCAAATTCAGACATTGCGGCATACAGGCAATTCCTATTCGTGCTATCAAAAGCGGCTTTAAAATCGACAAAGAGATGGTGTGTGTCGGATCCTTTTTCATGGGTTTTTTCCAGTATTTGTCGTATTGTGAAGATCTGGTCGATGGTAGATTTACCAGGTCTGAAGCCACACTGATAAGGTCCAATCAGATTGTTGACGATAGGCTTCAGTCTTTCGCACAATACACTTGCTAAGACCTTATATGCGATATTTAGGAGGCTTATCCCACGATAATTGGCGCGTACTGTGGAGTCTCCTTTTTTGTGGATTGGGCAGAGTACACTTAAGTTCCAATCGTCGGGCATGCGCTCGTCCGACCATATTCTGCATAGGAGTTGATGCATGCTCCTTATCAACTCTTCGCCACCATGTTTGAATAGCTCGGCTGGCAAGCCGTCAGCGCCCGGGGCCTTGTTATTCTTAAGCCTACATACTGCTATTCGCACTTCGTCATGATCAGGTGGTGGAACATGCCTACCATCATCTGCTATTGGGGATTCGGGTCGTACATCTTCTCCTTCCGCACTTTCACTGTTGCCATTATCTAGCAAGGAGGAGAAGTGATCCCTCCACAACCTAAGTATGTTCTGGACATCAGTTACCAGATCACCGTTATCATTCCGGCAGGAATTTGCCCCGGTCTTGAAACCTTCAGTCATCCGCCTGATTTTTTGATAGAATTTTCGAGCATCGTTCCTACCCGCCAGCATCTCAAGCTCTTCACACTCGCGCCTTTCAGCCTCCCTTTTCTTCTTTCGAAAAAGGCGCCTCTCTTCCTTCTTCGCCGTTCGCGTTGCGCCCGCACACAATGTAGCCCGGGTACAAATCTAGATTCCTTAAATGTAGACATTTTACAAAAATATGCAATGTATTTAAAAAATTGTAGAACAACCGGTAAAACGAATTGAACACCCTTTTTTAATAACAATTTTAACAAAATGTTGCCTTAAATATCCTATGAAAAAATCCTTTACATTACGCTCATATAATGCATACTCAAAACTTACAATTTTTTAAATTTATTTATTGAGATTTTTTTACAAAAAATTTAAATATGCATGAACTTTTAAAATTTTTTAAGGAAAAATCTACATTTGTAGCTGTTCGTGCTGAAAGCGATTGATCTACATTTGTACCCGTTGGGGATGAAAGCGATTAATCTACATTCGTACCCGTTCGGGATGAAAGCGATTGATCTACATTTGTACCCGTTCGGTATGTTAGTGATTAATCTACATTGGTACCCGTTCGGGTATACAAGTTTAACAATTAGTCTCTTCATAGGACATGGTCGAACAAATGCGATCAATTCACTCCATATAAAGGGATGTAAAATTGTATTAGTCGCATGCTCCTTTGCGATTGATCCCGGACACGCCCCGGATTAATCGCATTTTTTGCAGGGTATACATACGTACAGACGGACAGAACTTCAAAGTCAAATATCTCCCAAACGAAAGCTAACCTAGAAAAATAAATAAAATAGCACCATCGTGTTCAGCGTGCCCGAATTATCTTTACTAGGTACTATGTCTTATTTCTGTTGGTTTTTGGCTCGTTCACAGTGTTATCACATACCCACATGTATGTATGTTTATGTGTACTTACATACAAACCTTTTTCTTACTTATTTATGTATGTACATATGTATGTCACTTTCTTGCAGCTGTCTGAAATGGTAAATCTTCATTTCCTAAGCCTACTAGAGGCACTAAAAGAAACTAACTCCACAATATTAGGTAAATTATTGCCTCTTTGGAGTCCAGTTTTGTCATCACAAACACAGGTAAAACTCAGATTTCCGAATAATCGCCATTTTTCATATTCAAACTCAATCAATATATTTTACCACCTTAGTTATCCGATACTCTACATGTGCGGCTACAAAACGTACGCGACTATGCACCAGACTACGAGGCGCAACAGAGACATCCCTCGGATGCTTTACTCAAATGGCTACAACGTTTACAATTCAAAATGGGTCAAATCGAAGTACAAGCGTCTACGGCAACACAATTTTATTCAATTTGAATATACATATGTAGACTAGTTGAATATAGTTATGTTGTATTAGAATATTTAGAAAAATTTAATTTTTTTTACCAAAGCTTAGCTTTTGATTTTCATTCCTGTTTTCTTTGTTTTTAACAAATTTGAACATTTAGTAGTACATATGGAGGTACATATTCAAGTATCGAAAACGTTACATAAGTTACATACAATTATTGAGTGTCTTTATATAAATATACAGATGTAGTATTAAATGTGTGTTAACCAAAACCAATGAGTTTATAATAATTAGTTGTATATAGTATAGGTCACCCCACCACCCGCTTTTTCTTCATCTAACGGATCGTGGACTTCTTCATCTTCATTGAGCTTCTGTTCACCCTCGATATGCACTCCAGGGGTGCGATACGCAGTAAATGCAGCTCTCGTTTTCAGCTCATTTTCTATGGTTAGTCTTAAATTGCGTTGGTGTAGTCGTTCCAAACGTGCTGCTAAGCGTTCCTCTGCTTGTTTCTCTTGTAGCTCCTGAAAAATATATGTTAAGATTAACTGGGACTATTTACTCTGTCAAGTTTTATTCTAAGCGGACGAATGGAATCAAATAGACTAACTCATAACCCAGATACTACTTTTCCTCTCATAAAACTCTACCAGGGTCTTATACGAGTTATGTATTTCAGAGGATAGTACACTTGTTATTTCACTCTGGTAGAATGAGAATTATATGATTATAATAATTTGATAGCTCTTTTTGTAAGATTTACGTATGTAAATAAAATTCTCATAATAACCACCCACATAGCATTTTATGAATTTTTTGATCATATTCCAGTCTTTTTCGATCCCTATCCACGTTTAAAATAATGGAAAATGCGCTCATTTTCTAATCATAAAAGAGCCTCTCGTCTGTAGAAAATGGTACCCTACGTCCAACTCTTCTTGGGGAGTCGTTTTCGAGTCTTATTTTAATCGTATTTTAATCATTTTCGAGTCCCGTTCGATTTTATTTTTTTCGATTTTGAATCTTATTTTGGTAATTTTTGAATCGTTTTTGAATCTTTTTGGGGTCACTTTGCTTCGTCGTTTTTCAGTAACTTTCTGATCAATTTCCAACCATTTTCTAATACTTTTCTACTCATTTTCCTATCATTTTTGGGTCAGTTTACAACCGCTTTTCTTTCCCATCTTCTATCCTCTTACATATTCTACCCTTAGCCTTACCTTTACCAATATCGCAAAAAGAACTTCCACGGTCACCCTCAGTCCACACTTTGGTTGGAACTTTTGAAACAGATTTTTAGCCTACAATAATATTAAGCAAATAAGGAGTTTAAGATATAAAAATTTCAATCCATAAATGAATTGCTATGAAAATGCATATGCGCATTTTGGCACTCTCATATACGGCAACACGGAAGACATGCATCCATATGTTCCTGCTCTATAACATTCGGAACAATCAATACGGAAATTATAGCTTTATGTACTAGGCTTGCTAAGGAATATTTCTTTTTTTTTTTTTTTAAAAAAGCAAAGTAATCGATTACATTTCGATCTTTAGCATGATCAATTTGTGATAAATTATTTTTTCAATCTGTAGAGGGGATCGAAAAAGACGCAGCTAGGTGATTTTTATATGATAAAAAATAAAATCACTTTTCAATCGCTGGTGTGACTCATTTTCGAGTCTTATTCTAATCGCAGAGGTAATTAATTAGTTTTTGATCATCAAAGGGGATCGAAAAAGACTCGGTACAGTCAGTTTTCATAAAAAAATCTTCCAAATGCTATGTGGGCAGCATTAACTTGTTACAAATGTAAAGGCTAAAGTATTTTTTTTTATGAAAATTTATTTATTTGCAAATTGATTTTCGATGCAAAGATGATTAGATTAGATTAGAGATTAGAATACAAAATAACTATTAGTATATGGTCCTAGCAAATAATTTATTAAATTTTAATCTAACCAATGCTGTAATAATAGAAATAGCGCTAACTTACCTTCATTTTACCCAAATAATTGGCCTGTAACTCTACTGAATCGAGTAGTGTTAACATTTTGGCACCACTATGTTGTATAAATGGTGGCGTAGCGGCGGTTACTTCCCAATGCTTGCCCTTTTTGCGGTTCCGTTCTTTGGCAGGATCGTGTACATCAGAAACGGTAGTTTTATACGGTTTATATTTTTCACGCAAAGGCGCTACTTGTAACTCAGCCTTTTCAACTAAGTATCGTACATGCTGATCCATTCCATCCGATACTGAGGGTGTACTACAACGGCTATCGCCTCCATCACTTATCGAATTGGTTTTTGGTAACGGTAATTTTTCGAGAATGTGCTGCATTTTTTTTCTTATATTTGGTAACTTTTCGCTTACATCAATTTCCACTACCTGCGCATCTACCAAATTACTACCAGTTTCCAGTTCCCCATTTTCGTTTTCCGTTAGTAATGCGCCGTGGCAATTTGTAGCATCCTTATTAGATGTATTATCCTTCGGTACTTTTTTGAACGATGCAATCTCGGCCAAATCATTTTCCGTTATTAAATTCAGCTCGTGTGGTAGGACTTTGGTACGTCGCTCATGCATTGTGCGCTGCGCTATAACTCGCAGAGGATCATCTTCATCGTCGCTATCCAACACATCTTCTAGGTAATCATGACTCTCTACATCCTTCAACCGACCATTCCATTCTAATGTGTTGAGCACATCTTGCCCTTTGCCGGCTATATTCAGTTCTGAAAAAATATTCGCCGCTTCATCAATGTTGGTACGGCGCTCCAGCTCAGCCATAACACGACCGTAGAACTCTTGTATTCGTTTGCCTTTATCCGGCAGCCGATTTAAATTAGGTCTTATTGTATAAACGACAAATAAAATTAAAAGTTTTTTCAAAGTTTTCCAAATTTTCATTTTACTTACCTATTAGCCATTAATTTAAGTTGCCGGTACTTGAGATCCAACAATTCTAAGCGAGATAGTTTTGTTAAATCTTTTATGGCATTATCTTGTTTAATTGTTGGTGCAACGGCCGGTATCCTGTTTATTGGTGGCCATGGCAGCGCTGTCATAATGTTTATTTTTTTTCACAATAAGAAAGAGAATTATAATTTAATTTAATTTAGTGATCAAGAAATTTTTGTTTACAATGACCCCAAGACTTCTTGCCCCAAGAGTAGGAAATTCAGCTGTTTTCAAGAGTGTTGTTAACACTCAAAACTTACCCCTTTTACGGCCTGCCTTCACATGCAGGAATATCCGGTATACTGAGCCCGATATGCGAGATCCGCACATGCTATTTGTCGCATACGTTATTATCTTTAGCTGAGTTACCGTGGCAGTGATCCATATCCGGATACGAATTTTCCAAGTAAATGCAACAACAATTTTGTGATCCTGATATTTATCTGGCTCAAAAATATATATTATGCCTTAATCGCAATGTGGTGTTCGGTCGGTCGCGCTTCTGACAATTGAATATTGAGTTGTGTCAATTTCTCATTTAGGGTGCGATATATTGAAGTTAATTTTCCATTAAAAAATAATAAATAAAACAAAAAAACATTGTAACGAAAAAATCTGTTTGGTACTCTCAAAAGGAATTTGGTACGATTTTTGGTACAAGGAAAAATATGTTAGTGGCATCACGGATACCAAGCGGCTTTCCAGCTCCAGCCTGCTGGCAACTCGTGATTTTTTAACAAAACAGGGCATCGGAGCAACAGTTTTTTTCTTTAGATCCGGCCGCAACATATTTTTGCTCTGGGTACGATTTTATAGCATTGACAGACGGCAGCGATAATACGGAATATCTAGCTAATTCGGTGTTAACTTGAGAATTAACCGGAGGTAATCCGGAATATCCCTTGGGTTATAGCCCAGTTAGTCGAGAACGTGTGGTCCGCTCGCTGACGCAAACGCCCGTATGCAATTTTTAGGATTTTTTGAGCCCGTAGCAATCAGCTGTTTTACTCACACATATTTACATATGTATATAGTTTGTTTACATTTTGCCAAGGTTGCCGTTTAGTCATTTTTGAACAAACAAGATTTTTACTAATCTTCAAAGTGTTATGCGGATTAGAGCCTATACACACTTGCGACTCAATCGATTTGGTCGAATTGGACTGTTGTATTCACACTACTCCAACTATTTAGTCGAATCGGTGGCAGCTATTCACACTTGAGACTAAATAGTCGTGCGATTGACAATGACATAGTGTTGCCAATGTTCACATTTTACTCAGCAAATTTTACATTAGTGGTCCTCATATAAAGTGATGAAGTATTAAATTGTTAAAGTTTATCTGCATTCTTACATGAAAGCACCTTCTTGTCAGCTGTCAACTTGATTAATAAATAAAAAACAATAAAATAAACAAAAAGTGCATACATTGTTTGGCTTTGTTTCTTATTAAACTAGCAACTAGCTGTCAAGTAAATGAAAAGAGAAAAACGGAAGGAATTATGCTCATAAAGGCGAAACGAACAGAAGTACAAGAAACGGAAAAATAGTAAAAATCAGCCATTAATAATTTTCATGAAATTTCATTTTCATTATTTCTATTTTAAAATGTGATTAATGACATTTGAAGAGAACAACAATATCAAGAAACATATGAAAACGGAAGTAAATATCCTTAGTTAGATAATTCTTGTCTATAACTGCACCATTTCCAGATGGATTTTAGAAAGCGTCAACTGGATTTTAGAAAGGGGAAATTGGATCTTAGAAATGTCAATTGGATTTTAGAAAGGGGAAATTGGATTTTTTCTTATTTAATTTCTTTTGATTCGTTTTGGGTTTCGTTTTGGTCAGTCTTTTGTCACCTCGCGATAACCTCCTCAATCTAAAAATCGTTCGCATAGGCTCGCAAAAAGGTTTTTTGAAGTTCGGAAATGCATCCGGAACTCTCTTTTACAATAAATCGGCACTGTTTGTTCTATATAAATGCTAATGGATTTACAATTCTGCCTGAAAACAGTGGAGATATATGCACATATGTATGTATGTATCTTCAATACAATTAACTTCATGTTGTTGTTGTAGCCACCAAGACACTCCCCGAAGGTTTTGGGGAGTGTAGGGGATGTGACAGTCCTTTGCCGGATAAATCCGGTCGCTCGGGTACTAGTCTCTTCTGACACTAGCCCGACTGTCGTGCGAACGATTTTTTCTGGCCATAATCAACCTTCTAGGCCGGTGGATTTTAGTCGCGTCTTACGACAGGCATTCCTTACAACGGGTATATTCTAGACCCCCTAACCCGCTGGGGTTCGCTGTTACTATCTAATAAATAGGATTTCATTGTAATAATTATCACACTAACAATTGCTTTTCTTTGTACCCATGTCCATACTGTTTTCCACCGCAGTATGTCTTCGCGTCTGCTGCCCCGCAGAAGAGATTTCAATTTAATGCACCCGGCCCTGGCCATGCTTTAAAAAAATAACCCTCTATGGACCGATCCACAGTACTTTTGAGTAGAACAAACTTTTGCGTTGGCGGCATTTGGCCGCGCTTTAAAAAAAATAGCCCCAGCCAATTCGATCGAATTATATCTGCGGAGCGATCGGGAGTGTTATAATTAGTAAAATTGACATCCATAGAAGATTTCCCGAAAGTTCCAGTGGTTTGAAAATAAATACGGCGGGCGCATTATACTGAAGCCGACCCACTGCAGAACTATTCTCGGAGGGTGTGCCATCCACTGCCTAGAGTGGCTGCTATTTTTAAAATCCGGATAATTGGGTTTTAGTTAGAATTTCTTGTCTATCCAGGCTCAGTGAAACTTTCAGGAAATATTCCGTAGATGATAATTCATCTTATCTTAACACTTTCAACTATTATTAAATTATAATATTAAAGTTCTCCAGAAATAGAATTCTACCGGCTGAGGGTTATTTTTGTAAAGCGCGGCTGAAGGCAAAAGGTGTTCTATACAAAACAACTGTGGATTGCTCCATGGATATTAATCCAGAAAGATAATTCTGCCGGCTGAGGGTAATTTTATTGAAGCGCGGCCAAAAGCCGCCAACGCAGAAAGATGTTCTACACATACATACATTAATTTAACAAGGAATGTCTCCTGAACTATAAGCGTCCGGAGGGTAGTACTTTGTTTTTTGTGATCTGTGAGACCACCCCTACCCTCTGGAAAATTAATTGTTATCGGATCGTGGATCATTATATACAAATTTTCCCTCTATGCAGGCTGGGGATCCAACCCATGACCTCTGGTATGGCAGACTAGCCACTGTCCGCCACACCACTCCCCACTGCACCACAGCGGCCCCGTTAATATATATTCCCGCAAAGGATATTACAATTTACTAAGGTACATAATATGCATATAAATACTTCGCAAAAAGTATGTAACTTATTTTGCATATTTAATTTATCCATATTTGTTGCCAATTTAGTGTATTTTTCCAATTTTATAATTGATTTGTATATTTTGCAAATCTTGTTACTTGCAAAAATTCAAGTCAGCTGTTGTTTGATCAGCTGTTTTCCTGTTGGAAAATTGCTGTTGGCAAAAATGTGTCCAACAGAATTCAACAGCTTCTCACAAAATGAAATGTCAGTTTTCTCTCTCAGTTGGTTCTCTTCTGTTGGAGATTTGGCGTAAAAAAACGGCGACAAAGTGTTTGTTTTTAAAAGTTTTCGAAAAACATCAAAAAATATCCGTAAACGAACAAAACTATTATTCCACGAAATCAAGTTGATTTCGTTGCCGTATGTACATGGTATTAGTTTAAAAATTTTTTAATAAAAATATTTCTATCAGGCGTTTGAAAGCTTTCGTCAATGCAGACTTTACTTTTTTTTTGATATTCCTGCATGACAAAGCAACTAACTAAAAATGGGTTTCTTGCTGTTTGATACAAATTGATTATTTTTTTTTTTTTTTCAATTGTCTCAAAATAGCCAGTTAAAAGCCAACTACTTTTGTGGCTATATGACACTACGTTTTAACTCTGATATTTTCGGTTTGAAAAACCCACCGAAAGTCAAAATACAAAAACGATTCTCCTGTAGGCTGAAAAGAGACAAATACTCCCTCAAAAACAATTTGATTGACATTAAACTTCAAACCAGGGTTTGAATTTGCTTGCTGCAAAATAGCAATAGCCGACGTTTTTTGCTTATTGCTGAATTCAGCCGAGCCAAAAACGAAAACACGAATCATTCGCTTCAGTTTTCGGCTGAGTCGTGTTTAGCCATGGGTAATGGCGCAATTTTTTTGGCGCTGATACAATAACGCCAGCGCCAACCGTGGCGCCAACTCACGGTACTGGCGCAATAACACCTTTAGCGCAATTGTCATCGAATAATCGATAAATAACATTTTTTCGCTTGTTACTGTTTACCATCCCCGTTTTATTTCTTTTGGCGCAATTCTGCTTACATATACGATTTTAATTTTCATAATCATTTGGAAAAATATTCCGTATATATGTGAAAATATGCTGGAAATTAGAGTCACTTAGATCACTATCAAGCACACATAATTGTGACGTTGTCATACGTATACATATACTATGATGCTGTTATTGGCGTTGTGGTTGCGCCATTTTACACTAGCGCTATATTGGAGCTGGTGTTAGCGCACGAAATTGAGTCAGTGTTATAGGCCCGTCACATAGCATACGTCAATCCGTCTACGTCGACGTATGTGACTGACAGCTCAGTAAACTGTGGGCATTTAAATGCAAATCGGTACAAGTACGACGGATCCGTCGCCGCAACGTACCAAAGTTGCCCAACACTCAACTTTTGGCATACGTCAATCCGTCGCTATGTCAGCTGATTGCTTTTGATTGTTAACCTTTAGCTACTCTTGAATTTTACTTTTTTTGCAATTTGCTTTTCGATTTTTTTCTCATTTGTAAAACATTCCTCCATAAAACCAAAATGGTCAATAATTATCAGGAGATGTGAAGTTACTGAAAACTGAATTTCAAGAGGGCAACTTAAAAGAGAAATTACAAAATATTCTAAAGAGTTAAATTTTTGCCACCACCTCTGTAGTTAAAGGTTAATCAAACAGCTGATTTATGTATATCCGTCAACGTTTCCTATGTGGCGACCTCTCCGTCAAGTACGTGAGCTGTCAGTCACATACGTCGACGTAGACGGATTGACGTATGCTATGTGTCGGGGCTATTATATTGCAATAGCGCATCATTGAGTTGGTGCTACATTGAGTTGGCGCTATATTGAGTTGGCGCATTTCCCAAATCGGAGTTAGCGCAACAACACCAGGGTTGGTGTCAGCGCAACTGCGCCGCGCAGCGCAGTGTTACCCATGCAGTGTTGCCAGAATATTTTGAAGCTTATAGCTAAATTAAAAAAAAAAAAATTGCTAAAAATAGCTAAATAATTTTTTTCATAGCTAAAATAAATAGCCAAAATTTTTTTTTTCAAAAATAGCCAAATAATCATTTATTTAAAAAGACGTGACATAAAACAACTTCACATATGTGAATATTTATATATACATATATTATATATTGTAGCCACATACATATATTTGTTTGTATGTACTTATATATGTACGCCGCATAATAAGATTATTACAATAAAAAAAAATCAATTCATTACATATGTATGTATGTATGTATGTACTTCAATTGCAGTATTAAAATAAATTATAATAGCGACTAGTTAATATTTAAACTTTAGTTAAAAATTTTATTCAATCACATTTCAAAAATCATATCTTCTTCATTTAATTCACAGGTTGAATCATATATATTAATTGAAGTCATTGCTTTAATAAGATCGCTAGGAATTTCAAAGTTATTACAACGTTTTTCAAGCCTTTTTAGACCATACCTAACAGTCAATAGAGAGTTTAACATAAATAATTGCATTATATTTCTTTGCTTTGTTTTTATTGCGTTCATAACAGAAAAGCTACGTTCTATTTCTGCATTACTAAGCGGTAGGATTAGAAAATTAAACACAAAAGATTGTAGTTCTTCAAACGGATTTTCGTTAAGAGCATTTCTAAGCTTTCTTACTTCTACCCAAAACTTTATTGTAGAGGTAGTTTCCTTCCATGGGTATGCGTGTAGTTTTTTCCATTGCATTTCTAAAATAGTGATTTCCTCCGTGTTAAAGTGGCCCTTTTCATACTTGAAAGTGTCAAATATTTTCGGCTTTACAGCATTTAAAGCATTATTTACAGAAAAAAATTCAATATTTTTTAAAGATTAAATATTCTGCGGTAAGCGTTGGCGGAGTTGCTCAATTAACTTGATAATAAAGTTCTAACAAATTTTACGAATATACCGTGAAAAGGACGGAAGTAAAAAAGCGAGAAAAATATCGCAGTATTCATATTGAACGTACAGCACTAGCTTGCGATTCATCAATTCATATTGACAGTGTAGCGTATGCCAATGGTCATTTGCGAACTCAGCAAAATGGGCAACAACAAAATGTATGGCAGTTGCTTTTGCGCATTGCGAAAACCTTATTGATCAACCTTGCATATGAATGCACCATAATCGATAAAATAAGGAAGGCATGCCATACTATCAACTTTTGTATAGTTTGATAATCATAAGGATCAGTATACACTTTCAAGTTCTCATAAGCTCACAGATGACTCATTAGCTTAGGGCCGTTTACTCAACCTCTGATTAACGCTAACCGGAGGATAAAGGTCCGGTTAAGTTATGAACTGCATTATCGATCACATGATAAATATATGGTTTGATGAAGTCGATAATGATGTTTAACCGGACTTTAACCGTGGTTAGCGTTAATCAGAGGTTGAGTAAACGGCCCTTAAAATGATAAACTGATGTGCAAAATAAAGAAATTAAGAAAAATAGCTAAAAATAGCTAAGCTATTAAAAAAAAGCTAACAAAAATAGCTAATAGCTAAACGCAAATATCTGTAGCTAAACGCCAAAAGTTATAGCTAAATCTAGCTACAAAATAGCTAAAGTGGCAACACTGTACCATGCCTAGTCGTGTTTGCTTGTATAGTTAAGCCAAGCAACTCAGGGCCGTTTACTCAACCTCTGATTAACGCTAATCACGGTAAAAGTCCGGTTAAACATCATTATCGACTTCATCAAACCATGTATTTATCGTGTGGTCGATAACGCAGTCCATAAGTTAACCGGCCCCTTATCCTCCGGTTAGCATTAATCAGAGGTTGAGTAAACGGCCCTCAATTTGAGAGGGTTGCTTTTACCATAGTGTATAGCATACAGTGAAATGGCTCTGGGATGCGTAGTCGAAATTCGATAAAAAAAAAGACGATAAGTCATCGAAAAATATCAAAATCGGGGACAGATTGGTATGGCGGCGACTTCCGGGGGTACAGATTGGTATGGCGGCCGGATGTGGTTGTTGTAAGAAAAAGGACCATAATGACAAGGTCGTAGCAATCAAGACAGAAACGCAATTCCGGAATTGGGAATTGAAAAAACCAATTCATAATTCCGAAAAGAATTTAAGGCTGAGTTCCTAAAACGCAATTCCCGGTGATAGCGTAAACGCCAGCTATTCCACGAATAACATGTGCAAGAATGTAAAATCAACAACCTACAAAACAGAAAGAAGAAGAGCAACTTCTATTGCTTTCACCATCGTTATTGGGCCATAACAGCAACCCTGAAATCAGCTGAGCACAGCTGTTCGACCTTTTTAACACACATCCCAGAGTCAAGTCACTTGTATCCATTCACAATGGCTTTTACTTCCAGCAATTAGTTGAGTGCAGTGATGTGATACGTAGGGAAAATTCCCTACATGTAGGGATTTTAGTCGGAAAAAAGTGACCGTAGGGAAAGAAGGACAGATTATTATAAAATAGCTAAATGTAGGGATTTTTTGGCAAAGACAAATCAAAATTTCAATTCAAATTTTTTTCACTTCAACACTGACTGTCGATCTGAATAATGAAAATGCTGCCAAGACGAGTTAAATCGCGAACCCTTCAATGGCGTAATTGGAGAGGGAATACCGTATAGTGAACTATCTAATAACACGATATTTTTTTTCAGGGCATCGGAGCAAAAGATTTTTTTTTTCTGGCTACGCTCTTAGCTCCGAATTTTTTTCCCCTTAAGGCCTCTCCGTATCTCTCAAGAAAACGCTCAAGAAAAAATTTGCATTATTTTTTGAGCGTTGAAATGGCAGTAGGAAAGTAATTATATTTTCAAACGAAATGTCACATTTGAGTTTATTTACCTCTTCTGTCAAATTTTCTTGAAGATTTAACTCAAACAAATTTTTTTTGGGAAAACGCAAACTTTTATAATTTCAAAGAGTTTCCTTCTCCGGCTAACTACAAAATCACTTTTATTTCCGCCATTTTTATTGTTTTGAGTATTTTATAAGACTAGACTCAAAGGCATGACCCAGTTATTGAAATATATGGCAAAACCCCAGAAATCGAAAATTTCGAGTTAAATCCCTATTGCATAAAACGTGCGATATTTACATATGTTACATACAACGCATTAATACATATATTTTTTTTATTATAATAATTGTTCAAAACAGTAAATCATCAGTATTTTATTGTAATTTTTTTTTTGATTTCTTTGAGAGCCAGTGTGTATGCAGTACGCAGTAGAACAGCCGATTTTCATTATTTAGTAAAAGAAAAGACGTTCATATACTGCCGTGCGGTTTTTTCATTGTTCTAGCATGGAAATAACTAAAAAAAAGTGTAGGGAATTACGTAGGGAAAATTTGAAACAAGCGTAGGGAAAAGTAGGGATTTTTTTCTTGCTCTGTAGGGAATTTCCAAAAAAGTATCTACCATCACTGGTTGAGTGGTAAATTTTTGCTAACAGTTGCTTATTTTGCTGAAACTAGTTTTTAAGCAAAATTCAACATGAAAAGATGTTTACAAATGGACATACACACATATTATGTGTACATACATACATACATAAGTAAATATGTATAAAAAATTGAAATATGCGTAAACAAATCGTTTCAGCAAAATAAGCAAAAGCAGAAAAAATGCAAAGATACAACTAATTGCTGGAAGTAAAATGAAATCCCCCAAATCGCGTTGCTTTGCTTAACTATACAAGCAAACACGGCTCAGCTGAAAACTGAAGCGAATGAATCGTGTTCTCGTTTTTTACTCGGCTGGCCGAGTTTGCTAATTTACTTTTCGTTAGCAAAAGCAAATGCAGCAAAAGTAGCTAAGCAATTTCAAACCCTGCTTCAAACCAAGACCAATCTATATAGGTCGTCTTATGTGAAGGAGAATATGTGATTACAGTTAGACGGACAGCAGAGAAAACGCCAGCGAACACACAACCGAACACACAAGCTATTTCTTCGAAAAACACGTGCAAGGTCGCAAAATCAAAACAAAAGACGATAGTTTGACATAAGCTGCAAATACGAGGAAGAAGAGCTACTCTCCCTTGCATGGACCTTCTATAGTTAGGTTATGCCCCTAGGCCGGTTCTCCAGATATGGGTCAAAACGAGGACCCGGATGATCATTGAATGTTTCTAAGCAATATTGATATCAAACGAAAGGTATTGAGCAGGAATTCTACACGGAGCTCTATTCTTTCTGATTCCTAGATCGGGTCCCGAGATATGGGTCAAAAGGAGGACCCGGATGATCATTGAATGTTTCTAAGCAATATTGATATCAAACGAAAGGTATTGAGCAGGGATTCTACACGGAGCTCTATTCTTTCTGATTCCTAGGTCGGGTCCCGAGATATGGGACAAACGTGAATCCGGACGATCCTTGAATGTTTCTGAGCAAAATTGATATCAAATGAAAGATCTTGAGCACGCCTTCTACAGGGAGCTCTATTCTCTATGATTCCTAGATCGGGTCCCGAGATATGGGTCAAACATGAACCCGGACGATCCTTCAATGTTGCTGAGCAAAATTGGTATCTAATGAAAGGTTTTGAGCAGGGATTCTACACGGAGCTCTAGGGATGGGCATATTGGAAAAATATATCGATATATATTGTATCGATATTTAAAAAAACATCGATTTATGCCGTGTAAAAACATCGATATATCAATATATCGAAAGGGCTGGCTTCACATTAAGCAACCACGTCCCGCGAAAAACCACTTCTTCACGGGGCTAGAGGTGCTCTCACAGATCTCAAAACTGGAATCCAAACTTGCCGCAGACTTATAGTTTACTAGATATTTGTTGTTAAAGTTGGATGGATCTACAGATATTCTACGAATCCTGAAGTATAAACATAAAAATCATTAAGAATTGCTTGAAGAAGAAAGTAATGTAAATTCAAGCACCCGGACATTATGGTTATACCACTTCTTAAAAAATATTCTGCTGTTAAATTCGAAGCGAATCAGAAATATATGAAAAATATCGAATTTGGCTCGAAATGGCAAAAAATTATCGATTATCGATGCGGGTAGTTCAAAATATCGTCGATATTATCGGCTGTACTATTTTAAAAATATCGATAAATTGATATATCGATATATATCGCCCAACCATACGGAGCTCTATTCTTTCTGATTCCTAGGTCGGGTCCCGAGATATGGGTCAAACGTGAACCCGGACGAACCTTGAATGTTTCTGAGCAATATTGGTATCTAATGAAAGGTTTTGAGCAGGACTTTGATATGAAGCTCTTTTTAATGTGACCCCTAGGTCGGGTCTCCAGATATGGGTCAAAACGAGGACCCGGATAATCCTTGAATGTTTCTGAGCAAAATTGATATCAAATGAAAGGTGTTGAGCAGGACTTCTACACGGAGCCCCGAGATATGGGTCAAACGGGGACCCGAATGATCTTGCATGTTTCTGAGCAAAACAAAACAAATCAAAATCAAAAACCAAAACAAACCAAAACAACAAAATGTAGCAGTGACAATGACAACAAAAAATTATAAAAACGATAATAGCATTTTAATCCATAGAAAACCAGGGAAAAAAGGAATAAGGAAAAGGGAATTAAAAATCCGATTTCGAAACTGTTTACACATCAAAGTTCAAGAGTACTCGTTACTCACGCTTTCTTTTTTTTGGAATTTTGAATTTAAATTACTGAAATAAAATAAATTATGAAACTCAAATGGCAGGATAGCTGTGTATTCCATGTTATAAGGAGAAGCAAGTGCGCTTTATAACTATTTTTCCGGACTAGAAGAGAGGCATAGACAGCTCCAAATTTCAGCTAGTAAAATTTTCACTAGCTGAAATTATTTGCTGCCAAAGGCTGGCCACACATGACGGCAGAAAACGCGCTTCACTTGTACAGAGAGCGCGCTTCAGTTTTTTGTGAAGGCCACACATGGCCGGCGTTTTTTTTTTTTTGCGAAAAACGCTCGCTTTTCCAGTTCATCAATTTAATGTTCTTTAAAATCGGCAAAAATAATTGGTTTTTGTTGTTGTTTAAATTATCACTTACTGAGATTGTCATGGTATTTAATTTAATTTTATTTTACTTTATTTATTTTAACTTTTTTATTTATTTAATTTTATTTTACTTTATTTTATTTTAATTTATATTATTTTATTTAATTTTAAAGTATTTTATTTTATTTTGTTTTAATTAATTTTTTTTTTTTGTTATTTTAATTTATTTTATTTCATACTATTTCATTTTTTTTTTGTTTTATCTTATTTATTTTATTATATTTCATTTCATTTCATTTATTTTTCATATATAAAAGCATTAACCAAACAAATTTCAGCGGAAAACGCACGCACATGTGTGGTTCCCCATTGAAATCCATTGACCATTAAAAACGCAGAAACGCCGCGTTTTTAAAGGGACAGCGTTTATTTATAGAAATAATGAAAATTAAATGTTTTTTTTTAGAAAAAAATAACAATTAAAAGTCATATATATAATACTTATCAGACTTGGGCATTATTCGAATAAATTTTTATTTAGATAATTATTTGAATAAAAATTTATTTTTCAAATTTTATTCAGATAAATTCATTCGAATAATTATTCTGAGGTTTATTCGTTATTTCCAATAATAAATAAAAACTCAGGGTACAACAAAAAAAAACAACTGAGTAATGTAAAAAAAAATTTTGTATATTTTTTTTGTTTGTATGTTTGTTTGTTCTTACATATGTAAATGAAAATTATCTATTATTCGAATAGTTTTTTGTTTGAATAAAAGAAATTATTTATTATTCAAATAAAAATAAAAAAAATTTATTCATTTATTATTCTTATTCGAATAAATTTTGCCCAACTGTGATACTTATATTATATATATAATACGTATTATATATATGTTAACAGTTAAAAATAGCATTCAAATTATTAATCGCTATTTTTACCATTTTTCCGTTTCTTCATTTTCTGTTCGTTTCGCTCTTTATGAGCGCAATTCTTTCCGTTTTGGTCACTTGACAGCTAGCTGCTAGTTTAATAAGAAACAAGCCTAATAATAAAGGGCTTCTTATGGGTTCAGCTGACTTCTTCCTCTTCTTCAAAAAACACACAAACACTAGCATTTTGTTTTTGTTAACATATGCCACACACACACGCACCCTAGCATTTCCATAAGGGACCCGTTCTGTCAAATTCTTCTACATTCTACAATGGAAACCATGGAGCAACAATAAAGAAGAATGCATAAGATCAGCTGACTTCTTCTTCAATCTTCATAAACACACGAACACAAGCATTTTTTTTGTTGACATATGCCACACACACACGCACCCTAGCATTTCCATAGGGGCCAAATCTGTCAAATTCTTCTACATTCCTCTTTCCATGACACTTGTGGCCCCACTATGTATGAAGGTATGTCGTCATGCGAAAACCTTTATTGTTGAATCATGAATGGAAACATTACATCAAGGCAAATTCATTATGGTAATGGCACGGCGAATTCGGCAATATTCGCTTTAAATTTTCGTCCAGCAAAATGTCAAACTCAAAGCAAGGCAAATTCCAAGGCAGAATTTGCCTTGACTCAAAGTAAATTTTTTCTTTGTTTGACATTCTCCTGTATTCTTCTATACACGGTGAACTAAAAACGAGAAGAAGAAGAAGTCAGCTGTTCACGTACCATTACCATAAGAATGAATTTGCCTTGCATTACATTTCATCGGCATGCGATTACCTTTATTATTGAATCATGCTACCCAATAAACATTTTTCTTCATTTTCAATTTGAGGTTCATTTGAGAAGTAACCCTATTGTCAAATATCAAACGTTTGTTATCAAATGCACCTCAAATTTCCCCTGATAGCGTTCTCAAACAAAGAGGCTCATTTTTAGTATGGGATTTTGGGCTGATTCTCAATTTGATAAATTCCATTTTCTCAAACCCATTTCAAAGGTGGTACGAAATGGAATGCAATCAATAGATGTATCCCAATAAACATTTTTCTTCATTTTCAATTTGAGGTTCATTTGAGAAGTAACCCTATTGTCAAATATCAAACGTTTGTTATCAAATGCACCTCAAATTTCCCCTGATAGCGTTCTCAAACAAAAAGGCTCATTTTTAGTATGGGATTTTGGGCTGATTCTCAATTTGATTCATTTCATTTTCTCAAACCTATTTCAAAGGTGGTACGAAATGGAATGCAATCAATAGATGTTTGTATGTATTACATATATGTACCCTAGAGTGCAGAAAATTTGAGCGATAGTGAGAGTGAGAGTTCGTGTTGTGAGCGCAGAAATGGAATGGAATAAATAGATGTACATATGTACACATGTATTACATATTTGTACTCTAATGTGATGCTTTTCATTTACCCGTGCGGGTGAATTTTTCCGGTGCCTTTTGTACAGTTACATGAGTATGTTAATATGAGAAACAAACTATGTTTCTATAAAATTTGGTGTAACTTCACAAAAAGCCACAAACAAATAAAATAAGAATAAGATATACAGAATCATTATTACACACAATCATTATCAACCATCATCATTTCAACCGTTAAAAGACCGCTCGCGTAGAACAACGAACGCTGACTGAAATTGGCAAACACACACAATTTCTTCGTTCCTTCAAGCCTTGACATGTTGAAATTCGTGAAATGGTACAAAATGGGAAACAAGTTTTTTTTCAAATGTGTTGTAAGTTATTTTAAAATTGATAAACAATGTTTGATGAACATTTGAAAATATGTTTATTTTCAAATGATATATATGCTGATTCTCAACTTTAGAAACAATATTTTCTCAAACGTTTGATAATTTCTTTTTCAATGTTGAATGGGTATGTATGTATTACATATATGTACTCTAGAGTGCAGAAAAATTGAGGCATGATCCAATTACCAGGTCGGTCCATGGTACATACACACAAACATGCCGTGAGCTGAATGTCAAACAGAATGTCAAAACTGAAAGGAGAACGAAATAATTTGACATTCAGCTCACGAGCGAATGATGGAGAAACTCAGAGAACGAAGAATTTGACCAATAGTAAACACGAATGTATGTATAGAATATGCAGAAGCAGAGAAATTGGATAGCTGTTGAAGAAAAAGAAGAAGTCAGCTGATCTGAAGAGCCGACCTGTATTGGTGGATCCTGTTTGCAAACACACAAAATTTCGTCGTTCCTTCAAACCAAGGCTAATTTATAGAAGGTTAACCTACTAAACAGCTGATTGCAAACTTTTTTCTATTTTTTTTAATTATATTGTGATGCTTATGTCAAACTTATGCCAATTTTGATATTGACACAATATTATTTCTACAATGGCGGGCTATGATTTTGACAGAAGCATCACAGAATACACAAACAATTTACATGGAGTGTGTATGTATGTATGTACGTATATCGTACTGCAAAAACCTTCTATAATTGAACCATGCTTCAAACCTTCACATGTTGAAATTCGTGAAATAGTACAATATGCGAAACAAGTTTTTTTTTTCTTCAAATGTGTTGTAAGTTAATCTAAAATTGATAAACAATGTTTGATGAACAGTTGAAAATATGTTTATATTCAAATGATATATATGCTGATTCTCAACTTTAGAAACAATATTTTCTCAGTTTGATAATTTCTTTTTCATTTTCTTGTTTTGGTTACCATGGTAGGGTTGGGCGATATATATCGATATATCAATATATCGATATTTTTAAAATAGTACAGCCGATAATATCGACGATATTTTCAACTACCGGGCATCGATAATCGATAATTTTTTGCCATTTCGTGCCAAATTCGATATTTTTCATACATTTCTGATTCGCTTTGAATTTAACAGCAGAACATTTTTTAAGAAGTGGTATAACCATAATGTTCGGGGGCTTGAATTCACATTATCTTCTTCCTCAAGCAATTCTTGAATGATTTTTATGTTTATACTTCAAGATTCTTAGAATATCTGTAGACCCATCCAACTTTAACAACAAATATATAGTAAACTATAGGTCTCCGGCAAGTTTGAATTTCAGTTTTGAGATCTGTGAGAGCACCTCTAACCCCGTAAAGAAGTGGTTTTCCGTGGGGCGTGCTTCCTTAATGTAAAGCCCACCCTTTCGATATATTGATATATCGATATTTTTACACGGCATAAATCGATGTTTTTTTAAATATCGATATAATATATATCGATATATTTTTCCAATTTGCCCATCCCTATACCATGGTTCAATTATAGAAGGTTTTCGCAGTACGATATACGTACATACATACATACACACTCCATCAGGATCCACCAATACAGGTCGGCTCTTCAGATCAGCCGACTTCTTCTTTTTCTTCAGCAGCTATCCAATTTCTCTGCTTCTGCATATTCTATACATACATTCGTGTTTACTATTGGTCAAATTCTTCGTTCTCTGAGTTTCTCCATCATTCGCTCGTGAGCTGAATGTCAAATTATTTCGTTCTCCTTTCAGTTTTGACATTCCGTTTGACATTCAGCTCACGGCATGTTTGTGTGTATGTACCATGGACCGACCTGGTAATTGGATCATGCACTCCATGTAAACTGTTTGTGTATTCTGCAATGCTTCTGCCAAAATCATAGCCCGCCACATGGTATAAAAAATACAGGTATGTGCATTGTCATTTTGACGCTGTCTTTTTGATTAACCCTTCTGTTACATTTAGGTCATTTGATGACCTTTTTTTGCTTAATTTTCTCATAAATGCTAATATGAACAAAATTTTAGAATTTCCCTCAATGTATTTCTGTATTGAGGAAAATCCTTTCGCAAAAGCATAAAAAGAAGGATTTTGCATTATCAAACAAGTGGTAACATCAAGAGTTACGTGTGCGCCCCTTCAGGTCATTCAGTGACCGTCAGTGTTAATGTGTGCGCAAAAGCTGATTTTTATTAAATTCGTATAAAAATGAAAGAGTGAAATCTTCGGTAAGTATTTTAACTCCAATATTTTATTATTTGTGATATATTTGCAGATTAATATATGTATGGTTTAGAGCCAAATCACCTGACACAAAGCCAAATAGAGTATATCATTGATAATGATGTGGATGTTGATGAGTGTAGTGAAGTTGAGGGCGAAGACAATATAGTCGATTAGTTTGAGCCCGATGGTTCTTCTTACGAATATGCAGGAAGTGATAACGACGAATTAATTCACCTTGTATTGGAAAATGAAGGTAGTACCCACTCCCGTGTATTATTCCACAGATAGAAATATTGAGTGGTCAACGAAGCCGATTAGGCAGAATAGTGGTAGGACCACAATAGAAAATATAATTTACCGAAACAGCTTCTATAATTCTACAAAATCAGAAGTGCATACAACTGACCAACTTGTTGAAATATATGCATACAAAAGACAAACCAATGTATGGACAAAATCGTACAGAGTTACCGTTTCCACAATCTTTGGCCTTGAACATTAAAATTAAAAATATATTAAGTATATGCATTTAAATAAGTGCATAAACCGATAAATAATCAATTGAACTAATACATTTTGAAAATTTCCATTGAAATTATACTTCCATATCGATAAATATGAAAAACACAGGTAAGGTCATTCCGCGACCTTAATGTCACATGCGTAAGTTTTTTTGAATGTAACAGAAGGGTTAAAAAGCAGATTTTTGAAGTTTGATCTTATGTCAGTTTTGGAGTAGAGCGATGCCAGACTTTTATTTTTTGAATGAGTCGATTTTTGTTTGAAAGTTTGGGTATTTCAGGAATCAAAGGACAGAAAGAGAAAGGGCACTAGTGAGCAGATTTATGGAACTTCCGGTAGCTCCTCTTCGCTCACTCCACAAATCTTCATCCACTCTCCGCGAATAAAGGGTATCGTCGGAAATTGGAAAAATTTTAAATCACCGTCTTTGCAGCCATATTTGGTATTATTGAATTAAAATAGTTTTTACTGTCTCCTTTAAAATTTGGGTGGGGATACGCGGTATTGCACTTTATGCGACGATATGGAGTTATAATAGATCAATCTCCAAAACCTCCCCAAACTATATACCAGAGTGATCACAATGCCTAAATTAAAAGTGATCGTAACTACCAAACTAAGTTAAAAACTCACCGAGAATACCGGAAAGGGGCTACTTTGTAGTACGGCCAAACTGATATTCCGCGAAGTAAAAATCCGAAATGAATCTTTTATGAATCGCTGATGAAATTCATCTATGACTGAGGAGGCATCACTGAGTACTTTCAAATAAAGACTGCTGAATTTTTCATATAAATGGTTTGCTTTTTTCAAAAAAAAAAAATAATAATAATAACAAAAATTGTACTCAGAAGAATCATCAATGATCATTCAGCAGTCAAACAAATTTACTGCAGGATGTGTAATTTTTTCAAATTGAAAAAATTTCTTTCAATTCAAATTGAAAAAATTCGTTACTATGAATACCATGGTTACAATTTATTTTTAAAACAAAGCAGTGAGAAATGCCATTAATGGAGGATTTTTATCTGCGTTTCTGAACATAGCCTAGGTTAACCTTCTAATAATTAGCATTTGTTGGTTACTTTTACTTTATATTTTGGTAAATTTAATTTTTAGTGGTAACACTGCTTGCCACATTGCATCAGTGATGCCAAGTTTAGGGAAAAGAGGCTACATGTAGGGAAAATCGACCTCAAATTTGCAGTGTAGGGAAAAAAGGACAGATTTTCAAAAATTAGCTAAATGTAGGGAATTTTTGAAGTCAGAAATTTTCGTTTCCTTTGCAACGAATTAAATTTTTCTAAGAACCTAAAAGTTTTTAATAACTACAAATAAAATGTTTCTGCATGCTTGATACAATATTTCAAAATTTTACTTTGTTCTGATCTGGCAATATATGCTTCGACCTGCCTACAGGGCCTCGAAGCAAAAGTTTTTTTTAGTTAGCTTCGCTCCCAAAATTTTTGCTTTAGCTCTGTGTCCGATGTTAGCACCAAATTTCGCTTCCACTTTTTTGTTGTGGTAATCAGAGAAAGTGAAATTTTCATGTTGTATTTGAAATTAAACAATAAAGCTGGTAAAAATTCGACCACTGGGCGGTTATTGTTCAAATAAATGCGATAAAAAAAGTATTCACTCTCAACTATCAATACGTAATGAGACTACATGAAATTTGTCTTCCTCTTAGTCAAGGTTTATCTAACTAAGTTAGTGTTAGTGAATCTGTGTATTGTACACTAAAATGGTCGAATTGAAAAAAAGATTTGTTGTAGTTAATCTGATTTTAAGGAATGTGCAGTGATGGAGCGAGTGTATTGGTATGCAGAATTAACTCATTTGCTTCAAGACTTCTGCAAGACATTCCCGACGCAATTATTATAAAATGCATTTGCCACACAGCAGCAATTATGGCAAATAAGGCATGCTTGGAACTACCTAGGGCTCCAGAATAATTATTGAGGCAGATCGAAACTTAAGTATCACGTAGTACAAAAAGGTGTGTTTAGATTGAAGATTTAAAGATATTTTAAAAGAAAAAAAGAAAAATTAAAAAAAAAAAAAAAAACAAGTGCGACTAGGTGGTTATCACATCCAAAATGCGTTGAAAGTATTATCGATAACTCGGCATTGCTTTTAGAGTTTTTTAAAGAGGGAAGCCTAAGTTAAAATCTACACAAATAATTTTAAACGGAGCTGAACAATGCTCTTTTTAAAATACGTTTTGAGGGTTTTCAATGAATTAAATACACTTTTCAAACTAAAAAAGCCGTTAATACATGAGTTGAATTTTCTGAAGTGATCCACTTTTTTTCGAAGTTGTACTATCTTTATGAAACTTTTTTGTACAGTTCCCAACAACAAAAAAAAAATATGTTTGGCCCAGTTTTTCGAAATTCAAATTATTTTTCAAAGTTATAGCTATCAACACTTTTCGAAGTTCCTCAGTTTTTGCCGATTTTCTCACGATTGGTCAAACCGATTTTGCTAAATTTTGAAATATATATAAAAGATGGTATCTTCTACCAAACTGCATTTCTTATTTTTGCAAATAATTTTTTTTGCAAACATTATTCGCAATTTCTTTGTTCTGGACCACGGTCGGATGGCGCATTTGTATGACGTTGTTAGGCATTCCATTAGTAACTATTAACAAAAAAAAAATTTGGGGCAAAAGTGTTGATTGCTATAACTTTGAAAATAATTCGAATTTCGAAAAATTGTTAAATACATATTTTTGTTTAAGCATTGTGAGCCATACTACCTACTTTCATTAAAATACATGGCCATCAAAAAAATTTTAGGTGGCTCACTTCAAAAAATTCAACTCACATGGAATTTAATTGGATACAACTAAAATATTTTATAAGTTGGCTCAAAATTTTATTAAAACAGCGAAATAGGGATTGATTGCAATGTTAGGTCACCTCACGTAACATTGTCGATGATATATATATTGGACCTGAATGTCTCGAGCTTCTAAATACCCTCCCGAAATCAGCCTCTGAGCGAATAAGATTAGATTGCCTATCTTTTTATATCACTGCTTTGGAAGAAATACACCAAAGATTGCCTATACAGAGTAACTCCTATTTCAACATATGTTTTCTTAACCCCAAGTTTGTACTGGGGGTACATACTGAATTCGACAGAAGTGTTATTGATTTTAAAAGTATTTGTGAGAAATTTAAATTTAATAGAAATGACTTGCTGGTTGAGTGGAGGTCTGTTGAATATCATTTCCTTGAACAAAGTTCTTGAAAATATACATAGATGTTGAAAAATTTTGGCTTAAAATTTAAAACCTTTGAAATGTGAACTACAAACCAATGTTTCCCAATTTATCAAAATTAGCTAAATATTGTTTAGTATTGCCTCACGCTAATCCAGACACAGAACGAATATTTCCAATTATAATTGATACACGTACAAAAAAAAAAGTATAAACTCAGCCACGATAGCCTCAGTTCAATATGCATAATTCGATCTTTTCTAAAAGTGAAAAATCACAATTGCATTTCTTTTAAATTTAACGAATGCGATTTAAAAAATATGAAATATGGAGGTGTATATGATCATTTTCAATGGGAAATGTCTGCCATATAATTTTTTATATGAAAATTTCTACATAAATACATGTATACATTCTTTATTTAAAAATGTTCATTTATAGTAAAAAAAAAATTACAATTATCATTTAATGAAATATGTACAATGTTATTAAGATAAACCAAATTTAAACCATATATAGTTATAAATATAAATATTTATAATATATAAACACAAATAAACGTAACAATTTCTAAGTATGCATACGTCGCTTTTTGAATAAAAACTTTATTTGCATCAATTTTATTTGTGTTTATTGAAATATAGAGAAAATACGGCGTAGGGAAATTTGTAGGGAAAAATTTTGTAACCGTAGGGAAAAGTAGGGAATTTTTTGGCATACCGTAGGGATTTTTGGTCCAAGAATATTGGCATCACTGCATTGCATTCTAATTTGCATTTCGTCCAATTTCGTCCCTTCATATACATAAGTGTAATATTTCTTTTGTAAGGGATTCCGTCTAGTAAGTCTAGAACCCATAATTGTTACATATATTAAATAAAACACACATTTCAGAGTAAATCAAACGAAATGACCGAGCAAGAACTTATCATGCAATTCCAGTCGCTCGGCATGAGTGAACAAAAAGCGAAAGAGACGCTGAAAAATGCAAATGTGACCAAAAATCTACAGTTGGCATTAGCTGAAGTGAAGGATAACTTGCCACTTGAGGACGGTGTAGGAATGCTGCTTTATCACATGGCCAGTAAAATTAAGCCACAGCTAGCGCAGGAATTGCCACTGCTGGCGCGCTACATTGCGCAACGTAAATTGGATACAACACTACGAGTGGATACAGCTTTGGAATATATAATGAAGAATATACAAAAAAGGGGGGCAGCAATTGATTTGAAAGAGTTCGAAAACGAATGCGGGGTTGGCGTTGTCGTTACACCGGAAGAAATAGAACGTGTCGTACAAGAGCAGGTGCGATTGTATAAAGATGTGTTGCTGGAACAACGTTATCACTTTAATGCTTTCAAAATAATGCAAGATGTACGTACACAATTAAAATGGGCAGACGCTAAGTCGGTGAAAGCGGCAATAGATGTCGAAATATTTGATTTGCTGGGACCAAAAACAGAAGAAGATCTCAAGCCACCAGCAAAACTGGAAAAGAAAAAAGAGAAACAGCCGAAAGGGAATGCAGTAGATAAGCCAATCCATCCTTCAGCCAACAACAGCAATGGAAACTTATTGAACGCAACCAACAATACTGGTGCGACAGATAGCAACGATGGCGCCAATACCATTGCGGAGCTGATGAAAACCAAAGTTCATTTCCATGAGCCTGGAGAAAATTACAAAACGGATGGTTATGTAATAACAGAACATACGGAGCGTCTGTTAAAGGAACACTTGAGGCAGACAGGGGGACGTGTGCAGACACGATTTCCCCCCGAACCCAATGGTATTTTGCATATAGGCCATGCCAAAGCTATTAACATCAATTTCGGTTATGCTGCTTCAAAAGGTGGTGTCTGCTATCTACGCTATGACGATACAAACCCTGAGAAGGAGGAAGAGAAATTCTTTGTTGGCATACACGATATGGTGGAGTGGTTGGGCTACAAGCCATTTAAAATAACACATTCTTCCGATAATTTTCAACAGCTCTATGAATGGGCGGTAGTATTAATTCGCAAAGGTTTGGCCTACATATGCCATCAGAGCGCTGATGAGATGAAGGGTTTCAATCCGAAGCCAAGTCCGTGGCGTGAGCGTCCAATCGAGGAGTCATTGCAATTGTTTGAGGATATGAAAAATGGCAAGATAGATGAGGGTGATGCCACGTTGCGTTTAAAAGTTACTTTGGAAGAGGGTAAAGTTGATCCAGTCGCTTATCGTATAAAGTTCATACCTCACCATCGCACTGGAAATAATTGGTAAGTTGAGGCATATTAACACAACTAAGAACTTTCAAATGTTTGAACAAAATATTCTGTTTCCATAGGTGCATCTATCCAACATACGATTACACGCACTGCTTGTGTGATTCCATAGAGAACATAACCCATTCACTTTGCACAAAAGAGTTTCAGGCGCGCCGCTCCTCATACTACTGGCTATGTAATGCTCTGGAAATCTATTGCCCCGTACAGTGGGAATACGGTCGCCTCAATATGAACTACGCACTTGTCTCGAAACGTAAAATTTCCAAACTTATAGCCACACGCATTGTCACTGATTGGGATGATCCACGACTCTTCACATTAACAGCTCTCCGTCGTCGGGGTTTCCCCCCAGATGCGATTAATAACTTTTGTGCTCAGATGGGTGTTACAGGGGCTCAGATTTCAGTAGACCCTAGTATGCTGGAAGCTGCAGTACGAGATGTTCTAAACTTAAGCGCACCACGTCGACTTGTCGTTCTAGAGCCGCTAAAGATTACACTCACTAACTTCCCCTATGGGAGTGCCGTAGAATTGGACGTACCTAATTTCCCTCAAAACCCTGAGCTAGGCAATCATCGCATTGTATTGGATAAGATATTGTATATTGAGCAAAGTGACTTTAAATTAGATCCTGAAAAAGGTTACCGACGACTCGCCCCTAACCAAACGGTTGGTTTACGACACGCCGGTTTGGTCATATCTGTGAAGGAGGTAGTCCGGAATTCACAAACTGGAGACGTGCTGGAACTCATTTGCGAATGTGTACCTGCAGACAAAGCTGAGAAACCAAAAGCGTTTATACAATGGGTATCTCAGCCTATGAAATTAGAGGTCCGCCTTTATGAATTGTTGTTCAAGCATAAGAATCCTGAAGATCCCAACGAAGTGCCGGGTGGTTTTCTCTCCGATATCAATCCGGACTCGTTTTCAGTAAGAGAGGCGTATGCTGATCGGGCTCTATTTAACGTAAAAGTGTACGAGAAATTTCAATTTGAACGTATTGGATTTTTTTCAGTGGATCCGGATACAACAGAAGATCATATTGTTTTTAACCGCACTGTCGGCTTAAAAGAAGATGCTGGGAAAAAATGATAAATGTTTGTTTGTTTTTTGTATGTTTTATAAACCATTAAAAATCTCAAGAGTTTTGCGAAATATGTTCCGGGATTTGTAAAATTCTTCAAGATAGATAATTATCAGATTTCACTCTAGAGAAAAGGTTCTACGCACAACATAATTTTATAAAATTCTTTTGGCTTAATATAAAAAATTTGCTTCCTTTTTTTGGTGTTACTAGGCAAGGCCAGCTTATTTCTTCCCCTCCACCATTATAATGTGGTAACCAAATTTCGTTTTTATCGGCGGATCTGTGTATACTGGATTATTTACCGTTGAGATAGATAGTGCGAATGCGGCGTCTTGGAATGGTCCTACCATGGCACCACGGATTTGCCAACCCAAATCGCCACCTTGACGCGCCTTATCTTCGCTGTAGGCTGCGGCTACTTCTGGAAATTTTTGACCAGCTTTCAGTTTTTCTAAAGCCTCCAATATTTTGCTTTGTTTTTCACAGAGTATGTGTCGCACTTTTACCGAATTTCCTCCTTTTTTTTCTTTACCTGAAATATGTACATACATATTTATGTATAGATTTCAAAACGCGAGCAGAAATAGTCTCGCCTTGCCTTTATCTTCGCACGCTACGCCTTTTTTACTGCCTGATGATTTGTTGTCTTTAGCTCCTCCTTTTGGGTCCTTTTTTGGTGGCATTTTGTGACTTCTGTTATCTTTTGTAAATATATTTCGATTTCCGAAACCGACTTTTGATTTTAGGTTAGAGTTGATTTAGCTGATAACAGCTGATGAAGAGAGCTGCTAGTACCATGGAGGAACAATAAGGATAATGCATAAGATCAGCTGACTTCTTCTTCAATCTTCATAAACACACACGAACACAAGCATTTTTTTTGTTGACATATTCCACACACACACGCACCCTAGCATTTCCATAGGGGCCACATCTGTCAAATTCTTCTACATTCCTCTTTGCATGACATAATATATCGATATTTTTACACGGCATAAATCGATGTTTTTTTAAATATCGATATAATATATATCGATATATTTTTCCAATTTGCCCATCCCTATACCATGGTTCAATTATAGAAGGTTTTCGCAGTACGATATACGTACATACATACATACACACTCCATCAGGATCCACCAATACAGGTCGGCTCTTCAGATCAGCTGACTTCTTCTTTTTCTTCAACAGCTATCCAATTTCTTTGCTTCTGCATATTCTATACATACATTCGTGTTTACTATTGGTCAAATTCTTCGTTCTCTGAGTTTCTCCATCATTCGCTCGTGAGCTGAATGTCAAATTATTTCGTTCTCCTTTCAGTTTTGACATTCCGTTTGACATTCAGCTCACGGCATGTTTGTGTGTATGTACCATGGACCGACCTGGTAATTGGATCATGCACTCCATGTAAACTGTTTGTGTATTCTGCAATGCTTCTGCCAAAATCATAGCCCGCCACATGGTATAAAAAATACAGGTATGTGCATTGTCATTTT
Organism: Urophora cardui; assembly: GCA_960531455.1. Lineage (NCBI taxonomy): Eukaryota > Metazoa > Arthropoda > Insecta > Diptera > Tephritidae > Urophora > Urophora cardui. The sequence continues at coordinate 115,137,314 of OY482672.1, forward strand.
GACGCTGTCTTTTTGATTAACCCTTCTATTACATTTAGGTCATTTGATGACCTTTTTTTGCTTAATTTTCTCATAAATGCTAATATGAACAAAATTTTAGAATTTCCCTCAATGTATTTCTGTATTGAGGAAAATCCTTTCGCAAAAGCATAAAAAGAAGGATTTTGCATTATCAAACAAGTGGTAACATCAAGAGTTACGTGTGCGCCCCTTCAGGTCATTCAGTGACCGTCAGTGTTAATGTGTGCGCAAAAGCTGATTTTTATTAAATTCGTATAAAAATGAAAGAGTGAAAGCTTCGGTAAGTATTTTAACTCCAATATTTTATTATTTGTGATATATTTGCAGATTAATATATGTATGGTTTAGAGCCAAATCACCTGACACAAAGCCAAATAGAGTATATCATTGATAATGATGTGGATGTTGATGAGTGTAGTGAAGTTGAGGGCGAAGACAATATAGTCGATTAGTTTGAGCCCGATGGTTCTTCTTACGAATATGCAGGAAGTGATAACGACGAATTAATTCACCTTGTATTGGAAAATGAAGGTAGTACCCACTCCCGTGTATTATTTCACAGATAGAAGGTCTGTATGTTGAGATTTTGGGTAGAATGCTATTTTATGTCAAACTCAAAATAATAGGAAAAGTTCAACAAACGCATTTGGGCGAAATGCTATTTAGTGTCAAAAATGACGCTTAGGAACAGTGTTGCCACAACCTCAAAAATTTTGGTATCACAAATTGATGCCTTTATGGTTTTTTTCTCGTGGTCACGCTTTCCTTTACCGATCCAGGGGGGCGTAAAACTGTTTATAAAAGGGGCGCTGCACCGTCCTCCGATCCTATATCTGAAGTCGAAATAGTCCGGAGGCCGATTGTTTTCGAAATATAAATATTTGTATTTTCAAAATACCTTTATTTTAGTGCATAACTGGTTGAAAAGACCACATAATCCTCTTTCTGGGGCAAAATCTACGTACCCCCCCACAGTAATCCTGCGTGGAACTCCTTCATCGTCTTCATCAGGGAGTACTTAAATTTATCAAGAAAAACAACTAAGCACAATTACATATGAATGATACGTAGATAAATTTTATTTTGGCTTAGAACAAATTTTATTTTTATCAAAGTTTTGGTAGGACCACTGCCCATAGCAGGCATTTTGACTTAAAGGAGGGCAGCGCGACAAATATTTAAGAACTGATTCAATGACTCCAATTCAATTCCAAAATCAGCTCTGGTAACTAGATCACCCAGCTCGTTTGACCCATTGCATTTTATAGAACTTTTATATTAGTCGGTACAGTACCAAAGTATTCATATTTATTTGCATGTGAAATTTAAGTATTATCTTTATATTTTTATATTAAAAAAAACGATATCGTTAAAACCACGAAAGTAGCTTACTTTATTAATTTTAATTTTTTTCTCAAAAATTTTTCGGTGTTAGAACCCAAAAGCAGCATATTTTATTAATTTTAATTTTTTTTTTCAAACATATTTCGGTGATACCAAAAAAACCATATGTGCATCAAATTGTGATACAAAATTTTTTGAGGCTGTGGCAACACTGTTTACAATTTCTTCCTCTTCTTCAGAGATTTTGACACATTTTAGGAAAGTACCCACACAAATTCTGTGTGCGGATTCCTACAAATAGCTAGTCTTCTTTCTCGCTCACATCCTCTGATCCTCTCGCTCTTTTGTGGTAAAATACCTGCAAATCATACGCTTTCCTACACTCAACAAACGCTATTAGAAATATTGAGTGGTCAACGAAGCCGATTAGGCAGAATAGTGGTAGGACCACAATAGAAAATATAATTTACCGAAACAGCTTCTATAATTCTACAAAATCAGAAGTGCATACAACTGGCCAACTTGTTGAAACATATGCATACAAAAGACAAACCAATGTATGGACAAAATCGTACAGAGTTACCGTTTCCACAATCTTTGGCCTTGAACATTAAAATTAAAAATATATTAAGTATATGCATTTAAATAAGTGCATAAACCGATAAATAATCAATTGAACTAATACATTTTGAAAATTTCCATTGAAATTATACTTCCATATCGATAAATATGAAAAACACAGGTAAGGTCATTCCGTGACCTTAATGTCACATGCGTAAGTTTTTTGAATGTAACAGAAGGGTTAAAAAGCAGATTTTTGAAGTTTGATCTTATGTCAGTTTTGGAGTAGAGCGATGCCAGACTTTTATTTTTTGAATGAGTCGATTTTTGTTTGAAAGTTTGGGTATTTCAGGAATCAAAGGACAGAAAGAGAAAGGGCACTAGTGAGCAGATTTATGGAACTTCCGGTAGCTCCACTTCGCTCACTCCACAAATCTTCATCCACTCTCCGCGAATAAAGGGTATCGTCGGAAATTGGAAAAATTTTAAATCACCGTCTTTGCAGCCATATTTGGTATTATTGAATTAAAACAGTTTTTACTGTCTCCTTTAAAATTTGGGTGGGGATACGCGGTATTGCACTTTATGCGACGATATGGAGTTATAATAGATCAATCTCCAAAACCTCCCCAAACTATATACCAGAGTGATCACAATGCCTAAATTAAAAGTGATCGTAACTACTAAACTAAGTTAAAAACTCACCGAGAATACCGGAAAGGGGCTACTTTGTAGTACGGCCAAACTGATATTCCGCGAAGTAAAAATCCGAAATGAATCTTTTATGAATCGCTGATGAAATTCATCTATGACTGAGGAGGCATCACTGAGTACTTTCAAATAAAGACTGCTGAATTTTTCATATATGTAAATGGTTTGCTTTTTTCAAAAAAAAAAATAATAATAATAACAAAAAGGCGTATGCTGATCGGGCTCTATTTAACGTAAAAGTGTACGAGAAATTTCAATTTGAACGTATTGGATTTTTTTCAGTGGTTCCGGATACAACAGAAGATCATATTGTTTTTAACCGCACTGTCGGCTTAAAAGAAGATGCTGGGAAAAAATGATAAATGTTTGTTTGTTTTTTGTATGTTTTATAAACCATTAAAAATCTCAAGAGTTTTGCGAAATATGTTCCGGGATTTGTAAAATTCTTCAAGATAGATAATTATCAGATTTCACTCTAGAGAAAAGGTTCTACGCACAACATAATTTTATAAAATTCTTTTGGCTTAATATAAAAAATTTGCTTCCTTTTTTTGGTGTTACTAGGCAAGGCCAGCTTATTTCTTCCCCTCCACCATTATAATGTGGTAACCAAATTTCGTTTTTATCGGCGGATCTGTGTATACTGGATTATTTACCGTTGAGATAGATAGTGCGAATGCGGCGTCTTGGAATGGTCCTACCATGGCACCACGGATTTGCCAACCCAAATCGCCACCTTGACGCGCCTTATCTTCGCTGTAGGCTGCGGCTACTTCTGGAAATTTTTGACCAGCTTTCAGTTTTTCTAAAGCCTCCAATATTTTGCTTTGTTTTTCACAGAGTATGTGTCGCACTTTTACCGAATTTCCTCCTTTTTTTTCTTTACCTGAAATATGTACATACATATTTATGTATAGATTTCAAAACGCGAGCAGAAATAGTCTCGCCTTGCCTTTATCTTCGCACGCTACGCCTTTTTTACTGCCTGATGATTTGTTGTCTTTAGCTCCTCCTTTTGGGTCCTTTTTTGGTGGCATTTTGTGACTTCTGTTATCTTTTGTAAATATATTTCGATTTCCGAAACCGACTTTTGATTTTAGGTTAGAGTTGATTTAGCTGATAACAGCTGATGAAGAGAGCTGCTAGTACCATGGAGGAACAATAAGGATAATGCATAAGATCAGCTGACTTCTTCTTCAATCTTCATAAACACACACGAACACAAGCATTTTTTTTGTTGACATATTCCACACACACACGCACCCTAGCATTTCCATAGGGGCCACATCTGTCAAATTCTTCTACATTCCTCTTTGCATGACATAATATATCGATATTTTTACACGGCATAAATCGATGTTTTTTTAAATATCGATATAATATATATCGATATATTTTTCCAATTTGCCCATCCCTATACCATGGTTCAATTATAGAAGGTTTTCGCAGTACGATATACGTACATACATACATACACACTCCATCAGGATCCACCAATACAGGTCGGCTCTTCAGATCAGCTGACTTCTTCTTTTTCTTCAACAGCTATCCAATTTCTTTGCTTCTGCATATTCTATACATACATTCGTGTTTACTATTGGTCAAATTCTTCGTTCTCTGAGTTTCTCCATCATTCGCTCGTGAGCTGAATGTCAAATTATTTCGTTCTCCTTTCAGTTTTGACATTCCGTTTGACATTCAGCTCACGGCATGTTTGTGTGTATGTACCATGGACCGACCTGGTAATTGGATCATGCACTCCATGTAAACTGTTTGTGTATTCTGCAATGCTTCTGCCAAAATCATAGCCCGCCACATGGTATAAAAAATACAGGTATGTGCATTGTCATTTTGACGCTGTCTTTTTGATTAACCCTTCTATTACATTTAGGTCATTTGATGACCTTTTTTTGCTTAATTTTCTCATAAATGCTAATATGAACAAAATTTTAGAATTTCCCTCAATGTATTTCTGTATTGAGGAAAATCCTTTCGCAAAAGCATAAAAAGAAGGATTTTGCATTATCAAACAAGTGGTAACATCAAGAGTTACGTGTGCGCCCCTTCAGGTCATTCAGTGACCGTCAGTGTTAATGTGTGCGCAAAAGCTGATTTTTATTAAATTCGTATAAAAATGAAAGAGTGAAAGCTTCGGTAAGTATTTTAACTCCAATATTTTATTATTTGTGATATATTTGCAGATTAATATATGTATGGTTTAGAGCCAAATCACCTGACACAAAGCCAAATAGAGTATATCATTGATAATGATGTGGATGTTGATGAGTGTAGTGAAGTTGAGGGCGAAGACAATATAGTCGATTAGTTTGAGCCCGATGGTTCTTCTTACGAATATGCAGGAAGTGATAACGACGAATTAATTCACCTTGTATTGGAAAATGAAGGTAGTACCCACTCCCGTGTATTATTTCACAGATAGAAGGTCTGTGTGTTGAGATTTTGGGTAGAATGCTATTTTATGTCAAACTCAAAATAATAGGAAAAGTTCAACAAACGCATTTGGGCGAAATGCTATTTAGTGTCAAAAATGACGCTTAGGAACAGTGTTGCCACAACCTCAAAAATTTTGGTATCACAAATTGATGCCTTTATGGTTTTTTTCTCGTGGTCACGCTTTCCTTTACCGATCCAGGGGGGCGTAAAACTGTTTATAAAAGGGGCGCTGCACCGTCCTCCGATCCTATATCTGAAGTCGAAATAGTCCGGAGGCCGATTGTTTTCGAAATATAAATATTTGTATTTTCAAAATACCTTTATTTTAGTGCATAACTGGTTGAAAAGACCACATAATCCTCTTTCTGGGGCAAAATCTACGTACCCCCCCACAGTAATCCTGCGTGGAACTCCTTCATCGTCTTCATCAGGGAGTACTTAAATTTATCAAGAAAAACAACTAAGCACAATTACATATGAATGATACGTAGATAAATTTTATTTTGGCTTAGAACAAATTTTATTTTTATCAAAGTTTTGGTAGGACCACTGCCCATAGCAGGCATTTTGACTTAAAGGAGGGCAGCGCGACAAATATTTAAGAACTGATTCAATGACTCCAATTCAATTCCAAAATCAGCTCTGGTAACTAGATCACCCAGCTCGTTTGACCCATTGCATTTTATAGAACTTTTATATTAGTCGGTACAGTACCAAAGTATTCATATTTATTTGCATGTGAAATTTAAGTATTATCTTTATATTTTTATATTAAAAAAAACGATATCGTTAAAACCACGAAAGTAGCTTACTTTATTAATTTTAATTTTTTTCTCAAAAATTTTTCGGTGTTAGAACCCAAAAGCAGCATATTTTATTAATTTTAATTTTTTTTTTCAAACATATTTCGGTGATACCAAAAAAACCATATGTGCATCAAATTGTGATACAAAATTTTTTGAGGCTGTGGCAACACTGTTTACAATTTCTTCCTCTTCTTCAGAGATTTTGACACATTTTAGGAAAGTACCCACACAAATTCTGTGTGCGGATTCCTACAAATAGCTAGTCTTCTTTCTCGCTCACATCCTCTGATCCTCTCGCTCTTTTGTGGTAAAATACCTGCAAATCATACGCTTTCCTACACTCAACAAACGCTATTAGAAATATTGAGTGGTCAACGAAGCCGATTAGGCAGAATAGTGGTAGGACCACAATAGAAAATATAATTTACCGAAACAGCTTCTATAATTCTACAAAATCAGAAGTGCATACAACTGGCCAACTTGTTGAAACATATGCATACAAAAGACAAACCAATGTATGGACAAAATCGTACAGAGTTACCGTTTCCACAATCTTTGGCCTTGAACATTAAAATTAAAAATATATTAAGTATATGCATTTAAATAAGTGCATAAACCGATAAATAATCAATTGAACTAATACATTTTGAAAATTTCCATTGAAATTATACTTCCATATCGATAAATATGAAAAACACAGGTAAGGTCATTCCGTGACCTTAATGTCACATGCGTAAGTTTTTTTGAATGTAACAGAAGGGTTAAAAAGCAGATTTTTGAAGTTTGATCTTATGTCAGTTTTGGAGTAGAGCGATGCCAGACTTTTATTTTTTGAATGAGTCGATTTTTGTTTGAAAGTTTGGGTATTTCAGGAATCAAAGGACAGAAAGAGAAAGGGCACTAGTGAGCAGATTTATGGAACTTCCGGTAGCTCCACTTCGCTCACTCCACAAATCTTCATCCACTCTCCGCGAATAAAGGGTATCGTCGGAAATTGGAAAAATTTTAAATCACCGTCTTTGCAGCCATATTTGGTATTATTGAATTAAAACAGTTTTTACTGTCTCCTTTAAAATTTGGGTGGGGATACGCGGTATTGCACTTTATGCGACGATATGGAGTTATAATAGATCAATCTCCAAAACCTCCCCAAACTATATACCAGAGTGATCACAATGCCTAAATTAAAAGTGATCGTAACTACTAAACTAAGTTAAAAACTCACCGAGAATACCGGAAAGGGGCTACTTTGTAGTACGGCCAAACTGATATTCCGCGAAGTAAAAATCCGAAATGAATCTTTTATGAATCGCTGATGAAATTCATCTATGACTGAGGAGGCATCACTGAGTACTTTCAAATAAAGACTGCTGAATTTTTCATATATGTAAATGGTTTGCTTTTTTCAAAAAAAAAAATAATAATAATAACAAAAAGGCGTATGCTGATCGGGCTCTATTTAACGTAAAAGTGTACGAGAAATTTCAATTTGAACGTATTGGATTTTTTTCAGTGGATCCGGATACAACAGAAGATCATATTGTTTTTAACCGCACTGTCGGCTTAAAAGAAGATGCTGGGAAAAAATGATAAATGTTTGTTTGTTTTTTGTATGTTTTATAAACCATTAAAAATCTCAAGAGTTTTGCGAAATATGTTCCGGGATTTGTAAAATTCTTCAAGATAGATAATTATCAGATTTCACTCTAGAGAAAAGGTTCTACGCACAACATAATTTTATAAAATTCTTTTGGCTTAATATAAAAAATTTGCTTCCTTTTTTTGGTGTTACTAGGCAAGGCCAGCTTATTTCTTCCCCTCCACCATTATAATGTGGTAACCAAATTTCGTTTTTATCGGCGGATCTGTGTATACTGGATTATTTACCGTTGAGATAGATAGTGCGAATGCGGCGTCTTGGAATGGTCCTACCATGGCACCACGGATTTGCCAACCCAAATCGCCACCTTGACGCGCCTTATCTTCGCTGTAGGCTGCGGCTACTTCTGGAAATTTTTGACCAGCTTTCAGTTTTTCTAAAGCCTCCAATATTTTGCTTTGTTTTTCACAGAGTATGTGTCGCACTTTTACCGAATTTCCTCCTTTTTTTTCTTTACCTGAAATATGTACATACATATTTATGTATAGATTTCAAAACGCGAGCAGAAATAGTCTCGCCTTGCCTTTATCTTCGCACGCTACGCCTTTTTTACTGCCTGATGATTTGTTGTCTTTAGCTCCTCCTTTTGGGTCCTTTTTTGGTGGCATTTTGTGACTTCTGTTATCTTTTGTAAATATATTTCGATTTCCGAAACCGACTTTTGATTTTAGGTTAGAGTTGATTTAGCTGATAACAGCTGATGAAGAGAGCTGCTAGCATTAGCTTTGTTCGTTTACGGATATTTTGTGATGTTTTTCGAAAACTTTTAAAAACAAACACTTTGTCGCCGTTCTTTTACGCCAAATCTCCAACAGAAGAGAACCAACTGAGAGAGTAAACTGACATTTCATTTTGTGAGAAGCTGTTGAATTCTGTTGAACAAATTTTTGCCAACAGCAATTTTCCAACAGGAAAACAGCTGATCAAACAACAGCTGACTTGAATTTTTGCAAGTAACAAGATTTGCAAAATATACAAATCAATTATAAAATTGGAAAAATATACTAAATTGGCAACAAATATGGATAAATTAAATATGCAAAATAAGTTACATACTTTTTGCGAAGTATTTATATGCATATTATGTACCTTAGTAAATTGTAATCTCCTTTGCGGGAATATATATTAACGGGGCCGCTGTGGTGCAGTGGGGAGTGTTGTGGCCACTGTGGTGTGGCGGACAGTGGCTAATCTGCCATACCAGAGGTCATGGGTTGGATCCCCAGCCTGGATAGAGGGAAAATTTGTATATAATGATCCACGATCCGATAACAATTAATTTTCCAGAGGGTCGGGGTGGTCTCACAGATCACAAAAAACAAAGTACTACGCTCCGGACGCTTATAGTTCAGGGGACATTCCTTGTTAAATTAATGTATGTATGTGTAGAACATCTTTCTGCGTTGGCGGCTTTTGGCCGCGCTTCAATAAAGTTACCCTCAGCCGGCAGAATTCTCTTTCTGGATTAATATCCATGGAGCAATCCACAGTTGTTTTGTATAGAACACCTTTTGCCTTCAGCCGCGCTTTACAAAAATAACCCTCAGCCGGGAGAATTCTATTTCTGGAGAACTTTAATATTATAATTTAATAATAGTTGAAAGTGTTAAGATAAGATGAATTATCATCTACAGAATATTTCCTGAAAGTTTCACTGAGCCTGGATAGACAACAAATTCTAACTAAAACCCAATTATCCGGATTTTAAAAATAGTAGCCACTCTAGGCAGTGGGTGGCACACCCTCCGAGAGTAGTTCTGCAGTGGGTCGGCTTCAGTATAATGCGCCCGACGTATTTATTTTCAAACCACTGGAATTTTCGGGAAATCTTCTATGGATGTTAATTTTACTAATTATAACACTCCCGATCGCTCCGCAGATATAATTCGAGAAAGGAAATTTTGCTGGCATGGGCTATTTTTTTTTAAAGTGCGGCCAAATGCCGCCAACGCAAAAGTTTGTTCTACTCAAAAGTACTGTGGATCGGTCCATAGAGGGTTATTTTTTTAAAGCATGGCCAGGGCCGGGTGCATTAAATTTAAATCTCTTCTGCGGGGCAGCAGACGCGAAGACATACTGCGGTGGAAAACAGTATGGACATGGGTACAAAGAAAAGCAATTGTTAGAGTGATAATTATTACAATGAAATCATATTTATTAGATAGTAACAGCGAACCCCAGCGGGTTAGGGGGTATAGAATATACCCGTTGTAAGGAACGCCTGTCGTAAGACGCGACTAAAATCAACCGGCCTAGAAGGTTGATTATGGCCAGAAAAAATCGTTCGCACGACAGTCGGGCTAGTGTCAGAAGGGACTAGTATCCGAGCGTACCGTATTTATCCGGCAAAGGACTGTCACAACCTTCGGGGAGTGTCTTGGTGGCTACAACAACAACAACATGAAGTTAATTGTATTGCATATACATACATATGTGTATATATCTCCACTGTTTTCAGGCAGAATTGTAACTCCATTAGCATTTATATAGAACAAACAGTGCCGATTTATTGTAAAAGAGAGTTCCGGATGCATTTCCGAACTTCAAAAAACCTTTTTGCGAGACTATGCGAACGATTTTTAGATTGAGGAGGTTATCGCGAGGTGACAAAAGACTGACCAAAACGAATCAAAAGAAATTAAATAAGAAAAAAACTATGTTTTATTTTATTATTTTTATGTTATATGTACATATATACATAATTAACAGCAATAATTTCCACAAATTTTATTATCATTTTAATTTTAATCCTTTTTAACCTTTGAATTTGGGGCTTGTGAATGTAAATAAAAATCAGCTGTTTGCCAAAGCTGTTGAACTCTGCAAATTTTGTGTTCGTTTACCTCTTACGATATTTTTCTCTTGTGAGAGGATAGGTGACATTTTTCTCCAACACCTGGCTGTTGGAGGCTGCTGAGTAAATGCTGTTGGAGAAAGTACGCGAACAAAGCTATTGTGAATGGATACAAGTGACTTGACTCTGGGATGTGTGTTAAAAAGGTCGAACAGCTGTGCTCAGCTGATTTCAGGGTTGCTGTTATGGCCCAATAACGATGGTGAAAGCAATAGAAGTTGCTCTTCTTCTTTCTGTTTTGTAGGTTGTTGATTTTACATTCTTGCACATGTTATTCGTGGAATAGCTGGCGTTTACGCTATCACCGGGAATTGCGTTTTAGGAACTCAGCCTTAAATTCTTTTCGGAATTATGAATTGGTTTTTTCAATTCCCAATTCCGGAATTGCGTTTCTGTCTTGATTGCTACGACCTTGTCATTATGGTCCTTTTTCTTACAACAACCACATCCGGCCGCCATACCAATCTGTACCCCCGGAAGTCGCCGCCATACCAATCTGTCCCCGATTTTGATATTTTTCGATGACTTATCGTCTTTTTTTTTATCGAATTTCGACTACGCATCCCAGAGCCATTTCACTGTATGCTATACACTATGGCTGCTAGTACCATGGAGGAAAAATAAGAGGTCCGTTCGGCGGCTGCAAATTGCGGCAATTTGCAAACAAAGAAAAATATGTCTTGCTCTCCGACAGAGAGAAACTTATGCACATTTACTGGCATTTCAACGAACAGAACTTTGTCAAAATTTGCAGCAAATCAGCTGTTTGTCTTTATTCACAAGTGCATAACAAAATTAAAATTTTACGAAATGAAATCGAAGGGAAAGCGGGTCGGCGGGAAGCGAAGGCCGCCAACGCAGAAAAGTATTCTTTTGCGAAAACTTTCGCTAAACTGCATGTGTGGTGAAATTTGTATGGGAACTTCAACAGCAAATATCTCGGGAACTATAGGCCTCCGGTAGGTGGGGTCTTCAGTTTTGTAATCTGGGGGCCCCCTCTACCCTCCTAAAAACCATTTTTTTCTAGCCGTGGGGGACTCGTCTAAAATTTTACCTATCTCGGAAACCATAAGCCTCCGGCAAGTTTGGTTTTCAGATTTGGGATCTGTGATAGCTCCTCTACACCCCTGTATAAGTCATTTTTCTCGGGGCGTGCTGGAATAATGGAAAAATTTCCCCGTTTCCTTTTAGCTGGTACCTTATTAAACAAATTAAATCATTTAAATAAACTTTATAAATTAAAATAATATAATTTTCTCACTTCGTTTTCTATTGAATCACATATATTCCCGATTTTCATAGTTTTTTGACTTGAAATCAATTTCGACTTTTTTTTTAAATTGTAACCATATGATCGCAAATCATATGTTTTTCCAGTCTACTGAACTTTGCAACGACAAATTTCGTCAGTAAAACTTTGCAGCTTTCTTCTTCTTTGAACTGTCAAAATTGCGCTCTCTTCTGTAAATTTTGACTGAGTTTATGCCTCAAAAAACGCGAATTTGCAGTTTTTTCTGCAATTTGCAGCAATTTGCCGCCGCCGAACGGTCCTAAGGATAATGCATAAGATCAGCTGACTTCTTCTTCAATCTTCATAAACACACACGAACACAAGCATTTTTTTTGTTGACATATTCCACACACACACGCAGCCTAGCATTTCCATAGGGGCCACATCTGTCAAATTCTTCTACATTCCTCTTTGCATGACACTTCTGGCCCCACTATGTATGAAGGTATGTCGTTATGCATTCTCCTTTATGTTCCTCCATGGCTAGTACTCAAAGAAAGATGGTTTAAAGTTTAAACTTTAAACAAAGAACGTAAATTTTATAAGAAGGGAATGTTCGTTATTTTGGACGAGTTCGATAAAATCTGCTCTGAAATTTCAATCCAGTATGCGCGAGTTGCCTCACACTATTTTTCGCGTCCCGAATTCACTTGACTTTTTTATTTTGGTTTTTCGACGCGAATAAGTAATAAGAACGAATAAGAATAGAAAATAGAAATCTCTGACTTATGCACAAGAAGATTGGAATTGTGTATGTATAGTAAAAAGTGTGAATGTCAGACAAAACGAATTGTCAAAAATTGTACATTGAAATTAATTTCTCTTCTCTTTCACGTTGACATTTTTAAAGAAAACACACACATAAAAACGGAAGTAATATAACCTCTATTTGGATAAGCCTTGCTTACTGTGTAACCTAAATCAAACGCACGCCGTCAATTTACTGTCAAAAATTTCTCATGCCCATACAACTTGTATGGGAGTAACCGAAATTGAACGGCGTGCGTAAAAAGCAAATTCGACGCCCAATTTTTGTTTTGCGTGACAGTTTAAATTAAGCATTGTGGGTGATTGTTTGCAAAAAAATTGACACTTGCTTTTGATATCGTGTCTGTTAGGTACATATTCCGCAAAATAACAAGATTTTCTCTGATTTTCTGTATTTTTCTATTTCTTTATCTGAACACGCACGCAAGTCAATTTCGGTTCAACGCATATGAAAAATTTGCGTGCGTGGGTTAAATTGACGACTTGCATTTGATTTAGGTTACACAGTTATGCATGCATACATTTGGCATACATATGTACATATGTATGTATGGACATGCAAATATGTGTACATATATGTACATACATATATACGTATGCAAAATTAATTCGGCGCTTATTTTTATTTTTGATATGCGCCTGGTGCATCAAAATTATGAATCAAGGTTTCTTTGGGACTTCTTCCCTCAAACAACGCCTTTTCGTCATCTAGAAGCCTAACTTCAAATAAGTTTAATAAGTTTCAGGATTTTAGATTCACCTCCATAAAATATGCGATTAATCCCGAAAGGGTTTGTCCCGGTATAAATGTAGGCAAATTTTTTCAAAAGTAAAACTTATTACATTATATTATATTATATTATATTATATTATATTATATTATATTATATTATATTATATTATATTATATTATATTATATTATATTATATTATATTATATTATACTAGCTGGCCCGGCAGACGTTGTTCTGCCTAAAATTTATTCCTATAAAGTTATAAAACCGTCAATTGTCTGAACAAAAGAGATATACATATATTCGCCGCGACAAACCTAATTTCCCCTATCCCTATCTCTATCTCTATCCCTATCCCCATTCCTATCCCTATCTCAAAATGTATGGGAAAATATTTTTTTTTTTGCATTTTTCGGGAATTTTATTGGATATTCTCCTATTCTGGCCAGAGAACAATCTGAATTGGTGTCAATCATCCAAATCGGTGCAGGCGTTCTTGAGATATAGGCGTTTGTACTAACGCCACTTCCTTTTATATATATAGATATACAAAATGTATGGGAAAATAAATTTTTTTTTTGAATTTTTCGGGAATTTTATGGGATATTCTCCTATTCTGGCCAGAGAACAATCTAAATTGGTGTCAATCATCCAAATCGGTGCAGGCGTTCTTGAGTTATACGCGTTTGTACTAACGCCACTTCCTTTTATATATATAGATATACAAAATGTAAGGGAAAAAAAATTTTTTTTTGAATTTTTCGGGAATTTTATGGGATATTCTCCTATTCTGGCCAGAGAACAATCTAAATTGGTGTCAATCATCCAAATCGGTGCAGGCGTTCTTGAGTTATACGCGTTTGTACTAACGCCACTTCCTGTTATATATATAGATATACAAAATATATGGGAAAATATTTTTTTTTTTGCATTTTTCGGGAATTTTATTGGATATTCTCCTATTCTGGCCAGAGAACAATCTGAATTTGTCTCAATCATCCAAATCGGTGCAGGCTTTCTTGAGTTATACGCGTTTGTACTAACGCCACTTCATTTTATATATATAGAATCTATATTATAGATATACAAAATATATGGGAAAATATTTTTTTTTTTTTTTGCATTTTTCGGGAATTTTATTGGGTATTCTCCTATTCTGGCCAGAGAACAATCTGAATTTGTCTCAATCATCCAAATCGGTGCAGGCGTTCTTGAGTTATACGCGTTTGTACTAACGCCACTTCCATTTATATATATAGATATACAAAATATATGGGAAAATATTTTTTTTTTTGCATTTTTCGGGAATTTTATTGGATATTCTCCTATTCTGGCCAGAGAACAATCTGAATTGGTGTCAATCATCCAAATCGGTGCAGGCGTTCTTGAGATATATGCGTTTGTACTAACGCCACTTCCTTTTATATATATAGATATACAAAATGTATGGGAAAAAATTTTTTTTTTTGAATTTTTCGGGAATTTTATGGGATATTCTCCTATTCTGGCCAGAGAACAATCTGAATTGGTGTCAATCATCCAAATCGGTGCAGGCGTTCTTGAGATATAGGCGTTTGTACTAACGCCACTTCCTTTTATATATATAGATATACAAAATGTATGGGAAAATAAATTTTTTTTTTGAATTTTATGGGATATTCTCCTATTCTGGCCAGAGAACAATCTGAATTGGTGTCAATCATCCAAATCGGTGCAGGCGTTCTTGAGATATAGGCGTTTGTACTAACGCCACTTCCTTTTATATATATAGATATACAAAATATATGGGAAAATATTTTTTTTTTTTTGCATTTTTCGGGAATTTTATTGGATATTTTCCTATTCTGGCCAGAGAACAATCTGAATTTGTCTCAATCATCCAAATCGGTGCAGGCGTTCTTGAGTTATACGCGTTTGTACTAACGCCACTTCCTTTTATATATATAGATATACAAAATGTATGGGAAAATAAATTTTTTTTTTTGAATTTTTCGGGAATTTTATGGGATATTCTCCTATTCTGGCCAGAGAACAATCTAAATTGGTGTCAATCATCCAACTCGGTGCAGGCGTTCTTGAGTTATACGCGTTTGTACTAACGCCACTTCCTTTTATATATATAGATATACAAAATGTAAGGGAAAATACATTTTTTTTTTAATTTTTCGGGAATTTTATGGGATTTTCTCCTATTCTGGCCAGAGAAAAATCTAAATTGGTGTCAATCATCCAAATCGGTGCAGAAGTTCTTGAGTTATACGCGTTTGTACTAACGCCACTTCCTTTTATATATATTATATTATATTATATTATATTATATTATATTATATTATATTATATTATATTATATTATATTATATTATATTATATTATATTATATTATATTATATTATATTATATTATTTAAAACTTATTGTATAATCTTTATTTAAATCTTCATGACTGATTTATAAAAATATTTGGAGAAAATACTTAATTTTAATTTAAAAGATTTCACTACAAGATGGAACCGAATCGAATAAACTTTGTTCTAATATACATATACATATAACAATTAACCATTTTTAGAAATTTTCATAACAAAAAATAGCCTTATAGCTTTGAATGAAGGAGATTAAACTACATTTGCAACCTTCGGGATGTAAGCGATTGATCCCGAACACGTCCCGAATTAATCGCATTTCTTTCATACAAAATGTTAAATTCGAGTCTGCCAGTTGGATATAGAAACTTACGTACATGCATACATAAATAATCATAGGCAAAACTGGTTTGCCAAAGAAGTAAGATCGTCATCATTAGAACCAAAAAAGCAAAGGATTTACGAATATACCCAACAGCGAAAATGTAGATTATAGAATAGATGATGTTTGCATATATGTACATATACAAACCTGACAAACAAAACCAAACTCAAAAAATAACAAAATTAATATTTGTAAACTCTATACACTTCTTTATGCACATTGTAAATCAGTTTGCATTGTGTACAAATTGTGGTATTGGTCGTTCAAAAGGTGTAATGTGTTAGGCATCTTGGCATTGGGTATATGTCACTAGAACAGAATAGCGAAGAAGCAGATATGTGCATGATACAAGAAAGAAGGTAGTGTAAACGTCAAATTTTTGTCGCCATATTAACCACCTGACAATTATATGGATTATGACATTTCGTGCTGCCATACTCAGTGCTAAAAATCCTCCATTTATGTTATTTTTTATTTCCATGGTAACCATGGTATCGATTGCAACAAAACGAATTTTTTTAATTTGAATATTGATATATATATATATAAATACCTACGTATATTTACGTATTAAATTCTTCATAATATCAGATCACAAATAATTATATAAAAAATAAGATTTATTCTTAAAATAAGTTGCGGCAAGTTTGTGGAATATAGTACATACTACAATCCCACTACACATGCTGTGAATTTCATTGAAAAATTTCAGTGGTTTAGAAATTATGAATATTGGCGAGACTTATGTACTTGTAACCGAAAAAAAAGTGCGGTTGATGGCATGGTTATATGTAGAGCTCTCGATTTTTTTTTAACATTTTCGAGTAGCCCGAACAATTGTTGTTCAAATGCTCGTACAGTTATTTGTTTGTTCATTACCCGTATGTTTGTACGGGCATTTGAACAACAAACGGGCTTCAAACAAAAACGATCAGATCGAATTGCTCGATACCCGGGTATCTAGGGCTCTAGTTATATGCAAAATTTATTAGTAAATAAAATATTTAATTTAGATGAAAAGTTAGTAAAAAGATTTTTTTTTGCGAAGAATCTATTTCAGAATTAGGTAAATAATAAAATAAAGGAAAAAATTAGTAACGTAAGTAAAATCTAAGGAAAACTGCAACATAAAAATTTAAATTAAATTTACATTCTTATATAACTGCTAAACAATTTTCTTAATAAATATATTTTTTAAATGTGGAAAAATTCTTGTATAAAACATTGAAACCAAATATGTATTTATATATATCGTCGATCCGGAAGAAGAAAGACGCATGCCAGTAATTTGTCGAAAAAAAGGCGCATTAAAAATATGTCGGGGAAGAAAGACGCTTTACAAAACATGTCGACGAAGATAGACACATTAAAGATATTTCGACGAACAGAGATGGATTATAAAATATTTCGACGAAGAAAGACGCATTAGCATTATTAACTGCGAAGAAAGACGCATATGCATTAATATTGACAAAGAAAAATAAAAAATCGAATACATCTTTCTTTCCTAAAAAATATTTAAATGCTTCTTTCTTTATAGTAAAAAAAATAAAGCGTCTTTCTTCGTTATCAAAAAAAAAAAAAATAAGAGTTTTTCTTTCGAAAAATATTTTTAATGCGTCTTTCTTTGAAAAAAAAAAAAGTTTGCGTCTTTCTTCCTCAACAAAACACTTTGCGTCTTTTTTCTTCTATAGCGACGATATAAAGAAAATCAAGAACTCTTACCTTATTCATAAAAAATCGAAAAGTTTTCAAATATTGAAATATAATGGACGTTTTGATAATATTTTTCGACTTTAATAACTGCATAAATCTATTTTATTTTTTATGAATAACTTATTTTTTATTTTCTATGGAAAGCTTTTTTTTTAAATTTTTTAAAATGTTAAAATATACTCATTACATCGGCTGATTGTTGTCTTTTATTTGTTTTGTTGATTAGCATATGTGAAAAACACCATTTCATTTAAAATACCCAATATTTTGTTCAAATATACCCTCAGCCAAAAAATTTTGATTGGGCAACGCTATCCTAAATTTTTGACTTAAAATAAGACGTCAAAAATCCATATTATAATCAAAAATGACAATGTCAAAGTGAAATGGAACTACCTTGTTTGTTTGTATCATGGATATGTGTGGTGATACAAAAACAAAAGCAGCCAATCAAAGCCCATGTTATTTGTCAACATCGCGAAAAAAAACCGCGGACACCAACACAATTAAAATTGTCTGTATACATATGTGGCCTACGTAAGATGTGTGCGTAGCTCTATCGCATTTTCTTCTTTGTGCAGCCAGAATGCCCTGTGCGCATAATCAGCATTTGGAAAGACAAAATAAAAATGGAAATCATAATTATTTGATATATTGCTAAATTTAAACACCATAAATTCTGATTTCGATAACATCCATTGTTAGAATGTTCAAAAAATGTATATGATCAATAAATTTGCATATTGTCATAAACAATATATGTATAACAACACGTAATGTATAGAGATAAACATGTTATTATCTATATATATAAAAATGGTGTAAAAAATGTTACTAACCTCATCAGATGAGAACGGCTGGGCCGATTTCTGTAAAATTTTTTGTTAGTTGTTCGTATTCTCGAGGAGAAGGTTCGTACGGAAGAAAATTTTGGAAAATCCCTCCGGAAAAGTCCGAAAATTGGAAAAATCGGTATGTATGTGTGTATGTGTGCATCTGTGGATGTGTGTCCTTTATAAACTCCCAAAGTAACCATCCGTTCTTTAAGAAATTTTCACAGCAGATTCATGTGGTGTTAGCGCATATAATAGGGTTATAGAATTCCGAAAAAGGGGGAGCTTCCCGGAAAATATTCCTAAATGTGGACCCAGATCGACCCAGCAAGTCTTCGAGCAAAATTGGTATCAAATGAAAGGTGTTGAACAGGCCTTCAACATAAAGTTATTTTCATTGCGATGCCTAGAGCGGGTCTCCAGATATGGGTCAAAACGTGAGACCGAATGACCCTGGAAAGTTTCTGAGCGATATTGGTATGAAATGAAAGCTGTTGAGGAAGACTTCAACAAAGAGCTCTTTAAATAGTGATGCCTAGGCCGGGTTCCAAGATTTGGGTCAAAGCGTGGACCCGGAGAACCTCTAAATGTTTTCGAGCGATATTGGTAGCAAATGAAAGGCGTTGAGCAGGGCTTCCACATACAGCTATTTTCATTGTGATTTCTAAGGCTGTTTCCCAGAGATGGCTAAAGTAGTGGGCCCGGATGGTGATGGACGGTTCCGGTATTGTAAAGGTAGATAGGTATAGGGATAGGGGTAGGGATAGGGATAGGGATAAGGATAGGGATAGGGATAGGGATATGGATATGGATATGGATATGGATATGGATATGGATATGGATATGGATATGGATATGGATATGGATATGGATATGGATATGGATATGGATATGGATATGGATATGGATATGGATATAGATATGGATATGGATATGGATAGGGATAGGGATAGGGATAGGGATAGGGATAGGGATAGGGATAGGGATAGGTATAGGGATAGGGATAGGGATAGGGATAGGCATAGGCATAGGCATAGGCATAGGCATAGGCATAGGCATAGGCATAGGCATAGGCATAGGCATAGGCATAGGCATAGGCATAGGCATAGGCACAGGCATAGGCATAGGCATAGTCATAGGCATAGGCATAGGCATAGGCATAGGCATAGGCATAGGCATAGGCATAGGCATAGGCATAGGCATAGGCATAGGCATAGGCATAGGCATAGGCATAGGGATAAGGATAAGGATAAGGATAAGGATAGGGATAGGGATAGGGATTGAGATATAGATTGAGATTGAGACTGAGATTGAGATGAGATTGAGATTGAGATTTAGATTTAGATTTAGATTGAGATTGGGATTGAAATAGAGATAGGGATTGAGATAGAGATCGGGATCGGGGCAGTAGGTTTGTCGCGGCGAATATAACTAACTTTTATTCAGAGAATAGACAATTTTTTTATTATTCGCAGTAATTAAGATGGACTCTAAGATAATGGTTAGCAATACTGTAATCAAAGACTTTTCTTTTAGGCTTCATAGGAATAAATTTTAGCAGAACAACGTCTGCCGGGTCAACTAGTTAATTATATATATATTGTAGAACCACTTAAAACATATACCCCCTTATTATGGATTGTCATACGATACCCAACAAACACTGAGGTTAGTTATCGATTTGAGAATGTCTCGAGAACTAGCCTCATTCTCAAACCTCTAACGTTAGAGGACGACTCGAAAATCTATCGAGAATCATAGCGTTCTCAAAGAAAAGGGTACCTAATTCTCAAATCGAGAAAATTATAATTCTCGAATCGAATTCTAATGTAGTTCTCTAATGAGATTCTAATGAGAATTTGCAAATACTTCCAATTGAAATGAAAAACAAAGCTTTATCTCCTTTTACATGATTTTTTCATTGTTTAGATTTTATTAACGCAATATGTGCCTAAATTGCATATGATTATATATATTGACATGTATATGTTTACCACATTTATAAGAACTGAAATTTAAACAAAATTCAGTCTTATTATTTAAATTAAAGGTACTTCTTGTACTTTTTAATGGAAAACATTGTACTACGGTGATATTAACTTTACCATTTTTTAGTATCTAATTTCAATATATGTATATTCAATATATCACAGAAATATATTGAGAATTGATAAAAGGCGTGAGATTTGGCTCCTTCTCTAATCACTCGCTAATCGAATTCTAGTGTAGTTTTCAACCCTAGTTAGCGATTTGAGAATATATAGAAAATTACACTAGTTATCTAAGGCACTCTGCACACGAGGCGTACCGTCATAGACGCGTACGAGACATTTTATGTAGCGTCGATTTCCCCACGCCTCAATATCTGCACACGAAGCGACATGAAACTTCGCTGCACAAAACAAACAAACAAATTAATAATACGGCATTTGCTTTAAATTTCGAAGCTTTAAATAGAAAAGATGAAAAATTTTACGGAATCTTCAATTTTCTTTCATTATACACTCTTTTTTTCCGATTTTTTACAAAAATTTTACTGCTTTCATAAATTCCACCAAGTGGAAAAATGTAAACAAACATCTTCTTCTTCCTGTTTTCTAAGCGTAGTACGCCTAGCTACCAGCACTGCTTTACGCCAAGCGACATGTAGCTAGCATACTTTGACGAATGCATGAAGCTGACGACTCGTGTGCAGCCCTCAATTGAAGTATACGTGCGCGACATCAAAGCGTACAGCTTTCGTCTGTAGTATCTAATACGCATCTAAAGCAGTACGCTCCGTGTGCAGAGTGCCTAAGGTAATCTCGACAAAATTTCTAACGTTAGAGACTGTGTTTGCTGGGTAGCTATCGGCCGCTTGCAAGCGTATCGTATAAAATGAGTTTCCATATTATGAATTCCACACGCCCGCTAGGTGCACTATCGTGAATGACATTTGTTTAGAGTTCAATTAGTTATGCGTTAACTTTATTTCCATTACAGTCAATCGGGTTTCACACGATAGAAATTATTTCGTAATACGAAGTACCCGACTGCAAGCGTTTAGCGTGTATCGTATTAATTCGTAATAGGCCCCATATTTAGTTATTATTTAAATAATACTTAATATAAATAATAAGCTAAATATGTATTTTGATTTTGAACATATCGCTCATTTGCTGCAAGACCGGCATAAATCAAAAAACGTGATTTTTGAGTTAATAATGCAGAATTGTTCGCTATATCATACTTCATGTTGAGTAAAAAATTCATACGAATATCTTTTATATGCTCCGCTTGAGAAGAGAATATGCCGTTATTTCATTTCATCTGTTTCAACTTTTTTTATACGTGAGAACGACATATCTCAGTTGTGCCACTGCTGCCGTCGTGTTAAGATCGTTTGGCTTTCTCAAACAGAGGCATATTTTGTGTTGTGGAGTTCTTCGTGAAAAGGTAATGGTATTTTTAATCTAGATTTTTTCAAGTACACAGCGCTAATTTGAGTTATGACTATCTTGTTGAAAAGTTTGATTTAATTCAAACATGGTATATTACAAAATATGACGTTCTAGTTGATAAAAATACTATCGCCAACTTAAGTATTTCGTGATATGACGTTATTACATATAAAAGAATGACTAATAAACAGTCATCATTTTACATTATAACAAAATGTGTCGTTGTTGAATATAGAATTATTAACAGTACCAATAAATTGCTCTCACTAACACAAAATATGATGCTATTGCTGATAAAAAATATAGCTATGTATGAATAAAACGCACGATCACAGTAATAAAAGTTGTTGTTTTAGGTTATTTTAAAATGTCAAACTGCAACAGTAGCAAATCATCTTCGAGTTTATCCCGATAATCCTCTTTTTCGGAAGAATTTGACGACTCCGTGGCTGATGCAACATACTGTCCAAAATCACCACAACAAGAAAGTAATAGTGAGGATAGCAAGACGAAACATGTAATCCATTAATTTTTTAATTACTTGAAGTAAAAAATTAACATTTTTCGTTTATGAATTATAACTTAAGATGAAAAGATGTTAAAGAGTTCCTTAATTTCTTAAGTTCAAAATACTGTTTCTACACTCAGAAAAATAATCACAGTAGTATCAACAGTTTTCTTCTGTTAATCCCTAAATTCGTTAAATTAACAGAAATATGTTTAAGTAGATTTAGAGTTATATAAACGAAAACATCTTTTACTTTAACAAATATATCTATTAAAACCTATTTGTTAGTTCAACACAACTGATCGTTGTTATGGTTTGCTATCGATATCAATGCTGATATCGATCATAAACGGGTTAATTTCGGTTGCTCAATTCTGTCTGTGTGGCAGCACCACTATTTCAGTAGTTTTTTAGTAGTTCCCAATAACTTCCAGTGAGTGATGGCGACATGTTGGCATGAGAGAGAAAAGATGCACAAGCATTGGTGATGGACAAACTGGTTCTTCCAGGGTTGCCATGAACACTTCGAAATGTGAAAATACGTAACACGTGGTTATTCGGTGACTTGGTACTTTCAAATGCATATTTTATAAAATGTTCTTATGCGCTCTATGCAATTTCAAATTTTACTTAGTCCTCAGAAAATTAATTAATTATTCATGTACTATTGTTTCATCAACCAGAATTCCTGTCTCTTACCATTTTTATAATTTGAGCGTAAGACAACAATGTCTATTAGTATTCCCAACGTACACTAGTAGAATTTTACAGTAGCAAATTTTCTAGGGCACGAATACAATCGATTATTTTGAAATAGTTTCATGGGAAAAATGCTTGAGGCATTTTATTCCGAAAGTTTTGGTAATTTTTTTTGTGTATCATGGCAACCGTATTCTATCTCGCTTGTGTCATTGCTAGCGTCATACCATGATATAGACATTCGGGTAACCGTAAAGTCAGGCGACTATTATACACACGGCACTAGATGTTGATACGAAAGCAAACGGGACGCTTGTAATAGGCACGATACTGGTGATTATTCGTTCGGTTCTTCGGCTGCAATTTTTATTCAACATTTTGACAAATAATTTTTTTTGTACGATATTCAATGAAATAACTAAGATTTGTGAAAGAATTTAACATAATGAACAGCAAGCAAATTGATTGAATTAAAAAAACACTACAAGCAAGGCGAATCGCAACGAAAATTGAAGCTTTTGTGGACAATTTATGTATTTTTTTTTAATCGCAAATTATTGCAAAATACTTATTTTATGGCGCGAATTAGTGACTCAATTATACATCCACTCAAACAAACATACATGCATTGGCGTGTCAGCTGTGCCAAAGTACATGTGAAATCGAATTGTTAAAATAATTGCATTGGATAACTTTTCAGTTGCCGGGTGGGGAAAATCAATTTCCACATACAGACACATCTGTGTACATGAAAACGTTCATATTTTATGAGATAGAAGGAAAATCAAGCAACGTGCAAAATCCTACATGTAAAAGGTTTATCAGCTAGTTAAACGATTTTGACTTATACCGGTACATACATATCTGAATCACTCATTGGTAATAATAAGTAAAACCCATTTGTCGAATGCAACCGCAACAGAACCAAAAATAAGCAGCGATACGCCCGCCTATTACCGAGCGCATAACGAGGAAGATTGGGAATTGAAAACTGACAACAGCAACAATAACAAGAATTTTGCCACAACACCAACAGCGTCTCACATGGTGGCCCAGCAACACCAACAGTGACAGCAGATCGGTGACACCACCACTAAAGGTGCACCGCAACGGGCGGTGAGTCCCAAAAGGGATGACAATTTTCCTTTTTTTCTGTAAAATAGGTAGTTACATATGTATGTCAGCTAATTTAATTGCTAAATTTTCCTCTGTAAATCCGCTTATGTATATACACATATGTATGTATCACCGGTGTGGGTATGGCGTAGCACGCTATAGTGAAGAGGTAGTAAAATGTACTTTTTGGTTAGCCAGAATTTCGCGTGTGTTCAGCATGGAACAATTTAGTTCAGATCAGCCGAGAATAATTTCACATCAACACCCAACTTTTCCCGATGCCCATATTTAGTAATACATGCATATGTGTATATGTAGTGTTTTGAACATTGTCAAACTAAATATTTGGGTATTTAAGATAAGTGAGGCGGATTAGAAATTTAAGAAATATACATAAGAAAAGAAAAAGGGATTTATATTCAAAAACAAAAAAAAAAAGAAAAGGGATTTTTTTGAATAAGAAGAACCGGAAAGAAGAAAAAAAAATATCTCCTTATATATATACAGAGAAGTAGAAGGGAAACAGTAATAGCAAAGCGTAAACTTTAAATTGCTTAACTAAATAATCGTTAATAACAATATAAAGGCCAACCGATAATAAGATATAAGAACTATAACCCAGCGATATTTCCCTCCAAACGTCTATTTTCAAATCTACATATGTATGATTAATTAAAAATTTCCGAGAGAAAAACGCAATTTATTTTTTCTTCTCTTCCGTAAATTTAAGATACAATGAATAGTTAATGCACCTAAATATACGCTAGTATGTATATGAATTATAAAAATAATTTTTTTTTTGAATGAACCTTACAAAATAATGTAAATAAATATTATAAATTTAAAATGGGAATGTTGACTACCCTAATTTAAAAAGGCATAGGGATTTTCAGGTATGGGGTCATCGAAATATAGGTGCACTGATGACCAAGGATGAGGGTGGGTAGATAAGCACCGGTGCTGCAACAACACCAGCGGCGCATAATAATTATGGGGTCATCAAAATACAGGTGCACCGATGGCCATGGATGAGGGTGGGTCGAAAAGCACCAGCGCTGCAACAACACCAGCGGCGCACCACAGGTAAGGGGTTACTGGTATTCGGGTGCGACAGTAACCATGGATTAGGGTGGGACAAAAACGCACCGGCGCTGCAACAACATCAGCAGTGCCACCCCCTTGTGAGTTCGGCCTTTAACTTTTTTTTGATTGTTCATATATTTTAAATTTCAGCTTCTTTTATGTATTTTCAGATGCCTGTTAATAACCGGTCGTTCCGGTTGATTCAAATTTAAATTCAAATTTAACGATTTTTTTTCGCGATATGTATATTCAAATTTAAATTCACTTTGACAGTTTTTTTTTGTAGTGGCTATTCAAATTTAGTGCACATAGATTTCAACGTACATTCAAATTTAAAATTTGATGCAATGCTTCTTTTCTCTTCCGTCCGCAATTATTTAAATATAACGTCCGCTTATCTAATTCCAAATTTTTCCGTCGATTGTCAGCATTTCCGTCCGATTTAAATTTCGGTTTAAATGTTTTGCTAACGTCCGTCTGATTTTAACGTACATATGTACGTTCAAAATTCATATTCAAATTTTAACGTCATTTTCCCTCGGTTCGTATTTATTTAAATTTAACTGACGCCTGGCCTTTTGAATTTGATTTTTCCGGGTTATCTTTTGAATATTTGAATTTTTCAACGGTCCGTCCGTGGCATCCGGCTAAAACCGGATGTTGTTTTCGTTTGATTTTACTCGTTTTGGTTTGAAAAGGCATGATATGAATTTTTTCTGTTTATGGCGCAGGACAGCAATGTAGGCAAGAACCCCGCCCAGCCGACAATGACTAGCCACAGTGCAACCCTAGATCATGCCGACCGCCATGCATTGCTGCTCCACTCGTATAGAAAACGTGTACCATAACAGATGGCGCCCAACGTGGGGCCCTGGGGTACTGGCTTCAGTGGTTTTCTGGTCGGTCAGTGAAGTTTCATCTTCACGCAAGTCCCAGATTGGCAGCCTCCGTAGCCGCCACTGCGTTGCGGCGGGATGATGGAATTGATCAGACTGATTGGAGAGTCATTGGTGTTAGTGGCTCAGGGCTCCACGAGACTTAACGTCATTTTGTCTGTTTTTTTTTTGCATTTCACCCGGAGAGGCAGTGTTTAACGCACTTAATTTTTTTTTGTAGTTTAAATATTAAATTTGTTTTCACTGTCGTCCGAGGGGCATGTCCGCTAGATTCAGTATTTATTTTTACTTCTTTTTGCCGAATATGTCTTTTGTGCAGTTTTGTGTATCGGATTTTTTTTTCTTTTGGGGCCTAGCTCATCTCGCGTCTGGGGTAGTGTTTCGAACACCGCCTTCATTGCGATGAGTTGAGCTGGATCCTAAGCTAGCAATCCTTCTTCGCAAGTCTGGGGTAGCGGCTTCAAACCGTGCCTTTCATTGCGGCGGAGCCAAGGATGTTGGTCATAAGGAAAATTCGTCCTTTTAATTTTTTTTGTGTTCGTGATTTTTTTTTGCAATTTAGGCCTCAGCCATTCCGCGGCTGAGTTGGTTGCACCTAGCGCCACTTTCATTGCGATGGGTTGGTCTGAGACCTGAGTTAGTACTTTTCATCTCCGCAAGTCTGGGGAAAGCAGCCTCTAGCTGTTCCTTTCATTGCGGCGGAGATTAGGGGGGTATTTTGCAAATTTCTTTTGTTCTGTCTTTTTTCTTTTGTTATGCGATGCAGGCCTCAGTTCATCTCATGCCTGAGTTGGGTGCCTTGGAACATTTAGCACCACTTCATGGCGATGAGCTGAGCCGAGACCCAAGGATGTATTGTCTGTCTCCGCAAGTCTGGGGAAAGCGGATTGAAACCGTTCCTTTCATTGCGGTGGAGATAGGTTAGTATTTCGCAAATTTAGATTTTTTTTTGTTATTGCTAACTATCTTTAGTTAGCCAGCCTGTCTCAGGGATTTAGCTTCCGAGCAACCCTGCATTGCGGTTGGTGCGCTGGAGACCAGTTGGCACACACTGTCTTAATTTTTTTTTGTGTTTTTATTTTTCAAGGGGGTTTATATTTTTTTTTATTCTGTAACCTGTGCCTTTTATAATGGGAGGTCAGCATTCCCATTGAATAACGAACATATATATGTATATATATTTTGCATTGTATATCTTTTTACATTTACATATACACGTATATGAACACGTTTATTTATACAAATATTTTTTTTATAAGCGAAGTCTTTTTGAAGCGATATTGTTAGTTAAAATTTAAGATAATTTTTTTTTGAATCGCAAATAATTATTACAATTATTGCTTGATTTTTCCACCAAACGCGACAACTAAAGTTTTATTACTTTTTCGGATATGACATAATTTTTACCGGCATGGAGATTTAAAAAGCAAATATTCGTTATAAATGATTGCTGAAGTTATTTCTTTTGGATGTGACATAATTTTGAATCGAGATAAAGATTTAAATTTCGTTAATTGGTACAAATAATTGCATTTGAGCTTTGACACCAAACGTGACTTATTCAAACAGATAATTGCTTTAGATTTGATACAACCGTTCAAGCGTGCCTTGTTTTTTTTTGAAGCGCTCAAACGTTCGATTTTTTTTTGAAAATGCCTCAAAACACTCAGCAGTCGGCTGAAGGGATGCAAACTAGGAGTTCGACTAGAGGTAGTGGTTCTAAAAACAGAGGTAACGGGGTATATTATAGAGGAAGAGGAAGTGGAGGTGCAACTCCGAAACCCCCAGCGAGCCGACCTTTAGTAATGCATTCCCCAATAGTCACCCAGGCAACAGTCGATCCATCCAGGAATGTTCCAAATACTGACCTTTCCGAAAAATATGATAGACCGGTTAGTGCAAATATCCTTGATCTAGACAGTCTTATTAGGAATATGCCGGATCCGCCTGAGCAATGCGCGACAAATACTGTAGGCGAAGCTAGCGCTTTACCACAAGTTCGGTTACAACCAAACGTCTACAATGATAGGGCTTCCAACCAAGAGACCCATCCCGAAGTGTCTCCCTTAAATTCGTGGGTACACGTTCTACACCAATTATTCCAAACGTCACAAGAAGAGCTGCGCCATGAGATGAGAGCTATTAGGGAAAATGTGAATACCCTGAACGCTGCAGTCGCAGCCTCTCGAACGGCGGCGGATTTTGTTAGGAGTGATGCTAGATGTGATACTAGGGATGATACTAGGCAGCAGCCGAACCAAGCGCAGACTTTCGTTAGCAATTCAATTATTCCCACACCCAGTAATACGGTTGTGAAACCACAAGATTGGAAGATATCTTATGACGGTACTGGTAGTGTTTCAGATTTTTTGTTTAAATTGGACACCTTGCGTGAGCGCACGCAGTGTACAGAAGATCAGCTTATGGCCAGTTTTCATCTTTTCTTGTCAGGCCGTGCCGAAGAATGGTATTGGTTATTTACCAAACAAAACCCTAATGCAAACTATCCATTTTTGAGTTACTCCCTAAAGCGGGAATTCGGCACCCTGAAGACAGACCATGAGCTGATGATGGAAATATCGGTGCGCAAACAAAAACCAAATGAGACTTACGACGTTTTCCACACGGACATTCTGGCATTAAACGCAAGACTTAGAGAGCCCATGTCTGAGGCCTTGCTAATTGATATCATCAAACGCAACGTTAATGGTAATTTGAAATTAATGCTGTTTAACGCAAGTGTAAGAGATTTGCACGACCTTCGCGATGTAGCTCGACGAGGCGAGCAGGTGCTGAAGGAGAGCAGGAGCCTAGTATCAAATTACCATAGGCCGAGCGTAAACGAAGCGCGTGCCATAGCTCCGGATTGTAGGGTCGGAAGTGAGGATTATATAGTAGATCCACAGATAGAAGCACTGAATTATCGTCGCATGGGTAGGCCAGACTACTCAGGGATTAAGTGTTGGAATTGTCAGACAATGGGTCATTCCTATATATACTGTGAGGAGCCAATTAAATCTCAGTTTTGTTTTAAATGCGGTCAGAGAGGAGTGTTGACTCCGAAGTGTCCCAACGACCACCGTGGTCAGGGAAACCGTTATCCGAGCGAGAAGAGAGAGGGGGAAACTCGTTCGGGACTATAGCCCCTACTTCGGTCAATACCCAGCAATTCGTCGCGAGTACTGAGCCTAGTCCACTTTCGACCGGTTCCGCAAGTAGTCAACAGTCACCAATAGTAACTTTCCCTGATAGTACGGATAACTCAAATAGTTCAGATTCAGATGGCCCAACTTCGTCACAAACAAATTCTCGGCCAGTTCGTATTTTGAAAGCTTCAGTTAGAAATGTTAGTTGTCAGACCATTTTCCAACCCAGATTAGAAGAAAGAGAACAAAACTATCAATTGGTTAGGTCAAATATTTTCACGAATGATTCCCAACCATATCCACCCGAAAAAATTTTGCAGCGTAGGAAGAGGTATAGCAAACGTGTCCAGGTGCGCAAGCTTTTGGAAAGCACCACACTCGTCCTTACAGACGATGAAAGACCAATGATTAGGGTGAGGATAGGAAATGGATCACTAGTGGGATTATTGGACTCAGGAGCCAACGTCTCTATTCTGGGTAAGGACTGTTTGAAATTTTTAGAAGAAAACAATCTCAACTATAAGGGAATGAATGAATGTATATATACAGCAGGCGGCGACAAACGGAAGATAATAGGCTGCAGTTCATTGCCTGTCACTTTTAAAAATACGACAAAATCTATATCCTTTTACCTTGTTCCTTCGCTTCTCCAGGAAGCCTATTTCGGAGTAGATTTTTGGAAAGCATTTGCTTTAGCTCCCGAAATATTTCCAAGTGTATCTTGCCTAGAAGCAAAGGAAGATATAGAAGAAGGTCCCAATTTTCATGATTTGACTCCATCCCAGAAGTACGATTTGCAAAAAGTTATTGATATGTTTCCGTCGTTTGAAAAATTAGGCCTAGGGCAAACACAGCTGGTGGAGCACGACATTGACACGGGTGACGCAGTCCCAATTAAAAGCAAACATTTTCCTCTTTCGCCACCAAGACAGGCTGAAGCCTACAGCGAAATTGATAGATTATTGAAAATGGGAGTCATCGAAGAGTCGAATTCGCCATGGTGTAGCCCAGTAGTCCTAGTACGGAAACCTGGTAAAGTTAGGCTCTGCATAGATTCTAGGAAGGTAAACGCAGTCACGAAGAAAGACTCATATCCGCTGCCGCATATCAACGGGTTATTGAGCCGCCTAAAGGATACGCACTTTATTAGTGGTATCGACTTAAAAGACGCGTTCTTCCAAATTAAACTAACTGAGTCGTCAAAAGAGAAGACAGCGTTTGCGGTGCCAGGTAAACCCTTGTACCATTACAAAGTTATGCCCTTTGGGCTGTGTAACGCGCCGCAAACAATGAGTCGACTCATGGACAAAGCAATTCCCTCGTATATGCGAGAACATGTTTTTGTGTATTTGGACGACCTGTTGGTATGTAGTGCGGACTTTGACGACCACATCAAACTTTTAGCAGATGTTGCGAGGTGCTTGAAGAGTGCAGGCCTTACAATCAATGTGAGTAAAAGTAAATTTTGCCAGAGAGAAATTCGTTACTTAGGGTATGTTATAGGCAGTGGATGTTTGAAAGTGAATCCAGAGAAAATTGAGGCAATGCAGAATTTCCCCATTCCCAAATCTCCTCGACAGGTTCGCAGATTTGTGGGTATGGCAAATTGGTACAGGGCATTTATTACCAATTTCGCTGATTTAGCAGGCCCTTTGACAGACTGTTTACGTAAGTCACCTGGTCCTTTCAAACTCACTCCAGAAGCAATAGAAGCCTTCGAAAAACTTAAAGTAGCTCTGAGTTCCGCTCCAGTCTTAG
Source organism: Urophora cardui (assembly GCA_960531455.1). Taxonomy (NCBI): domain Eukaryota; kingdom Metazoa; phylum Arthropoda; class Insecta; order Diptera; family Tephritidae; genus Urophora; species Urophora cardui. The sequence continues at coordinate 115,168,460 of OY482672.1, forward strand.
CTCAACCTGATTTTTCCAGAGAATTTGTCATTCAATGTGATGCTTCCAAAATAGGAGTAGGAGGCGTATTATTCCAGGTCGATGATAATGGTGCAGAGCATCCAATAGCTTTCGTTTCGAAGAAATTAAATAATGCTCAACGCAACTATACAGTCACCGAGCTGGAATGCCTCGCCGCAATTGTCAGTGTCAAGCGTTTCAGACCCTACGTTGAAGGGCTGCCATTTCGTATAATCACGGACCACTCAAGCCTTAAATGGTTGATGACGCAAAAAGACCTTAGTGGTAGGTTAGCTAGATGGTCACTGTTACTACAGAGATATGATTTCGAAATGCAGCATCGTAAGGGGGCCCTGAACGTAGTACCGGACGCTCTGTCGCGTTTTGACGTTGACGAGTTGACTTCATCTCCCGCGCCTTACGAAATAGACTTAGACTCATCCGAATTTAGAGCCAATGAGTATCTGGATCTTATCAGAACAATTACAGTAAACGGTGAGGCTCTCCCGGATTTGTGTGTTAGAGACGGGTTGATTTTTAAAAGGGTTAAATTTCGGAAGGGTGTGGAGGGCGAAGAAGACTCGTTATGGCGGTTGTGGTTGCCCGAAGGACTTAGGGAGGAAGCAATACGAATGGCACATGACGCGGTTAGGAGTTATCACGGGGGTTGGCAGAAGACCTTGGAACGAGTTAGGTGGAAATACTTCTGGCCACAACAAGCTAGGGACGTTAGAGATTATGTGAAGGATTGTGACACTTGCAAGACTGTAAAAGCAACGAATCAGCAGTCAAGACCACCTATAGGAAGCGCTTTTGTTACAGAGAGACCTTTTCAGCGCTTATATTGCGACTTCTTAGGACCTTATCCTAGATCAAAACGCAGGAACCAGTTTATTTTTATTATTTTAGACCATTTTTCAAAGTATGTGTGGCTGAAGCCAATGCAGAGAGCGACAACTATCAATGTAATGAACTACTTCAGTACAGAGATTTTTCCAGCCATAGGGGTCCCAGAATATATCCACAGCGATAATGGGAAACAATTCATCTCAAAAGAAATGAAAGCGTTCTTTGAGAAGTACGGTGTGACGCATGTAAGAACAGGAGTGTATTCCCCACAAGCTAATGCGTCCGAACGCGTGAATAGAGAGATAGTTTCCAAGATAAGAATTTTCCTAAAAGATAAGCAGGATCATACGGACTGGGACAAACATATACCCGAAATTCTATCAGTTCTGAGAAGTGATTTTCATATGTCAATTCAGTGCTCTCCGTACTTTGCATTATATGGTCAGAATATGGTCCAACACGCATCCGCGTATAAGTTATTAGAAAAATTGGATAGCCTTAAAGAAGATTGCGTACCGATAGTGAGTAGGGCTGATAGGTTAACAGGGATCCACGAGCAAATCCGTAAAAACTTAGCGCATGCAAATGATAGAGTCAAGCAGGTTTACAATAAGCGCTCTAGGCTTGTGAATTATAGGGAAGGTCAGGAAGTATTTAGAAGAAATTTTGCCTTGAGTAACTTCAAACAGGGCATAAACGCGAAATTCCTGCCAAAATATATTAAGTGTCGAGTTCGTGGAAAAGTAGGCAATGCTCTGTATGACTTAGAAGACTTAACAGGGAGATTAATAGGACGATTCCATGCTTCTGATATCCGTCCTCAATAAGACTCCGCTGGGCGTCTTGGCGGTCGGGGACAATTCGCCCAGTATTCTCCCCGAGCAGTTATAATAATAGGTGGATCACAAGCGCTCCCACCGGGAACCGTGGACCATCTAGCAGTCCATATTCCAATTGGTCTGCTTATACGGAGTTTTGACGAGTTCTCCCAAATTAAAATGTCTAGTTTTATGGAGTTTTGGCGAGTTCTCCTATATCAAATGCCTAACCTTACGGAGTTTTGACGAGTTCTCCAATACAAAAATGTCTATTCAAACGGAGTACTGATGATTTTCCTGTTAAAGTTTTTTTTGTCCAGCTTCGCGAGGTTAGGGACCATAGACCAGCTGATAGGGTGATTGTATTCGGAGTTTAGACGCGTTCTCCTGTAAAAAAATGTCTAAGGCCGCGAAGCCTTAAAATAGGAAACAAAATAATTTAATTTTTTTTTGTAAAGCCCATTCCGGGGGGCGAGAAACCAGCGGACCAAGGGTCTTTTTCAAGACCGCCTGTCCTGGGTCCAGCGTGCGGGGTTGGATCAGCCGGGGGGGACAGGTTGTTAAGACCGACCAAGATCGGCACCTAGGAGGAGGGCTCCTAGGGGGGAGTAGGCTTCTCTGGCCTAAGCCAATAGAGAATCACCGCAACACCGGACTTACGCGTTTTGGTTTTTTACCAAATGAATTTTTTTATTATACCTGACTTTCAATTATTCTCGGATTTTCATACACTACTAGATTGCACGTTCATATAGCATACGTTTTTTTTTGTATCACCTGATGGAGCCTCTGTTGCCCGGTTAGCTGTGGTAGAATTTGAGACTCTTATCTAGGGGTGAGTCGTGCCCCACGTAGTTAACAGTTGAGTATTATCGCAACAACCTTACAGGCAAACCATTTTTCCTGTTCGCTCCCTCGTCAGGTCTTCGAAGCGAAGCAGGCCTGTTATGGTTTGCTATCGATATCAATGCTGATATCGATCATAAACGGGTTAATTTCGGTTGCTCAATTCTGTCTGTGTGGCAGCACCACTATTTCAGTAGTTTTTTAGTAGTTCCCAATAACTTCCAGTGAATGATGGCGACATGTTGGCATGAGAGAGAAAAGATGCACAAGCATTGGTGATGGACAAACTGGTTCTTCCAGGGTTGCCATGAACACTTCGAAATGTGAAAATACGTAACACGTGGTTATTCGGTGACTTGGTACTTTCAAATGCATATTTTATAAAATGTTCTTATGCGCTCTATGCAATTTCAAATTTTACTTAGTCCTCAGAAAATTAATTAATTATTCATGTACTATTGTTTCATCAACCAGAATTCCTGTCTCTTACCATTTTTATAATTTGAGCGTAAGACAACAATGTCTATTAGTATTCCCAACGTACACTAGTAGAATTTTACAGTAGCAAATTTTCTAGGGCACGAATACAATCGATTATTTTGAAATAGTTTCATGGGAAAAATGCTTGAGGCATTTTATTCCGAAAGTTTTGGTAATTTTTTTTGTGTATCATGGCAACCGTATTCTATCTCGCTTGTGTCATTGCTAGCGTCATACCATGATATAGACATTCGGGTAACCGTAAAGTCAGGCGACTATTATACACACGGCACTAGATGTTGATACGAAAGCAAACGGGACGCTTGTAATAGGCACGATACTGGTGATTATTCGTTCGGTTCTTCGGCTGCAATTTTTATTCAACATTTTGACAAATAATTTTTTTTGTACGATATTCAATGAAATAACTAAGATTTGTGAAAGAATTTAACATAATGAACAGCAAGCAAATTGATTGAATTAAAAAAACACTACAAGCAAGGCGAATCGCAACGAAAATTGAAGCTTTTGTGGACAATTTATGTATTTTTTTTTAATCGCAAATTATTGCAAAATACTTATTTTATGGCGCGAATTAGTGACTCAATTATACATCCACTCAAACAAACATACATGCATTGGCGTGTCAGCTGTGCCAAAGTACATGTGAAATCGAATTGTTAAAATAATTGCATTGGATAACTTTTCAGTTGCCGGGTGGGGAAAATCAATTTCCACATACAGACACATCTGTGTACATGAAAACGTTCATATTTTATGAGATAGAAGGAAAATCAAGTAACGTGCAAAATCCTACATGTAAAAGGTTTATCAGCTAGTTAAACGATTTTGACTTATACCGGTACATACATATCTGAATCACTCATTGGTAATAATAAGTAAAACCCATTTGTCGAATGCAACCGCAACAGAACCAAAAATAAGCAGCGATACGCCCGCCTATTACCGAGCGCATAACGAGGAAGATTGGGAATTGAAAACTGACAACAGCAACAATAACAAGAATTTTGCCACAACACCAACAGCGTCTCACATGGTGGCCCAGCAACACCAACAGTGACAGCAGATCGGTGACACCACCACTAAAGGTGCACCGCAACGGGCGGTGAGTCCCAAAAGGGATGACAATTTTCCTTTTTTTCTGTAAAATAGGTAGTTACATATGTATGTCAGCTAATTTAATTGCTAAATTTTCCTCTGTAAATCCGCTTATGTATATACACATATGTATGTATCACCGGTGTGGGTATGGCGTAGCACGCTATAGTGAAGAGGTAGTAAAATGTACTTTTTGGTTAGCCAGAATTTCGCGTGTGTTCAGCATGGAACAATTTAGTTCAGATCAGCCGAGAATAATTTCACATCAACACCCAACTTTTCCCGATGCCCATATTTAGTAATACATGCATATGTGTATATGTAGTGTTTTGAACATTGTCAAACTAAATATTTGGGTATTTAAGATAAGTGAGGCGGATTAGAAATTTAAGAAATATACATAAGAAAAGAAAAAGGGATTTATATTCAAAAACAAAAAAAAAAAGAAAAGGGATTTTTTTGAATAAGAAGAACCGGAAAGAAGAAAAAAAAATATCTCCTTATATATATACAGAGAAGTAGAAGGGAAACAGTAATAGCAAAGCGTAAACTTTAAATTGCTTAACTAAATAATCGTTAATAACAATATAAAGGCCAACCGATAATAAGATATAAGAACTATAACCCAGCGATATTTCCCTCCAAACGTCTATTTTCAAATCTACATATGTATGATTAATTAAAAATTTCCGAGAGAAAAACGGAATTTATTTTTTCTTCTCTTCCGTAAATTTAAGATACAATGAATAGTTAATGCACCTAAATATACGCTAGTATGTATATGAATTATAAAAATAATTTTTTTTTTGAATGAACCTTACAAAATAATGTAAATAAATATTATAAATTTAAAATGGGAATGTTGACTACCCTAATTTAAAAAGGCATAGGGATTTTCAGGTATGGGGTCATCGAAATATAGGTGCACTGATGACCAAGGATGAGGGTGGGTAGATAAGCACCGGCGCTGCAACAACACCAGCGGCGCATAATAATTATGGGGTCATCAAAATACAGGTGCACCGATGGCCATGGATGAGGGTGGGTCGAAAAGCACCAGCGCTGCAACAACACCAGCGGCGCACCACAGGTAAGGGGTTACTGGTATTCGGGTGCGACAGTAACCATGGATTAGGGTGGGACAAAAACGCACCGGCGCTGCAACAACATCAGCAGTGCCACCCCCTTGTGAGTTCGGCCTTTAACTTTTTTTTGATTGTTCATATATTTTAAATTTCAGCTTCTTTTATGTATTTTCAGATGCCTGTTAATAACCGGTCGTTCCGGTTGATTCAAATTTAAATTCAAATTTAACGATTTTTTTTCGCGATATGTATATTCAAATTTAAATTCACTTTGACAGTTTTTTTTTTGTAGTGGCTATTCAAATTTAGTGCACATAGATTTCAACGTACATTCAAATTTAAAATTTGATGCAATGCTTCTTTTCTCTTCCGTCCGCAATTATTTAAATATAACGTCCGCTTATCTAATTCCAAATTTTTCCGTCGATTGTCAGCATTTCCGTCCGATTTAAATTTCGGTTTAAATGTTTTGCTAACGTCCGTCTGATTTTAACGTACATATGTACGTTCAAAATTCATATTCAAATTTTAACGTCATTTTCCCTCGGTTCGTATTTATTTAAATTTAACTGACGCCTGGCCTTTTGAATTTGATTTTTCCGGGTTATCTTTTGAATATTTGAATTTTTCAACGGTCCGTCCGTGGCATCCGGCTAAAACCGGATGTTGTTTTCGTTTGATTTTACTCGTTTTGGTTTGAAAAGGCATGATATGAATTTTTTCTGTTTATGGCGCAGGACAGCAATGTAGGCAAGAACCCCGCCCAGCCGACAATGACTAGCCACAGTGCAACCCTAGATCATGCCGACCGCCATGCATTGCTGCTCCACTCGTATAGAAAACGTGTACCATAACATCGTCAATTATTAAAAGAAATTTTCGTTGATATAACTGAGTCACTGTTAACTTAACCCTAATATCTGTTGCTGTAACCTTTATATTTATTTGTTGATTCAACAAATCATTACTGTTGACTATCAAAAGAAAAAGTATTTATTTTGCCAGCTTTCTCCGTTGTGAATTGTTGCTTTGCTTGCGTGTGTGAGTTTTAATTCACGGATGCTTGTTCGAACAAAGGTAAGTATAATAGCCACTAAAGTTCAATATTCAACATACATATCGCTAGCTTAGAGTGCAAATTGTGTAAGTCCTTTTTTCAAACTTTGTAGGAGAGACAAAAAAAAAAAATAAAAAAATTTCGAAATGAAAAAAAAATTTCTGTTCATATAAAATTTTGGACTTACAAAATTTTCTTCGTTTTTTTGAACTTACACAATTTGCGTGTCACAGAATACCAACGAGTAGAAATATGACAAGTATCAGAAATTTGTTTAGCGTAGCGCGTATTTGATTTTTCTAGCGTTCTACATAAAAATACACTTTTTCATAAAAATGGACTTACACAGTTTGAACTCTAAGCTAGCAATATGATGCCGTTGGATTGAATTTCAGGTTGATGTCATGGTTTGAAATCGGAGGAGAATATAAAATAGAGAAAACAATATAGCAAGCAGTGAAGGCGAAGAAGGTGCCGCAATGGAAAACAAGCGGAGATGGAGCTACATATTTGTACTTGGAAACAGAACGGAGGGAGGATGAAGAGAAAAATGCAAACAAAATATTTAAAAAACTTGCCAATAGCTCTAAAAATACACATTATAAAGTAATTGTTAGAAATAAATGGCCATGTAAAACACAAAGGGATTTATTTTTAAGTGACAAAATTTCAACTGCGGAGAATTGTTAATTTAACAGCAAAAGTGTTTGGATTCACAGCGATTTTTTGTTTTCAGAGTAGTACAACAATAAAACTGTTAAAACAGAATAGCGTCTATCAATTTAACAGATATATCCTTTGGATGTGATTTGACTGTGGAATCTGTTGTTTTAACCCGTAATCCCGTTGATCTACCAATATATTTTCTCTCGGTGTATGAATTATAATTAATTTATGTTTATTTTTGTGATATTCATAAGTACATAATATGTATATTTGAAGTTCAAAAGATTGAAAATAAAATGAATTAATACGAACTTATTGTTTTTTTTTCTCAACAATAATGACACATTATAACTTAAGACACTCTATTGAATATATTTTTGCAATAATAACGTCATTATGCAAAGGAGAGTTGGTTCTTATTCAGGAAAAAACCATAAATGGATACTTGGTGTTGATTTTGCTTTATGGATATGTTAAATATATTATACTGAATTGGTTTGTTTTGAATTTGTAGGATTTCCTATTTTCTGTGTAAGATTGGAGTCAGTTGAAAACTTTAAAAGCGTTTTCTGGACAATCGATTTTTTTTACTTATGCCGGTTTTGCAGCAAATGAGCGATATGTTATGGCTCTTCAAATTTCGCATTGGGTAGAAAAGCAAATGACAAAGAATAAATTGAAACAAAAATGGCGTTAACTTTATTTCGCCACGAAATTACGGATGAAAGAATCAAAACAGAAATTCAACCTGGATTGAAATTTAAGCCAATTTCGTAATTCACTCGCTACATTTTTCGTGAGCGGATTCTCCCTTCTTTTGATGACAATCCCGGGATGTTTCGGGATTACCTAAGAGACTGTTACCTTTGAAATTTTGTTTAAAAAACATACACATATGAGTACTTTAAAATATACCATTTATTTCATTTCAATGTTTTGTAGAAAAAATTAAAGCTTATTGAATTAAACTTTTGAAAAGAAAAAAAAAAAAAAAGATTTGTATTGTATACTTTAACACAAATCTATATATATAAAAGGAAATGGCGTTAGTACAAACGCGTATAACTCAAGAACGCCTGCACCGATTTGGATGATTGAGACAAATTCAGATTGTTCTCTGGCCAGAATAGGAGAATATCCAGAAAAATAAAAAAAAAAAATATTTTCCCATATATTTTGTATATCTTCTATATATATAAAAGGAAGTGGCGTTAGTACAAACGCGTATAACTCAAGAACGTCTGCACCGATTTGGATGATTGAGACAAATTCAGATTGTTCTCTGGCCAGAATAGGAGAATATCCAATAAAATTCCCGAAAAATTCAAAAAAAAAAAATATTTTCCCATATATTTTGTATATCTTCTATATATATAAAAGGAAGTGGCGTTAGTACAAACGCGTATAACTCAAGAACGCCTGAACCGATTTGGATGATTGAGACAAATTCAGATTGTTCTCTGGCCAGAATAGGAGAATATCCAATAAAATTCCCGAAAAATGCAAAAAAAAAATATTTTCCCATATATTTTGTATATCTTCTATATATCTAAAAGGAAGTGGCGTTAGTACAAACGCCTATAACTCAAGAACGCCTGCACCGATTTGGATGATTGAGACAAATTCAGATTGTTCTCTGACCAGAATAGGAGAATATCCAATAAAATTCCCGAAAAATGCAAAAAAAAATATTTTCCCATATATTTTGTATATCTTCTATATATCTAAAAGGAAGTGGCGTTAGTACAAACGCCTATAACTCAAGAACGCCTGCACCGATTTGGATGATTGAGACAAATTCAGATTGTTCTCTGGCCAGAATAGGAGAATATCCAATAAAATTCCCGAAAAATGGAAAAAAAAAAAAATATTTTCCCATACATTTTGAGATAGGGATAGGAATGGGGATAGGGATAGAGATAGAGAAAGAGATAGAGACAGAGATAGAGATAGAGATAGAGATAGAGATGAGATAGAGATAGAGATAGAGATAGAGATAGAGATAGAGATAGATATAGAGATAGAGATAGAGATAGATATAGGGATAGGGGAAATTAGGTTTGTCGCGGCGAATATATGTATATCTCTTTTGTTCAGAGAATTGACAGTTTTATAACTTTATAGGAATAAATTTTAGGCAGAACAACGTCTGCCGGGCCAGCTAGTGTTATATAAATATATAATATAAAGGTACATATTTATTTCAAAAAATATCTTAAAAATATAAAGCATAGCAGTTGAGCAATTTTAAACACAGGGGGTGTCTTGTGATTTAATATTGTAACTTTAAAAATAATATGGCAGAAACAACTTCATCAAAAACGTTGAATAATTTTTTTAAATTCCTACATATATTAAATCCCGCAAAATCCCGAAACCCCGGGATTCAAATAAAAACTATCGCGGGATTTCGGGATGAAAAATTTGTACGGGAGGCCCGGGATTCGGGATCGGGATTTCCCGGGCTCGATGCCTTATTCGCCATCAATGTTCCAACTTCAACGTCGATTTATCGTCAAACATCATTTTTACCAACGCTTTGAAGTGTAAACAACAAGCCAATGCATACGGATTGTACACGTAATAATTAAAAATAGCTAATTTTTGTGTTATAAAAATATTTAAGTTAACTGTTTACATTTTTCGCACTTAATACTGCACATGTTGGCAATATTTTTGTAGCAATTTAATAAATTTTGCCACTTTTGACAATACACTCTACCTTTGCATATAAAAAAAAGTAGTTTCTGAATTCGCCACCGGGCCTACCTTCCTAGATCTGCCTTGCCAGTACTCAAAAAAAGATGGTTTTTTAAAGCAGGGCCCCTTTTAGAGCCTATACACACTTGCGACTAAATCGATTTAGAGCCTATACACACTTGCGACTCAATCGATTTGGTCGAATTGGACTGTTGTATTCACACTACTCCAACTATTTAGTCGAATTGGTGGCAGCTATTCACACTTGAGACTAAATAGTCGTGCGATTGACAATGACATAGTGTTGCCAATGTTCACATTTTACTCAGCAAATTTTACATTAGTGGTCTTCATATAAAGTGATGAAGTATTAAATTGTTAAAGTTTATCTGCATTCTTACATGAAAGCACCTTCTTGTCAGCTGTCAACTTGATTAATAAATAAAAAACAATAAAATAAACAAAAAGTGCATACATTGTTTGGCTTTGTTTCTTATTAAACTAGCAACTAGCTGTCAAGTAAATGAAAAGAGAAAAACGGAAGGAATTACGCTCATAAAGGCGAAACGAACAGAAGTACAAGAAACGGAAAAATAGTAAAAATCAACCATTAATAATTTTCATGAAATTTCATTTTCATTATTTCTATTTTAAAATGCGATTAATGACATTTGAAGAGAACAACAATATCAAGAAACATTGAAAACGGAAGTAAATATCCTTAGTTAGATAATTCTTGTCTATAACTACACCATTTCCAGATGGATTTTAGAAAGCGTCAACTGGATTTTAGAAAGGGGAAATTGGATCTTAGAAATGTCAATTGGATTTTAGAAAGGGGAAATTGGATTTTAGAAATGTCAATTGGATTTTAGAAAGGGGAAATTAGATTTTAGAAATGTCAATTGGATTTTAGAAAGGGGAAATTAGATTTTAGAATAGCCAAATGGATTTTAGAAAGGGAAAATTGGATTTTAGAAATGTCGATTTGATTTTAGAAAAGGGAAATTGGACTTTAGAAACTGTAAATTGGATTTTCGAAAATTTATATAATTATTAATTTATACTTTCATACGCAATAAAGAATTTCTATTCGAAAAATTCTGTGTAAAATTTATTTTAAACGCACATTCTGAAATCCAATTCAAGCTTTCAAAAATCCAATTTTGTTTTCTAAAATCCTTTTAACGCTTTCTAAAATCCAATTGACATTCCTAAAATTCAATTTCCCCTTTCTAAAATCCAATTGACATTTCTAAAATCCAATTTCCCCTTTCTAAAATCCAGTTAACGCTTTCTAAAATCCATCTGGAAATGGTGTAGTTAATAAGAAACGAACCTTTTGTTTTTAAACATTTTGAAAATATTAATTGAAATATTCAATCTCTACAATTTACCAAAAGTGAAATAAAAGTAGTGCTGTCAGCATGGCAACTCTTTCCACTACGAATATCACTGTTGTTGTTGTAGTCGTTCGACTAAATTGTCTCAAGTGTGAATACGTAGAAGGGCGCCTTGCTGATCAAGCAGTTGTACAACTGTTTCAGTTGGAATGAAATTGGGCTGCAAATCCAACTGTTTCAGTTGTACAACTAATTGAATGTAGTGTGAATGCTTCCATACATTCCCATGCAAATCAACATTCGACTAAATCGATTGAGTCGCAAGTGTGTATAGGCTCTTAGTCGAATGTTGATTTGCATGGGAATGTATGGAAGCATTCACACTACATTCAATTAGTCGTACAACTGAAACAGTTGGATTTGCAGTCCAATTTCATTCCAACTGAAACAGTTGTACAACTGCTTTATCAGCAAGGCGCCCTTCTACGTATTCACACTAGAGACAATTTAGTCGAACGACTACAACAACAACAGTGATATTCGTAGTGGAAAGAGTTGCCATGCTGACAGCACTACTTTTATTTCACTTTTGGTAAATTGCAGAGATTAAATATTTCAATAAATATTTTCAAAATGTTAAAAAAAAAAAAAAAAGGTTCGTTTCTTATTAACTACACCATTTCCAGATGGATTTTAGAAAGCGTTAACTGGATTTTAGAAAGGGGAAATTGGATTTTAGAAATGTCAATTGGATTTTAGAAAGGGGAAATTGGATTTTAGAAATGTCAATTGGATTTTAGAAAGCGTTAAAAAGATTTTAGAAAACGAAAATTGGATTTTTGAAAGCGTGAATTGGATTTCAGAATGTGCGTGTAAAATAAATTTTACACAGAATTTTTCGAATAGAAATTCTTTATTGCGTATGAAAGTGTAAATTAATAATTATATAAATTTTCGAAAATCAAATTTACAGTTTCTAAAGTCCAATTTCCCTTTTCTAAAATCAAATTGACATTTCTAAAATCCAATTTTCCCTTTCTAAAATCCAGTTGGCTATTCTAAAATCCAATTTCCCCTTTCTAAAATCCAATTGACATTTCTAAAATCCAATTTCCCCTTTCTAAAATCCAATTGACATTTCTAAGATCCAATTTCCCCTTTCTAAAATCCAGTTGACGCTTTCTAAAACCATCTGGAAATGGTGTAGTTATAGACAAGAATTATCTAACTAAGGATATTTACTTCCGTTTTCATGTGTTTCTTGATATTGTTGTTCTCTTCAAATGTCATTAATCGCATTTTAAAATAGAAATAATGAAAATGAAATTGCATGGAAATTATTAATGGCTAATTTTGACTATTTTTTCCGTTTCTTTTACTTCTGTTCTTTCGCCTTTATGAGCGTCATTCCTTCCGTTTTTCTCTTTTCATTTACTTGACAGCTAGTTGCTAGTTTAATAAGAAACAAAGCCAAACAATGTATGCACTTTTTGTTTATTTTATTGTTTTTTTATTTATTAATCAATTTGACAGCTGACAAGAAGGTGCTTTCATGTAAGAATGCAGATAAACTGATAAACTTTAGCAATTTAATACTTCATTACTTTATATGAAGACCACTAATGTAAAATTTGCTGTGTAAAATGTGAACATTGGCAACACTATGTCATTGTCAATCACCCGACTATTTAGTCTCTAGTGTGAATAGATGCCACCGATTCGACTAAATAGTTGGAGTAGTGTGAATACAACAGTCCAATTCGACCAAATCGATTGAGTCGCAAGTGTGTATAGGCTCTTAGCGGTGCAAGAGAGCTAAGAGCCTATACACACTTGCGACTCAATCGATTTAGTCGAATGTTGATTTGCATGGGAATGTATGGAAGCATTCACACTACATTCAATTAGTTGTACAACTGAAACAGTTGGATTTGCAGCCCAATTTCATTCCAACTGAAACAGTTGTACAACTGCTTGATCAGCAAGGCGCCCTTCTACGTATTCACACTTGAGACAATTTAGTCGAACGACTACAACAACAACAGTGATATTCGTAGTGGAAAGAGTTGCCATGCTGACAGAACTACTTTTATTTCACTTTTGGTAAATTGTAGAGATTGAATATTTCAATTAATATTTTCAAAATGTTTAAAAACAAAAGGTTCGCTTCTTATTAACTACACCATTTCCAGATGGATTTTAGAAAGCGTTAACTGGATTTTAGAAAGGGGAAATTGGATTTTAGAAATGTCAATTGGATTTTAGAAAGGGGAAATTGGATTTTAGAAATGTCAATTGGATTTTAGAAAGCGTTAAAAGGATTTTAGAAAACAAAATTGGATTTTTGAAAGCGTGAATTGGATTTCAGAATGTGCGTTTATAATAAATTTTACACAGAATTTTTCGAATAGAAATTCTTTATTGCGTATGAAAGTATAAATTAATAATTATATAAATTTTCGAAAATCCAATTTACAGTTTCTAAAGTCCAATTTCCCTTTTCTAAAATCAAATCGACATTTCTAAAATCCAATTTCCCCTTTCTAAAATCCAGTTGACGCTTTCTAAAATCCATCTGGAAATGGTGTAGTTATAGACAAGAATTATCTAACTAAGGATATTTACTTCCGTTTTCATATGTTACTTGATATTGTTGTTCTCTTCAAATGTCATTAATCGCATTTTAAAATAGAAATAATGAAAATGAAATTTCATGAAAATTATTAATGGCTGATTTTTACTATTTTTCCGTTTCTTGTACTTCTGTTCGTTTCGCCTTTATGAGCGTAATTCCTTCCGTTTTTCTCTTTTCATTTACTTGACAGCTAGTTGCTAGTTTAATAAGAAACAAAGCCAAACAATGTATGCACTTTTTGTTTATTTTATTGTTTTTTATTTATTAATCAAGTTGACAGCTGACAAGAAGGTGCTTTCATGTAAGAATGCAGATAAACTTTAACAATTTAAAACTTCATCACTTTATATGAAGACCACTAATGTAAAATTTGCTGAGTAAAATGTGAACATTGGCAACACTATGTCATTGTCAATCGCACGACTATTTAGTCTCAAGTGTGAATAGCTGCCACCGATTCGACTAAATAGTTGGAGTAGTGTGAATACAACAGTCCAATTCGACCAAATCGATTGAGTCGCAAGTGTGTATAGGCTCTAAGGCTTTTTCTAGGACCGGAGCATTGTGGAATAATAATGGTGGAAGGAAATGAAGTTATGCTTCTTCCTTATTAATCAGCTGATGTACAAATGTGCGAAATTTTCAGCCATTATTGTTTTTCTTTACTGTGTAACCTAAATCAAACGCAAGTCGTCAATTTAACGCACGCACGCAAATTTTTCATATGCGTTGAACCGAAATTGACTTGCGTGCGTGTTCAGATAAAGAAATAGAAAAATACAGAAAATCAGAGAAAATCTTGTTATTTTGTGGAATATGTACCTAACAGACACGATATCAAAAGCAAGTGTCAATTTTTTTGCAAACAATCACCCACAATGCTTAATTTCAACTGTCACGCAAAACAAAAATTGGGCGTCGAATTTGCTTTTTAAGCACGCCGTTCAATTTCGGTTACTCCCATACAAGTTGTATGGGCATGAGAAATATTTGACAGTAAATTGACGGCGTGCGTTTGATTTAGGTTACACAGTTATGTCTTCTATACATATTTCCGAGAAAAGTAGTGAAATCGCATATGCAACTAGTTTTTCTACGGCTATTATTATATTATTATCAGCGTTGCCGTTTTGTGGGTAATTCCCCAAATTTGGGGAATTTTTTAATATTTGGGTAATTTTTGGGGAGTGCTATGATTTGGGGAATTTTTGGGGAATTTGCCTTTTAATAGTTTTATATGAATAATAATACCTATAAAAAATTAATTATTTTCATGAGTTTCTATTACATTCCCATTGTGTGAAAGAGTGCATGAGTTTTTGCAGCATTTATTTAATCTTGAATTACCGGCGGGTCGAACATGTACAAGCAAATTTCATAAGCCCATTAAAGTAAGAAGTTAGCCAGGAAAAAATAAGCAGTTTTAACCTTTCATGAACATGAAATTGAGCCAAAACAGGTTTGTCGAAAGTTCCAGAAGGAGAAAAAGTAGACCCACCAAATATATATAGCGATATTATCAGAATCGTAAGCTAGTTCCTCAGTTGTTAAGATACGCTGATCATTTGTCGGAATCGGTCAAATTGGACCATTATAACATATAGCTCCCCTACAACCATATATTTTGGGTAAAACTTCTCCACTTAAATTGCTAAGATCATTACAATATTTTTTTATAAATATTTGCATAAACAACCCACAGAATTGGAGGTACCCATGGAGGAACAATAAAGGAGAATGCATAAGATCAGCTGACTTCTTCTTCAAATCTTCATAAACACACGAACACAAGCATTTTGTTTTTGTTGACATATGCCACACACACACGCACCCTAGCATTTCCATAGGGGCCGTATCTGTCAAATTCTTCTACATTCCTCTTTGCATGACACTTATCGCCCCACTATGTATGAAGGTATGTCGTCATGCGTAAACCTTTATGGTTGAATCATGGAGGTACCTATAAATTAAAGAAAATCGGACTATTTAATGTTTCATTTCTCTCTTACTTGTTTTATGTTTCTTTATAACTCTTTTTAAACACACATATATGCACATGAATTTAAAAATACAAACCGTTATAAAGTAAAATAAATTTGAAAATATTGGTTTATTGGAAATCTCTTGATAACACTACCCGACAAAAAAAATATCCTCGACATTTGATTCCTATGTATTCCTGCTAATTCCAAATATGTCATCAAATGGTTCAAAAGTAGAACAGTTTTCGAGATATTTTGAAATTTCAGTTTTCGCGCTAAGAAGAAAAGGAGGATTACTAATCTGTCAATATCTCCGCCATTACCATTTTGAGTTTTATGTTATTTCATTTCATTTCATTTTGAGAGGATGGAATACCCTTTCCAACTCCACATAAAATCGACGTTAAAGTGACGGAATTATGGCGGACAAAAGATTTGTTTTTATGAAAAAAATAAGTTAAATACAAGATGTATAAAATGTCGAGGATATCAAAATTTTTGAAATTTTTTCGGGTAGTGTAATATGAAAATTTGTATGGGGAATTTTGGGCAATTATGGGTAATTTTTGGGAAATCTCAAGAATTTAAAACGGCAACGCTGATTATTATAGACTTTGTGTGATTTCTGTACTAATAATTATATAATTATTTCAAGCTGTGATCGCTTGTCGGCCATTTTGAGGAAACTTTTCGAGCCGAATCATAAATTGCACGAATTTTAATAAGTAAACAAAACAAAGAAAAACATGCGTTTTTGGATTTGACAGATGAGTAAATTTTGTTGTTGCCCATTTACCACGACCATATGCAACTAGTTTTTCTGCGGCTATTATTATATTATTATAACTTTGTGTGATTTCTGTGTTGATAATTATATAATTATTTTTCATTATTTCAAGCGGTGAACGCTTGTCAGCCATTTTGAAGAAACTTTTCGAGCCGATTCATAAATTGCATGAATTTCAATAAGTAAACAAAACAAAGAAAAACACGTGTTTTTGCATTTGACAGATGAGTACATGACAGTAAATTTTGCTGTTGCCCATTTACCACGGCCAGTATGCCCAGTTTATGCTAAGATCAAAATCAACGCGTTCATATACACTTTTACTCTCATTTTACGATTTTTAATCTGATTCGGTGTCAGCGCCGAATCTCGGTCAAAATTGTGTGCTCTCCCACCCTCTCTCTCATTTTTCGCTTTAATGTAAAAGCAATTGTAGATATTTGACCACGTTGATTTTGACCTGAGCGTAAACTGGGCCTATTTAGTGGATCCTGATTTTTGGCCTAGCCATGTCTTCCACAGTGATATATATCTATCTCGTTCGCGCTTTACCGTCTGCAGCATTGATTTTTCAAATACGCCATATGTACATTATACTCACTCTATAATAGCGTTTGTTGAGTGTAGGAAAGCGCATGATGCAACTAGAAAGGTGATATCGGCAGGCCAGCTGATTTGTAATTTTTTTCGCCGCGACGGTACACACTTGTCAAATGTGGCTGTTCAGAGCTATTTCTGATTGGCTGGGTAACTGTATGTCAAACCAATGCTTTTGTTTACATTTATATGTTTATTTATTTATTACATTTACCTTTTGAGTTGGATTTTTCATTGTGCGTACATACATATATTTTTTGCTTTAAAAAGTAAAATTATAAAGAAAACACCGCCAGTATTTGCAAATTGTAAATTCTTATCGAATTTTGGCAATGAAGGCTGGCACTGTAATTGGCATGCATTATGTCGCTTCGTACCAAACGTATATAAAGTCCATTGCATACATGCATATGAAAATGCGCGTTGCTTATGTTGTTTTTATACTCAGCTGTACTAGTACACAGAGTATTATAGTTTTAATCACATAACGGTGGACTGTAACAGAGTGAAATAATCGAGATAGATATAGACTTATATATATCAAAATGATCAGGGTGAAAAGAGAAATCGATTTAGCCATGTCCGTCCGTCCGTCCGTCTGTCCGTCCGTCTGTAAACACTCTAACTCGCGCAAAAATTGAGATATTTTGATGAAATTTGAAATGCAAGTTGGTATCGAGACTGGGACGGTTGGTATTGAAAATGGGCGAAATCGGACCATGACCACGCCCACTTTTCCTATATAGAAATAATCGGAAATTTGGTATCTCAGTCACTAATATAGCTAGAGCGATGAAATTTTACCCACGTGTTGAGCTCAGGCCCCTAGGAAGAAATTTGATGAAATTTTAGAAAATGGGCGTGACTACGCCCACTTTATGTAGCACTCGCTTTGTATTAACTCGCTTTGTATCCACCAAACGCAAACAAACAATGAAAGCATACAGCTGAGTATCTAATGTTCGATTCCACTCGAACTTAGGCTTCCTTACTTGTTTTTATTAATCCAATCTTTTCAAATGTGTTACAAATTGTAGTATAGTCTGCTAGTAATGCATCCGTCTATGCTTGCGCCGCCACCATGAACATGGTACCGACGCATCTGAAAACCAGCAGAGCCATCGGGTCCGCGTGGCAAACGTAAGATGCTTTGTTGTTGTTGTTGCTGGTATTGGTAGTGCTGATGTTACCTTAATGCAGCGAATGATACGCTGCCACCAACAACCGGCGACCAAGTTTGATATAGTTGATGTTATTGTTGTTGCTATTGCTGATGGTGATGTAGTAGCGTAGTTGGTAACTGAAGCGGTAACGGCAACGGCGCTGACATTGAACGTACATTATAAGCGATTGGTATATTTTTTGTTGCTGCTGCTACATAAGATAGTAGTTAGGTAAATGTTGTTGTTGTTGCAGTCGATTATAATCATTATTGTATGGACTTAAGGGTGGCCAGCATTGTTGAGGCCAAAATCGCCCACAAGTTTGGAGCCAATAACCGCCACCGAGACCTCCGCCGCCATTCATGCCAAGCTGACTGCCTTTGGTTACATTGGCATTGTTTCTATTTTGTTGCCTTTATTAGAGTTGTTTGCGCTCGCAGTTGTACTGATAGTAACTGTGGTAGTTGTCGAAGTGGATGGTGCATTCGTAGAATTTCTGCATAAACAAAGAAAATTTGTAATAAAAAAAATAAAGAAGCCAAATTGCACCCAACTCACCCCACACCATCTTCGGGTTTTATTGCTGAACCAATATACGCAAAAGTGCCTCTGCGTATTCCTGTTCACGTTGTTGCAACGTTTTGATCGGTTGACGCGGCTTAATACCATTAATGCGAGTCTCCATTGATTGCGTTTGCAAGTTCTTTGATGACGCATAATTGAAAATTAAATTAATTTTTTTTTTCCAATTTGAAATATAAAAATTTCAGTGCCAAATAAATGTCTATAACAATTCGCCTTGATTTCGGTTCCATTCATTTTGATAAAGGCGAATTCCTTTAATTCGCCATTTTCTTGTCGATTTTGACAACCAGTTACCAAAAAAAAACACCAACAAATACAAGGGAATCGTTGTTGTTGGCGTAGTAAGACGACCATATAATTTGGCCATGGGAAAGCGTATGATTTGCAGGTATTTTATCACAAAAGAGCGAGAGGATCAGAGGATGTGAGCGAGAAAGAAGACTAGCTATTTGTAGGAATCCGCACACAGAATTTGTGTGGGTACTTTCCTAAAATGTGTCAAAATCTCTGAAGAAGAGGAAGAAATTGTAAACAGTGTTGCCACAGCCTCAAAAAATTTGGTATAACAAATTGATACATTTATGGTTTTTTGGTATCACCAAAAATGTTTGAAAAAAAAAAAATTAAAATTAATAAAATATGCTGCTTTTGGTGTTCTAACACAGAAAAATTTTTGACAAAAAAATTAAAATTCATAAAGTAAGCTACTTTCGTGGTTTTAACGATATCGTTTTTTGTTTTATAATATAAAAATATAAAGATAATACCTAAATTTCACATGCAAATAAATATGATTACTTTGGTACTGTACCGAGTAATATAAAAGGTCTATAAAATGCAATGGGTCAAACGAGCTGGGTGATCTAGTTGCCAGAGCTGATTCTGGAATTGATTTGGAGTCATTGAATCAGTTCTTAAATATTTGTCGCTCTGTCCTCCTTTAAGTCAAAATGCCTGCTATGCGGAGTGGTCCAACCAAAAGTTTGATAAAAATAAAATTTGTTCTAAGCCAAAATAAAAATTATCTACGTATCATTCATATGTAATTGTGCTTAGGTGTTTTTTTTTTATAAATTTAAGTACTCCCTCATGAAGGCGATGAAGGTATTCCACGCAGGATTACTGTGGATGGGTACGTAGATTTTGCCCCAAAAAGATTATGCGGTCCTTTCAACCCGTTATCACCAAAATAAAGGTATTTTGAAAAAACAAATATTTATATTTCGAAAACTATCGTCCTCCGGACTGTTCCGACTTCAGATATAGGATCGGAGGACGGTGCAATGCCCCTTTTATAAACGGTTTTTACGATCGGTAAAGGAAAGCGTGACCACGAAAAAAAAACCATGAAGGCATCAATTTGTGATACCATAATTTTTGAGGCTGTGGCAACACTGTTCCTAAGCGTAATTTTTGACACTAAGAGCCTATACACACTTGCGACTCAATCGATTTGGTCGAATTGGACTGTTGTATTCACACTACTCCAACTATTTAGTCGAATCGGTGGCAGCTATTCACACTTGAGACTAAATAGTCGTGCGATTGACAATGTTCACATTTTACTCAGCAAATTTTACATTAGTGGTCTTCATATAAAGTGATGAAGTATTAAATTGTTAAAGTTTATCTGCACTCTTACATGAAAGCACCTTCTTGTCAGCTGTCAACTTGATTAATAAATAAAAAACAATAAAATAAACAAAAAGTGCATACATTGTTTGGCTTTGTTTCTTATTAAACTAGCAACTAGCTGTCAAGTAAATGAAAAGAGAAAAACGGAAGGAATTACGCTCATAAAGGCGAAACGAACAGAAGTACAAGAAACGGAAAAATAGTAAAAATCAGCCATTAATAATTTTCATGAAATTTCATTTTCATTATTTCTATTTTAAAATGCGATTAAGGACATTTGAAGAGAACAACAATATCAAGAAACATATGAAAACGGAAGTAAATATCCTTAGTTAGATAATTCTTGTCTATAACTACACCATTTCCAGATGGATTTTAGAAAGCGTCAACTGGATTTTAGAAAGGGGAAATTGGATCTTAGAAATGTCAATTGGATTTTAGAAAGGGGAAATTGGATTTTAGAAATGTCAATTGGATTTTAGAAAGGGGAAATTAGATTTTAGAAATGTCAATTGGATTTTAGAAAGGGGAAATTAGATTTTAGAATAGCCAAATGGATTTTAGAAAGGGAAAATTGGATTTTAGAAATGTCGATTTGATTTTAGAAAAGGGAAATTGGACTTTAGAAACTGTAAATTGGATTTTCGAAAATTTATATAATTATTAATTTATACTTTCATACGCAATAAAGAATTTCTATTCGAAAAATTCTGTGTAAAATTTATTTTAAACGCACATTCTGAAATCCAATTCAAGCTTTCAAAAATCCAATTTTGTTTTCTAAAATCCTTTTAACGCTTTCTAAAATCCAATTGACATTTCTAAAATCCAATTTCCCCTTTCTAAAATCCAATTGACATTTCTAAAATCCAATTTCCCCTTTCTAAAATCCAGTTAACGCTTTCTAAAATCCATCTGGAAATGGTGTAGTTAATAAGAAACGAACCTTTTGTTTTTAAACATTTTGAAAATATTAATTGAAATATTCAATCTCTACAATTTACCAAAAGTGAAATAAAAGTAGTGCTGTCAGCATGGCAACTCTTTCCACTACGAATATCACTGTTGTTGTTGTAGTCGTTCGACTAAATCATGATGCAATAATAAAATGGTGGACGCAGCAGAGGACGGCTATTTTGTTTTTGGAATAGTAAGCTGTCAAATTATCGTCTTTTGTTTTGATTTTCCCTCTTGCACGTGTTATTCGTGGAAAATAGCTTGTGTGTTCGCTTGTATGTTCGCTGGCGTTTTTTCTGTTTTTGACATTCTTATCTACGGCCGTTCAACGGTAATCGCCTATTCTCTTTTGGCTGATACGACCATATAGAATTATTGGATCATGGACTAAATTGTCTCAAGTGTGAATACGTAGAAGGGCGCCTTGCTGATCAAGCAGTTGTACAACTGTTTCAGTTGGAATGAAATTGGGCTGCAAATCCAACTGTTTCAGTTGTACAACTAATTGAATGTAGTGTGAATGCTTCCATACATTCCCATGCAAATCAACATTCGACTAAATCGATTTAGTCGCAAGTGTGTATAGGCTCTAAATAGCATTTCGCACAAATGCGTTTGTTGAACTTTTGCCTTCATCTTCAGTTTGACATAAAATAGCATTCTACCCAAAATCTCACCAAACAGACCTATTCTTTTTCTGTGGTTTTCTGTGGAAAGGCACAAAGCGATGAAAATTGCGCGACATTTTAATCATTTCCGTAAGTCAAATTTTTAATAATTTAATAAAAGATTTGATCCAAATATGGCACTATTGATATAAATTTATGAACATTTTATTTAGGATTTAAATTGAACGTGTAAATTAACAGAATTAAAGAACAATAGAGTACAAGAAGCAAGTGCAACACGAAAAAAAACAGTTGCTGCACCTGCATAGAAATTGAGAAATGCCTAAGAATAAGGGAAAAGGAGGTAAAAATCGTCGTCGTGGTAAGAACGAAAACGAATTTGAGAAGCGTGAATTGATTTTCAAGGAAGATCAGCAAGAATATGCACAAGTCACGAAAATGTTAGGTAATGGAAGATTGGAGGCGATGTGCTTCGACGGGGTGAAACGTTTGTGTCACATTCGAGGGAAACTTAGAAAGAAGGTATGTAGTATGTATGTTTGAAGTATATTAAAAAACTGGGTCGGCTTTCCTTTATTCTAGCACGCCCTTAGAAAAATTACAGGGGAAACTTTCCAATAATGTCACACGCCCCCAAAAAAACGACTTCTACCAGGTGGTAGGGGAAGGGAAGGGTGTTCTGAATCCGTAAATTTTAGGCGCCGGACGTACCTCGTTTTCGAGGAATTTACGGTTAAAGTTTAGTAACTCCATATAAATTCGATAGATAAAGAAAAAACTTTTGCGCAGAACACTTTTCTGAGTTGGCGGCCTTCGGCCGCGCTTATAAAAAATAACCCTGGGCTACGCCATCCGTCCGGACGTGTGCCCTAACCGTGGCTACCGCCACGGTGATGTCCTTCTGCGTGGTACACCCTGTGAAGTCGCTATTAGCAACATTTTTAATAAAAGTGATTTTAACGCAATATTGTAAAATTTATTAAATATATTAGTAATATACGTGTTGTGCCTAAATTAAAGAGTGAAATTTGTTTTGTAAATGAGGAAATGGGGTTGTTATTGGTAAAAATTTAACAACTTTAACAAATTCCGGGAAAACTAGGTACGTCCGGCGCCTAAATTTAACTGATTCAGAACCTACTCCACCTCCCCTACAACCCAGTAAAAGTCGTTTTTCTCGGGGCGTTTGACATTATTGGAAAGCCAACCCAGCCCGTCTCCACATAACTTGATTTGGCAGAGAAACATCTCGCTAAATAACCCGTCTCTACGTGGCTGATCGTGATTCAGTTTAATACCATGTCTCCACATAACGTGTTTCGCTCTTTTTTTCTGCATTTTCTCTCTCAATCTTGTTTCGATACGGAAACCAGTGCCGAAACTCGCCAATTTCCATACAAATTTCTGAGAGCGAGTGAAGATTGAAACACTAGGCGCATTTCAGTTATTACATCTGGGTCTGAGTCAAGATAAATTTTTAGTGAAACAATCCGGATCATAATGAAATTTGGCTGCACTTGAAAAGAAGTAAAAAGAAGAAGAAATATCAACAAACCATTTGTGATTTGAGAAAGTAAAAAAAAAAAAACAAAATAAAAAATCATGGATCAAGAATTATTTGAGGCAAATTTATATATAATTTAAATATATGACCTTTATACTCATATTTTATGTGTTACTTCCATAATTTGTTTTTTTTTTTCACGGCGTCTGAATGAAAAATATGGCCGACAGCTGCTTGTGTATATACATATACAAACATATACCCCGCAGTAAAAATCTGAAATGAATCCTTTATGAGTCACTGATGAAATTCATCATGAGGAGGCATCAGTGAATACTTTCATATAAAGGCTGCTGAATTTTTTCAAATAAATGGTTTGCTTTCCTCATGCCTATATGACACTACGTTTTTTCTCTGGTATTTTTGGTTTGGCCGCTGTGGTGCAGTGGGTAGAGTGCTCGCCTGCTATGCCAGAGGTCTTGGGTTCAAATCTCCAGAGCAAAAAAATCAAAAAATTTTTTCTAATTAGTAAAAATCAAATTATTGGGTTTTTTAAGAGCAGCGGTCACCTCTCGGCTGTGGTTGGCATACCTCCGAGTGTATTTCTGCCATGAAAAAGCTTCTCACAAAAAATGCATTCGCCGTTCGGAGCCCGCATAAAACTGTAGGTCCACCCATTTAATAGGAAAAACAAAAAGGAGCACACCTCGAATTGGGAGAGAAGCTCGGCCGTAAACTCGTCAGAGTTATAATAGCGCCATTGTATTATTATTATTGTATTATTGTATTATTTTTGGTTTGGAAAACCCACCGAAAGTCAAAATACAAAAACAATTCTTCTGTACGTTGAAAAGAGACAAATACTCCCTCAAAAACAATTTGATTGACATTAAACTTCAAACTAAATGAAAATCATGGTGAAATAAAAATAGGTGATATCACGGCCAATGACAGCAGTTTAACGTCTCACTCTTATTCCGGTCATGCATTTGAAGGGAGTAGAAAAGGGGGACAAATTTAGGAGTAGTTTAGTACTTTTTTACTACTTTGGTGTGTTTTTATATAATTAAAATTGTGAAAGGGGAATATTTTTAAAATGCTTATTACGTAAGCCATGATGCAACTAGAAAGGTGGTATCGGCAGACGAGCTGATATGTAGTTTTTTTCGCCGCAATGATACATAGTTGTCAAATGTAGCTGTTCAGAGCTGTTTGAACGATGCTGATAGTAGCCATGGCTGTTTTAAAATATATCCTCTGATAAAGAAAGCATCTTTAAGATTCAGCACCCCGCTTACATCGTCAGCACCTGTGGAAAGGCTATTTTTTCGTTGGCGGGCATTATAAACAGTCCTCGACGCCATGTACTTTACGATGTTTCTTTTGAAAAATTAGTTCTGCTTAAGGCTAATATTGAATATTATTGAATGTAAATGATCCAAACAGCAGTCTTAATTTTGTATCTTTATTATTTCCGCTAATTTTCTCTCTTCTTAATACACATCCCAGTTTTAATTGTTTACTTAATGTGTGAGAAATAAACACATATCGACGCTTCCAAACAATACTGTACTAAGTCGACTTAGTAAATTTTACCGTTTTTGGCGTTTTCAAGTAGAGCGTATCTTAATTTAGATGCTGTCTAATTTTGGTATCAATCGGACAATCCAATCAAAAGTTATAAGCAAAAGTGTATATATAATACAACTCGAGATTTTTACAGAATAAAAACTTTGAGAGCTTGCCATGAAAAACCACGTAGCAAATTTTTATTTTTTCTTACGGTTTTATATAAAGCGTACCCTGACTTGATACTGTCGAGTTTTGGTGTTGATCGTTCAATCCAAAAAGAAGTTATAAGTGAAAATATATTTAGCATACAACCGAAGTTTCATATCGAGTTTAAACTTTGAGAGCTTCTCCTGCAAAACACAGTTTTCAGACTTAGTACAGTTTTGTTTGGAAGCGTCGATATGTATGTATGTATGTAAAAATTATTATAATTTCTTGGAAAACGATGTTGGGTAAGTATATCACTGTTTTTTACACATTGTAATCCCAGAAAACGAGAACAGTAATCGTAATTTCAAGTTTCTTACGATTACGATTACAGTAATCGTAATTTCAAAATTTCTAAGATTACGATTACCGTAATCGTAATCATCTTGGAATCGTAATCCTTATCGCCCAGCTCTGGTACATACACATATTTTTTGCTTTAAGAAATAAAATTGATACATAAAATTAAAAAGAAAATACCACCGTCGTACCAAACGTACTATATAACGCATAGCATTACCTACATATGTGCATACATGCATATGAAAATGCGCGTTGCTTTTGTTGTTTTTTTATTAGTCCAACTTTTTCAAATGTGTTACAAATTGTAGTATAGTCTACTAGTAGTACATCCGCCTATGCTTGCGCCGCCACCATCAACATGGTACCGACGCATCCGAAAACCAGCAGAGCCATCGGGTCCGCGTGGCAAACTTAAGATGCTTTCTTGTTGTTGTTGGTGTTGATAGTGCTGCTGTTGCCTTAATGCTGCGAACGATACGCTGCCACCAACAACAGACGACCAAGTTTGATGTATTTGATATTGTTGTTGCTGTTGCTGATGTTGCAGCGTAGTTGCTAATGGAAGCGGTAACGGCAACAGCGCTGACATTGAACGACATTATAAGCGGTTGGTATATTTTTTGCTGCAGCTGCATGAGATAGGGTGACTGTTGTTGTTGTTGCAGTCGATTATAATAATTATTGTATGTACTTAAAGGTGAACCAGAATTTCTAGGGCCAAAATCGTCCACAAGTAACACCGCTATCGAGACCACAACCACCACTGTCACCACCTCCGACACCGCCGCCATTCATGCCAAGCTGATTTCCATTTGGTGGCATTGGCATTGCTGCTATTTTGTTGCCTTTGTTATCATTGTTTGCGCTGGCAGTTGTACTGATAGAAACTGCGGTTGTTGGAAGTGGACGGTACATTCGTAGAATTTGATATTCTGCATAAACAAAAAAAAAAAAATCTGTAATAAGAAAAATAAAGGAGCCAAATTTCACCGAACTCACCCCACACCATCTTCGAGATTTTTCGCCGAACCAATATACGCAAACGTGCTTCTCCGTATTCGTTTTAACGCTGTTGCAACGTTTTGATCGGTTGACATGGCTTAATAACATTCCTGCGCGGCTCCATTGATTGCGTTTGCCGACGCAATTTCTGTGATGACGCATACGTTGTCGATGGATATTCGTCGCCTGGCTTGTTCAGCAACACCATTACCGGTTGAAAAGATGCAGCCAAGTCATCGGGCGGCGATGATTTCACCCTTGCAGTTCCACCTGCTTTCACATACATGTTACCATCATTGCGAGCTGCACCAACTCCACCACCAACAATGCCACAAACCGGACTTGTAGCGTTTGTTGTTGCATACGCCTTAACCAATATTGTGTAATCGATTGGTTAATAATTGTAAATTAGATTTCGCCACGGTATTTCAAAATGTAACTGAATAAAAGAATTGGGATTAGAGGAAAAGAAGTCTCGTCATTGCGATCTTCAGCTTACCTGTAAAACGCGATGGTAAGAATGGTGAGACGAAGGCACCAAAAAAAACAATCAACGGGGCTGTTAATTAATTCTTGTTTCGTCGCGGAATTTCGAAATGTTATAAAATTTTTCTCATTTACATATGTATTATTGAAAATATATGTATACCAAAATTTCAAAACAAAACAAAAATATAAAAACAGTAATGCCTACTCAATAAAATACTAAAATGGGAGTCAATAAATAATTTTCGTATGGAATTTCGGTACGATTTGTAAAGAAAAAAGCCAAGAGGGGAACATTGTTTTATAAGAGTGCGAGTGTTGTCAAAATGCACCGCCATTTTGTTTTATTGCAAACACCTTTTCTCTTATTTCACCATGATGAAAATAATAGTTATTTCAAAAATTATTTGTTTGGATATTTGAATTTAAATTACTGAAATAAATTATGCAACTCAAATGGCGGGATAGCTATGTATTCCATGTTATAAGGAGAAGCCAGTGCGCAGTATAATTTTTCTTCCGGACTTCTTCTTTCCCCTTACGGCCAAAGCAGAAGCTTACAAGAGGCAAATTTAAAATTTGTATTTCCATATACATATTTTTTATTTTAAATATAATTTATTTTATAGTTGTCACATTGAAAAATTTGTCAGAAAAGCTGCCGAATGTCAAGAAACCTACCGAAATACAAGCTGGCTCGTTGGTTTTTAACCGCCTAGATGGTATTTCGTTTGGTTTTTTCAATATAGCTTGCTCGCTTGCACCAACGTAAAACGATAGTGATGAATATTCAACAAAGAATCATCAATGATTATTTAGCAGTGAAACAAATTGACTGCAGGGTATATGTATATATATGTATACATACACAAATGTCACTTTTCAGTTCTGCCAAATCAAAAAGCACTGTGCTGCCAATTCAGCACGGAAAAAACAAATCGAACAGGGCGGATCATAAATTGAACCAGCAATTTATCTGGTTTAATCGAGCTGAAATCGTTGTTGTTGCATTTGCATGTAAAAATTTTTATCTGGGTTAGGATCACCGTATGTGAAACACGGCTACTGTTTCATTCTGAATCATCTTGCCAACCTCGATGATATCGATGTCTCCTCTAATTTTGTATCGAAAAACTATCGAAATCTCACACAGACCAAAACAAAAACGCAAAATATAAGCAAACATACAAACATTTAAGAAGAGCAAGAAAGAGAAATGTTAACCCTCGAGCACTCGCGCTATGAGCATTTTGCTCAAGCAATTTTTTATTTCGCGAAATTTCTATGTTCTATGGATTTGTGGCACTTGGTGTGTTGAGTACCTTCGCAGGTGGTTGTGCTTCACACTTTGACGAGTGTTTCTTTTCGTTAGTGCACCATCACAGCTTCAAATGGGAGATTGTTTTTTGAGAGCGGCAATTTGCTCATTGCGCGAGAAACGATGTAAGTATTTTATGTTTAATCTTTTTTATTGGAAACCTAGGGTTTAACGCTGATATTTATTATTTTTGCAATATTTTCATTTGTATTTGCAAGTACTGTTGAAATGGAATGCAGGCGTCATTGTGGCAGGGCCTCTTCACAACTTGCTTCTTGGTTGGAAGAAGTGTTATATTACGAAGGCTTAGACAATGACGAAAATTAATTATTTCAACAGTGATGGCGAAACAGAAAAAAGTGATTACAACACTACTTCTGAACAATCCGGCGATAGTTTGGAGAAGGAGGACAACATAAGTGAGCATACTAAAAAGCCTGGCTTTTGCGAGCTTTCCCTAAGGAGTAAAAATAGGCGTTCAAAACAGAGGGTGAACTTTAAGTGCAAAATTACTCTGCACGGAACATGTAACATATACGCACTTATTTTGCTTTGAAAGCAACATTAATGTGAATCATAACGCAGACTGATTTTATAATTTTATTTAGTTATTTTTTTTTTCAATAAATATTTTTGTTAATGTACTACTTGGGAAATGTGAAATGGCCAATTTATGTTTTATTCGATTGATTTACTAAAATTTTAAAAGGTGAATCTTAAATAAATATGCTTTTTCAAAAACAATTAGTTAGTAATATTTCTACGACAAAAAGGACAACATGTTTAACAATGTAAATGCATTAAAAAATTACATTACAAGAACGAGTGAGCAAAATGCTCATGTGCGAGAATCCGTGTTACTCTACGAGGCGCGAGTACTCGAGGGTTAAACTGAATCACGATCAGCCACGTGGAGACGGGTTAAAGCCCACATAACTTGATTCACCAGAGAAACATGTAGAAAAACATCTCGCTCAATAACCCGTCTCCACGTGGCTAATCGTGATTCAGTTTGAAATTTCTCCTTCTTGTTCTTCTTAAATGTTTGTATGTTTGCTTATTTTTGCGTCTTTGTTTTGGTCTGTGTGAGATTTCGATAGATTTTCGATACAAAATTAGAGAAGACATCGATATCAGCGAGGTTGGCAAGATGATCCAGAATGAAACAGTGTTTCAATCTTCACTCGCTCTCAGAAATTTGTATGGAAATTGGCGAGTTTCGGCACTGGTTTCCGTGTCGAAACAAGATTGAGAGAGAAAAAAAGAGCGAAACACGTTATGTGGAGACATGGTATAACTTGATTCACCAGAGAAACATGTAGCAAAACATCTCGCTCAATAACCCGTCTCCACGTGGCTAATCGTGATTCAGTTTGACATTTCTCTTTCTTGTTCTTCTTAAATGTTTGTATGTTTGCTTATTTTTGCGTCTTTGTTTTGGTATGTGTGAGATTTCGATAGATTTTCGATACAAAATTAGAGAAGACATCGATATCATCGAGGTTGGCAAGATGATTCAGAATGAAACAGTGTTTCAATCTTCACTCGCTCTCAAAAATTTGTATGGAAATTGGCGAGTTTCTGCACTGGTTTCCGTGTCGAAACAAGATTGAGAGAGAAAATGCAGAAAAAAAGAGGGAAACACGTTATGTGGAGACATGGTATTATTTAGCGAGATGTTTTGCTAGATGGTTTGTTGGTGAAACAAGTTATGTGGAGACGGGCTTTAACATTTCTCTTTCTTGTTCTTCTTAATGTTTGTATGTTTGCTTGTTTTTGCGTTTTTGTTTTGGTCTGTCCGAGATTTTGATAGATTTTCGATACAAAATTAGAGAAGGCATCGATTTCATCGCGTTTGGCAAAAGGATTGAGAACGAAACAAGTGTTTCAATCTTTACTTGCTCTCAGAAATTTGTATGGAAATTGACGAGATTCGGCACTCGTTTTGAGGTCGAAACAAGATTGAGAGAGCGAGTGCGGGCTAATACCATGTCTCCACATAACGTGTTTCGCTCTTTTTTTCTGAATTTTCTCTCTCAATCTTGTTTCGACACGGAAACCAGTGCCGAAACTCGCCAATTTCCAGACCAAAACAAAGACGCAAAAATAAGCAAACATACAAATATTTAAGAAGAACAATAAAGAGAAATGTCAAACTGAATCACGATTAGCTACGTGGAGACGGGTTATACCATGTCTCCACATAACGTGTTTCGCTCTTTTTTTCTGCATTTTCTCTCTCAATCTTGTTTCGACACGGAAACCAGTGCCGAAACTCGCCAATTTCCATACAAATTTCTGAGAGCGAGTGAAGATTGAAACACTGGTTCATTCTGAATAATCTTGCCAACCTCGTTGATATCGATGTCTTCTCTAATTTTGTATCGAAAATCTATCGAAATCTCACACAGACCCAAGG
This sequence comes from Urophora cardui, assembly GCA_960531455.1. Lineage (NCBI taxonomy): Eukaryota > Metazoa > Arthropoda > Insecta > Diptera > Tephritidae > Urophora > Urophora cardui. The sequence continues at coordinate 115,199,204 of OY482672.1, forward strand.
CTTTTCCAAATAGAGGTTATATAAGTAATATATATAAGTAATATATATTACTTCCGTTTTTATGTGTGTGTTTTCTTTAAAAATGTCAATGTGAAAGAGAAGAGAAATGAATTTCAAGGTAAAGCTGATTCCACATAAAACTTTTTCCGCTTTGCGTTACGCCGCTTTCTATGTCAAACAACGCAAAACTGAAAAACTATGCCACATTGAACGCTGCAACATCACTCAAAAAATATTTATTTTCTGAAAAATCTCTCATTCTCCGTTTTATTTACAAAAAAGTAAATAAGAAAATAAAAATCTATTAAACTATTTTTCAATTGTGTGAAATGTAAATTTGTTTATTTACATTTGAATTAAAGTGAAACTGAAAAAAAATTTCAACGCCCCCAAAAGTTGAGATTTGGGCAACTTTGTGCTTTATGTAACTTCGGCGTTGCGTTACTTTTTGTTATGTGAGAAACCTCATATAGATACATGTATTTTAATCTCAGCTGTCACGCAGAAAGTGTCACGTAGCGCAACACAAAGTTCTATGTGGAATCAGCTTAAAAGCCTCTGCACACGGGCATGATTTAAGGGTGATTTAGGCCAGTGATAGGCAAAATTGAAATGCAGCTGTATTAGTGAGAGCGCCGTCATCGCGCAAGTCAATTGGTTCGTTTTCGTTTAGTCGCTTGCTGGCCCTCAATGCAGTGATGTGATACGTAGGGAAAATTCCCTACATGTAGGGATTTTAGTCGGAAAAAAGTGACCGTAGGGAAAGAAGGACAGATTCTTATAAAATAGCTAAATGTAGGGATTTTTTGGCAAAGTCAAATCAAAATTTCAATTCAACTTTTTTCACTTCAACACTGACTGTCGATCTGAATAATGAAAATGCTGCGAAGACGAGTTAAATCGCGAACCCTTCAATGACGTAATTGGAGAGTGAATACCGTATAGTGAACTATCTAATAACACGATACTTTTAATCAGGGCATCGGAGCAAAAGATTTTTTTGCTCTGGCTACGCTCTTAGCTCCGAATTTTTTTTTCCCTTACGACCAACTAGATGGTATTTTGTTGGTATTTCGTTTGGCTTTTCAATATAGCTTGCTCGCTTACACCAACGCAAAACTGTATTTGACCATCTCCTTCACACAAAAAACCTTGTAGAATACCAAAAAAAAACGTAGTGTCATATGGGTTAAAGCAAAGTATTTGACGCAATAACTTTTTTTATTATTTTTTAGAGAAATGCTGTACCTATGATAGTATCAATGAAATGTTTCGTTCCCTTACATATTTATATGCCTACGTCTACCTACCTATATATCGAACGTTTTATTCAATAGGGATTTAACTAAAAAAAAAATTTTTTGGGAAAACGCAAACAAACTTTTAGAGCCTATACACCCTTTCGACTCAATCGATTTAGTCGGGCTTTGATTTGCATGGGAATGTATGGAAGCATTTACACTACATTCAATTAGTCGAAAAACTGAAACAGTTGGATTTGCATACAACAGCCCAATTCGACTAAGGGCCGTTTACTCAACCTCTGATTAACGCTAACCACGGTTAAAGTTCGGTTAAACATCATTATCGACTTCATCAAACCATGTATTTAACATGTGGCCGATAATGCAGTCCATAGCTTAACCGAACCTTTGTCCTCCGGTTAGCGTTAATCAGAGGTTGAGTAAACGGCCCTTAATTGATTGAGTCGCAAGTGTGTATAGGCTCTTATAATTTCAAAGAGTTTCCTTCTACGGCTAACTACAAAATCACTTTTATTTCCGCCATTTTTATCGTTTTGCGTATTTTATAAGACTAGACTCAAAGGCATGCCCAGTTATTGAAATATATGGCAAAACCCCAGAAATCGAAAATTTCGAGTTAAATCCCTATTGCATAAAACGTGCGATATATATGTTACATACAACGCATTAATACATATATTTTTTTATTATAATAATTGTTCAAAACAGTAAATCATCAGTATTTTATTGTAATTTTTTTTATTTATGTGTATGCAGTATGCAGTAGAACAGCCGATTTTCATTATTTAGTAAAAGAAAAAACGTTCATCTCCTGCCGTGCGGTTTCTTCATTGTTCTAGCATGGAAATAACTAAAAAAAGTGTAGGGAATTACGTAGGGAAAATTTGAAACAAGCGTAGGGAAAAGTAGGAATTTTTTTCTTGCTCTGTAGGGAATTTCCAAAAAAGTATCTACCATCACTGCCTCAATGAATGCGGTCGGTTATAAAAACGACACGCATGCGTACATATGTATAAGTATTTATGCTTTTACATATATAAATATGCGCAAACAAGCGACATTAACCCACGATGTTGTTACGCCACTTGCTGAGCGACGAGGAAAGAGCATAACGTGTCTGTGTGATTTGAGCGCGATCAATTGATCTATGAAACGCCTATCACTGATTTAGGCAAAAATCGTGTTTTCGGCGTTAATTACCCTTAAATAACGATGTTTTGCCATACAAAAATACCAGCTGAAATTACCGTTGAAATGCGCATTTCGACGAAAATACTCATGAAATTACTCTAGAATCGGTCTCTTCTCTAAATTTTATCGATTATAATCGAAAACATCTTTACCCTTCGCTAATATTTCACATTAGCTGAGTTTTATTTTAGCGCATATACATCTGCGCTAAAATAAAAACGGCTATTAAATTTGTTCGCGACCGTTTCTTAGAAATATTCTCATTGTATATTGCATTAGCGATTCTTTAATTATAAAAATTTAATTTGGTGGGAGTATTTTATTAATGATATTTTCATTTAAGTTCACCATGTACAAATTTTTATTTGGCGCAGGAACAGCGTAACTGAAACCCGACTAAGGGCCGTTTACTCAACCTCTGATTAATGCTAACCGGAGGATAAAGGTCCGGTTAAGTTATGGACTGCATTATCGACCACATGTTAAATGTATGGTTTGGTGAAGTCGATAATTATGTTTAACCGGGCTTTAACCGTGGTTAGAGTTAATCAGAGGTTGAGTAAACGGCCCTAAATGAAATTACTCAAAAACGTGTGTGAATGCGCGAGATTTCGGAAAGTAATTTCGGCTAAACAGCGTAATTTCAAATGTGTGCAGAGTCTTTTAAATTTTTGCCAATTCGTTTTGTCTGACATTCACACTTTTTAGTATACATACACAATTCCAATCAGCTTATCTACTGCGATGCGATATCCTTCTTTACATAATTCTTGCACAGACCAAAACAAAAACGCAAAATATAAGCAAACATACAAACATTTAAGAAGACCAAGAAAGAGAAATGTTAAACTGAATCACGATCAGCCACGTGGAGACGGGTTATTTAGGGAGATGTTTTGCTACATGTTTTGTTGGCGAAACAAGTTATGTGGAGACGGGCTTTTATTGAGCGAGATGTTTTGCTACATGTTTCTATGGTGAATCAAGTTATGTGGAGACGGGCTTTTACTTTTCGCTTTCACCAACTACACCTTTTTCAGTTTAAATTCAGAAAGTTCCAATTGATATTCAGAATTTCAATTTGAAATTCAGAAAATTACAATTGAAATTCAGAAATTCCATTTGAAATTCAGAAAGTTACAATTGAAATTCAGAATTTCCATTTGAAATTCAGAATTTCCATTTGAAATTCAGAAAATTGCATTTGAAATTCAGAAAATTACAATTGAAATTCAGAAAATTACATTTGAAATTCAGAAAATTCCATTTGAAATTCAGAAAATTACATTTGAAATTCAGAAACCTTTCTCACAGTACAAAACACTTTTCTGAATTTCAATTGTAATTTTCTGAATTTCAAATGTAACTTTCTGAATTTCAAATGGAATTTTCTGAATTTCAAATGTAATTATCTGAATTTCAATTGTAATTTTCCGAATTTCAAATGCAATTTTCTGAATTTCATATGGAAATTCTGAATTTCAATTTTAACTTTCTGAATTTCAAATGGAAATTCTGAATTTCAATTGTAATTTTCTGAATATCAATTGGAACTTTCTGAATTTAAACTGAAAAAGGTGTAGTCTAAGAAAATAGTTTTGCAACCAACCTTTTATGGCAAATACTGGGTTTTTTGGTTGTTTTGGTTGCTGCATTTGCTCATTTTTTTGTCACATTCGCTCTTTTGGTTGTTAATTTTGCTAAAGCGACTCAAATTCTTAGGCCCGGTTTCACCAACGTGACTAAAGCTAAAACTAAGGCCCGGTTTCACCAACCGGTCTCAACTTAGTTAAGCCGATTTTTTTACGATTTCAGTTTCACCATGCAACTAAGCTAAGTCACAAGTTAGTCAGCTTTTGCCTTGACTAAAACTAAACTAAGAATTTGAGTCGCTTTAGCAAATTCAACAACCAAAAGAGCGAATATGTCAAAAAAATGAGCAAATACAGCAACCAAAACAACAAAAAAACCAGTATTTGGCAAAAAAGCTGGCAGGGTTGCTGGTTGCAAAACTATTTTCTTATACCATGTCTCCACATAACGTGTTTCGCTCTTTTTTTCTCCATTTTCTCTCTCAATCTTGTTTCGACACGGAAACCAGTGCCGAATCTCGCCAATTTCCATACAAAATTTCTGAGAGCGAGTGAAGATTGAAACACTGTTTCATTCTGAATCATCTTGCCAACCTCGATGATATCGATGTCTTCTCTAATTGTGTATCGAAAATCTATCGAAATCTCACACAGACCAAAACAAAAACGCAAAATATGAGCAAACATACAAACATTAAGAAGAGCAAGAAAGAGAAATGTTAAACTGAATCACGATCAGCCACGTGGAGACGGGTTATTTATCGAGATGTTTTGCTAGATGTTTTGTTGGTGAAACAAGTTATGTGGAGACGGGCTTTTAGACTATTTGGTGAAACCCAAAAGTAAGTTAGCCCCAAATCTGGGCTAACTAAAGTCAAAACTTGGGCCCGGTTTCACCAACGTGGCTAAGTTAACTAAGTTGAGACCGGTTGATGAAACCGGGCCTAAGTTGATTTTTAGTCAAGACAAAAGCTGACTAACTTGTGACTTAGCTCAGTTGCATGGTGAAACTGAAAACGAAAACAAATCGGCTTAACTAAGTTGAGACCGGTTGGTGAAACCGGGCCTTATAGTTCCCGAGATATTCCTTCTTAATGTTGTGAAATTTACTATGCAAAACACGGTAGCCACGGTTATGACACACGTCCGGACTTGGATGGCGTATCCTAGGGTTATTTTTTATAAGCGCGGCAATAAGCCGCCAACGCAAATAAGTGTTCTGCGCAAAGCACTGTGGACCGGGCCATAGATATAACTCCGGAAAGAGAATTCTGTCGGCTGAAAGCTGTTCTCCGCAAAACTTTTTTCTTTATCTTCTCTCTAATAAAAGGAAATGTGGTGCAAACGTAACTTTGAAACCTGACATATGCTTGTTGGGTGATGACGACAAACACTCGCACATAGTGTTTTGCATAGTAAAATTAGCAACTTTAACTATTAACTTTATCTATGTTTCCGGCAAGTTTGGTTTTCAGATTTGGGATCTTAGGGCACTCCCCTAAAAAAACCGTTTTTTCTAGGCGTGGTGGAGACGTGTAAAGCTTTACCGTTTTTATAAGTGCCTGCAAAAAAATGCGATTAATTAAATAAATGCCAAAATAAGGCAAAAAAATTAGTCCAAACGTAATTTGGAAACGTGAAATATGTTTGTTGGGTGATATAAAACCAAAGTGGAGACAAACACACGCACGTTTGTGTGTGCGTATATTACCTGCAGGCAAAATTAAACTAGTATGAAAATAAACTAGTTGATCAACTGGTATGTAAAGGAAAAAATCAAACTAGTTGGTTTGCTACTATTTGATCAACTGGTATGAAACGGACAAAATTATACTAGTTAGCTATCTACTAGTTGATCAACCGCTTTTAAAAAGACAAAATCATACTAGTTGGTATTCTACTAGTAATATACCAATTTATTTATTAACTAAATATAGCAGTTTGTGCAATTCTATCACAAACTAAGCTTTGCGTGCACTGTATATATGTAATATGTACTAAATGTAACTGTAAAAAGTACTAAGCTAATTCATGCGAGCTTTATTAAATGAACAAAAATGGTATTTTTTCACCTAGATGAACTGGCATTTTTCTAGTATTATTCTGACTGGTATTCTTTTAGTATACGCTTACCTGGTATTTTTCTAGTATGAAGCTGATGTGTTGTCTACTAGTATGACACTGACTGGTATTTTTCTAGTATGAAGCTTATGCAAGGGAGAAGGGAGACAATTGCCATCTCGTAGGCAATCGCCACGCTAAAACTACCAGCTGCTTTCAAGTAAAATGGATAGTGAGCTACTAGTTGGCGAAATTTTCTAACTGGTAGACTTATAGTATACAATTACTTATTTTGCCTGCAGGGTATCCCTTTAGCATAATAGGGTCTCTACACGATGAGTCTGATTCAAGAGTCAGTTTAGGTGTATTAGTGAAATTTTGCATGTAGTAGGGTACGTTCGCGACGGCAATCAGAACCGCAGTGTTGCAAGTATCACGTTCTTCGCGTGTTTCTGGCAACACCTGCAAAAGTCAAACGTTCGTTTGACACATCAACCGTGCAGTTTGCTTGAATAATCGGCAACAGAAAATTTGTGTCTGAAATTTTTGCTTTAAAAAAATGGAAAGAGAAGGGTAAGCATGATTGCTATATATTTAATGGAATATGCAATAATAGGTCTGTATGGTGAGATTTTGGGTAGAATGCTATTTTATGTCAAACTGAAGATAATAGGAAAAGTTCAACAAACGCATTTGTGCGAAATGCTATTTAGTGTCAAAAATGACACTTAGGAACAGTGTTGCCACAACCTCAAAAATTTTGGTATCACAAATTGATGCCTTTATGGTTTTTTTCTCGTGGTCACGCTTTCCTTTACCGATCCAGGGGGGGCGTAAACCCGTTTATAAAAGGGGCGCTGCACCGTCCTCCGATCCTATATCTGAAGTCGAAATAGTCCGGAGGCCGATTGTTTTCGAAATATAAATATTTGTATTTTTAAAACACCTTTATTTTGGTGCATAACTGGTTGAAAAGACCACATAATCCTCTTTCTGGGGCAAAATCTACGTACCCATCCACAGTAATCCTGCGTGGAACTCCTTCATCGTCTTCATCAGGAAGTACTTAAATTTATCAAAAAAACACCTAAGCACAATTACATATGAATGATAAGTAGATAAATTTTATTTTGGCTTAGAAAAAATTTTATTTTTATCAAACTTTTGGTAGGACCACTGCCCATAGCAGGCATTTTGTCTTAAAGGAGAGCAGCGCGACAAATATTTAAGAACTGATTCTATGACTCCAATTCAATTCCAGAATCAGCTCTAGCAACTAGATCACCCAGCTCGTTTGACCCATTGCAATTTAAAGAACTTTTATATTACTCGGTACAGTACCCAAGTATTCATATTTATTTTCACGTAAAATTTAAGCATGATCTTTATATTTTTTATATTATTAAAAAAAAAAACGATATCGTTAAAACCGCGAAAGTAGCTTACTTTATTAATTTTAATTTTTTTCTCAAAAATTTTTCGGTGATACGAAAAAAAAACATGTAGGTATCAAATTGTGAAACGGGTTAGAACCCAAAAAAGCAGCATATTTTATTAATTTTTATTTTTTTTGCAAACATTTTTCGGTGATACGAAAAAACGATGAATGTATCAATTTGTGATACGAAATTTTTTGAGGCTGTGGCAACACTGTTTACAATTTCTTCCTCTTCTTCAGAGATTTTGACACATTCTAGGAAATTACCCAGACAAATTCTGTGTGCGGATTCCTACAAATAGCTAGACTTTTGTCTCGCTCACATCCTCTGATCCTCTCGCTCTTTTGTGGTAAAATTCCTGCAAATCATTCACTTTCCTACCCTCAACAAACGCTATTAATGTAATTTTAATAACACAAATTAATTGCAAATACTTTTAATAATGCTGATATAGCAATATATCAGCTGAGTATCAGCAGGCAAGTGCAAAATAAGCAACGGGGTTGCTGTACTGCTGTAATTATACATTTTCATGAACGTACCCGTAGTTACACCGACATGACTCTACCCTGTGTTACATTTCTGCTTGCACCGGGTAGAGGTGAGGTGGAGGGCAGGCATGCTTGCAACCCAGGCTAGCTCGACGGTGGGTGGATTCTTTTCCACCTCCCTTTACCCACAGAAACATAAACAAAAAAATCATGCCTTAGGAGAAAGAATAGTGGAACGGTGCAAAAGAACTATGAAGAAAGCGATGAAGGAAGAACGGAAATTATAAACTGTCCCTGTCCAGTCCGATGGAGTCTATCCCACCCTCTTCAGCGTGAACACGCGAAGCCATGGGCGCTGTGCTGACTCCTATTACCTTACAGCGCCCCCAAACTCGGTCATTATAAGTCAGAGAAGAACGTCAGTCAATGTCCATTTTTGTCCATTCCTATCTATCCCTATTCACACCAAAACAACACCCACACCAAAACTGAAAACTTACTACTCCATTATATTCCCTTTTTTCTCAACCCATGAAAAGATAATTAATTAATTTCACGATCTGTTACAACTTTTCTTTTATTTATAAGTAATTCAAATTATTCTTATTTCTAACGGAAATTCAATTCATTATATATGTATGTATGAAAGTATGCAAAAAAATTTTCTAATTTCTTTGTTAATACGTTCCTATATATATTGGTATCTGATGGATACTTAAACTACAAAAAGAATCTCAAAGAACAAACTTTTGTAGGTGTAGGTATGTATGTAAGCAAAAAAAAAATATAACGATCTCGGTGTAAATATGTTTATGTATGTAAATAAAAAAAAACAACAATATATATGAATAATAACTCACCTTTTCACCACGGCGATGAAGGTACCCATATGCGCTGCTGCTACTGAGGGAGAGAAAGCTTACAAATTTACGATGTCAATATTACATACGTACCTACCTACTCGTTGATATTAAAAATTTACGTACTTATATTCTTTGCTATATTACTTTAGTAATTGTTTGATCACTCGCTCGTGTTTGGGTGCGGCGAGCGAGTCACCACCAATTATAATACAAAAAAATAAAATAAATTGAATTTGGACAAAAAAAAAATGTGAATAAAAAAAGGAAAGGCAACTTATATTTAATATGGGGCTTCAAAATTCAATATCGGATTTAAAATTAGTGATCTCGGAACTAAAAGTTCTGCATTGAGGCTCCTAGGCCAAAAGGGAAACAAAAAATATCGAGCAACAACAACTCGCCGTGAAAGTAATCACACGTGGAAGACGTGTGCAAAAAATTGGTGGGGAAGTACAAACAGGTGTAAAAAAAAAAATATAGTAATAGAAAGGAAAATTAGATTGGATGCAGAAAGGAAATATTTGGGCTATAAAAAAAAAACAATGAATATACACTATTGAAACTAAATGGAATGCAAAAAAAAAAAAATGTATATGAGAATGGTAAGTAAAAAAAATAAGCGAAAATTGACTATTGCAAACAAAAAAAGCAACAAAAGCTTAGCATAAAAAATGTCCGTTCGCCTGCGCTCTTTCGTGGAATCCCCCGCTGCTGCCTTTAACTCGTTGATGCTCCGCGTTATTGGTTCTCTCCTTCTGTGCTCATGCCCATGTTCTCCATGTTGAATATTGGCCAACTTAGTGATTAGTCTCCAAAATTTATGTGTGTCCCTTATGTTCCCATGTATGTATGTATATAGGTCGGTGGCTTCAGGCCGCTGAACCCACTCAGCTGTTTGGCTATATTTATTTTTGAAGCTCTACGCTGTTAAATCTCTGTAGCCGAACAGTAGATTGGTGGCCTAAGAAAAATTCTGTTGTTTGTATGTATGTACTATTGATGGATGTAAGTAGATTTATTTGTATGGCTGGTTTAGTGCTATAATTTTGTATTAGCCGGGTCTTTGTGTTATTGTTGTAATTAATGTGTTTGTGTAATGGACGAACTAGCAGGATGACGGTGTGGTTGTTGTAATTGTTAAATGTGTATACGGTGATTAGATGTACTATGGATTTCTATGTGGCTATGATATGGTGGTAATTGGATGCTGACGTGATTGTATTAATTGTGAAACTTGTATCTCCGGTGAATGTATATGTGTGTATGTAATTGTTGTATGTGTGAATTGATGCCCCAAACTTGGTGGAGGTCCTTTTTGGCGACCTATAACAACACAAAAAGGAAATACATGTATGTATGCAGACGTCTGTGGCTATTTGCAATAATCGCTTAAGTCGAAACAAGCACGATTTCGAGATAAATTACTTTTTGTATTTTTACCAAAGTTTATGAGGAAATTTAATTAAGTACATACATTTGTATGTATATATGCACGTGTATTTTGGCTGTTATAGCAAAATTAGTATTCTTCTATGATATATTAAGCAAATGTGTTTTTATTAATAAATTTTTTTTTTTTTTTTTTTTTTTTTTTATTTTTTTTTATTAAGTTATAAGTTATTATTATTATTAACGGGTTTTAACAGGCGAAAGACCCCATAGCTAAGTCGACTCAAGCGGTTATTCCTTGTGACCACAGATATATGCTGCCGGACATACATATCTCTGCCCTTACATACGTACACACATACATATCTGTGCTTCCAGGACTTACCTCCAGTTCCTGCTGGTGCACTTGTTCTTTAGGAGAACCTAGTGCTCGGTGGAAGATTATGGCGACTGGTGGTGATGATTAGTCGAAGTGGGTATATAAGATTAACTGCTTTTTTTTTTTTTTTTTTTTTTTCAGTTGATTTTCTTTATCAAAGTTTAATATATAAATTTTTTTTCTTTGTTTTTGTATACAGTAGTTAACCTTTAATAGAAAAATAAAAAAACATCAATATTCAAGTTACTTTTTTTTTTTTTTCTCTATGTTTTCATTTTTATAGATTTAATATTTTTCCACGTTCACTTTTAATTTATTGAGTTTTTTTTTTTTTTTTTTTTTTTTTTTCTCGATATACATATAAGTAACTTATTTAAATTATTTCTCATTTTTTTTTTTTTTCTACACTATACTTCACTTTACCTTTTGGTTTTCACTTTGCACTCACTATAAATTGACCGGACCGCAACTTTTCTATTATGACCCGTTGGTCACATGAAACGCCCTTTTATAGAGGGTTGGACAAACGGACAGCAACACGAATTAACTGTCCCCTTATGTATTTCATGAAAACGTTACTTTCTTTCGTGAAAGTGACCAATTATCCATATATGGACAAACATAAAGCCAATCGTAGCTTCGGGTTCGATCCGTGGCTTAGAGACACATACACACAGATACCACTTTGACTTTTCTGTTACTAACATTTACGCTGTTCGAAACTTAACATTGACACTGTACAACTACATAGCTATGTTACAGATACGTACATTTAACATATGGGGCAAAGGCTGTCGTAACAGGCTCGCAACCGTCGATGGTGCTTGCAACATGGAACGTGTGCGTAAAAAAAGTTCATACGCAGCCTTTCCTACATTTCACCTAACGTGTGGCCTCGACCCATGACCTGAAGCCGGGCAGTTATAGCTTCCCATTCTACTACTAACTACAACTCGATTCATTTTACTAAGCTACAAGCGTTACGTTTGTTTATACTCATGCAAGTATAAGTCAATTTTCAGCGACTTACGACTATATCACAGTTGAAACTATAACTAATGGTCAAGTTGATTAAATAAATAAATATTTGCATAAATAATTACAAAAAAAAAAATAAATATAAACCTAAGTACATAAATAAATAAATAATTAATTAAATAAATAAATAATAAAGTCATTAAATAAATAATTAAATAAATCAATAAGTAAATAAGTAAATAAATATCACAGATTTGAATATCACTGGTAGACTAAGTATGTATCTGCACGGTTGTAGGTATCCATACCAAACTATATATGTATATATAAATAAAATATCACAGGTAAGAAAAATATAAGAAAATATCACAGATAGCCTTAATGTCATAGAGATAAAATTAATCGTCAAGAATATAAAAATAAAAACTGTTTCGTCAACACAGTTGATATCCGTACAATAGGTACTTCGTCTGGTGCACACCTACATACGCACAAACACGTACCTAATACTACATATTATAACAAAAACAACATATTACTAACATAAAACGTACAACATCTAAGCTACAAAAATATCTTTAGCGTGGTATACCCCGACTTTCTTTCCACTCATATCTCCAAGCTCATACATCGAATTTCCAATTATTTTTAAGACAACACATTTTACTTGCTTTGGGGCAAGTTTGGCGTTGTAGTTGTCAATCTGTGAGCTTTGCTTGAAGTTACGGCGGTATACCACTTGTCCTACATTAAATTTCACTTCTCTACTCCTAGTGTTATACACTTTTGCACTACGCTCGTGAGCCAACTTCAATTCCTTAATAATTTTATCTCGTAGAAGTTGCAGATTATCTCTGCCACTGATAACTTCGCAGTCGGCGTCCCTAATTGCTCCGAGTTTTCTATATAACTCATATGATGCTGCATGTTGTATCATTGGTAGACCAAATAGTGCAGCATATGGCGATCTACCAATGGCGGAGTGTGTAGCACTGCGTAAAGCGAAAGCGGCATCACTTACGTAGTGATCCCAATTCTTTTGGTGCTCTTTGATATACGATCTCAAAATTTGTAACACCGAGCGATTTACTCTTTCTGCAGCATTACCCTGAGGTGAGTAAAACGCGGTTTTAATATGGTGAGTTCCATATTTGTTTACGAAGGATTTAAAGGACTCAGACACAAATTGTTTACCGTTATCGGAGTGTATATACTCCGGTACTCCAAAAATATGAAAAACTTCATGTTCTAAATACTTTACTACCTCAGCCGCAGTAGCTCTTCGCATCGGTTTTAAAAACACAAATTTAGAGAAGTGATCTAGACATATAAACAAATACACATTACCATTGGACGTACGTGGATAAGGACCCATAAAATCTATATACAAACGCTGAAAAGGTCGCTCAGTGACATGTTGTTTGCCCATCGTCGGCTTCTTAAAAGCGTTTTGCGTTTTATTACCCTTACATATTTCGCAGTCATTAATGTACTCCTGCACGTCATTAACCATTCCTGGCCAATAGTATTTTTCTCTAATTTTGTATAGAGTTTTGTGTATGCCACCATGACCTGACGATGGTGACGTATGTGCCGATTCTACAAGACCCTGCCGCAACTTAGTTGGCACCCAGAGCTTCCAGGCGTGGTCCTCTTGAGTCACGTCTCCCCTGTTAAATTGCGTTCGTTTGTAAACAAATCCGTCTGAGATACAAAGGTCTGGTAGTTTCGTTTCGTTTTCAGTCACTGTTCTTTTCAGTTCATCGTATTCTGTTGTCGCGAAAAATGGTGAGTCTAGACATACATCTAAAATTCGTTCGTTTGTCATTATTTCGTCCATGTCGATTCTCGATAATGCATCCGGCACAACGTTTTGTGAACCCTTACGGTGTTCGATATCGAAGTCGTACGCCTGCAGTTTTAAGCTCCACCTCGCGAGTCGGCCAGCCAAATCCTTTTGGTTCATCAACCACTTCAGACTTGCGTGGTCGGTGATGACCGTAAACGGCAATCCTTCGACATAAGGGCGGAAGCGCTTGATGCTTAAAACTGCAGCATAACACTCCAATTCTGTGATACTATAGTTGCGTTGCGCTCGGTTCAGTTTTGCAGACATGTATGCAATTGGGCGTTCGTTCTTGTCGTCGTCTAATTGAAATAGTACTCCCCCCACTCCGTCAGTCGATGCGTCACATTGTATGTAAAATCGTCTGTTGAAGTCAGGGTGAGTCAGCACTGGAGCCGATATGAGGCTCTGCTTTAAGCTTTCAAAAGCCAGCTTTGCATCATCTGTCATAGTGAAATTCTTAATTTTGTCCTTTGTCAAGCAGTCATGCAGCGGTGCTGCTATAGTTGCATAGTCACGAATAAAGCGTCGGTACCACCCTGTCATCCCTAGGAACCTCCTGAGTTGTTTCGGGGTCTTTGGCTCGGGGAAATCACGCATGGCAGCCACTTTATTTGAATCGGTGCGAATGCACCCATTGCCAACTACATACCCGAGGTACCGAACCTCTTGAAAGCAAAATTTGCTTTTTTCGACATTAATTGTTAACTTGGCTTCACGCAAACACTTAGCGACCTTCTCTAACAAACACAAATGTGACACAAAATCTTCTGAACACACTAACAGATCATCTAAATATACAAACACTGACTCACGTAGGGAAGCTGGTATAACTTTATCCATAAGCCTGCACATTCTTTGTGCAGCATTGCACAGCCCAAATGGCATAACCGTAAAATGGTAAAGTGGCCTACCAGGTACTGTAAATGCAGTTTTCTCCCTCGATCTTTTTTCGAGAGGTATCTGCCAAAATGCATCCTTTAAGTCTATGGCAGATATGTACCTGGTATTTTGCAACCGGCTTAAAATTCCGTCTATGTGTGGAAGTGGGTATGCATCTTTTATAGTGCGTGCATTCACTTTTCTCGCATCTAGACATAGGCGGTTTTTGGTACCCTTTATCACTTATGAGACCGGTGAACTCCAACTGCTGTTGCTTTCTTCTATCACCCCTAACTCTGACATTCGGTCAAGCTCAGCGTACACCAATTTTTGTATAGCTGGTGAAATAGGGTAAAATCTTTGCTTAACGGGCAAATGTTCATCTGTGACCTCTATGATGTGTTCCTCCATGTCAGTTTTTCCGAGACCTAGTACGGCAAATGAAGGAAACTTGGCTTTCACTTGTTCCAAGGCTAATTCTTCTTTCATTGTAAGCGTATGTTGCACCGCTTCAAATGACAAATCGCCCTCAGACGGTATGAGTTCTGCTACGACAGATTTTGCTGACCCTACATTTACACTACTACATTTACTAACAACACATAAGTCAAACACTTTCCAAAAATCAACACCAAGATAAACTTCCTGTTGTAAGCCAGGTACAATCAAAAATTCAATATCTTTGGTCACCTTATCCCACATCACTGGGAGAGTTATCACACCTGTGACCGCCGTTTCTCCTCCATTAGCTGTGCGGATATTCTGACCTTTTATTGGCATAATTAAATTTTCTTTACCTAATAACAAAACATCACAATTTTTCCCTAAACAACTAGCTCCTGCGCCAGAGTCGAGTAGAGCAAGCACTTCTTTACCTCCTATGCTAGTCTTGGCAAAAAATCTATTATCACCCTTTAAGGTGACTATAGTAGAAATGATTTTGTTTTGGATTCTTTTAAAATTTCTTTTCTTTTCTCTTAACTTCTGAATTTTTATGTAATTTCTTTTTCTTTTCTTTTCAATAATCTCTTCGGCGAATATCCGCTTTCTGGCTTCTTGGTATTCCATCTTTCGTTGATGCAAACTTTTTCTAGGTGCATTCTTTTTGTTTTCTACTACTAAATTTTCACTATCTTTAACAATCTCAAAATTTCCCTCTCTTTTTAAAATTTCTATTTTTTGGTTTCCGGGTTTTTCATTAGATGGCGCGAGTCCCCGGAGTACTCTGCCATCTTCCCGTTTCCCTTTGAGGGTTTATATACGCAAAATGATGCATTGCTACCACATGCAAAACAATTCATGTCGTGGAAATGCGAATTGCATCTACCCTCCTTTTGTGCCTCAGCAGGATTTTTGGTAAAGTGGTCGACTGGCATACCACACGAGAAACACAACATTAAGTGGAACGGGGACGGACAAAACGAGTTAATAGTGGACGGAGACGTATTTTGACGATACGACATAGACACATTACTACCGCTGTTCATACCTGGTGGCTTGTGATGAGTACGACCTAACTCTTCAACGACGTTATCTTCTGCTTTGCATGGATTTTCTTGTGACAAAAATTCTATTTCATTCAATGGCTTACTCCTACTTCGATTTTCTTTGAGTACCCGCTCGGCCCTCTTACACTCGCTCTTCAATTCAGCTAAGGAGTCGATCTTGGACGCGAACGTTAAATTGGCGAGATAGGGTTTTAGATTACTCCTTATTATCCCTACTAACTCTTTTTCAGGGATTTTCTTCCTTAGGCGAAACGTAAGGTTATGCACCTCGCTATAGAACTCGTCGAATGTCTCCCCTACCTGCTGTTTCCGCTCCATTATCTCCCTAATGACTTCGTAATCTGATTCGGCCGTCTTGAAGTGGCTTAGCATTTCGGCCTTCAATTCTGGATACCCGAAACTTGGATCATCCGCATGGTCCTCCAGAATTTGCCAATACCACTTCAAGGCGTCCCCAGTTACAAGACAATGGAAGTCGGCGAACAACTGGTAGTGGGAGATATCGTGTTGTTCCCTTAATTTTTCCACGCGAAAAATAAAACTTTCAATAGTGATTCCTTTACTTGTGCCATCGAACTTCACGTGCCATTTGTCCAGGTCCATCTTTTTCCAAGGTCGTGATCGCGTACTGTTATTACTGTCAGTCCTGTTTCGGTCTTCAGTCGAATGTCTTCCATCTCTAGGTTCCGGTGTCGAATTCATATTTGGACGGATAGTGTGCGTAGAAGTTTCCAGACCAGCAACTCGTTCGCCTAAGCCTGCCACATTGTCACGCACATGACGAATGTACATTGCGAGACCATATCTTGTTGCTGCGCCATCATCGCCATCATTCGGCTCAGTTGCTCAACAATGTCTTCATTGGTACGAGACCCATTCTCTTTTTGTATCGGACCTCCAGCGTTCGAGTCGCCAGTCGGGATACCTTCCTGCCCACTATCCATCATTTCGAAGAGTTGGTCGATTTTCCTTGAAAAATTAAGGCTGTTATCGGCGGAGTTTACAGACACCTCGTCCGTGACTGTCGAGGCCGATTGCCGATAGTTCCTACTATGTGCAGCACTGAAAATTTTTGCCGTGCACCGACAAAGAAATTCGACTGGATCTGGGTCAACTGGTTGGGTAAGGCCTGTATCTATTTGATTTAAAATAGCTTGTGCCCTAGCTACACTTCGTGTCACCCTACGATTCAAATTGCCACCAGGTAATACAGCTTCCTCTTCTCTCTCACCCATTCACTACAAATATACCTCAGATCGAACCGAAGCACGGAATAACCCTTACGTTCACAAATCACGAAAGAGTACGACCAAAAATTCAGCAAAACAAAAATATAAAACCAATAAGAATACGAACCCAAACAAAATAAAAAGATGGTTATACAAAAATGGATTTCAAAAATTGTACAAATTATTTTTATTGTTTTCGGTTCACTAACAGTAATAATTCAAAAGTAATTCAATAGGTATTTAAATAAATATGAAAAATAAAAAAATGCGAATATTAAAAATATGTATATATGTATCTAAATATGTATTTATGTAAGGGGGAGCTAACAAAACATCAGTGAAATTAAACACCGCAAAAATTCAAAACAAAACAACTATCTATAAAAAAATCAGAAAAATTCAGGCGAGTAAAGATATATGTATGTACGTGCTATTGAAATATTCAAAAAAAATAAACAAAATGTATCCCAAGGATATTATAATTTATTACGTAAACTATAACTGATAATTTGAGCAAAAATTCAGGGGACCAATTCAGTTAAATATACAGAATATAAAAAAAGGTTTTTAAGTGGTGTAAAATAAATATGTTGAAAAACAAAATAGTAAAAAAAAGGAAATAAAAAAATTTAAACTCACTTAAATGTGTATATAAAAGAAAAAGGGTGATGAACTTATATAAAAAAAATATTCAAAAAAACTTAATAAATAAAAAATTATAAATTAGAAAAATTCTCTTAAAACTTCAAAAAATTCGATTCAAATAAAGCGCGTAAAAAAAGAACTTTAATAAACTTTATAATTAAAAATCAAAAACAATTAAGAAAAAAATAACTTCTGAATAAAAAATTCAATATTAATGTATTTGTATCTGTATTTAAATTTATAAATGTAAGTACTTGTTTTGGTGTATTAGGGTGTTGCCCTAGCAAGGTCAAGGCAGGAATGTTCAAAAAAATATATGTTTATGTGTACGTCAGTTTGTGTCCAAAGTCTAAGTCAAGTCGTTTTTCATTGATGAGTGAGGCACTACATGTACGGAGTACTGGCTCCTTACATGGCTGCCGTTCCACTCCTCAATGAAACTTTAATCTACCCCCTAGTGGATGAAACTACAAGCCTCACTAAACATGTACGGTGTAGAACTGTACATGCGGCAGCTTAAGTAGCATTGTCCACAAAAAAAAAATATGATTATTCGCCGTCTCAACTTCAGCGTCTACTCCCAGATCTGTAGAAGATGTAAAAAGGTACGGAGAAGTTGAGGCGGTAATCCCCCCAATGCAAATCGAATGGATACAAATCACTTGCCACTGTGGCAAGTGATGCTATCCCTTTGATTGTCATCTGTCCGATAGCGATAGTTAAGGAGATAAAAAGAATTAGAAAGCTGAAATAAAAGTAAAAAAGGTAAAGGGTAAAAAATATGAAAAAAAGCAAAAAAAGATTAGGCATTTTTGCAACTGTTGGTGTTTTTGTATGTTGCAAGTAACAAGTCGTGGATTTGCATTAACGTTGGGCGCCATTGTTACATTTCTGCTTGCACCGGGTAGAGGTGAGGTGGAGGGCAGGCATGCTTGCAACCCAGGCTAGCTCGACGGTGGGTGGATTCTTTTCCACCTCCCTTTACCCACAGAAACATAAACAAAAAAATCATGCCTTAGGAGAAAGAATAGTGGAACGGTGCAAAAGAACTATGAAGAAAGCGATGAAGGAAGAACGGAAATTATAAACTGTCCCTGTCCAGTCCGATGGAGTCTATCCCACCCTCTTCAGCGTGAACACGCGAAGCCATGGGCGCTGTGCTGACTCCTATTACCTTACAGCGCCCCCAAACTCGGTCATTATAAGTCAGAGAAGAACGTCAGTCAATGTCCATTTTTGTCCATTCCTATCTATCCCTATTCACACCAAAACAACACCCACACCAAAACTGAAAACTTACTACTCCATTATATTCCCTTTTTTCTCAACCCATGAAAAGATAATTAATTTCACGATCTGTTACAACTTTTCTTTTATTTATAAGTAATTCAAATTATTCTTATTTCTAACGGAAATTCAATTCATTATATATGTATGTATGAAAGTATGCAAAAAAATTTTCTAATTTCTTTGTTAATACGTTCCTATATATATTGGTATCTGATGGATACTTAAACTACAAAAAGAATCTCAAAGAACAAACTTTTGTAGGTGTAGGTATGTATGTAAGCAAAAAAAAAATATAACGATCTCGGTGTAAATATGTTTATGTATGTAAATAAAAAAAAACAACAATATATATGAATAATAACTCACCTTTTCACCACGGCGATGAAGGTACCCACATGCGCTGCTGCTACTGAGGGAGAGAAAGCTTACAAATTTACGATGTCAATATTACATACGTACCTACCTACTCGTTGATATTAAAAATTTACGTACTTATATTCTTTGCTATATTACTTTAGTAATTGTTTGATCACTCGCTCGTGTTTGGGTGCGGCGAGCGAGTCACCACCAATTATAATACAAAAAAATAAAATAAATTGAATTTGGACAAAAAAAATGTGAATAAAAAAAGGAAAGGCAACTTATATTTAATATGGGGCTTCAAAATTCAATATCGGATTTAAAATTAGTGATCTCGGAACTAAAAGTTCTGCATTGAGGCTCCTAGGCCAAAATGGAAACAAAAATTATCGAGCAACAACAACTCGCCGTGAAAGTAATCACACGTGGAAGACGTGTGCAAAAAATTGGTGGGGAAGTACAAATAGGTGTAAAAAAAAAAATATAGTAATAGAAAGGAAAATTAGATTGGATGCAGAAAGGAAATATTTGGGCTATAAAAAAAAAACAATGAATATACACTATTGAAACTAAATGGAATGCAAAAAAAAAAAAATGTATATGAGAATGGTAAGTAAAAAAAATAAGCGAAAATTGACTATTGCAAACAAAAAAAGCAACAAAAACTTAGCATAAAAAATGTCCGTTCGCCTGCGCTCTTTCGTGGAATCCCCCGCTGCTGCCTTTAACTCGTTGATGCTCCGCGTTATTGGTTCTCTCCATCTGTGCTCATGCCCATGTTCTCCATGTTGAATATTGGCCAACTTAGTGATTAGTCTCCAAAATTTATGTGTGTCCCTTATGTTCCCATGTATGTATGTATATAGGTCGGTGGCTTCAGGCCGCTGAACCCACTCAGCTGTTTGGCTATATTTATTTTTGAAGCTCTACGCTGTTAAATCTCTGTAGCCGAACAGTAGATTGGTGGCCTAAGAAAAATTCTGTTGTTTGTATGTATGTACTATTGATGGATGTAAGTAGATTTATTTGTATGGCTGGTTTAGTGCTATAATTTTGTATTAGCTGGGTCTTTGTGTTATTGTTGTAATTAATGTGTTTGTGTAATGGACGAACTAGCAGGATGACGGTGTGGTTGTTGTAATTGTTAAATGTGTATACGGTGATTAGATGTACTATGGATTTCTATGTGGCTATGATATGGTGGTAATTGGATGCTGACGTGATTGTATTAATTGTGAAACTTGTATCTCCGGTGAATGTATATGTGTGTATGTAATTGTTGTATGTGTGAATTGATGCCCCAAACTTGGTGGAGGTCCTTTTTGGCGACCTATAACAACACAAAAAGGAAATACATGTATGTATGCAGACGTCTGTGGCTATTTGCAATAATCGCTTAAGTCGAAACAAGCACGATTTCGAGATAAATTACTTTTTGTATTTTTACCAAAGTTTATGAGGAAATTTAATTAAGTACATACATTTGTATGTATATATGCACGTGTATTTTGGCTGTTATAGCAAAATTAGTATTCTTCTATGATATATTAAGCAAATGTGTTTTTATTAATAAATTTTTTTTTTTTTTTTTTATTAAGTTATAAGCGCGGGATTTTTATAGAATTAACGGGTTTTAACAGGCGAAAGACCCCATAGCTAAGTCGACTCAAGCGGTTATTCCTTGTGACCACAGATATATGCTGCCGGACATACATATCTCTGCCCTTACATACGTACACACATACATATCTGTGCTTCCAGGACTTACCTCCAGTTCCTGCTGGTGCACTTGTTCTTTAGGAGAACCTAGTGCTCGGTGGAAGATTATGGCGACTGGTGGTGATGATTAGTCGAAGTGGGTATATAAGATTAACTGCTTTTTTTTTTTTCTTTTTTTTTTTTTTTTTTTTCAGTTGATTTTCTTTATCAAAGTTTAATATATAAATTTTTTTTTCTTTGTTTTTGTATACAGTAGTTAACCTTTAATAGAAAAATAAAAAAACATCAATATTCAAGTTACTTTTTTTTTTCTCTATGTTTTCATTTTTATAGATTTAATATTTTTCCACGTTCACTTTTAATTTATTGAGTTTTTTTTTTTTTTTTTTTTTTCTCGATATACATATAAGTAACTTATTTAAATTATTTCTCATTTTTTTTTTTTTTCTACACTATACTTCACTTTACCTTTTGGTTTTCACTTTGCACTCACTATAAATTGACCGGACCGCAACTTTTCTATTATGACCCGTTGGTCACATGAAACGCCCTTTTATAGAGGGTTGGACAAACGGACAGCAACACGAATTAACTGTCCCCTTATGTATTTCATGAAAACGTTACTTTCTTTCGTGAAAGTGACCAATTATCCATATATGGACAAACATAAAGCCAATCGTAGCTTCGGGTTCGATCCGTGGCTTAGAGACACATACACACAGATACCACTTTGACTTTTCTGTTACTAACATTTACGCTGTTCGAAACTTAACATTGACACTGTACAACTACATAGCTATGTTACAGATACGTACATTTAACATATGGGGCAAAGGCTGTCGTAACACCTGCAAAAAATGCGATTAATCCGCGACATGTCCTCGATCAATCGCAAGGGAGCATGCGACTAATACAATTTTACATCCCTTTATATGGAGTGAATTGATCGCTAGATTTGTACCCGTTCGGAATGTGAGCGATTGATCTACATTTATACCCGTTCGGGAACAATTGGTCAACAATTAGGGCCGGTTTCACCACCTCCGGTTAATTTAATCGCTAGTTAGTCTGACGTAAATCGTATGGCGAGCTGTCAAATAAATTGCTTAACCGGGCAAAAATCTTTGGTTAAGTGCTTAACCGGGGATGGTGAAACCGGCCCTTAGTCTACACTAGCTGGACCCGTGCGCATCTTGCGCAAAAAATAATAAAACATACGTGACGCCAGTCGATATAGTTTGTGCTGTCACGCTCATTTAAAAAAAACTTATATTTATTTGGTTTTATGTCTACAGTATTTTTATTATACCTACATACTCGAATCAGTACAAAAACAGTTCTTACTTTTTGCGTTAAGAGATTTTCACTGGGACCCTCGGTGCAATCTTCCCCCGTACACTAGTCGGCTGAGCTTATTAATCTTCCAACATTATCAAGCCCCAGGGAGATGTTAGGCGTGGTATTCCTGGTTAAACTGTTAAAGGGATCAGTTGACAGCCCATCTCTTCTAACCGAGGTAAACTTAAATGTTCCTACTCGCCCATCAAGATATTTTGAACCAATCGTCTTAAAGCAGTGTAGAACAAATTTTGAATTACATTAACCATTCCGTTGCTTATGTAAAAGTTTCAATTCTTATTATACTAATTTTGATATTTCAGAATCTATTTTGCTAATATGAAGATCCTTGTTGTTCGCTCTTAACAAGTGACAACAGATACCTTACTTGTTACACTTATTACTACGTATATCAATATTTACTTTATTTGTACTATTATTTTAATTGTAAGTTCTTTCTTCTATATTATTATATTATGTATATACATACAACCAGCTGAATGAATTTATTTTCTGTAGCTGAGTAGTGTAAGACATCGACGTTGAATAAACTCCTCCCACTCAACACCTTGGCTAAATTTAAATTTAAATTAAAAAAATCCGCACGTCATGTGGATGCGCCCCTCGTGCGGTAGGGCGGGTGGAGGGTAACCGTTGGGTTTATTATTATTATTATTATTATTATTATATAAGTGGTTATGTGTATTAAATTTGTTTATATATTTTACATATATTTTTATATATATGTATGTGGTCCCTGCCGACTTGGGTAATTTTTTTCCACACGTTTGCCTTAGCAAGCAAATCAGTGGTCCAAGCTTAATTGATTCATCTGCTACAGTTCCTGACAGTGGCGTAGCTAGAGAATTTTTCGGGGGGGGGAGGGGGTCACAGCCAATGTAAAAAATTTACCAAAATTAAAATTACCAAAAAAAAAGTACAATTTTTTTTACAAATGATAAAAATCGCTAGCTTAGAATGCAAATTGTGTAAGTCCTTTTTTAAAACTTTGTAGGAGAGACAAAAAACAAAAAAGAAAAAAAAATTCGAAATGAAAAAAAATTTCTGTTCATATAAATATTTTGGACTTACACATTTTTTTCGCTTTTTGGACTTACACAATTTACGTATCACTGAATAACAACGAGTAGAAATATGACAAGTATCTCAGACTTGTTTAGCGCGGTGCGTATTTGATTTTTCTAGCGTTCTACATAAAAATACACTTTTTCATAAAAGTGGACTTACACAGTTTGCACTCTAAGCTAGCGAAATGTAATTTTTTCAGACTATAATTTAACATTTTAGTACACAAATATCGCTTATAATACATATATCAAACTCTTAAGGCCCTTGGCCACTTAAAATCTGGAATGTTAAGAAGTGTATACATATGTGTGAGTGTCGGGTGATTGACGCAAATATCTAAAAGATTTGATTCTCATCAACGCGAGCCCGAACAAGAACGTGTACCACGACGACTGCCGATTGCACTAACACACACAAAATATTTTTGAATGAAGTGATAACCAAAAAACGCAAAATTATATTATCTCAAAAACCTAACCGTGCAAAAAATAAAAATAAATAATTTTGAGCTCAGGGGACCCATGCCAATTTTCCCTTATACTCCGATTTCTTGGTATTTTTTGCTGTAAACTAGTGTTATTGTTATAGTTGGTTACATTTGCCAGATTTGGAAGTTCAATGAAAATATAAATATAGGTTTGTTCATTACTGCTTGCCCAGAATGGTGTGGCTGTAGTACGTAGTAAGAGCTGTCAAAAGTTAAAACAGTACAATTGCATTGCAATGCCCACAATGTGTAGCTGTGTCTGTAGCGTGTATTTGTGGCTGTAGTAGAAGTAGCCCTGCAAAAAAATGTGCGATCAATCCCGAAAGAGATTTGTCCTCGATTGATCTCTTTCGAGAACAATCGGTCCACAATTAGTCCCCAATTGTTCTCGTACGGGTATAAATGTAGACTAATTGTAGACCAATTGTTCCCGAACGGGTATAAATGTAGATTAATCGCTTTCATCCCGAACGGGTATAAATGTAGATTAATCACTTTCATTCCGAACGGGTAAAAATCTAGATTCCTTAAATGTAGAAATTTTACAAAAATATGCAATGTATTTAAAAAATTGTAGAACAACCGGTAAAACGAATTGAACACTCTTTCTTTTAATAACAATGATTAATAATAATTTTAACCAAATGTTGCCTAAAATATCCTATGAAAAAATCCTTTACATTACGCTCATATAATGCATACTCAAAACACGGTTTGAAATTACTTTCAACTTTTGTTTTCATTTACTTTGAATTTCATTTTCATTTCAAAATTAAAAAATGAACCGTAACAAAAGTAAAAAAAATAAAAAATTCTACTGTACTGTAACTATGCAGCCTTCAATTTCCAAAAATTACTGTCGACTGTTGCTGTACTGTGGAAATTTTTACAGCACAGTAAAACAACAACAAATGCAAACATATTTTTTTTTTTACAGGAATTTTGTTGTTTTTTTTTTTTATGTGAACACAATCGAAATTATAAGGTAAAAAAAAACAAATTTCAAAAAGCCGTACTGAAAATTGAAATTTTTGTTTATCTGTGTTTTGCTGTTAACTGAACTGTTTGAAATTACACAGCAAAGCAACAGCACAGAGAAACAAAAAAAAAAATGTTTCGAATGCTCTCTGCTTCGAATGTAGATATTTTCAAAGGAAATCAAAATTCAAAAGTTCTAAAAAAATAATGACAACTTTCGCAGAACAGGAGCAGCTTATTTTTTGAGACTGTTGCTGTTTTGCTGGCAGTTTTTCAAACCCTGACTCAAAACTTACAATTTTTTATTTATTTATTGAGATTTTTTTACAAAAGTAAAACATTATATAATCTTTATTTAAATATGTATGAACATTTCCAATTTTTTAAAGATTGTTATTAAAAATTGCCTTGGCTAACAACTTGGAAAAATCTACATTTGTACCTGTTCGTGCTGAAAGCGATTGATCTACATTTGTACCCGTTGGGGATGAAAGCGATTAATCTACATTTGTACCCATGCGGGATGTGAGCGATTGATCTACATTTGTACCCGTTCGGGATGAAAGCGATTGATCTACATTTGTACCCGTTGGGGATGAAAGCGATTGATCTACATTTGTACCCGTTGGGGATGAAAGCGATTAATCTACATTTGTACCCATGCGGGATGTGAGCGATTGATCTACATTTGTACCCGTTCGGGATGAAAGCGATTGATCTACATTTGTACCCGTTGGGGATGAAAGCGATTGATCTACATTTGTACCCGTTGGGGATGAAAGCGATTAATCTACATTTGTACCCATGCGGGATGTGAGCGATTGATCTACATTTGTACCCGTTCGGGATGAAAGCGATTGATCTACATTTGTACCCGTTGGGGATGAAAGCGATTGATCTACATTTGTACCCGTTGGGGATGAAAGCGATTAATCTACATTTGTACCCATGCGGGATGTGAGCGATTGATCTACATTTGTACCCGTTCGGGATGAAAGCGATTACTCTACATTGGTACCCGTTCGGGTATACAAGTTGAACAATTAGTCTCTTCATAGGACATGCTCGAACAAATGCGATCAATTCACTCCATATAAAGGGATGTAAAATTGTATTAGTCGCATGCTCCCTTGCGATTGATCCCGGACACGTCCCGGATTAATCGCATTTTTTGCAGGGAGAGTTAATTTTAACTTTGTAGCGCGCTACAGTGTGACAGCTCAATTTTTTAATGACGGAAATTCGAAATGAAGGACGAAGAAACGGAAATATGAATTGAACTTGTAAAAAATAAAGAGTTTTTATGGAATTTAAGGAATCCCCTGTACAAAAATATAAAAAAGATGACATATATGAGATACACTGAGCTACACCATTGTGTTCACATTCTCGAGCGTTGCCACAAAATCAGTCATCAGCTGATGTAGTAAGCTATGTAGTCCGTAGCTGTAGTACAACATTCTGGGCAAGCAGTTAAATCTCTTATAGCATCCCTGCAAAAAATGCGATTAATCCGGGACGTGTCCGGGATCAATCGCAAGGGAGCATGCGACTAATACAATTTTACATCCCTTTATATGGAGTGAATTGATCGCATTTGTTCGAGCATGTCCTATGAAGAGACTAATTGTTCAACTTGTATACCCGGACGGCTACCAATGTAGATTAATCACTAACATACCGAATGGCTACAAATGTAGATCAATCGCTTTCATCCCCAACGGGTACAAATGTAGATCAATCGCTTTCAGCACGAACGGGTACAAATGTAGATTTTTTCCTTAAAAAATTGTAAATGTTCATGCATATTTAAATAAAGATTATATAATGTTTTACTTTTGTAAAAAAATCTCAATAAATAAATTTAAAAAATTGTAAGTTTTGAGTATGCATTATATGAGCGTAATGTAAAGGATTTTTTCATAGGATATTTTAGGCAACATTTTGTTAAAATTGTTATTAAAAAAGGGTGTTCAATTCGTTTTACAGGTTGTTCTACAATTTTTTAAATACATTGCATATTTTTGTAAAATGTCTACATTTAAGGAATCTAGATTTGTACCCGTTCGGAATAAAGGCGATTAATCTACATTTATACCCGTTAGGGAACAATTGGTCTACAATTAGTCTACAATTATACCCGTACGGGAACAATCGGGGACTAATTGTGGACCGATTGTTCTCGAAAGAGATC
The DNA here is from genome assembly GCA_960531455.1 of Urophora cardui. Lineage (NCBI taxonomy): Eukaryota > Metazoa > Arthropoda > Insecta > Diptera > Tephritidae > Urophora > Urophora cardui. Next base: position 115,226,417 of record OY482672.1, read on the forward strand.
AATCGAGGACAAATCTCTTTCGGGATTGATCGCACATTTTTTTGCAGTGATTGTAATTTTTCTACGGATTATAATCCGGAAAGTGCCAAAATGTTCACTAAGAAATAGGCTGTTGACTCAAAGTGTGAAACCAGGAGGATATTTAATATTTCTTTAAAAGAATTACAAAAAATATACATATGAATATCGGAAAAAAAACTGAAAATTTTCATAAAAAATCCGTCAATTTAGCGTCGATTTTAATTATTTTGGCTTTGTTGGAAAGGGTATTTCATCCTCTCAAAACAAAATTAAATAACGTAAAAATCTAGACTATAATGGCGGAGATATTGACGGAGTCATCCTACTTTTGTCTTATCTCAAAAACTGAAATTTCAAAATATGTCGAAAACTGTTTTACTTTTGACCTACCTGATTACATATTTGGAATCAGCAGAAAATTCTACATAAGAATCATGTATCAAATGTCGAGGATATGAAAATTTTTTAAATTTTGTCGGGTAGTGTTATCAGCGTGCCGAACATAACTATTATGAATATCAAAAATTTTTCGTATGTCTTTGGAAAGAAAAGTTTGAAAGTTAGAAATTTTAATTGTATTTCACTTGGAAATCTCTGAAATACATTTGGTGGAAATGGTGTAAATGGCACATATGTACATATGCATACGCGAGAAATCCCGTCTCTACTAAGAATTTCAAAAGCCTTTATTTTGAGCTGGATTTGATGTTCGACTTCTAATTTCAAATTCAAATTTTTACTTACTTTCATGTTTGTATCATTAATCTATCATTACATATATCGTCGCTCCCAACGAAGACTAGCACGGTTCGTTGTTCGCGTGGAAGACTAATGGCGTTTTCGATTCTGGCAAAAATGTCGCACTTATTCTGCATTTTTATCGGGCTGTCAAATTTGTTTGTTCTATTCCACATAGATTCCACACATTTTTTCAGGGTTGATTGTTCTATTGACAAAAATGTCGCCCTCTGCCCGACCACAGGGCAGCATTTTCTGCCCTTAATATAACCAAGGGGTTGCATTATTTTTGTTTCATACATCACATGAAAAGTGCAACATTTTCTTAGGGCACAGGGCGCATGTTGATAATGTTGCCTTGTAATAATGCAGCATTTTGGTTCAGAATCGAAAACGCTATAACACACTTCGTTGTTCGCGTGGAAGACTAGCATGCTTCAGTTCTCTGCGTGGAAGACTAACATGCTTCACTTGTTTGAAAAGTATATGAGTTTCAAATATTCCTAGATTTGTACTAGGCCTACTTTTAAGTATCTGCATAGGTTGTGCAAATAAATCCTGGCTTTATCTTTAGTGTTTACACGGTTTTATTCTGTATCCTTACAAAAAAGTGGCATATACATCTGACAAAACATATCGTGTAATACCCCTTCAAGAAATGAAGCATGCTAGTCTTCCACGCGAACAACGAACCGTGCTAGTCTTCGTTGGGAGCGACGATATATGATTGTATGTAGATCGTTTACCACTTCAATAAGCGAAAAAAATTTAAGAGATGATGTTAATGACAAAAAATATTATTTTTTATTTTTTTGTACTTTTTAATTTTTTTTCTTACGTACATACCAGGGCTGAAATTTATTGATATTTTTAACGATAAACAAAAAATAATTTTGTTTATGTTGAAACTTTTCATTTTAAAAGCATAAAAAATTTAACAAAATTCAAATTGCTTCAACAAAAATCAAAAAAATAAAACAAAATAAAAAAATTTTTTTAAAAAAGCTTTTATTTAATATTAATATAACAATTTACTAAAAAGGAAAAAAATAATTTTTTTATATTTTTGAACAAGATTTATATTAGTCCTTAGTTCATTTGGATCTTAATTTCAATCTAAACATACATTTAACGTATTTCTTCAAAGCATTTCTGTATATGTATCAACATAAATAAAAGCGCGGGTGCTCTTTACGTAATGCATATCTTACGTAATTGGAATTTAAAGTTTTTATCGCTTCCTTCCATTTCGCCAATACGGTTTTATAACATGAATATGTAATGAGTACCCGCGCTTTTATTTATGTTGATACATATACAGAAATGCTTTGAAGAAATACGTTAAATGTATGTTTAGATTGAAATTAAGATCCAAATGAACTAAGGACTAATATAAATCTTGTTCAAAAATATAAAAAAATTATTTTTTTCCTTTTTAGTAAATTGTTATATTAATATTAAATAAAAGCTTTTTTAAAAAAATTTTTTTACTTTGTTTTATTTTTGCCTTTTTAGTTTTACAATGCATATTACATCTAATATCTGGTTTTACTATACTCTTTTGTGAATAGATTACTTCGTAATACGTGTTCAAAATAGGAACAAATCTGGTTCATAAATACTAATTTTCTAAATATCTTGACACTAGCGCCACCTAGCGGCGATTTATTTCCACGGATATATTTACTTTCTCATAGGCAATATATATACCGAATATGAACAAATTCGGTCGGTAAATACGAATTTTACAAATATCTTGACACCAGCGCCACCTAGCGGCGATTTTTTTCCTCGGATGTATTTACTTTCTCATAGGCAATATATATACCGAATATGAACAAATTCGGTCGGTAAATACGAATTTTACAAATATCTTGACACCAGCGCCACCTAGCGGCGATTTTTTCCACAGATGTATTTACTTTCTCATAGGCAATATATATACCGAATATGAACAAATTCGGTCGGTAAATACGAATTTTACAAATATCTTGACACCAGCGCCACCTAGCGGCGATTTTTTTCCTCGGATGTATTTACTTTCTCATAGGCAATATATATACCGAATATGAACAAATTCGGTCGGTAAATACGAATTTTACAAATATCTCGACACCAGCGCCATCTATCGGATTTTTTTTTATTTCACATTGCATTGTCTTCGGGTCCTGAACTATGTTCCAAATTTCAAGTACCTAGCTCAACTAGAAGTATCTTAAATGTTCGTTGCAAAATTCCACGACATACATACAAAAAGTGAAGTTAAATAAAAGCTTGTAATTATCAAAATTTTTTCGTTTCGATAATTGTCGAAACAAAATTTTTTTATAAATATTGTTTCAGCTGCAAACAAAAAATTGATTACCAAAATAATTTTGTTTCCTGTGCCTATAAAAAAAACTGAAAAGCTATCATATAAATATGTATTCATACATACATACATATGTACATACCCAGCAGAATTTGAGGTAAGGAGGTGCATATTCAGTAGAATATTCATTATGAAAAATAGCCTGAAAGTAAGTTCAAAATTCATTGCTGAAAAAATAACTGAACACGCAGTGAAGACATCAGGTGTACTGAAATACATGCTATGGAAGTTCTCCCTGCGTATTCAGGCCTTTTTTCCTACAGAAACTCTCCCTTCTCGTTCAGCAGTTTTTAGGTAGTTGATTTTCGACGCCACCTTTATATAAAAACGAAAGGGAAATTTCAGATTTTAGAACTACATCTCTACTGAATATTCAGTAGGAAATATGTGCTGTTTTCCAGCTGATAAATACTGCAGGGTACATACGCATGTATATCTTAGCAACAAAGAAACAAACATAAACAAAACGAAATCCTTTTTGTTATTTTGTTTTGATATGAAATTAGCAAAATTAATTGTGATACAATTTTATTGATAATTTTGGAATCGGAAATATTTTGGTTTTGATAAGCAGCGAAGCAATATAAATTTTTGATATTTTTTTTATACATATGTTTATTGAAACAAATTTTTTTTGTTTATTTTGTTGAGCAGCCTTGGTACATACATATGTATGTTTCACATTGTTATCATATATTTTTTTCTAGAAAAATAAGTCCATTTAGTAAAACTACACTATAGTACTTATAAAACTAAATCTTATAGTAATAGCATGTTGAGATTGACATAAATTATACCAAATAACGGTTTGTTTCTATAAATATTCAGTCAATATATGTAATTATCAGTTATTCAGCACTCCTTTTTCTCTCTCCTTGTATTTTCCGCCCTTAACGACTATTGGTAATATTGCCCTAGTGGCGATATAACTTCGCGTATCCAATCTGTAAAAGCTGAGACGCGCACAAACACCGACGGAGCATTCTTCTGTCCACAAGGTTGTTTACCCCATGACACAATACCAATGACCGTATAACCTTCCTCATTGCAACACGGTTGCATCAAAGGACCACCCGAATCGGCTGTGCAAATACTAACACCACCATCCAGAGGACCAGTACATAAATTTGTCGCATGTAAATGTAACCCCGACTCAGCTAAAATGCGCTCACATAAATCCATATCCAAAATTGGCATTTCCGCCTGCTGCAACCGATGCGGATAGTTGGGCTCCAATGTCATCGATATATTACCCCAGCCATAAACGATGCCACTATCTTCTGGCATGGCATCCTGCTGGGGCAACACGGCTGGTTGTACGTGTTTTGTAAAATGTAGTGGTTGCTTTGTATATATCAGCGCGATATCATAGGGATTGATGCCACCCAAATATAAATCATGACGTACATAGCGATCGATGGAACGCACTTGTACGCAATCACCCTCCTCGGTGCTGCGTATATCATGACAGCCAGCTACAATCAGAGAATTCTCTACTACCTTGTGGGATGTGAGACAATGAGCTGCAGTCATAATCCAATGCTCATTGATTATTGTACCGGCGCAATAGTGGACGAGTCCATTGTCAGGTGTCACCCGCTGAATAGAAACGATGTAGGGTGCTGAATGTGGTGTTGCTTCTCGTTTGGCCATTAATTTTGGTAACCACCCCCTTGTTGTATCCTTTATTATTTTTGCTGTTGTTGATGGAGAGCGGCAATTTAGCACACTATATACATATAGTAGGGCCCTTGGATTCATGCTGGTCATCGGGCCCTTCCTTGCCGGCGATGGAGCATTTGCACAAAGTACAGTCATGGTGTTTATGAAGATTAACAGGAATATTAGATGAATACTTCTACAATTTAATGACATATTTTGTTGTTGTATATCAAAAAAATCACTCGCAATTATCCGTGTTGATTTCTTTTGTAGTATTTTCACTTTAAGTTTACGTTCAGTATTCTTGCGCAATTTCACAATTGTTATCGCGTAACGACGATAGTTCCAATAATTTTTTTATCACTTGCCGTTTACATACATATGTATATGTATGTATTTATATGCATAAATATTATACCACTTATTAGCTTTGTCTATTTTACTATGTACATAATTACCCCGTGTCTTTCCGAGTTTTATGGCAGTCGAGGCCAGTGCTAACGATTTTATACCTACATAACTCTTTCTTCAGTTGCAGAGAAAGCAAAATTACGATACTGATAAGATTAGGATAGCATAGAGTCAAGTTTTCTCAAGTGGGCCACCTAAAATCGATTTTTCGATATTGTATGGTTTATGGATCAATTTTGAAAGCTAACAAACATTGTAATATGATCGCAAAAGCGTTTTTACTAGTTTTGATTTTTCAGCGAGTTATTCGCGGTCAAAGTTTTCTTAACGGTTTTTAATTTTTTTGAATAACTCGGTAACCAATGCTTCGATTCTATTGATTTTGAAACAAAAGGATACTTTGTGAACGAGAAACTCGGTTAAATGACCCGACCACGTTAAAACGAAAAAAAATTGTAAAAGTCCGCCCTTAAATTTGAAGCTTGTGGTTGATAGGGTTTCGGGACAATTTTTGTTTTTTTTTATCACGCGAAATACCGCGGAAATAGTTTTTTTTATTGTAATTCTATTATCTTTCATCCGATTTTTAAAATTGATATGTCAATATTTTAGTCTTGTGATGCTCTATATTTCTCCCTAACGTGCTTTTGAGCTGTAAAGTAGAAAAAAAATAAAAATATAAAAAAATTGATTTTAACCCCCAACCGGCCTTCACTAAAAACGTTGTAACTTTTTTTTGGTACGGAGTTACCAAAATTTCTTTTCTGCAAAATGAAGCCTGATATTAAGCACATAGACTGCTGATTGGTGTTTTTTCCTAAACATATGAGAACGTGGAAAAAAACGGCGAAAAAGCGCGATTATTTTCAAAAAATGAACTTTTGAGTTATGCCATTTTTAAAATTTCAAAAACTGGCCACTATATCTTGTTGCTAAATAAGTTTCCTAACTAATGCCGAAAAAATCAATAGAATCGAAGCATCGGTTACCGAGTTATTCAAAAAAAATAAAAACTGTTAAGAAAACTTTGACCGCGAATAACTCGCTGAAAAATCATAACTAGCAAAAACGCTTTTGCGATCATATTACAATATTTGTTAGCTTTCAAAATTGATCCATAAACTAGTGCTGGAAAACCATCGATAGTGGTCCCATCGATGTACCATCGATAGTTTTAAAGGCAGCCATCGATAGTATCGAGGGTTTAATATACATATGTACGTAGGTGGCCCGTTAAAGGGAAATGTGGTACTCAAACATTTCATGCATATATACCAGAGATCAGCATGCGATACATTTTTTGTGATTTAGAGTATACTCATAAAAAATGTGGTGGGAGTATGACCGCAACCGCAAAATATGCGATCATAATAAACACCGTACCGCATTTTCTTGATCAATCCCGGTATGCGATTGTTTGGATATCACAACACCGCAAACACCGCATATCGTAAACACCGTATACCTCAAACACCGCATATCGCAAACACCGCATATCGCAAACACCGCAAACACCGCATTTCCCAAATAGAGATATTTACAATGTTGCCAGTGCGATTTTTTGTTTGAAATTTTTACCGTCATGGATTTCTGATGAAAAATACTACTGATTACAATTTGATTTTAACCAAAGAATATTTATACAGGAAAACTCTCAGGATTGGTTTTTTTTTTAATTTTTGCATTGCAAGGGCCACTGAAAATTTATAGTTTGTTTACATTCAAAATAATTTGACTAATGAATTTCAAGATAAAAATATTTCCTATGTACATCAAATAGCGATTTTTCCTAAAATCCTTTAATCACATTTATGGCTTCTTAGTAATACACATAAGTTTTGTTTACACATTTTCGTTTGTCTGTGACATAATTCTTTATTTTCCAACGAGGCATTCATTCAATTTTCTCAATCGGCAAAATTGGCTACGATACATTGATTGAAATCGAAGTTTTTGTCATTTTATTGGAGCAACAACAATACACATGTTTATTTTTATACATTATGCGCCCGTCGGAATGAATACTTTTCCGTCAATCTAGCAATTAGTTTAACTGATAAACATAGTAGTGGTCTTCATATAAAGTGATAAAGTAATAAATTGTTAAAATTTATCAGTTTATCCGCATTTTTACATGAACGCACCTTCGTAAATAATTGTTTAAACTCTTGTCAGCTGTCAATGTCAACTTGATTAATAAATAAAAAAACCCAATAAAATAAACAAAAAAATGCATATAACATTTTTGCAGAAATTATTTTAATAATTCGTGCTAAAATGCCGTAAGAAAGCACAATTTCTTCTTTAGAATTGAAGAAGTAAAACTGACAATGTGTCAGACTTGAATTTTACCAATATTTATAAATTTACGCAACAAAATCGTTCGGTAAAGTGATAAAATTTGCTTAAATATATTTTCATACAAATTTTGACAGATAATTTATCACAATTATTATTTTATCACTTTACCCCATTTACCAGCAGTTTATCACTTAAGATGAATACCCTTAGTTTAATTAGATGTATTTTTTACGGCAAAGCTGAAGTACTGAATGTGTCGATCGTCATTTAAATACATTTAATTCAATTATGTTGTCAATTAAACGGATTGCTAGTTTGACGGAAAAGTATTCATTCTGATGGCCCTATTAGTCGTATTGGATTTCAAAAATGAAATTTTTTGATTATTTCATTATTGGAAAATATTTTATTATTCAAAAAACTGCCACAAAAAACAAAGCACACAAAAATAAAAAAAATACTTGAGAATAAATTTCCTGTATATCTTATAATCAGTAACACATATCTATGTATTTATGTACAAATGAATTTTCAATTGCCTATACCCATGGTATAAAAAATACAGGTATGTGCATTGTCATTGTGACGCTGTCTTTTTGATTAAAAAGCAGATTTTTGAAGTTTGATCTTATGTCAGTTTTGGAGTATAGCGATGCCAGACTTTTATTTTTTGAATGCGTAGATTTTTGTTTGAAAGTTTGGGTATTTCAGGAATCAAAGGACAGAAAGTGAAAGTGAAAATACTTAGAAGGGGCACTAGTGAGCAGATTTATGGAACTTCCGGTAGCTCCTCTTCGTTCACTCCACAAATCTTCATCCACTCTCCGCGAATAAAGGGTATCGTCGGAAATTGGAAAAATTTTATATCACCGTCAAAAATGAGATTTGGATTAAGAATATAATTCAAAAATCTACCTTGGTTTGAATATGGGTTTGCAAAATTCCGACAGTTTTTACTGTCTCCTGTAAAATTTGGATGGTAGCGGATACGCGGTATTGCACTTTATGCGACGATATGGATTTATAATAGATCAATCTTCAAAACCTCCCCAAACTATATACCAGAGTGATCACAAAGCCTAAATTAAAAGTGATCGTAACTACTAAACTAAATTAAAAACTCACCGAGAATACCGGGAAGGGGTTACTTTGTAGTACGGCCAAACCGATATTCCGCGAAGTAAAAATCCGAAATGAATCTTTTATGAATCACTGATGAAATTCATCTATGACTGAGGAGGCATCAGTGAGTACTTTCAAATAAAGACTGCTGAATTTTTCATATAAATGGTTTGCTTTTTTCAAAAAAAAAAAAAAATAATAACAATAAAAATTATCCTCAGAAGAATCATATATGATCATACAGCAGTGAAACAAATTTACTGCAGGATGTGTAATTTTTTCAAATTGAAAAAATTTCTTTCAATTCAAATTGAAAAAATTCGTTACTATGAATACCATGGTTACAATTTATTTTTAAAACAAAGCAGTGAAAAATGCCATTAATGGAGGATTTTTATCATATATATATTATATTACTTATACCATGGCCTATACCTTTGCAGTGTGTGAAAAATTTCCGGCAACACTGAATAGTATACAAATAAACAAATGCGGTGTTTGCGATATACGGTGTTTGCGATATGCGGTGTTTGCGGTATGCGGTGTAAACAACACTAAATACCGCAATATCATTTAGGTTTTCAATCAATGCGGTGGCGGTGAATTTTTTTTCTGAGTACTTATTTTTTGAGCCACTTAATAAGTATTTTTGCGGTGCTTTAGAAAATGCGGTGCACCGCTGCTGATCTCTGATATATACCAAGGCTGCTCAACGAAATGAACAAAATAATTTTGTTTCAAAAAATATCAATAAAAAATATCCAAAATTTATTTTGTTTTGCTAATTATCAGAAACAAAATTTTTTCGTTTCAAAAATTATCAATAAACCTTTAATCAGAATAATTTTGTTTCGTTGATATCAAAAAAATTAACAAAAATTGTATTTGTTTTTATTAATGTACGTATGTACATACATACAAACATATGTAAAATTTCTTTTCTTCATAGAAATCGAAATTATTGAAAAGTCAATTTTTTTGTTTAAATTTGAAACTATGTTTTTTTGAAATAATTGTTTTGATAATTATCAAAAAAAAAATTTTGTTAATTTTTTTGATAACAGTTGAAACGAAATGGATTTTGTTATGCTTTTTACGTTTATAAAATCGAATATTTCAATAGAAACAAATTTTTTTTTGTTTATTGTTAAAAATAACGTTATTTTGCAGCCTTGATATATACATACATACATATGTATGCATGTATGTACTTACGTTCCCATATTTAAAAGAAAAATATAAATTTTTATTAGAAACATATTATAAAATTAATAGAAAACCAAAGTTTATGTAAACAGTTCAATACAAAAAATAAGTCAATATATATTCAAAGTAAGAATACTAGATACACCCATTTGTACGTATACAGTTGTCCGCAAAATAATAGAAGAGCCGAAATCAAAACCTTAATTGCTCAATTCTCAATAAAAAAAACCGTTTTATTTGCAAGTTTTTTTCATAAAATTATTCACTAGTCTTTTATTTATATACCCACCGCCCACATATTCCAATCAAGTACCTTAAAATTATAAATCTCAGTTTTTTTGATTAATTTTTTAACAGAGGTTGTAGTTATGTACCAAGTAAAATACTATCGATGGTTAAAAAAAACCATCGATTATCGCTATGGCATCGGCCCCATCGATAGTATCGAAAGTTCAATCGATGGTTTTCCAGCACTACCATAAACCATACAATATCGAAAAATCGATTTTAGGTGGCCCACTTGAGAAAACTTGACTCATAATTAGGGACACGAATTTCGATACGATACGATACCAAATCGATATTTTTTGCATTTGATACCGATACTTTTTACTCGATTCTTTTGCGACGATATTTTTTGGTATCGAGTACTTCAACCACGGTATCGAACAAATGAGTACATTCAGTGATGGAAAATTAAAATTGTGTCATATTTGTCCAAAAAATTGAGCAACGCAAAATAGTGCCGATAGTGCCGAAAAATGCGCAAGCACGAGTAATTTTTACTGGTACATATTGAAAAATAGGTCTGATCCACGTGCTGAAATAATAGCAGGTTTGGGCTACTTCGTAAGGTTTTTTGTATGAAGTTGTATGAAGTTACCCGAATCTGTTTATTGATTTTCACATTAGAAATAATGGTAACTGGATATATGGGATTATAAATATTTCATTTTCATACGATAATTTAACGTTTGCAAATAAAAAATCGTCATTTCAGCGAAAAAATCGTCAATATCTTTTTTCTTTCTCATTTTACTAAAAACGCGTTATAAACAAAAAAGGGTCTGTTTTTCATTAATGCCCCTATGACACTACCTTTTTTCCTGGTATTCTACAAGGTTTTTTGTGTGAAAGAGGTGGTCAATTACAGTTTTGTGTTGGTGCAAGGGAGTAAGCTATGTTGGAAAAAACCAACGAAATACCATCTAGGCGGTTAAAAACCAATGAGCCAGCTTGTATTTCGATAGGTTTTTTACATTCGGCACTTTTTTCTGACAATTGTTTCAATTTGACAACTATAAAATAAATTATTTCTAAAATATAAAATATATGGAAATACAAATTTTAAATCTGCCTCTTGTAAGCTTCTGCTTTGGCCGTAAGTGGAAAGAAGAAGTCCGGAAGAAAAATCATAATGCGCAATGGCTTCTCTTTATAACATGGAATGCACAGGTATTCTGCCACTTGAGTTTCATCATTTTTTTGTTTCGATAATTTAAATTTAAATTTCCAAAAAAATTCAATGATGGATACATATAATCTCAATGAAAATTAATTGTTAATATTATTTAAGATGTTTATTTTTCAAAATACTAAGTATTTGGCAAATATATTTTTACAACTGTGATTGCATTAAATACACCTGTTGTTTTGTAATAGCTGTTGGTTTGTAAAAAATGTTTTCAAGAACTTTATAAGCTTTTATTTAATCAGCTTGAACTATTCTTATGAGTTGGAAAAGGATTTACGTCAAAATCAAAACTTTGGAACCAGCCATGGCATACTATGCCATGGAATTAGCACTAATACAGCGATATGCGTATGCCTCAGGATGCAGTTTTATTGCGTTTTTTTAACTTTCTAGAAGACGGTGCAACTATAAACCGTTTTAATAAATATCTTTTAAATGTGGAAAAATCTTTTATTTCCAGTCAAATTAAAATTGATAAAAAAATAAATTTCGTGCTAGCCACTAAAAAAATGCATTTCTTTTATTTCCGCTTTCGAATTCATAATCTAGAGGCCAGAACGTGTCGATTGGTACCTCTTTTAACTATTTTAGAGGATATTTTAAGGTTGAACCTTCTAGAAAATTTCCGCTTTCGATACCGATACTTTGAGTATCGAGTAGTTTAGTTTCGATATTATCGGGTTCGCGATTCTTTTTAACCGATATTTTAAATGAGTACCAGATCGATGCTTTTGATTCGATATCGTGTCCCTACTCATAATGAACTGTTTCGCTCAAACGATCGTTCGTGTGGAGAGCAACCTTGTCGTATCTCTTGGCAAGAACTTCGTTAGTAGTGCACGATCACCTACAAATTAATAATGCAAGTGATCGAAAACTAAAACTTTGAATTTTGATAGCGGCGGATTTGCTTACTCACTACCATACATTGTGTTTTGTGGTTTTTGAGCCCTCGATAATAGATAAAATGACAGAGCAAATTGCATTTGCATACATTAGAAAAGGAGTAGCCATTTCAGGTGGAATGTTGCTAGACAACTTCTTTCAGCCTTTCTTGAGCAGTCCTTATAGAATACCTGCACTTAAGAAAGTGTGCATATCCCTGCAAAAATTCAATCAATCCGATACGTGTCCGGGATCAATCGCAAGGGCTCATGGGACTAATACAGTTTTATATCCCTTCATATTGAGTAAATTGATCGCATTTGTTCGAGCATGTCCTATGAAGAGACTATCAATTTGTATACCCAAACGGGTACAAATATAGATTAATCACTAACATACCGGACGGGTACAAATGTTGATCAATCGCTTTCATCCCGAACGGGTACGAATGTAGATCAACCGCTTTCATCCCGAACGGGTACATTGCATATTTTTGTAAAATTTCTGCATTTAAGGAATCTACGATTTGTACTCGTTCGGAATGAAACCGTTTAATCTACATTTATACCCGTTCGGGAACAATCGAGAACTAATTGTGGACCGATTGTTCTCGAGAGAGATCAATCCGGGACAAATATCTTTAGGGATTAATCGCACATTTTTTGCAGGGTATATATATACATATCTACATATGAATGTACTTCGAGCTACTCTGATCACCTTGTACCCCAATATTACTCATTGAATTCCAATGTGCTGATACTACACACCAAATTAAACACTTTTTTTTAATAATTTTTTTAAATTCCTTATCATATTTATGGTATCTACTGAGATTTTGCTTAACGCACTCTCGCTAAGCATTTTCCATTTGATACCCGGTGAATACTAGAAACGTCATTTACTGGCAGATAAACCAAAATAAATTGGTTAGGCCAGTGTTCGCTAAAAGGTCGTTGTTTATTTAAGCTACATTTTCTATTTAGCTGCTAACTGGAATAAGATAAATAGTTACATAATATGATGAATTTCATATCAAAGGCTGAAAAAAACGAACATTTTGAACCCGACCCCCTCAGAATTTGATGAAATTTTGCATAGAGGTACATCTTACCTACCCAAACACAACCTCATTTTTAGAAATTGCATTTTCAAAAAATTGTGGGCCAGGCAAGGTACCGAAATATTCTAAAATATTCGAAAAATTACGATAATAGGTACTTTTAAAGTGTGATTACTAGGGAATGTCTTTACCGATTTCAAAGATCTTCATACCATTAGAAAGGTATTGAAATGGGCTTTTAGAAAAATACACTGTAAATTTTTTTTTTGTTTTAGTACTCTGCAAAAAAAAAATGTTTTCCAAAATAAAATTTGAAACTGAAAAAACACTTCAGAGATCAAGCAATTTTGAAAAATAAGAATTTTTTTTTAAAAAGGTCTATTTAATATACATATATAACATATCTGAAATCTAAAATGGCCTTTTTTTTAATTTATTTAATTTAATTGTTGAATTATTGTGTAGGTACACAGAAGATTTTTAATTAATTTTATTTGGCGAAAAGCGAACAAGTTCAAAGCTACGTATTACCAGCGATGGTAGAAATGATAGCTATTTCGAAGAAAACCAATTCTTCATCATCAGATTTCTTTTCGGGATCAAGCCGGGAATCGAACTTAGACCCACCGTGAGAAGGTGTAAATGTTAGCGACGCGCTAACCCACTCACCCAAACACGGCCTGGTACGCAGTTGAACTTTTTGTCGCTTTTCTTTTGCCACCTTTGCTCGCTCAACATTGTTATTGTATTTTTATGTACACATGATTTTCATGAGATAATACAAACTTGTTGAGTACTTTTAGGCGGTCTATGCTTCGGTTAGCCGGAAGTAATGTGCATTTGCAACACCCTGCCTTTATATTTTAATTTAATTGTTGAATTATTGTGTAGGTACACAGAAGATTTTTAATTAATTTTATTTGGCGAAAAGCGAACAAGTTCAAAGCTACGTATTACCAGCGATGGTAGAAATGATAGCTATTTCGAAGAAAACCAATTCTTCATCATCAGATTTCTTTTCGGGATCAAGCCGGGAATCGAACTTAGACCCACCGTGAGAAGGTGTAAATGTTAGCGACGCGCTAACCCACTCACCCAAACACGGCCTGGTACGCAGTTGAACTTTTTGTCGCTTTTCTTTTGCCACCTTTGCTCGCTCAACATTGTTATTGTATTTTTATGTACACATGATTTTCATGAGATAACACAAATTTGTTGAGTACTTTTAGGCGGTCTATGCTTCGGTTAGCCGGAAGTAATGTGCATTTGCAACACCCTGCCTTTCTATTTTAATTTAATTGTTGAATTATTGTGTAGGTACACAGAAGATTTTTAATTAATTTTATTTGGCGAAAAGCGAACAAGTTCAAAGCTACGTATTACCAGCGATGGTAGAAATGATAGCTATTTCGAAGAAAACCAATTCTTCATCATCAGATTTCTTTTCGGGATCAAGCCGGGAATCGAACTTAGACCCACCGTGAGAAGGTGTAAATGTTAGCGACGCGCTAACCCACTCACCCGAACACGGCCTGGTACGCAGTTGAACTTTTTGTCGCTTTTCTTTTGCCACCTTTGCTCGCTCAACATTGTTATTGTATTTTTATGTACACATGATTTTCATGAGATAACACAAACTTGTTGAGTACTTTTAGGCGGTCTATGCTTCGGTTAGCCGGAAGTAATGTGCATTTGCAACACCCTGCCTTTCTATTTTAATTTAATTGTTGAATTATTGTGTAGGTACACAGACGATTTTTAATTAATTTTATTTGGCGAAAAGCGAACAAGTTCATGGTTTTCTTCGAAATAGCTATGATTTCTACCATCGCTGGTAATACGTAGCTTTGAACTTGTTCGCTTTTCGCCAAATAAAATTAATTAAAAATCTTCTGTGTACCTACACAATAATTCAACAATTAAATTAAAATATAAAGGCAGGGTGTTGCAAATGCACATTACTTCCGGCTAACCGAAGCATAGACCGCCTAAAAGTACTCAACAAGTTTGTATTATCTCATGAAAATCATGTGTACATAAAAATACAATAACAATGTTGAGCGAGCAAAGGTGGCAAAAGAAAAGCGACAAAAAGTTCAACTGCGTACCAGGCCGTGTTTGGGTGAGTGGGTTAGCGCGTCGCTAACATTTACACCTTCTCACGGTGGGTCTAAGTTCGATTCCCGGCTTGATCCCGAAAAGAAATCTGATGATGAAGAATTGGTTTTCTTCGAAATAGCTATCATTTCTACCATCGCTGGTAATACGTAGCTTTGAACTTGTTCGCTTTTCGCCAAATAAAATTAATTAAAATTCTTCTGTGTACCTACACAATAATTCAACAATTAAATTAAAATAGAAAGGCAAGGTGTTGCAAATGCACATTACTTCCGGCTAACCGAAGCATAGACCGCCTAAAAGTACTCAACAAATTTGTGTTATCTCATGAAAATCATGTGTACATAAAAATACAATAACAATGTTGAGCGAGCAAAGGTGGCAAAAGAAAAGCGACAAAAAGTTCAACTGCGTACCAGGCCGTGTTTGGGTGAGTGGGTTAGCGCGTCGCTAACATTTACACCTTCTCACGGTGGGTCTAAGTTCGATTCCCGGCTTGATCCCGAAAAGAAATCTGATGATGAAGAATTGGTTTTCTTCGAAATAGCTATCATTTCTACCATCGCTGGTAATACGTAGCTTTGAACTTGTTCGCTTTTCGCCAAATAAAATTAATTAAAAATCTTCTGTGTACCTACACAATAATTCAACAATTAAATTAAAATAGAAAGGCAAGGTGTTGCAAATGCACATTACTTCCGACTAACCGAAGCATAGACCGCCTAAAAGTACTCAACAAGTTTGTGTTATCTCATGAAAATCATGTGTACATAAAAATACAATAACAATGTTGAGCGAGCAAAGGTGGCAAAAGAAAAGCGACAAAAAGTTCAACTGCGTACCAGGCCGTGTTTGGGTGAGTGGGTTAGCGCGTCGCTAACATTTACACCTTCTCACGGTGGGTCTAAGTTCGATTCCCGGCTTGATCCCGAAAAGAAATCTGATGATGAAGAATTGGTTTTCTTCGAAATAGCTATCATTTCTACCATCGCTGGTAATACGTAGCTTTGAACTTGTTCGCTTTTCGCCAAATAAAATTAATTAAAAATCTTCTGTGTACCTACACAATAATTCAACAATTAAATTAAAATAGAAAGGCAGGGTGTTGCAAATGCACATTACTTCCGGCTAACCGAAGCATAGACCGCCTAAAAGTACTCAACAAGTTTGTGTTATCTCATGAAAATCATGTGTACATAAAAATACAATAACAATGTTGAGCGAGCAAAGGTGGCAAAAGAAAAGCGACAAAAAGTTCAACTGCGTACCAGGCCGTGTTTGGGTGAGTGGGTTAGCGCGTCGCTAACATTTACACCTTCTCACGGTGGGTCTAAGTTCGATTCCCGGCTTGATCCCGAAAAGAAATCTGATGATGAAGAATTGGTTTTCTTCGAAATAGCTATCATTTCTACCATCGCTGGTAATACGTAGATTTGAACTTGTTCGCTTTTCGCCAAATAAAATTAATTAAAATTCTTCTGTGTACCTACACAATAATTCAACAATTAAATTAAAATAGAAAGGCAGGGTGTTGCAAATGCACATTACTTCCGGCTAACCGAAGCATAGACCGCCTAAAAGTACTCAACAAGTTTGTGTTATCTCATGAAAATCATGTGTACATAAAAATACAATAACAATGTTGAGCGAGCAAAGGTGGCAAAAGAAAAGCGACAAAAAGTTCAACTGCGTACCAGGCCGTGTTTGGGTGAGTGGGTTAGCGCGTCGCTAACATTTACACCTTCTCACGGTGGGTCTAAGTTCGATTCCCGGCTTGATCCCGAAAAGAAATCTGATGATGAAGAATTGGTTTTCTTCGAAATAGCTATAATTTCTACCATCGCTAGTAATACGTAGCTTTGAACTTGTTCGCTTTTCGCCAAATAAAATTAATTTATTTAAGTAAATTCATCTATTGGCTTTCTTATATTTTGATATCACGCGTAAACTAATCAACCGATTTCAAAAATTTTTATACTGTTAGAAAGGTATTAAAATCACATTTTGAAAACATACATTGTAAAAATTCTATATTACATATTACACTGAAAAAAAATTTTCAAAAAATTTTTTTCAAACTGGGAAAACACTTCATATATTAAAGTTTAGAGATAGCGCAAATGCCTCCAAAGTTACTTCCGCTTTTACATCAGTGATGTTACATAATTTTTTGCAGTCTTTAATAAACAAGAAAGATGTTTTTATACCTTTCATGAAAATGAAATGGTATTATAACCTTGTGTCCAAACTCAAATCTTGAAAGTACCAAAAGTAGGCGTGACAGACCCACCAGCTGAGTGGTTTAATCCATGTCCGTCTGTGTGAGCGCAAGCTAGTCCCCCAGTTTTTGAGATATTTGGTGTACGGGCGAGTTGTGATGTTCAATTGATCATTTGTCGGAATCGGCTGAAGCGGAACACTGTAACATATAGCATACAACCGATTGTTCAGATATAGACGTTTGGGCGTATAACTTCCCCATTTAAACGGCTAAGGACATGCAACTTTGGCGCGATGGTACCCATATTGATCCAAAATTATCCAGATCGGACTACAATAAGATATAGCTGCCTACAACCTATTGTTCAGATATAGACCTTTTTGGGTATAACTTCTCCATTTAAACAGATAAGATCATGACACTTTTTTTCTAATAAACCTTTGCGTAATAACCCACAGAACTGAAAGTATACACTAAAAGGGCGATGTATCGTTTCATTTACCCATTCATGAAAGGTATGAAGTCTTCGGTAAGGCATCTAAATTTTTTATTGATTTCCTATCTACCAGTGACAATGCTCTATTACTCAGAATTCAGCGAATACCAAAGTTTTTTATTAGCATGTTCGACTTTCATTGATTTTATCGCGTTCCAAATAACTTACTCAGCCCCCTTTATTTCGCAATATGTGGCGCTAATACCCAAAGCATTAATTAATATGATATCTTATTTCGGAATGGCAAAACCCATAAACCAATTTGGTTTAATTTTGATACGCCATTTGCGATTTTAATTTATCTACGCGTTCATTCCTTAATCACATATATATGTATGTACATACCCTGCAAAAAATGCGATTAATCCGGGACGTGTCGGGGATCAATCGCAAGGGAGCATGCGACTAATACAATTTTACATTCCTTTATATGGAGTGAATTGATCGCATTTGTTCGAGCATGTCCTATGAAGAGACTAATTGTTCAACTTGTATACCCGAACGGGTACCAATGTAGATTAATCAATAACGTACCTAACGGGTACAAATCTAGATTGATTAATGATAGAAATTTTACAAAAATATTCAATGTACATACGTATGTATGTATTAAAAAAATTTTATAATATATAAAACGGTACACCATTTCTTTTAATAACAATGATGAATAATAATTTTAACAAAATGTTACCAAAAATATCCATTGAAAAATCAATTACAATTATACACTCAATACTGACTATTTAAAAAAAATTAATTTATTGCATAAAATTTTTTTACAAAAGGAAAACTTATTGTAAAATCTTTATTTAAATAGGCATAAGCTAATTCATTGAAACATTAAAATTTTGGGAAATTTGATCTGCAACCAGTTTGCGGTACTTCTTACATTTTTATTGTAGTGGTATGCGTTCGATCCAAACATGGAGCATCTATTTTATATAAAGAGGGTGCAGGATAATATGGGCGTGGCCACACCCATTATCAAACGTTTTATCTCTCACCATACCAAGCGTATAAATATTCTTGTTAGTGCAAAATTCATCCCTTTATGACTTTTAGTTACAAAAATGCCACGTTACAAGTTTCCAAAGGAGTTTTAGAAATTTTTTTTTTAAAGTAGACATGGTTACAACCCGATTTTGCTAAAATTTCACCACAAGTAATAAAAGTGTGTGCACCAAGTTTCCCCATAATATGTATATATATTATTTCTAATTGGTGTTTTTATGCAAATATCCCTTTTCTGCTCACCTAATTTACCAAAATTAATAAGTAAGGCATCGTCTTAAATTGAAAGTTCCATAAGTTCCACTGTAGACATAAAACCAAATAAATATAAGTTTTTTAAAATGAGCGTGACATCACAAACCATATCAAAATTCGGTAGGTATTTATATGTGTACGGCCGGACGGACGGACATGGTTCAGTCTATTTTTTTCATCCTGATCGTTTTGATGTATACATACAAACATGTAGGTTCATATCTATCTCAATCATTTTATGGTCTTATGTATCAAAAGTATACATATGTATATGTATGTATGTGGCCGCTGTGGTGCAGTGGGTAGAGTGCTCGCCTGCTATGCCAGAGGTCTCGGGTTCAAACCACGGTCCGAGCAAAACACCAAAACAATTTTTCTAATTAGTAAAAATCCAATTATTGGTTTTTTTAAGAGCAGCGGTCACCTCTCGGCAGTGGGCGGCATACCCTCCGAGAGTATTTCTGCCATGAAAAAGCTTCTCACAAAAAATGCATTCGCCGTTCGGAGCCGGCATAAAACTGTAGGTCCACCCAATTAGTAGGAAAAACAAAAAGGAGCACAGCTCGGATTGGGAGAGATGCTCGGCCATAAAAACTCGTCAGAGTTATAATAGCGCCATTGTATTATTATTATTATATACATAGTAGATACTACGTACAGCTGTGTATAAATAGCACATCCCATATTCAAAAACCCCCATTCAGCGTAGGCATGAATACACACTTATAATAATAATAATAATAATAATAATAATAATAATAATAATAATAATAATAATAATAATAATAACCCACGCCCTCCAATCCCGCCCGACCGCACGAGAGGCGCACCCGCATGACGTACGGATATTTTTTATTTACAGAAAATGCCGAGGTGTTGAGTGGCAGGAGTTTGTTAAGCGTCGAGATCTTAAACTGCTCAGCTACAGAGAAATAAAATCATCAGCTGAGTATAGTACATTTGAAGTTAGTCTTGAGAATTATAACAGAATAACACTGTGGAACAAATTCAGGTCAACAAAAGTTAACTCGGTTCAGAAAGTTGGGGGTGAATATAGAGGCTAAATTAGAAGACCCGTATCGCGGCGTTTGCTTAGGTTAGTTCGAATTTGTTTTTAATCGACCTTTGAACTTTGCAGGCAAATGCCGATTTTCAGCATATTGTTTGTATGGTTTTTTTGCTATAACTCGTCGACTAATTGAGATTTTTTTTTTGGAGTGACAGCAAACGAAAGAAAATTAAATTTCCTATACAAGGGGTCTATAACATTTTTCTCTACCTCTTATAGTTTCTGAAATATTGATGATTCAATTTGAATTTTTTCGATTTTTCAAAGAAAAAATTGACTTTGTCAGGCAATATCTTTAAAACCAAAATTTTCACCTTCGGTTTTACTCCCTTGCGTGAAGCCACATTCTATTAGCAAAAAAATAAGCTATCAACGAAGAAAATCCATGGTAAAATGGAAAAGTTATAGGCGATCATGTAAATACAGTCAAGTCGGGCAATGCATTACGCGACTTGGCTGTATTTACATGATCGCCTATAACTTTTCCATTTTACCATGGATTTTCTTCGTTGATAGCTTATTTTTTTGCTAATAGAATGTAGCTTCACGCAAGGGAGTAAAACCGAAGGTGAAAATTTTGGTTTTAAAGATATTGCCTGACAAAGTCAATTTTTTCTTTGAAAAATCGAAAAAATTCAAATTGAATCATCAATATTTCAGAAACTATAAGAGGTAGAGAAAAATGTTATAGACCCCTTGTATAGGAAATTTAATTTTCTTTCGTTTGCTGTCACTCCAACAAATCTCAATTAGTCGACGAGTTATAGCAAAAAAACCATACAAACAATATGCTGAAAATCGGCATTTGCCTGCAAAGTTCAAAGGTCGATTAAAAACAAATTCGAACTAACCTAAGCAAACGCCGCGATACGGGTCTTCTAATTTAGCCTCTATTTTCACCCCTCACTTTCAGAACCGAGTTAACTTTTGTTGACCTAAATTTGTTCCACAGTGTAATCGGTACTATGTGTTAAGATAAGACAGTATTTTTTTCCCTTATAATGAAAAGTGAGTCCGAAATATCTAAAAGGCTGGAATAGGAATTAAAGCTCTGACATAAACCCCGGAAAGGTTCATTTAATTTAAAGTTTGATTTACACTGCTTTAAATAGATAGGGTTGAAGTGTCTTGTTGAACGAGAAGGAATGTTAAAGTTTATTTCTGCTAGCAAGAAAGGAGAAAGAATTAAGCCATTCAAGAGCTTAACGATAAATATTACCCCTAACATTTCTCGTCGACTTGCAAGAGTAGAAAGATTAAGGAGTTTTAAACGGCTAGTATACGGTGGAAGATTTTAACCAGAGTCCCAAGGCAAATTTCTTAAAGCAAAAAGCAAAAACTGTTTTTGGACTGACTCTAAGCGTTCAGAGTGAATGTGGTAGTATGGATTCCAAACTATCGAACCGTATTCCAATATAGGTCTTACTAAAGTTGTAAAGAGTGTTTTAGTTATGTATGGGTCGCTGAATTCCTTTGACCAACGTTTTACAAACACTAAGACACCTCTTGCCTTATTTGCTGTAGCATTAATATGAATGTTAAAACTAAGTTTGCAGTCCATTATTACACCTAAATCCACAAACTCATTAACTTGCTCGAGACCTAAGCCATTTATTGCATAAGAAGCTGGCTGTACGGTTTTCCGGGAAAAGCGCATGAATTTACATTTATTGAGGTTAAGTGGCATTAAGTTAGTGTCACACCAAGAAACTAAGGAATTTAAATCTTCCTGATGCAAAGTTCTATCATCAAGTGAAGAGATTGATCTAAAAAGCTTTACGTCGTCCGCATAAAATGAAATTTTTGGGCGTTTAATTGTAGTAGTTATATCGTTAATAAATAGCAAAAACAGAATCTGGCCAAGGTGACTGCCTTGAGGAACTCCTGAAGTAACATTAATAATAGACGAGTAGGCATTTTTGAAAATCACCCTTTGTGTTCTATTTACAAGATATGAAGATATCCATTGCAAAAGACTAGGCTGAAAGCCAAGAAGATCAAGTTTAAGAATCAGCAAGGAGTGATTGACTTATCAAATGCTTTGCTGAAGTCCGTGTATATAACATCAGTGGGCAGAAAATCCATTAGAAACACTAGTGGTAAACTCCAGTAGGTTTGTGACCGTTGATTTACCCTTAAAGAAACCGTGTTGGGAATCACAAATTAATGAGGACGTAGAAAGAGACAATCTATTGGTAACTATTGCTTCAAATAATTTAGGAATAGCCGAAATATTTGCTATACCTCGATAATTTTCTATGGAGGACCTACTACCGCTTTTATGAAGGGGGGGGGGGTAATGAATGACTCTTTCCAGAGCATAGGGAAAATGCCTTGTTCTAAGGAACTATTGAATAATGCAGTTAGTGGTTTAAACAGGTTTATGGCACATTTTGTTAGAAAGCATGTTGGTATCTGGTCAGGACCATAACTAAATGACTCTTTTAATGATAATAAAGCTGATAACACGTCATCTGCAGATATACATATATGGTTTGTAAATTGATGTATTAAACTAATTTGATGTTTACATACAAACATACAGCTGAAGCTTATAAAAGTGTTTTAAAATATACCCGACTGTTCAACTGGAGCGACATCTGCATTTGCAATTTTAATTTAACTTTGTACTAAAATAATTCTGAAGGCATAGTTTTAGGCGCAAATCTTTTAGTTTAAATTTACATTTTTGCTACATACTATTAAAAAAAAGTACCACGCCCAATAAAACACCGTTCTACTTGAAGAGCTAATTTATACCTTTAAAACGATACCTTATTTATTAATTTTGGTTAATTATGTGAGCAGAAAAATGTATATTTGCATAAAAACACCAATTAGAAATAATATATATGAAGTTTTTTAAAATAGGCGTGACAGCACAAACCATACCGACTGGCGCCCCGTATGTTTTGTTATTTGTTGCGCAAGATGCGCACGGGTCCGGCTAGTCTTAATTATTTGTCGAGTTATGGGCTCCGAAATCTCTTAAAATCACGATGCCACGCCCATTTTTAAAAATATTTGTAGTTTCTGTTTTTTGTCCATAGTTGGACTCATGCCACAAACTCAATGAATACCTAAGAACCCAAAGTGATATTTTCATGAAATTTTTTCGATTTTAACAGTTTTATAAACCTATTTAATTTCTTATTAATATAAAACCAAAGTTAAAAAGAGGAAATGACCACTTCCGGCTGAGAGTTGAAATAGAGAAGACCACGTAAAATAAAGTGTGTACTTGGTCCTTTATTTTAAAAGTCATTTTGTACATAACCAATTAAAACACAAATCTAGTTTATTTTATATTTGGACACACAAATGCAATGTATGAAATAAAAATATTTTCTCTTTTTTCAAGGTATGGATTAATCAAGGTGACATTATTTTGGTCGGTTTGCGTGATTATCAAGATTCGAAAGCTGACGTGATTTTGAAGTACACACCAGATGAGGCGAGAAATTTGAAAACATACGGTGAATTCCCCGAATCAGTGCGCATCAACGATACAGTCACCTTTGTCGAAGATGGCTTCGATGAAGATATCGAATTTGGCGATGAGATTAGTTCTGAAGACGATGCTGATTCTGTAGACAATATATGATTAACAAGAAATAAGCGAGAGTCTTCGAATCAACAAGAAGAAGAATTAATTAAAATGAAAATGTAAAAAGAGTTAGGGGGTGATGATAAAATTAATAAATATTGAATAAACAAAAAGTAGTTGAATAAACAGAAAAGAAAAACAAAAAAAATTTACGGACATCAAGATAAACAAACACAAATGTAATAAAAGAGGTAACAACGGCGTTGAGCGCAAACCAATTATGGCAAGAAATAAGTAAGACGAAAAAGAAACACACCAATCAAAGGAATTAAAGTGGAATGTTCAAGTAAACATACTGTTGGAACAAACCGAGCAAAAAGAGAAGTGTTGGGTTTTTTCGTTGATTAAATACCCTATTTTCTACGGTTTTGATTGCGGAAACGTTAAAAATAAGGTAAATGAATGTTGTAGTTCTTTGGTACGATTCGATTTCTTTTAAAAAGGCCTATCTGTTGTAAACTATGAAAGCAGCATACTAGTATATATATATGTGTACTATGTAAATGTAAATTCCCACTCTTTCTCTTTAAAATACATATATTATAATGTAAAATTGACATTAGCTTATTTGATGAGATACTTACAGACATACAAAAATAAATTAAATAAACAATTGCAGTAAAACAAACCACAAGTAAATGAATAATTTTATTTAATGTTAGAGAGATTAGGCTTTACACCAAAATTTTATAAGTACTACATTTATTTTAAAGCAAATTAGAATAAAAAGCAATGGAAATCATATATCGCTAGCTTAGAGTGAAAACTATGTAAGTCCATTTTTATGAAAAAGTGTATTTTTATATAGAACGCTAGAAAAATCAAATACGCACCGCGCTAAACAAGTCTGTGACTTGTCATATTTCTAGTAGAAATTTTCTACTCGTTGTTATTCAGTGATACGCAAATTGTGTAAGTCCAAAAATCGAAGAAAAAAGTCCAGAATATTTACATGAACGGAAATTTTTTTTCATTTCGAAATTTTTTAATTTTTTGTTTTTCGTCTATCCTACAAAGTTTTAAAAAAGGACTTACACAATTTGCACTCTAAGCTAGCGATATGTACCTTGGTACAAAGGAGAGATAATAGATCCAAATCGAACTGATGTGGGTATTTCCATGGTGAAATAGTGAAAATGTTGGATATACAGCGAAAACCGTTTCAAAAATGTATGCAAACAAACACCGGCTGGCAACGTGACACAAAAACATCTCTACAATTATTTTATACACCATATTATAAGGTACGTAACGTTCGTAACGTGGGTGCAAGCCCCAGCCCGAATACTCACAAAATAATTTTCTAATTAATAAAAAGCGAATTATTGTGTTTCAAAAAAAAAAAAGCGGTCACCACTCGGTAGAGGGCGGCATACCCTCCGAGAGTAAATCCGCCGTGAAAATGCTTTTCACAATAAATGCAATCGCCATTCGGAGCCCACATAGAACTGCGGGTCCACCCAATTAGTAGGAAAAACCAAAATTAAGGAGCCCTCCTCGAATTGGGTAGAGAAGCTCGGCCTTAAAACTCGTCAGAGTTATATCAGCACCATTGTATTATATTATATTTCTAAGGTCGTGAGTAAAGCCTCCGGCAGGCTTTGAGATCAGTTTTGAGATCTGCGAGAGGCCCTCTACCGTGGTCATTGACCGATTTCGGGACGGTTGGTATTGTCCCAGTCTCCATACCAACTTGCATTCCAAATTTTATCAAAATATTTAAATTTTTGCGCGATTTAGAGTGTTTACAGACGGACGGGCTTGGCTCAATCGATTTCTCTTTTCACCCTGATCATTTTGATATACATATACATACATATGTATGTACATTAGATGCGTTTTTTTTCGCCAAAGTTTCTCAGATCTTCCCTCCGGCCACATAATATGAAAATAGGATATTGTAGGATAGCTAAGCTGATTTTTTTTTTTTTTAGAAAAAAAGTGAGTGGGCTACTCCAAAAACAGCGATTTTTTTAAAAATTCCATGATAGGTTTAGATTTATATATGAAAAAAAACCAAAGATACATATTCTCATGTAAAATTAACGGCTTAATCGAATGGTGTACTCAGTTTTTTAGTGCGTGCCATAGGGAAGGTACCAAGATCGCGTAAAGTGGAATTTAATTTTTTTTTGTCACGGATTTTCAACTTTGGACCCGGGGATTTTCAAGATACCTTAAATTTATTTTTAATCAAAATATACAAGAACCTGCGCAAATTAATGCAGTTTTCAGAAAAGTTTATTTGATCGAAATCGAGCTTTTTTTATCCAAGCTACTTTGGTTTAAATGAAACATTCCAAAATCACTTTCATATTGAACAACATTTTTTATTGTTGCAAGTACAAAATTCGAAAATTTATTATTGACGTATTATGTACTGAACTGAACTGAAGAAAAATGTTTATTGGGTTCCCACATTTGATTCCTTCATGACTAGATTGAAAGATGCCAAAGACCTCTATTTGGAGTGAACTCGGCTCCTGAGATTTTTCAAAAAACCTTGGAAAACTTATTGGCAGCATGTGAGAATGCTTTGAACTATTTGGATGACATAATTGTATATGGGAAAACAGAAATAGAGCACGACAAGAACTTGGGCAAAGTTTTAAAAACTTTTAAAGTATATAATTGGCGTTTTCGATTCGCCATCAGACAAGCGAGGGCGGATCGAACTAAAATGTTTGAACTCATAATGAGTAGTAGCCATACTCGCTAACTGGTCGATAAAAATTTCCCTCTGCTCGCTATCATTCACATATAAATTTGGCAGAGGGAAATTTATAGCCAGCAGAGAAATTGTGAATCGAAAGCGGCTAATGTACAGCTTAACGACGATAAGTATTTATGGAAGGTACAAAAACTAAAATTTTTAGGTCATATCTTGTCAAGTGAAGGCATAGATCCTGGTCCTCAATAAATAGAGACTATTTTGCAATTCCGGGCACCATCTGACAAGGAAGAAATTCGAAGTTTTTAGGGTTAGTAACTTGGTAAGTTCATTCCGGATTTAGGCGACGTCACCGAACCTCTTTGAAGATTAACTAAAAAAGACGAAAAATTTGTTTGGGATCACGTCAAAACGATTCATTCCAGCGATTGAAATAACGGCTTGCAATTTTACCAACATTGTCGTATTTCAACCCGAAGAGTCGTACTCAACTCATTGCAGATGCTAGCCCAGTGGCTTTGGGGGCAGTTCTTCTTCAATTTGAAAATGAAAGTCCACAGGTAATATCGTTTTCTAGTAAAATCTTGTCTGAAACTGAACGGCGGTATTCACAAATTGAAAAAGAAAGGGTATGTTCAGAAACGCAGCATGAAACGCAACAGCGGCAGTAATTATTTCTTTGATGATTGTGATGAGCGATGCTTCATGCAAAATTTACGTTTATGAACGCTTAGCTTGTTCTACAAAAGCGGGTTGCGCTTCAAACTGAGTTCCTGAACATAGCCAAAGTCTAGCTTTGGTATGGGCCGTCGAAATGTTTTATTAGCCGTATTCGATTGGGCAAGAGTTAGAGACTTGCGAAAAAAACAACCACTGGTATAAAAACAAGTTAAAATTATACGACCGTTCATTAAAGTAAAGGAATTGGAAAAAAGGTGTGTTTATTTGATGAAACTTCTTCAACTTTTTTTCGATAGATGTCTCCCCTATCTTCGAACACCGTTCGTTAAAGTACGGACAAAGAACGTATATTGTACAATATTGTACAATATACGTTCTTTGGTACGGAAAGGGAAACAATTTTCTAACGAACGGCATTGCGTTGAATTCGAATATAGGGGAGACATCTATTGACAAAAATTTGAAACTATTTCACTTATTCACAATAGAAAAAATGGGCATAATCAGTAAAGATCAGTTTAATGAAGCCGTATTCGATTGGGCAAGAGTTAGAGACTTGCGAAAAAAACAACCACTGGTATAAAAACAAGTGAAAATTAAACGACCGTTCGTTAAAGTAAAGGAATTGGAAAAAAGTTGTGTTTATTTGATGAAATTTCTTCAACTTTTAATCGATAGATGTCTCCCCTATCTTCGAACACCGTTCGTTAAAGTACGTATAAAGAACGTATATTGTACAATATACGTTCTTTGGTATGGAATTGGAAAACATTTTCTAATGAACGGTATTGTGTTGAATTCGAAGATAGGGAGACATCTATTGACAAAAATTTGAAACCATTTTACTTATTTACAATAGAAAAAATTGGCATAATCAGTAAAGATAATTGGCATAATCAGTAAAGATCAGTTTAATGAGTAGCTGGCATACTCTCTAAAGGTCTCTTAAAGTCTCTAACATTTCGTATGGAAACTGTCAGCTAAGAGAGCAGAATCCAGTATAATCTGGCAGCGAATTGCCCAAAAAAACACTCCTAATATTATCTAGCAGTTGAGTTTGAACTGGTTACAGACCACAAGCCGTTAGAAGCAATTTTTAAGCCTACTTCAAAGCATCCTGCACGTATCGAGAGGTGGGTTCTCCGGCTGCAATCATTTAAGTTTAAAGTTGTGTACCGTTCAGGTAAGCCGGAAACTTTTGGTAAGGGCTGCGAGCACCATGTAAGCACTATTATTCAGAAATCAATACCGTCGGCATTGACAATTTTGGAAATAGTGCTGGAAAATAATTCAGATCCGGACCTTTTAGATGCAATAAGCAGAGTTAAGAACGATAACTGTAGTATTGAAGAAAAAATCAAATATTATCCATACAGGCTTTAACTATGTACTTTAGGAAATATTTTATTGAGAGGAAACAAAATAGTAATACCTGCTACGCTGAGTTCTAGGGTATTAGAGCTAGCACATGAAGGACACCCGGGGGAAACCGTAATGAAGCGACGAGTTCGATTTAAGTTATGGTGGCCTCTAGTCGATAGAGACGTCGACTAGTTTGTGAAACACTGTCGCGAATGCTAGTATCACGACCGAATCCACCTGCTCCAATGAACAGCCGTTCAATTCTTAAACGACTACAGTTTGCACACTCGCAGGAAGAAGATTATAAAAATAATAGCTTAAAAAAACTAAAAAACACGCTTTAATCTTAAAAATCGTACTAAAAATTGAGAAATAATTTAATTAGAAACAAAATGATGAACGAAAATATAAGTATTTAAGGAAAAGCGTCGGGTGCTCAGTATGTCAAAAAATATTTAAAATCGCTGTTTTTTACTAATATTTTTATTTTGACTTTTTTGAGATTTCATATAACGTACTCTTTAATTTCGCAACTAGGTATGTATATTTTTGTACTAGTACGAATCGAATATTTTCATGTTCAAATATTATTGAGCACCCCCACGCTTTTCCTTAAATACTTATATTTTCGTTCGTAATTTTGTTTCTAATTAAATTATTTCTCAATTTTTAGTACGATTTTTAAGATTAAAGCGTGTTTTTTGGTTTTTAAAGCTATTATTTATTTTTAACTTTTTAGTGAAATTTTTCATTAAAGAGAGCATTCCATAGGAAATGGTAAATTTAGGCACGGTAGGCAGGAAGCGACGATAGGTTGCATGAAAATGTCGAGAAAAAAGGAAAGTGGGGTTGTGTTATGTGATGTTTATAGATGGAACATCCGTTGAAATTAAAATCCGAGCTGCTCCTTTTTCAAGGATATCCACATTTTTTGTTTTTTTTGAAAGGATCAAATATTGAGAAAATCGAAAATTCGCCACCGTCCAAATTTTTCCGATTTCAATACATTATTTGGTCGCTAAGGGATACAAAAAAAGGTATTAAAAAGAAAAATGGACACCTGTAGTGGAAAAATCCAATGTGAACAGGACCTAAAGGATAACCACTGAAATATAAAATAACACAAAAAGTACCCACTTTAATTTGCGTATAACTCCTAACATGTTAACTCTACGTGAAAATTCCTTATAATATGTTTCATTCAGAATAAATAAAGGAATATTTCTTTGATATACAATTTTGATGTACCTGCAGTGGTTAATGCACTTTGGTCCATCTAAAGTGAAAATTTCAAAAAAAAAGTACGTTTTTTTATGGTGCTATTTTAAGTTCAAATATTTTTCTAGTTTATGTAAATATTTTAATCTAATGATCCAATTCTCATTCTTACATATCTATACGTTAATATTAAAAAGAATTGGAGCTGAAATACGCGCTAGCTGTGCACGGTGGGCGGTAAGCAACAATAGGTTGCATGAAAATATCGAAAAAACGATCGCCGGCTAAACACTTACGTAAACTGATATTCTAATATACTTCATAAAAACACAGCAAGCGTGAATAAAATCTCCAACATTTTTTTTAAACGAAAATTAGTACCAGCACACAGCTGGGCACATATTCGTTGGGCCATCGTTTTTACGATATTCCCATGCAACCTATTGTTGCTTCCCGCCCACCGTGCACAGCTAGCGCGTATCTCAGCTCTAACTCTTTTTTAGTATTAACGTAGAGATGTGTAGGAATGAGAGTTGGATCATTAGATTAAAATATTTACATAAACTAGAAAAATATTTGAACTTAAAATAGCACCATAAAAAAAACGTACTTTTTTTGAAATTTTCACTTTAGATGCACAAAAGTACATTAAGCACTGCAGGTACATCAAAATTGTATATTAAAGAAATATTTCTTTATTTATTCTGAATGAAACATATAATAAGAAATTTTCACGTAGAGTTAACATTTTAGGAGTTATACGCAAATTAAAGTGGGTACTTTTTGTGTTATTTTATATTTCAGTGGTTATCCTTTAGGTCCTGTTCACATTGGATTTTTCCACTACAGGTGTCCTGTTTTCTTTTTAATACCTTTTTTTGTATCCCTTAGCGACCAAATAATGTATTGAAATCGGAAAAATTTGGACGGTGGCGAATATTCGATTTCCTCAATATTTGATCCTTTCAAAAAAAACAAAAAATGTGGATATCCTTGAAAAAGGAGCAGCTCGGATTTTAATTTCAACGGATGTTTCATCTATAAACATCACATAACACAACCCCACTTTCCTTTTTTCTCGACATTTTCATGCAACCTATCGTCGCTTCCTGCCTACCGTGTAGGAATTGTATAAAGTGACATTTTCATAAAATTTTTCGATTTTAACAGCTTTATAAACCTATTTTATTTTTTATGAATAAGGGGAAGTATTTAATTTTTATACTAAAAATTTATTTATCTATATGTACTCGTATCTCAGTCCAGATCAATTATGAACCTCAAAATAAATGGATAGAGCTGATTGAGGAAATAAAAGGACTAAAGTATATAGTAGATGGCAGTAGCAACGAAATATAGAAATTGAAGGACGAAGTTGTAAACTGCCAAAAAACCATCAAAAAGCTAACCGAAGAAGTAATTGCGGTAAAATTAGAAAACAGGAGGCACCAAAATTTGGTATTATGCACAGATAACAAAAAGTTGAGCAACTTGCCATGCAAATCATAGGAGGATATATTTATGTTTAATGGTGATTTGGAGAAGGACGAGAGCTTTTAGAGCAGTTTGTACGTACTAACAAACACTAGAGAAAAAATAATATGTTACCAATGCATATTTATGTATATTTTCTTTAGAAACATTGTATAAATAAAGTTTGTGGTGACGGACAGTCTCAGTTCCTTAGAGCTGCTATTAGGAAAGTTTTTACGGACGAAGTAGCGTCTGCATTTAGTTGGAAGGGGACAGCAGAGAAACCGAGTGCTGAAAAATTATTTTTAATATCCGTAATTAAAAGTATGAATTTTTTGCTTTTGTAAAATGTTATTTAGTATTTTTAAGGAATATTAAATCTAAATAAAGTACTAATATAATTGTTTTCTCTTTATTCACAGGCATTTGCCATTTGAAATTTAACGTTGATGAGAAGGACATAAATTCAGTTTTGCAAAAACATTTCGCAATTGCAAAAGAAAGATTTTTAAAACGAAAAAAAAATGAAATTTTGTAAATAACAATGAAATAATTTGTTTAAATTTTGTTCTAAATAAATTTATTAATTTTGTCCTATAACTTCATATAATTATTATGTAATTAATATACATATATTAATATTCTAAATAAATTTTATTATAAATTTAAATAATATAAATAAAATAGTTCAGCGTATTTATTTTTAAAAATGGGTAATAAAAAAGATATTTATTACAATTATAAAATAAATCGAAAAATAATACAAAAAGTAATAGAAAATCATTTAAAAATTGATTAAAAACTAAATTAATTGTGATCATAAAATGATACCAAATATAATCAAAAAAATATTGCCAAAAGTAGTCAAAAATAGTTTTAAAAAATATCCGAAAAAATAATATTTTATGATCATAAAATTATATCATTAATTTTTTAGAAAATAGTTGAAAAATGATCATGAAAACAATCAATTATGATCAGGAAATAATATTATATATGATCCCAAAAATTAAATTAATTGTGGTCATAAAATGATACCAAATATAATCAAAAAAATATTGCCAAAAGTAGTCAAATATATTTTTTTTAAATATACGAAAAAGAAATATATATGATCATAAAATTATATCAAATGTTATTCCAAAAAAAATGAAGTAGGAGATTTCAATGATATCAAATTCGATCAAAAAATGATATTTGAATATTTTTTGATCAAAATTTTCAAAAAATGCTGGCTGGGAAGTTAGCGATATATGATTTTTTGGTATATGGATTTTCTATGAAATATATATAATTGTTTGAATTTTAAATAATTAATTGTTAATTAATATATTGTACAGCACATGCTATTGCATATACCATATATGGCAAGTGGGCGTGGTTATCATCCGATTTCGCCTATTTTCAATACAACAATATGCATTATATGGTAAATTGTCTGAAATACAAAACTGGCTAATAAATTCCACGGAAAAAATTTAAAAAATGCTGCTCCTACACTTATAAATCACGACTATTAATAACAAAAAGAAAATATCATTTGCAGGAATTCAAATAACTTAATTCCACCAATACCTTCACTTATATAACACAATTTACCTTATAACCATAAACTTTTTAGATGATTAAATCTTTCTGGAGGATTAACTCATTTCGACCATAATTGAATCAGGCGTTTTCACATATCGCACCCTAAATCATAAAGTGACACAACTCAAAATTTTTCGAAATCGGGTTTCTTTCATAAATCAGTGCACAGAATATATACATATCTAGCAACTGCCAAAAAATCTTTTCCATCAGAGCCTTTTTAACTGAAAAATTATTATACGTGGCCTTTTCCAATATCATTGCCTTTAAAAAAATAAAGTTTTTGGGCTCTCCTGAACATTTTTGAATTTTGAGTTGTGTCACTTCATGAGTTAGGGTGCGATATGTCGACGGCTGAGAATAAGATCGCCCTATTTGAAAAATTGTTTCAAGAACGCCCTATTTGAAAAAATGTTTCAATAACGTCCTATTTCAGATTTTGCTTCAAGAGCGCCCTATTTGAAAATTTGTTTCAATAAAGTCCTATTTCAGATTTTGCTTCAAAAACGCCCTATTTCAGAGAAAATTCCATATATATTTCTCTGAAATAGGGCGTTTTTGAATACTTGTCTGAAATAGGACGTTATTGAAACAAATTCTGAAATAGGGCGTTCTTGAAGCAAAATCTGAAATAGGATGTTATTCAAACAATTTTTGGAATAGGGCGTTTTTGAAACAATTTTTGAAATAGGGCGATCTTATTCTCAGCCGTCGATGTTTAGTACCTTGCTAAACAATCTTTTGACTTTTAATTCAATTTTCGACATGAAAAAAACACAAATTTCCGTTTTCATCGTTCACAAAATTTCAAATTTGTCCGCTGTGTTTTTTGTTTTATTATAAAAAATTTCCCATTTTTCGTGCAGTGACATAATCAAAATTTAGTTTATTCGTGTCTTTGAGTAGTTTCAAAAATATTTGTACTCAACCATAGCAGAAAGACCGAGTCCTAATAAATAATAATTAAACGTCATCGCGATGACCGAGTAAGTGACGGGGTGGCGGGGAATGCCATAAATGAAAGGATTTTACATATGATTTTTCTAATCATTTCACGTATTTGATCCATAGCCAAGCTGCCCTTCAACTATGTCCTACAGATGGCGGTTGTGCTGGGGATGCGACCACGGCGAATTGCGAACAGTACTGCCCACCCAAGTGTGACCCTTGTCAGATACCCGTTGCGTATAGGCCATGTCCGCCAGGAGGCGACTGTAATTATCCATGCAATTGTGGTGATTATGAGAGCTGCTGCTACCAACAGCCACCGCGGGCTCAGCCCATCCGCCCAGTGGCGTGCATAATGCGTTCCACTGCACCAATCGAAACGGATACGATTTATAAACGTTCGTACTTTGCGAATTGTGGTGATTGTTATCGCGCTAAACCAATACGACCTTGTCCAAATATTATGCCCAATCCTGGCCGCATGGAATCATGTACCGTACAAAAACTGTCATATCTGCCACCATGTTCAGCAGGACGACCGGCACCCATAAGACCACCCGACAACGGTTTACGATTTTATGGCCCACTGTATGCGATGACGTCACAAAAACACGATTTTGTACCGAAGAACTACAGTAAACGTAATCCCATACGACCGGTTGGTGGCATATGCAAATCGTTCGAACCGTTGGAGCGTTGCACCATCAATCGATTGTCTTATATGCCCATTGATGTTTGCCGGAATCCGCCCCCCAAACCTATGGTGCAAACATACAATATCCAACGAGCGACGGGACCAAGTGAAAAATGTACGGTACAGAAACTGAGCTATCTACCCGTTTGTCCATTGCCCAAAGAGCCAATGCCATGGGCCGAAAAGGTGCGCTGTGAACCTCCGCGTTATGAAAACCTTTGCACCACATATAACCTTAGTTATTTGCCTAACTGCTGTCCGGCACGTACCGCCCCGATTGTACCCATGCATAGCATTAAGACACTGGGTTCGGATCCCACCGATGGTTGTACTGTATACAAACTCAGTTATATGCCGGTGGATGCGCAATGTTGTCGACCAGAACCGATACGTCCCAGTCCGGGCATAGGTATGCCAACGGGTCCACTAGAAAAATCTACTGTCCATAAGGTATATTACGCCTTTTTATTTTTAGATTAACAAGACATACATACATATTTTATTATCAAACGTTTTCTTAATCATAGCTGTCATATCAGCCGAACTGTTATGTGGCTCGCACACAACCAATTCGACCCAGGGAAAATTGTCTGAAGCCATGCGGTCCACTTTATAATATGACAACGCAAAAGCACGATTTCGTACCGAAACCGATATCCCGGCGCGCCCCCATTCGGCCCCGGTCACTTATCTGCCGCCCGACTGGCGGCCTAGAACGTTGTACCATCAATAAACTCTCTTATATGCCAGTGAATGTGTGCGAATTTAAACGACCAGATCCCATCAGACCCAGACCGGGCGTATGTCTCGCCGGTGGACCTGTCGAAAAATGCACGGTTTATAAATTGAGTTACTTGCCGAATTGTCCGCAGCCTCGGCAACCAATGCCATGGGCGAATCAATCATCATATTGTAAGTCGACGGAACCAATTGAAAAGTGTACCATACAAAAACTTAGTTACGGACCACCAGGAACATTCTCACGTTGCGGTGGTAAGTAATGCACAATTTTAAATTTTGGTAAATTGTTGAACAATGCCTAAACCCATTTCTAAAAAAAAACGATACCTCCCTACAACCCAGGGACTTGTAACGCGTTTCGGTTTCGGTTTCTGTTACACAGCTAAGTAACGAAACAGAAACAGAAACAAAACTCCTTTGTAACAAAAGTCGTAACAAAACTCCGAAACGTTTCCAGCAGAAACAAAACCTGTAACGAAACTAAATTAATTTTGTTCCTTGTAAGAAAATCCGTAACGAAACTAAATTAATTTTGTTTCTCAGTATCAGAAACAAAATTAATTTTGTTCCTTGCAACAAAAACAAAACCAGAAACAAAATTAATTTTGTTCCTTGCAACAAAAACAAAACCAGAAACGAAATTAATTTTGTTTCTCAGTAGAAAAACTATATTTGCAGAACATTAGGATGGACTTGTTATTTTTAGGTATATAATATGCATACATATATATGTATGTCTGCATGTATGCAACCAACTAAATTATGGAATAAGACACTTATATTTTTTAAATATTATCGTAAGGGACATTTATTCAAAAACGCTCATAAAACATTGAGAGCCAAATTATCGTAAGGGACAAAATTATGATTTTTTCGCACACTGCAAATTTTTTCAAGAAAAAAGATATCAGGTTCAATATATTAATTAACCATCTAAACGCGTGTTCAATTTCATTTAAATATACCAGTAAAAAACAGTGAAAAAACCAAACAAAAAAATGTTCTGTAAATTTTGCTTTTGTCCCTTACGATAAAGTCGCACAAAGGGGTCGATATGAAGAAAAATATAACTGGGTGACTATTAGGGTTGTCTTTTTTAATTTTTTTAAATGATATATAAAAACGCTTCATGTGCATAGAACAACGGATTGTGAAAAGTATACATTAATTGATATCAAGAAATATTTAATTTTCTAATAATAGCTCATTCAGACTACTTTGTAGTGCAATTTCTTCATCATCATGATTTTTATAAGACGTCGAAGCAGTACAGGATGCTTTGGCGGGTGTAATATCGTTTCGTATGGATAATGGGATATCCGACTTGCGTTTTTTTGTGTATTTGCTTAATTAATCAAGCTTTATTACATTTCTGTCAATTTATCATTTCTCGCAGCCAATTATAGTCCGAAACAAGTTTCTAATAGGAATTAGTTAATAAAGCAAATTATAAGGGTTTTTTTTAATTTCGCTTTAGTAAATTTTCACATATTTTCCTAACTCCAGTTGAGTTAAAAAAAAAAGGAAACGTGAGTAAGGAGTACTCATGAACATTGATGTGTAATCAGTTTCGAAATAGGACTTTTATTCCCTTTCCCTTATTCATTTTTTCACTGGTTTTCTATCGATTAAAATGCGACTATCGTTTTTATAATTTTTTGTTGCCATTGTCACTGCTACATCTTGTTGTTTTTGTTTGTTTTGTTTGTTTCGGTGTTTGGTTTTTGATTTTTAATTTTTGATTTCTGATTTTGATTTGTTTTGTTTTGCTCAGAAACATACAAGATCATTCGAATCCACGTTTGACCAATATCTCGGGGCTCCGTGTAGAAGTCCTACTCAAAACCTTTCATTTGATACCAACATTGCTCAGAAATATTCAAGGATCATCCGATTTCTGAGAAACAAAATTAATTTAGTTTCGTTACGGATTTTGTTACAAGGAACAAAATTAATTTAGTTTCGTTACAGGTTTTGTTACTTATTGAAACGTTACAATCTTTTGGTTTCGAATTTAGTTTCTATCCTTTAATGTTTCTTGGAACAGAAACGAGAGTTTCGTTTCGTTACGAGTTTTGTTACAAGTCCCTGCTACAACCTCTTGACCACGGCATTGTGTGTCAGTATATCTCAAATAGGCAGTTTACGACTTTAGTGAATATTGCTTCTGTGTTCATACATCCTAGCTATGTATGTATGTAATTCGAATCCTACATAAAATTCTAAGAAATGTTTTTTTTTATCATACCTCTAAAACAGTAACTGTTTTTTTTACAAAGTTAGTAAAAAAAAATAACTAGCAAACTTTACTTTTTTCCATGCTTTGGGATACATTTGCTATCTGCTTCTTGTTTTACCTTTTCTAAATAAAAATAACTAAATTGTTTACTTTTTGATTTGACACATACATATTGCTATGACATTTCTAATCCTGTGAAGTGGAGCTGTCATTTTCAAGCCCATAATTTGCTGTAAATTCGCTCTCTTGCTGGAAAGAAAGTACAGAGACACAAAATAGTTGTCGATTCTAAATAATTAGTAATACTTAATTCTAATTATCACTAGCTAGGGAGTAAAGAAACAGTCCTAATCTCGAGCCTGCGCATTTATTCGAACAAATCTGAATTTTCTTGAAACAATGTTAACCCACCCTAATGTGCATATGAATATTGTCCACCGTTGTTATAACTAATTAAATATTAATTTCCTTTTCAGGCTGTTGCAATACAAACTGCGTACCATCGGCCCCCAAAGCAGGAATTTGTAATTAATTTGTGTTCTAGCATTCCTTCGGAAGTTTTCTATAAGGATAACTATGCGTATTCCGCCGCGGAAGCTGCAAATCTCTTTGCTGATTTCTTTAGCTCTAACTTTGAGCCTAATACGAACTCAGTTTCAAATTTCTTGCCAGAGGACTGCCAAGATTCCCCTCTTAATTTTGGATCACTTACTTTAACACTCGAAGATGTGATTGATGGCATTTTGCACATCAAATCGTCCTCACAAACCGATGTAGATGGCCTATCTTCTATACTTCTCAAGAATTGTCCAGCTTTTGCTTACCCGCTTTTGTTAATTTTCAACAAATCACTGGAGGCAGGCATATTTATTGATGCTTGGAAAGTTACCTCTATCACACCTATTTTCAAGAAAGGTAACAAGAACAACGTTGCCAATTATCGTCCAATTGCCAAACTGTCGACAGTCTCTAAACTGTTTGAATTTATAGTTAAGCAAAAAGTATACTTCGCAGTTAAACGTTTAATTTCAGATAACCAACATGGTTTTATGTCGGGCAGATCTACCGTGACAAATCTCACAATTTTCTCTGAGTTTTGTCTGTCGGCTTTCAATAATCGTGAGCAAGTCGACGCTGTTTATACAGACTTCTCAAAGGCGTTCGACAAAATCAGCCATCCAATATTAATCTCTAAGCTAGAACGGTTAGGATTTCATTCCATTTTCCTTGCTTGGCTCAAATCTTATCTCGCTTCACGCTTGTGCAACGTCGTTGTGGATAATGCAGCTTCCCGAGCTTTTATGGCCACGTCTGGTGTTCCGCAGGGAAGTATCTTAGGTCCCATGTTATTCATTTTATTTATAAATGATATTTCGGGTTGCTTCAATCACTCGAAATTCCTTTTATACGCAGATGACTTAAAAATCTTCTTGAATATTTCAAGTGTGTTAGATTCTACCAAACTTCAATCTGACCTTAATAATGTTGCTAACTGGTGTAGCAAAAATCAACTGCATTTAAATTTAAAGAAGTGTTTTCATGTGTCTTTCAGTAAATCTCGTTCTTTGGTTCCTACATCATACTTCATCGATGGCTCTTTACTGAGCACCGTGGATGAAATTTCTGATCTTGGTGTTGTCTTCGACTCCAAATTCTTATTTCATAGCCACATGAATTGTACTCTTGCAAAATCATATTCTATGCTCTCTTTCCTCCGTCGATTTAGTTCTGAATTCTCTGACCCCTATACTTTGAAACTTCTCTATACTGCATTTGTACGTTCTAAGTTAGAATATGCTATCTTCATCTGGCGGCCATACTTCGACTGTCACATCCGGAGGCTTGAGCGAGTTCAAAAAATTTTTCTTCGTTTCGCCCTGCGCTCCTTACACTTTACTGATCCGATACCTTCCTATAGTGCTAGATGTCAGCTTATTCATTTAAAATCGTTAAGCTCCAGAAGGACAGTACTCTCTCTCATTTTTGTCTACGACATCTTACGAGGAGTTATTGATTGTACTTACCTTCTTGGATGCATTCATTTCAATATCCCTACAAGAAGTCTTCGTTACCATGATATTTTTTATCTAGGTCGAGTCCGAACTCTTTACGCTTCTAACTCTCCTGTTTACAGAACGCTTAAGGATTATAATTCCATCATGAATTCCACTACTCTCGACTTCTCTATGCCTAAATCTAAATTTAAACTTTTGCTAAATGAATTATTTAATTAGGTTATTTGATTATACTTTCTTTTTAAATAGCATAGTCGTAAAAAATTTTGTATCTCTAGTTTTAAGTCAATACTAAAGTTCAATCTTTGACAGGGTCCTTTCAGGCCCAAGTGCCCTTTATGGTACGCTAGCCCCTTACTGGGTATATTTAACTACATTTTATATTCATTTAAATATCACTAAACTTCGCAGAATTCTATCCTAGTTTGGGTCCTTTCTGGCCCAATGTGCCCTTTATGACACGCTCGCCACCTACATGGTATTTTTTATTATTTGTATATTGGTTACATTGTTTTTTGAATTAAAATATGTAAATAATGTCATCATACCTTTATACAACCTTCTATCTAGTCTGTAAGATTCATGTAATCATAGACTTAAATAAATTAAAAATTAAATAATCGTTAAAAAAAAAAAAAAAAAAATAATAGTTCGAGTTTTCTAAATAGTATCCACTCAAATGACAGACACTTAAATTTACGCGATCACATGCATAAAATTTTTAAATTTTAACTTTTCTTAAAGATAATTAAAAACTCCATTTGTGCATGTACCTATGTATTACATTATATCAAATTATTATAATTAACAACAACTTCGTACAACAAAATCATTTGGATACAATGTAAAAACGGAAAAAAAAATTTTATGGAGTATAAACTGAAATATCTAAAATTTATGATACCCTATACCACGATTAAATATACAATATTATGATAAACTAGCTGGCCCGGCAGACGTTGTTCTGCCTAAAATTTATTCCTATAAAGCTATAAAATTGTCAATTCTCTGAACAAAAGAGATTTCACCGCGACAAACCTAATTTCTCCTATCCCTACCTCTGTCTCTATCTCTGTCTCTATCACTATATCTATCTTTATCTATATCTCTATCGCTATCCCTATCCCTATTCCTATCCCTATCTCAAAATGTATGGAAAAATAAATTTTTTTTTTTTGAATTTTCCGGGAATTTTATTGGATATTCTCCTATTATGGTCATAGAACAATCTGAATTGGTGTCAATCATCCAAATCGGTGCAGACGTTCTTGAGATATATGCGTTTGTACCAACGCCACTTCCTTTTATATATATAGATATACAAAATGTATGGGAAAATAATTTTTTTTTTGCTTTTTTCGGGAATTTTATGGGATATTCTCCTATTCTGGCCAGAGAACAATCTGAATTGGTGTCAATCATCCAAATCGGTGCAGGCGTTCTTGAGTTATACGCGTTTGTACTAACGCCACTTCCTTTTATATATATAGATATACAAAATGTATGGGAAAATAATTTTTTTTTTGCATTTTTCGGGAATTTTATGGGATATTCTCCTATTCTGGCCAGAGAACAATCTGAATTGGTGTCAATCATCCAAATCGGTGCAGGCGTTCTTGAGTTATACGCGTTTGTACTAACGCCACTTCCTTTTATATATATAGATATACAAAATGTATGGGAAAATAATTTTTTTTTTGCATTTTTCGGGAATTTTATTGGATATTCTCCTATTCTGGCCAGAGAACAATCTGAATTGGTGTCAATCATCCAAATCGGTGCAGGCGTTCTTGAGTTATACGCGCTTGTACTAACGCCACTTCCTTTTATATATATAGATATACAAAATGTATGGGAAAATAATATTTTTTTTTTGCATTTTTCGGAAATTTTATTGGATATTCTCCTATTCTGGTCAGAGAACAATCTGAATTGGTGTCAATCATCCAAATCGGTGCAGGCGTTCTTGAGATATAGGCGTTTGTACTAACGCCACTTCCTTTTATATATATAGATATACAAAATGTATGGGAAAATAAATTTTTTTTTGAATTTTTCGGGAATTTTATGGGATATTCTCCTATTCTGGCCAGAGAACAATCTGAATTTGTCTCAATCATCCAAATCGGTGCAGGCGTTCTTGAGTTATACGCGTTTGTACTAACGCCACTTCCTTTTATATATATAGATATACAAAATGTATGGGAAAATAAATTTTTTTTGAATTTTTCGGGAATTTTATGGGATATTCTCCTATTCTGGCCAGAGAACAATCTGAATTTGTCTCAATCATCCAAATCGGTGCAGGCGTTCTTGAGATATAGGCGTTTGTACTAACGCCACTTCCTTTTATATATATAGATGTAAAAAATGTATGGGAAAATAAATTTTTTTTTGAATTTTTCGGGAATTTTATGGGATATTCTCCTATTCTGGCCAGAGAACAATCTGAATTTGTCTCAATCATCCAAATCGGTGCAGGCGTTCTTGAGTTATACGCGTTTGTACTAACGCCACTTCCCTTTATATATATAGATATACAAAATGTATGGGAAAATAAATTTTTTTTTGAATTTTTCGGGAATTTTATGGGATATTCTCCTATTCTGGCCAGAGAACAATCTGAATTTGTCTCAATCATCCAAATCGGTGCAGGCGTTCTTGAGTTATACGCGTTTGTACTAACGCCACTTCCTTTTATATATATAGATATACAAAATGTATGGGAAAATAAATTTTTTTTTTTGAATTTTTCGGGAATTTTATGGGATATTCTCCTATTCTGACCAGAGAACAATCTGAATTGGTGTCAATCATCCAAATCGGTGCAGGCGTTCTTGAGATATAGGCGTTTGTACTAACGCCACTTCCTTTTATATATATAGATATACAAAATGTATGGGAAAATAAATTTTTTTTTGAATTTTTCGGGAATTTTATGGGATATTCTCCTATTCTGGCCAGAGAACAATCTGAATTGGTGTCAATCATCCAAATCGGTGCAGGCGTTCTTGAGATATAGGCGTTTGTACTAACGCCACTTCCTTTTATATATATAGATATACAAAATGTATGGGAAAATAAATTTTTTTTTTTGAATTTTTCGGGAATTTTATGGGATATTCTCCTATTCTGGTCAGAGAACAATCTGAATTGGTGTCAATCATCCAAATCGGTGCAGGCGTTCTTGAGATATAGGCGTTTGTACTAACGCCACTTCCTTTTATATATATAGATATACAAAATGTATGGGAAAATAAATTTTTTTTTGAATTTTTCGGGAATTTTATGGGATATTCTCCTATTCTGGCCAGAGAACAATCTGAATTTGTCTCAATCATCCAAATCGGTGCAGGCGTTCTTGAGTTATACGCGTTTGTACTAACGCCACTTCCTTTTATATATATAGATATACAAAATGTATGGGAAAATAAATTTTTTTTTTTGAATTTTTCGGGAATTTTATGGGATATTCTCCTATTCTGGCCAGAG
The DNA here is from genome assembly GCA_960531455.1 of Urophora cardui. Classification (NCBI taxonomy): domain Eukaryota; kingdom Metazoa; phylum Arthropoda; class Insecta; order Diptera; family Tephritidae; genus Urophora; species Urophora cardui. Next base: position 115,269,572 of record OY482672.1, read on the forward strand.
AACAATCTGAATTTGTCTCAATCATCCAAATCGGTGCAGGCGTTCTTGAGTTATACGTGTTTGTACTAACACCACTTCCTTTTATATATATAGATATACAAAATGTATGGGAAAATAAATTTTTTTTTTGAATTTTTCGGGAATTTTATGGGATATTCTCCTATTCTGGCCAGAGAACAATCTGAATTTGTCTCAATCATCCAAATCGGTGCAGGCGTTCTTGAGTTATACGCGTTTGTACTAACGCCACTTCCTTTTATATATATAGATATACAAAATGTATGGGAAAATAAATTTTTTTTTGAATTTTTCGGGAATTTTATGGGATATTCTCCTATTCTGGCCAGAGAACAATCTGAATTTGTCTCAATCATCCAAATCGGTGCAGGCGTTCTTGAGTTATACGCGTTTGTACTAACGCCACTTCCTTTTATATATATAGATATACAAAATGTATGGGAAAATAAATTTTTTTTTGAATTTTTCGGGAATTTTATGGGATATTCTCCTATTCTGGCCAGAGAACAATCTGAATTTGTCTCAATCATCCAAATCGGTGCAGGCGTTCTTGAGTTATACGCGTTTGTACTAACGCCACTTCCTTTTATATATATAGATATACAAAATGTATGGGAAAATAAATTTTTTTTTGAATTTTTCGGGAATTTTATGGGATATTCTCCTATTCTGGCCAGAGAACAATCTGAATTTGTCTTAATCATCCAAATCGGTGCAGGCGTTCTTGAGTTATACGCGTTTGTACTAACGCCACTTCCTTTTATATATATAGATATACAAAATGTATGGGAAAATAAATTTTTTTTTGAATTTTTCGGGAATTTTATGGGATATTCTCCTATTCTGGCCAGAGAACAATCTGAATTTGTCTCAATCATCCAAATCGGTGCAGGCGTTCTTGAGTTATACGCGTTTGTACTAACGCCACTTCCTTTTATATATATAGATATACAAAATGTATGGGAAAATAAATTTTTTTTTGAATTTTTCGGGAATTTTATGGGATATTCTCCTATTCTGGCCAGAGAACAATCTGAATTTGACTCAATCATCCAAATCGGTGCAGGCGTTCTTGAGTTATACGCGTTTGTACTAACGCCACTTCCTTTTATATATATAGATATACAAAATGTATGGGAAAATAATATTTTTTTTTTTGCATTTTTCGGAAATTTTATTGGATATTCTCCTATTCTGGTCAGAGAACAATCTGAATTGGTGTCAATCATCCAAATCGGTGCAGGCGTTCTTGAGATATAGGCGTTTGTACTAACGCCACTTCCTTTTATATATATAGATATACAAAATGTATGGGAAAATAATTTTTTTTTTGCATTTTTCGGGAATTTTATTGGATATTCTCCTATTCTGGCCAGAGAACAATCTGAATTTGTGTCAATTATCCAAATCGGTGCAGGCGTTCTTGAGATATAGGCGTTTGTACTAACGCCACTTCCTTTTATATATATAGATATACAAAATGTATGGGAAAATAAATTTTTTTTTGAATTTTTCGGGAATTTTATGGGATATTCTCCTATTCTGGCCAGAGAACAATCTGAATTTGTCTCAATCATCCAAATCGGTGCAGGCGTTCTTGAGTTATACGCGTTTGTACTAACGCCACTTCCTTTTATATATATAGATACATATGTATGTACCTATAGCCGCTTTCGATTCACAATTTCTCTGCTGGCTATAAATTTCCCTCTGCCAAATTTATATGTGAATGATAGCGAGCAGAGGGAAATTTTTATCGACCAGTTAGCGAGTATGGCTACTACTCATTATGGGTTCAAACATTTTTGTTCGATCCGACCTCTCTTGTCTGATGGCGAATCGAAAACGCCATATATTTCTTTATTTACTAGGAGTTCCCGTTACTGTCGAAAATCGACAGTTTTCTGTGTAGTAGTTTAGCTATTCCAGAACGCAAAAATATTTTTAACTTTATGATATTTTTTGTTAAAATTTATCTTTATTTGATTCAAAACACATTTGTAGTCCAAGCACAACCCTTTTCCATTTTTAATTAATTAAAATTTTTCATACAAAATTATTTGTTGACCTTAGTTTGGATGGCACTGGTTTTTTTTAACACGCTTTTATTAGCTTCATCTGTATGTATGTATGTATGTATGTAACTTCATCCCATCCTAAAAGTTGCAACATTTAACTAAATTATTATATCTTTCAAACATTCACTTTTTTGTGTTCTCTCTATTATTTCTATTCTCCTCCGGATTCGAAACATGACATCAACAGCCCAACGGCATCATATAGTAGGACATTCAACATTATATTTTATGCTTCATTGCGGCTTTTATGTTACCTTTCTTCAAAATAGCCTCTATGAATTTCAATTCACTCCCGTATATAAGCCAATAAGTAACAAGATTTCAGGGTACGGAAAAACTCACGAACGCTCAAAAATACATTCTTCTCAAATCACAAACAAATGTTCAAAGAAAAACGTATAACCACTCAAATAGCGAGCGAACTAACGCACAACAGCCAGCGATCGCTCATAGCGATGGTGATAAACTCAATGCATAAATTCACTCTCAAATAAAGCTTGAAGCTTTCCGTTTTGGGTTTGTTGTATTTGCAATGAAATCAACCGCATGTACAATGTACATACATACGTATGCCGAGCAAGAACTGGTTTTGTGTTTTGTGTAACAAGCTTTCTGTTTTGTCGTTGTTGTGTTTGCAATAAAAACAATCGCATGTACATACATATGTATGCAAAGCAAGAACTGGTTTTGTTTATAATTCATTTAATAGTAAGTGCTGAATCAACGAAAAGGAACCCTAATTACATTTTTATACAATGTTTTGTAAACGTGAAGTGAAAAAAATTTCTCTAAAAATAAAAAAAAAAAAAATGCGCCACTCGGGACTCGAACCTGAGCTCCTTGGTCCGTAGGCCGCATGCCTCACCATTACACTACAATCGTATTCGGAGCTTTGTTGTCTAAATTCGAATTTATTCAATCAGGTTTCGTTTTTTTTGTTCCTTTCAAATGCTTCACCTCAACTTCTCTTCACTTTCTGATTGTAAAATATAACAAAACGTTTGGGAAATTTTGTATTTCCAAACTGCATCCCAATATGCAGTGAAGTAAACTAGCTTATTATGCAATATTTTCCAAACCCTTTTATTTAAGGTTTTCCAAACTAGTTTGGAAATACAAAATTTCCCAAACGTTTTGTTATGTTTTGCAATCAGAAGGTGAGGAGAAGTTGAGGTGAAGCATTTGAGCGTGAGCATTTGAAAATTTTTCAAATAATAAGAAAAGAAAAAAAAAAAATACCTGATTGAATAAATTCGAATTTAGACAACAAAATTCCGAATACGATTGTAGCATAATGGTGAGGTATGCTGCCTACGGACCAAAGGAGCGCAGGTTCGAGTCCCGAGTAGAGCATTTTTTTTTGTTTTTTTGAGGGAAATTTTTCACCTCACGTTTACAAAACATTATATAAAAATGTTTATTAAGAATTGCTTTCCAAACGTGAAATGGAATTATAGAATTAGGGTTCCTTTTCGTTGATTCAGCAATTACTATTAAATGAATTACAAGTTTTATATTAAAGATTTTCCAAAGGTTTTGCTTACTGAAGTAAGTTTAATGTAAACTTATAACAAATGTATTTTGCATATTGGGATATTGGGATTTTTGGTAGAAGTTATAAATACATATGTATGTAGATCTATTTCGGTGAACACCACATCCCATCAGACTTCTTTTTACTTTTATTCTTGCGTCCGCATAAAACATCCTTTAATGAAAAATTTCATTAAAAAGTTAAAAATAAATAATAGCTTAAAAAAACTAAAAAACACGCTTTAATCTTAAAAATCGTACTAAAAATTGAGAAATAATTTAATTAGAAACAAAATGATGAACGAAAATATAAGTATTTAAGGAAAAGCGTGGGGGTGCTCAATAATATTTGAACATGAAAATATTCGATTCGTACAACTAGTACAAAAATATACCTAGTTGTGAAATTAAAGAGTACGATATATGAAATCTCAAAAAGTCAAAATAAAATTATTACTAAAAAAAACACCGATTTTAAATATTTTTTTACATACTGAGCACCCCACGCTTTTCCTTAAATACTTATATTTTCGTTCATCATTTTGTTTCTAATTAAATTATTTCTCAATTTTTAGTACGATTTTTAAGATTAAAGCGTGTTTTTTAGTTTTTTTAAGCTATTATTTTTTAACACGCTTTTATTAGTTTCACCTGTATGTATGTATGTATGTATGTAAATACATATGTATGTATCTATGTATGTAATTTCTAGCTGCTGTCTAAATTTTAATATATGCAACATATTTACTAATGAGATTAGGTTATAACCACCGCTATGTTCCAACAGATGGCGCGCGTGTATTTACATTTTTAACATATTCACTTATTATACTCAGCTGTACTAGTACACAGAGTATTATAGTTTTAATCACATAACGGTGGATTGTAACAGAATGAAATAATCGAGATAGATATAGACTTATATATATCAAAATGATCAGGGTGAAAAGAGAAATCGATTGAGCCATGTCCGTCCGTCCGTCTGTCCGTCTGTAAATACTCTAACTCGCGCAAAAATTGAGATATTTTGATGAAATTTGAAATGCAAGTTGGTATCGAGACTGGGACGGTTGGTATTGAAAATGGGCAAAATCGGACCATGACCACGCCCACTTTTCCTATATAGAAAAAATCGGAAATTTGGTATCTCAGTCACTAATATAGCTGGAGCGATGAAATTTTACCCACGTGTTGATCTCAGGCCCCTAGGAAGAAATTTTGTGAAATTTTGGAAAATGGGCGGTGCCACGCCCACTTATTAAGGGCCAAACCTTGAAAGTTTTATATGTCATAACTCATAAACCGTTGAAGATATATCGATGAAATTTGGTACGCGTGATTTTCTTACTTAGGCAAACGTTTGGACGGAAAATAGTTAAAATCGGTTGACGGCCACGCCCACTTTCATATATGTATATTACAAAGTGACCTAATAAAAACATTTTAAGCGATATCTCTGTCAAATATAAAGATATATCATTGAAATTTTATAGCAGGAGTCCAACTGCGTACATAAAACGAAAAACACAAAAATTTTGGAAAATGGGCGTGGCACCGCCTCTTTTTAGAAACAGGAATATACGAGATTTCTGAGCCCATAACTCGACAAATAATTTATATATAATCATGAAACTTGGTGTGTACACTTTTATTACTTGTGGTAATACATGTTCAAAATTTTACCAAAATCGGTTGCCGGCCGCGCCCACTTTTATATATGTGTATTATAAAGTGACCTTATAAAAACTTTTTAAGCGATATCTTTGTCAAATATAAAGATAATAATAATACAATGGCGCTATTATAACTCTGACGAGTTTTATGGCCGAGCTTCTCTCCCAATTCGAGGTGTGCTCCTTTTTGTTTTTCCTACTAATTGGGTGGACCTACAGTTTTATGCCGGCTCCGAACGGCGAATGCATTTTTTGTGAGAAGCTTTTTCATGGCAGAAATACTCTCGGAGGGTATGCCGCCCACTGCCGAGAGGTGACCGCTGCTCTTAAAAAACCCAATAATTGGATTTTCACTAATTAGAAAAATTTGTTTGGCTCGGACCGTGGTTTGAACCCGAGACCTCTGGCATAGTAGGCGAGCACTCTACCCACTGCACCACAGCGGCCAATATAAAGATAATTCATTGAAATTTTGTCGCATGAGTTCCACAATAGACCGGAAACAAAAAACATAAAAATTTTGGAAAATGGGCGTGGCACCGCCTCTTTTTAGACAAAGGAATATACGAGATTTCTTAGCCTATAACTCGACAAATAATTCAGATATTATAACGAAACTTGGTTTATACACTTTTACAACTTGTGTTAATAGACACGCAAAAATTTATTGAAATCGGTTTATGACCACGCCTACTTTTTAGCAAAGATATTTCTGGAACACCCTTTGGGAATTTGTAACGTGACATCTTTGTAACTAGAAGTCAAAAAGGAATGAAATTTTGCACAAAGAATAATATTCATATGCTTAGTTGGATGACTGATAAAAATTTAGAAAATGGGCGTGGCTACGCCCACTTTATGCAGCACTCGCTTTATATTAAGTGCACCGTGTTTCCATCAAACGCAAACAAACAATGAAAGCATACAGCTGAGTATCTAATGTTCGATTCCACTCGAACTTAGGCTTCCTTACTTGTTTTTTCTTTTGTTTTAGTTTGGACACAGCCCATTTATCACGCCTAAGAGCAGGCAACAAAAGATATTATAAAAATTATTATAGGTAAAGTTGTGTTTTGCAATAACCATATGTATCATAAAAAGGAGGAAATTTTTTTGAGTGGTCTGGCATAGGCAGTGAAGAAGTGGGGATGGAAGTATAGAGAGCGAGAAATTAGAAATTTCGAGGGGCAAAGTGGAGGATGAGCTCACGCTTAAAGTGCAATGTACTTCGAATTATTTTAATCCTAGGCGGCAGGGCGTTCCAAAGACGAACAGCATGAACAAAGAACTGGCGCTCAGATATAAGACATCTATATTTCATACTGTGGCCGCTGTGGTGTAGTGGGTAGAGTGCTCGCCTGCTATGCCAGAGGTCTCGGGTTCAAACCACGGTCCGAGCAAAACACCAAAACAAATTTTCTAATTAGTAAAAATCCAATTATTGGGTTTTTTAAGAGCAGCGGTCACCTCTCGGCAGTGGGCGGCATACCCTCCGAGAGTATTTCTGCCATGAAAAAGCTTCTCACAAAAAATGCATTCGCCGTTCGGAGCCGGCATAAAACTGTAGGTCCACCCAATTGGTAGGAAAAACAAAAGTAAAGGAGCACACCTCGAATTGGGAGAGAAGCTCGGCCATAAAACTCGTCAGAGTTATAATAGCGCCATTGTATTATATTATATTATTATATTTCATACTAAGCTGGTTAGGAGCATTCCATGGGAAATGGTAAATTTGTCCCGTACAAACATTTCGATATCTCACACATATACTAGTTTTTCAAATGCAAGCTTCTGGTTTTTGTTTATAAATTAGCAACACAATATTGATGTACTAGAAACTTTGTTTGATAACCTTTTGGTTTGTCTGTGAATTGTAAAGATTTATACCATTTGTCCCGTACAAACAATGTAAAAAATTACATTACAGCATTTTTAATTCTTTTGGAATAACCTTATTTCTAATATTTTTGTTGTTTGAATAAACCTTGATATCGCCCGTTTTATGCAATAGGGATTTAACTCGAAATCTGGGATTTCTGGGATTTTACCATATATTTCAATAACTGGGTCGTGCCTTCGAGTCTAGTTTTATAAAATACTCAAAAAGATAAAAATGGCGGAAATAAAAGTCATTTTGTAGTTAGCCGCAGAAGGAAACTATTTGAAGCTATAAAAGTTTGTTTGCGTTTTCCCAACAAAAAATTTTTTTGAGTTAAATCCCTACTGAATAAAACGTGCGATATTAGTGCTACCATATTTACTTTTTCATTTTTTTCTAATACAATTAATTTGACTAAAATTGCACCATCGCATAAACCAAGGATCATGGTAGACCAGCCCTGTCCCGTACAAACACATCACTTTTTTAAGATTTTTCACACATACACGAATATTTAAAAAGCAAGTTTCTGCTTTTAATAAGAGTTTTATCAAACAGTAATAATGCACCAGATATTTTGTTGGTTAACATTTTGGTGTGCCTTTAATTCAAATTCAAAACTGTAAAAATTCGTACAATTTGTCCCGTACAAACCATGGAATGCTCCGTTAAGTGATCGGGACGATTTCATAAACTGAATACGTTCCATACATCGGATATATGGGCTCATGAGTGTATATTATGCCTCAGACACACATGTAGTAGAAATATTATAATATCAATACTACTATGATTTGGCTTCACTATGAAAATTTCAATTAAACTACAATATGAGAGTGACAATATGTGATATAGATCGCAATATTTCTACTATACTACGATGTGTGTCTCTAGCATAACTTTGTGTAGGAGCATTAGGCACTTTATGTTTAATAAGTCATCAAGTTTTACATTGAGTATTTGTGTGGCAAATATAGATATGTGTTCATGGCGTTTCACACGATAGACGTATCTGGCAATATTGTTGTAGAGGACATTAAGTTTTTTACGACAAATACTCTCACAATTGGCAAACAGTTCACATCCATATAACAAGGCAGGTAACAAAAAAGCCTTAGCTAACAAAAATCGAATTTTCACTGGGGTAGAATCCTGTACAACCCATAAAGAACGGAGCATGCCATATACCTTCCCTATTGCACAGAAGATGTGATTGTTCCACGACAGGGTTCTGTTGAAGGTAATTCCTAGGTTCTTGGCAGTGTCCATAAAATTTATGGTAGTGTTGTTTAGTTTCACTTTGCTGCAATCATCGAGTTTAAAATTCTTCGTATAAATCACGATACATTGTGATTTACTTGGATTTAGAAGTAACCCATTGTCGCAGGCCCACTTGTTAACACGATCTAGGTCTGAATTGAGATTTTTAATGTAGGTATTGACCGAATCCAAAGGGCAACTGACATATAATTGGGCATCGTCTGCATTAACGTGTATATCACAATATTTTAATACGTTATGAAGGTCATTATATATAACACAAATAACAGAGGGCCAAGAATCGAACCTCCTTGGGGACACCTTTGGTTACGGGCAGATGAAACAGGATTGCAACTCGTTTCTCAACCGGTTTCGACTCAGAAATATGTTAATCTGGTCATGCAGTATGCGTCCAAGTACTTTCGACTGAAAGGCTAATATTGCAATGGGTTTCCATTATTAACTGGGATAATTTTAGCCGAATTCCAACAATGAGGAAAAACAGAGGTAGTCAATATTGTGATAAAGGCGTACGTTATATACGGTAATATTTTAGGCAGTAAGCATTTAAAAAAATTAGGGTGCACCCCGTCAAAGTCCACAGCATTTGTTTTCACACTGAGCACGGAAGATTAATTCTCAATATATTTCTGTGAATATACATACATATATTGAAATTAGATACTAAAAAATGGTAAATTTACCGTAGTACAATGTTTTCCATTAAAAAGTACAAGAAGTACCTTTAATTTAAATAATAAGACTGTATTTTGTTTAAATTTCAGTTCTTATAAATGTGGTAAACATATACATGTCAATATATATCTGTGCCAGGGATGCCACTGAAAAAATTTTTTTCCTACCAAAAACCTACCAAAATGGCTTCGACCCTACCAATTTTTTTTTAATGTGAGATTTAACCATATTCAATAAATTCATTTATGGTAACTGCCAGTTTACTGGACTCCCTGCAGTAACCGGACACTTTTGTTTTTTTTTTACCGCTTAAAATAAAAAAAAATGTAATTTTTTTTTTTGATTTTGAAAGCTTTAGTATTAAATTTAATATTATTTGTACAAATTTCAATTAATTTTGGAATGAGTGATAAATATGTGAAGGAAAGGAGGAGGAAGCAGTAGTTTCCAGATAAACAAAAACTTGAGTTGGCGTTAAATGATATTCGGACAAGGTTGGATTGGATATTAGTGGCTGCAACTGCTCGTCCAGTGCGGAGGAAATCAGGATTTACAATCTGTAGAATAACATTTGAGGAATAATGAGGGCAAGCAACTGATTCCGAAGGAAACGTAAGAAGATTTATCGAGGGAAATAGCGGACATTGTTTCCAACTTGGTACAGCAAACACATTAGCTCTGCTCAATAACAAAAAATTGTTACGAGTTTTTCATAAAAAGTGTCATTTTTATATGGAGAACTATCATTTTTTACGAAAAATTCGTAACAATTTTTTGTTATTGAACAGAGCTATTTACTACCTAGGCAGGCCTGATAGCCTGTTGTGATACCACATGGAGCTCTTTATTACACACCATGTAGACGAACAACCTTGTTTGCTTCATATAGCGTAAATTGTCAGATGCCTTCCTGTTTTCAATCTCCTCCAGTTGTGTCTGTGGGGGCAAGTGTACTTTAGGCTCGAAGAAAACGTTTCTATTTAGCAGATTTTTGTAACAAAACTACTGAGAAGACACGTTTTCTCAACAGTGTTGTGGCAAAGTGACCAAATGTACAAAATCAGTGATGTTAGTTGAACGAAGGCAAAAACCTACCAAAATTCAAATCGTCCTACCAACCTACCAAAAGGAAAAAAACCTACCAGTTTTGGTAGGAAAAGCCCAAAAGTGGCATCCCTGATCTGTGCCCGCAAATTAAAGTAGCCTAACTCGAGATAATGCGAAATTGCGTTATTGTTACAGTGTTAATCTTTGGAGGAAAACCCATCGATCTGTCTTATCCCCATTTAAATTGGAATAATATTTAAAAAGTTATTAAGATATAAAAATTATCCTAACTCAGATAGAAACATTTTGCACCAGTTAAAACAACTTATCTTCTAGCAAATCTCTTAAGTCTAGTATTGTATGAAAAATCGTTTTATTAAAACATTCTAACTAGAGTTATGTGGGTACTTCATGGACGTATTTATTTGCGTTTTCAGTTTATTAAAAAAACCTAACGAGTTAGGAATTATAATTTTTTTTTGTCAATTTTGTTTTCATAGCCTAAGTGGAAATAGGTTATTTTAAGTGATTTTTAACACGCTTTTATTAGCTTCACCTGTATGTATGTATGTATGGATGTATGTATGTATGTATGTAACTTCATCCCATCCTAAAAGTTGCAACATTTAACTAAATTATTATATCTTTCAAACATTCACTTTTTTGTGTTCTCTCTATTATTTCTATTCTCCTCCGGATTCGAAACATGACATCAACAGCCCAACGGCATCATATAGTAGGACATTCAACATTATACTTCATGCTTCATTGCGGCTTTTAAGTTACCTTTCCTCAAAATAGCCTCTATGAATTTCAATTCACTCCCGTATACATATAAGCCAATAAGTAACAAGCTTTCAGGGTACGGAAAAACTCAATCACGAACGCTCAAAAATATGTACATTCTTCTCAAATCACAAACAAATGTTCAAAGAAAAACGTATAACCACTCAAATAGCGAGCGTACTAACGCACAACAGCCAGCGATCGCTCATAGCGATGGCGATAAACTCAATGCATAAATTCACTAAAAACAAGTAAGGAAGCCTAAGTTCGAGTGCAATCGAACATTAGATACTCAGCTGTATGCTTTCATTGTTTGTTTGCGTTTGTTCGATATAGGGTGTATTTTATATGAAACGAGTGCTGCATAAACAGGGCGCAGCCACGCCCATTTTCAAAATTTATATCAATCATCCAAATAAGCATACAAATATTATTGTTAGTGCAAAATTTCATCCCTCTATGACTTTTAGTTACAAAGACTTCACGTTACAAATTCCAAAAGGGTGTTCCAGAAATATCTTTGTTAAAAAGTAGGCGTGGTCATAAACCGATTTCAATACATTTTTGCGTGTCTATTAACACATGTTATAAAAGTGTATAAACCAAGTTTCGTCATAATATCTCAATTATTTGTCGAGTTAAAGGCTAAGAAATCTCATATATCCCTTTGTCTAAAAAGAGGCGGTGCCACGCCCATTTTCCAAACTTTTTTATTTTTTGTTTCCGGTCTATTGTAAAACTCATGTCACAAAATTTCAATGAATTATCTTTATATTTCACATAGATATCGCTTAAAATGGTTTTATTAGGTCACTTTATAATACACATATATAAAAGTGGGCGCGGTCGTCAACCGATTTTGGTAATTTTTCGTCCACACATTTGGCTAAGTAAATATATCACGCGTACCAGATTTCATCGATATATCTTTAACGGTTTCTGAGTTATGGCTTATTAAACTTTCAATATTCGCTCCTTAATAAGTGGGCGTGGCACCGCCCATTTTCCAAAATTTTTGTAGTTTTTGTTTTATGTCCATAGTTGGACTCCTGCCACAAAATCTCAGTGATTGATCTTTATATTTGACAGAGATATCGCTTAAAATGTTTTTATTAGGCCCCCTTATATTTCCTATATATAAAAGTGGGCGTGGCCGTCAACCGATTTTGATAATTTTTCGCCAAAACATTTGACTAAGTAATTATATTACGCGTACCGAATTTCATCGATATATCTTCAACGGTTTCTGAGTTATGACTCATAAAACTTTCAATGTCTGCCCCTTAATAAGTGGGCGTGGCACCGCCCATATTCCAAAATTTTTGTGTTTTTTGTTTTATGTCCATAGTTGGACTCATGCGACAAAATTTCAATGATAGATCTTTATATTTGACAGAGATATCGCTTAAAATGGTTTTATTAGGTCACTTTATAATACACATATATAAAAGTGGGCGTGGCCGTAAACCGATTTTGATAATTTTTCGTCAAAACATTTGTCTATGTAAGCAAATTACGCGTACCAAATTTCATCGATATATCTTCAACGGTTTCTGAGTTATGACATATAAAACTTTCAATGTTTGACCCTTAATAAGTGGGCGTGGCACCGCCCATTTTCCAAAACTTCATCAAATTTCTTCATAAGGGCCCGAGCTCAATACGTGGGTAAAATTTTAAAACTCTAGCTATATTAGTGGCTGAGATACCAAATTTCCGATTTTTTCTATATAGGAAAAGTGGGCGTGGTCATGGTCCGATTTCGCCCATTTTCAATACCAACCGTCCCAGTCTCGATACCAACTTGCGTTCCAAATTTCATCAAAATATCTCAATTTTTGCGCGAGTTAGAGTGTTTACAGACGGACGGACGGACGGACGGACGGACAGACGGACGGACGGACGGACGGACGGACGGACGGACGGACGGACGGACATGGCTCAATCGATTTCTCTTTTCACCCTGATCATTTTGATATATATAAGTCTATATCTATCTCGATTATTTCATTCTGTTACAATCCACCGTTATGTGATTAAAACTATAATACTCTGTGTACTAGTACAGCTGAGTATAAAAATGAAGCTTGTAGCTTTCTGTTTTGGGTTTGTTGTATTTGCAATGAAATCAGCCGCATGTACATACATACGTATGCAAAGCAAGAACTGGTTTTGTTTGTAATTCATTTAATAGTAAGTGCTGAATCAACGAAAAGGAACCCTAATTCTATAATTGCATTTCACGTTTGGAAAGCAATTTTTATACAATGTTTTGTAAACGTGAGGTGAAAAAAATTTCTCTAAAAAAAAAAAATAAAAATAAAAAAAAAAAAAAAAAAATGCGCCACTCGGGACTCGAACCTGAGCTCCTTGGTCCGTAGGCAGCATACCTCACCATTACGCTACAATCGTATTCGGAACTTTGTTGTCTAAATTCGAATTTATTCAATCAGGTTTCTTTTTTTTGTTCTTTTCAAATGCTTCACCTCAACTTCTCTTCACTTTCTGATTGTAAAATATAACAAAACGTTTGGGAAATTTTGTATTTCCAAACTAGTTTGGAAAACCTTGTATAAAAGGGTTTGGAAAATATTGCATAATAAGGTAGTTTACTTCACTGCATATTGGGATTTTTGGTAGAAGTTATAAATACATATGTATGTAGATCTATTTCGGAGAACACCACATCCCATCAGACTTCTTTTTACTTTTAATCTTGCGTCCGCATAAAACATCCTTTAATGAAAAATTTCACTAAAAAGTTAAAAATAAATAATAGCTTAAAAAAACTAAAAAACACGCTTTAATCTTAAAAATCGTACTAAAAATTGAGAAATATTTTAATTAGAAACAAAATGATGAACGAAAATATAAGTATTTAAGGAAAAGCGTGGTGGTGCTCAATAATATTTGAACATGAAAATATTCGATTCGTACAACTAGTACAAAAATATACCTAGTTGCGAAATTAAAGAGTACGATATATGAAATCTCAAAAAGTCAAAATAAAATTATTACTAAAAAACACCGATTTTAAATATTTTTTGACATACTGAGCACCCCACGCTTTTCCTTAAATACTTATATTTTCGTTCATCATTTTGTTTCTAATTAAATTATTTCTCAATTTTTAGTACGATTTTTAAGATTAAAGCGTGTTTTTTAGTTTTTTTAAGCTATTATTTATTATAATTAACAATTAAACTACATACTTTAAGAAGAACTTAACACCGAAAGCCGAAAGAAGAGAAAGGACAAAAAAGCAACAAAAAAAAACAAGAAAATGTTTTAAAAAAAAAACATATTCGCTGTCGAAGTAACGGCAATTACTAAATTGCAGTGATGTTCAAACACTATGCACGCGTGTCGGCAATTTGACGACGACCACAATCGAGACATACAAAACGTTGCGAGTAGGCAAGAAATGCGAATTAAAATGGCAGCTACGGTTTGCCAATGTGGGAATTTTTTGTCAAGTTTACTCGTGTTTTTTTTTAATGCATAGCTTAAATTGTGTAACAGCAATATTTCCAACGTTTTAAAATTAATTTTTTTTTGTAATTTTTAATTTTTTTTTTAATATTTTTTTTTTGTTTTTTTATTTTTTTTTTATATTTTTTTATTTTTTTTTTTTATACATATGTAATTAGAACATTTAGATTAACTTGCAAAGATTTGCGACAAACAGATATATGTAGTTGAATTATAATATCATAAAAAAATATTAGTGAGAAACCACCTAGAAAACGAACATGAAAAATTGTGTGCCATCATGTTTGACATGCAAAATGCTTAAGTACCTATGCAAGAAGCAACAACAGCAACTGTAAGTACACTCAAAAACTAATGAACTTAAATGTCTGCGCAAAGACGAACACCTTTTTTTATTTATATGTATGTGCATTGGATAATATTAATGAAATAAATAATAGCTTAAAAAAACTAAAAAACACGCTTTAATCTTAAAAATCATACTAAAAATTGAGAAATAATTTAATTAGAAACAAAATGATGAACGAAAATATAAGTATTTAAGGAAAAGCGTGGGGTGCTCAGTATGTCAAAAAATATTTAAAATCGGTGTTTTTTTACTAATTTTATTTTGACTTTTTGAGATTTCATATATCTTTAATTTCGTAACTAGGTATATTTTTGAACTAGTTGTACGAATCCAATATTTTCATGTTCAAATATTATTGAGCACCCCCACGCTTTTCCTTAAATACTTATATTTTCGTTCATCATTTTGTTTCTAATTAAATTATTTCTCAATTTTTAGTATGATTTTTAAGATTAAAGCGTGTTTTTTAGTTTTTTTAAGCTATTATTTTTTTTTATTTTTACACAATTTATCTCGAGTTAGGTTTTTTTGTTAGAATACTTTTCTCATTTCATGCGTTATTATCTTCAGTTAGGTTTTTTTGTTGGAAGCAAGTGGATATGATAAACTGAGATAAGAGATTTTTCAAGGATATATATTATAGAAATTCAATTAATTATTATATACTGTATACATAAAACACCTTTTTTCATCAATTAAACTTAAATGTGGCCGCTGAGGTGCAGTGCGTAGAGTACTCGCCTGCTATACCAGAGGTCTTGGGTTCTAACCCAGTCCGGACAAACACCACAAAAAATTTGTCTAATTGATTAAAACCCAATTATTGGGTTTTTATAAATAGCGGTCACCTCTCGGTAGTGGGCGGCATACCCTCCGAGTATATTTCTGCCATGAAAAGGCCTCACAAAAAAGCATTCGCCGTTCGGAGCTCGCATAAAACTGTAGGTCCACACAAATTGTAGGAAAAACAATAGTTAAGAAGCACACCTCGAATTGGGAGAGAAGCTCGGCAATAAAACTCGTCAGAGTTTTAATATCGCCAGTGTATTATTATTGTTATTTTTTTGTTTATTTATTAATATTGATAGTTAAGCTTAAAAGCTAGAAACTAACAGATATTTTTTTTATATAGCACTGGCAACTCAGGTCTTCGGCTAGTTATTATTGTTATTAAACTTTAATCGGGTAGCGTTTTACAAGGTATGGATCCTGGTAACATAGAGGAAGAAGACCTTCTAAATATGGATTATAGTAGCGACGATTCAATTAAGGACTCATTTTTTAACGATAGTCGGTCGGACACGGGGTCAGATAGTGCTGATTAGCCTATGCCTTCCTACACCTTTTTGCGATATTCTGAATATTTTTATACACGCTTTATACACTTTTTATTTAACTGTACATTACTGTGTTTCCGGAGAACCTACGTGTTATATGTGGCATGAGACCCTTGCAAATTGTGGTGGCAATGGAATAGCATCGTGCTTATTCAAATACTTAAATAGTTTACCATTCAATATTAAACATGTCATTTTTTATAGCGATTGCTGTCCTGGCCAAAACCAAATATCTTCTATTAGTACTATGTTTTAAATCTTCATGCAAGGTGATACTAACATTGAGAAAATTTATCACAAGTTTTTGGTTCCTGGTCATACGCATATGGAGTGTGCTGTAGACATACCTTAATTGAACGAAAAAAAAAAAACAAACGAATATAAAGATTCATCACTGGGTTTATAAACATATGTATTTTGCACATGACTGTATATATCGATTCCATCACAATTACCAGCTGTTTTCTATCAAACATTAGTGCTACCGCGCCCCTTTTTTCGGCGGTTCCAGCTGTTATAGCTTTGAACCTCTCGCTTGGGAGTCTTCATTAATCATTTCTGGATAAACCAAGCTTCTTGTGGTGATTTCCCTAGTACCATGCCTTTTTCAGTATTCGGTAAAATAAAATGCAAATTCAGTTCGGGCGGCGTAGGATTATGGATTATTTTTTTTCAGGCCCAAACGACAATGATTAGCGAAACGATTTTTATTTTATTTCATTCATTTCAAACAAAAATTAAAAGTCAAAAACTCTAAGACTTCTAATTCCACTACTTAGTTAGTTATATCCACTTAAATGGTCGTTTCGGGTCGTTTTCGACCCGAACGTAGGTCTACGCTTAAAAACACTTAACTCGAGTTAAATGGAAATAAAAACCTTATTGGGAAGAATTCGACGCAATAAAAGAACTTAACTAGAGTTAATTCTGCTTTTCGTAAAAATTGCATCCAATAAAAGCACTTAAGTTGTAAAAGACAATTTTTTGCAATTAACCTTGCTTTAAGATTTCTGGTTCACAACTATTCCTTCTCTAACACTACAAACCCATTATTTCACCTTTTAAAAATCCGAATTGGTCCAATGGTTTGAATTTTGACAAAAAATTGAGTTTTCTCCGTTCACCGTTAATAAAATCTAAACAATGAAAAAATCATGTAAAAGGAGACAAAGCTTTGTTTTTCATTTCAATTGGAAGTATTTGCAAATTCTGATTAGAATCTCATTAGAGAACTACATTAGAATTCGATTAGAGAATTATAATTTTCTCGATTTGAGAATTAGGTACCCTTTTGTTTGAGAACGCTATGATTTTCGATAGATTTTCGAGTCGTCCTCTAACGTTAGAGGTTTGAGAATGAGGCTAGTTCTCGAGTCATTCTCAAATCGATAACTAACCTCAGTGTTTGTTGGGTATGTACATGCATAATTTGGGAATTTCACTTGCCTCCGCGCAAGCCAGAGTAAGTATGTATATGTATATGTACGTACATATGTATGCACTTACAAAAGCAAAAGCATACATACATACATTCAATAGCTATTCGAGAATAGTGGTATTCGAATAGTGTTATTCGAATAGTATTTATTCGAATATACGAATAAATTAGTCCCATCCCTGGAATGTACATAATAATAATAATGCAATCACAACTTTGACCTCCTTAAAATACCACTAAATCGGGATGTATTGATTTTGGGTATTAGATAATTAACTCTTGCTTTTTTTTTGATAAAAAAAAATTATAACAATTGTTTTTTTATTAAAAAAAATTTTTTAAATAAGAAAACCATTTTTAGTTCCTCGATATTTATCTTTTATCTATATATATATAAAATGAGTCGTGGTTTGTTCGGTCCCTTAAAACTTTAAAACCACTGAACTAAACTGAATACTTCCTTCTGCAAATTTGTTCGTAATAACCTCGAATCGGTTTTAGGCTAAAAAAGTTGAAAATATTGAGGAGGAGTGGCACCTCCCATACAAACAGGGATGTGATAAGTGGGCTTTTCCTACCAAAACTGGTCGGTTTTTTTCCTGTTGGTCGGATGGTCGCACGATTTGAATTTTGGTAGGTTTTTACCTTCCTTCAAGTAACATCACTGATTTGCTAGATTTTGCCACAACACTGTTGAAAGAACGTTTGAAAGTTCATGTATTCATGTCTCTTTCTCGCAGCAACAGTTTGCTTGAATACTTTTTGTGTTTCTCTTCGGCAGAGTTTTGTGTAAAGTGGATAAAAGAAGGTGAACGCATACGCATGAAAACCCTTTCTTCATTTTGTTATGGTACAGCTTTCGACCTCGATTACGATCTACAGTCGAGTGGAGCAGCAATGCATGGCGGTCGGCATGATCTAGGGTTGCACTGTGGCTAGTCATTGTCGGCTGGGCGGGGTTCTTGCCTACATTGCTGTCCTGCGCCATAAACAGAAAAAATTCATATCATGCCTTTTCAAACCAAAACGAGTAAAATCAAACTAAAACAACATCCGGTTTAGCCGGATGCCACGGACGGACCGTTGGAAAATTCGAAAATTCAAATTAACCCGGAAATCCAAATTCAAGAGGCCAGGCATCAGTTAAATTTAAATAACTGCGAACCGAGGGAAAATGTTATTAAAATTTGAATATGAATTCTAAAATGTACGTTAAAGTCAGACGGACGTTAGCAAAGAATTTAAACCAAAATTTAAACCGGACGGAAATACTGACATCAACGGAAAAATTTTAAAATAGATAAGCGGGCGTTAAATTTAAATAATCGCGGACGGAAGAGAAAAGATTTAAAAATTTAAATTTGAACGTACGTTGAAGTCGATGTGCATTAGAGTTGAATAAACATTATCAAAAGAAACTGTCAGTTAATTTAAATTTGAATATATATATCGCGAGAGAAAAAAAAGTCGTTAACTTTGATTTTAAATTTGAACCAACCGGAACGACCGGTTATTAACGGGCACCTGAAAATACATAAAAAAGCTGAAATTTAAAATATATGAGCAATCAAAAAAAATTAAAGGCCGAACTCACAAGGGGGTGGCACTGCTGATGTTGTTGCAGCGCCGGTGCGTTTTGTCCCACCCTAATCCATGGTTACTGTCGCACCCGAATACCAGTAACCCCTTACCTGTGTTGCGCCGCCGGTGTTGTTGCAGCGCTGGTGCTTTTCGACCCACCCTCATCCATGGTCATCAGTGCACCTATGTTTTGATGACCCCATATCTGAAAATCCCTATGCCTTTTAAATTAGGGTGGTCAACATTCCCATTTTAGTTACAAAGTTTTATTTGGAATTCATCTTCCTTATTCTTAAAATCTAGGTCCTCAATTTTCTTTCATTATATAGTTAGTATACCCTACGTTCAAGTGTTAATGCTACAAATTATATAGATTAGGGCGCCCCTTTTGATAAAACGATATTACATTCGAGCATTAGGGTGATTTTCAGCCAACCCCAAATATTAAGTGCTATACACCTTTGTTTTTGTTGTATGGTAATATGTACGTATTTATGCGTATGTGCCTGTGCCAAAAAAAATTTTATTTTTCTTTTTTTGAACACAAAATTTGTTTTGTGGCAACTCAGTATACATAACGCCTCCGTACAAATGTATATGTACAGGCAAGGCAAATCCACATAAATATGCACATATGTATGTACATCAATTTTACTAAAATAAAGTGAAATTAAATATTAAATAAAAATATTATTCTTACGGACTATGCGCCGGTGATTGTTGCAGCTGCTGTTGTCGTTGTTGGTGCTATGGGGATTGTTGTTGTTGCTGATTGATGTTGTGCTGATGGGTTTTTTTTTTTTTTTTTGTAGTTGTCGTTGTTGGCGGTTATTGGTGTTGGTGGTGCATGTTGTTTTACTTTAAAAACCTTTTATTTTCTGTTCTTACAAAATTGTTCCAGCAGCTGGACCGAAAGTTGCCTTTTGTTATTTTTCACTGTGCAATTCAAAGCAAACGATTAAGTTAAGATTTGTTTGAAATCAAACAATTAAAAATTTTTTTTCGATTTTTTTTTTTGTTTGTTTTTTTTATTTGCTGTTTTTGTGTTTTTTTTTTTTTTCACTGAATATCTATGTATTGTGCCGCTTTTGTTAATTAACCTACACTCAGTTAAAGTTAATTACTGTTTTCTTGTTTTTTTTTTTCTTGCGTTGTTTTTCGTCTTTGCATTTACTTTTTAACACTTTTTGTTCTTGTTGGTTTTATTTTTTTACTCGGCTCAGTTATTAATGCTTTTTTGACATTTTGCGCACTTATTTAGCACTTTTGCTTTTGTTTTTGTTATTTTATTTCTCAATACTCTTTATCAATTAACACTTTTGCTGCTTGCTTAGCGGTTGCCTTTGCTTTTGCATTTGCATTTGTTTTGTTTTTTTTTGCTTTTGCCGTTGGCTTTGTTTTGTTTTTTTTTTTTTTGTTCTTTTGCTTTTGCATGCGCTTTTTAATTATACAATTATACAATAGTTGTCACATGCATTTATTGTATGCACTTTTCGCCACAAACAAAACGGAAGCTCCTAGAAATTAATGAATCTCTGCCTGCTCGCACTGTAGGCGCAATTGCGATGTCACTGTTATGCCACTGTTAAATCTCTGTTATCAACTTAATTTTGACAGGTTTGGCCTTTGGAAGCGCCGCGTGAACAAACAACACTGAGCAATTTAACAGGTGTTGTTGTTTGAGTATTTATTTTTAAAAACAAATACCTATGTGTTTATCTATAAATAATTGTTGATATTCGCCTTTTTGCTTTAACGCACTTTGTTTCATGTATGTATATGAATGTACCTACTATGCACAAATGTGTGTACATATGTATGTACATAAGTGTGTATAAATTTCTCGCTTCTGGTTAATTAATACTTGGCACCAAAGATCACCCGCGAATCTCGATCAACTCTGTTCAACTCATTTTACGCAACTAACTATCGCTGTACTAAAAATTTTCTATCCAAGCGTGCCTTCCACCTTTTTTCTCTATCCAGTTTGGAAGGGTCCCGTTTTCTTTTCATATAGCCCACAGTGGTGTAGTGACGTGTGCATAATAGTGGCGTGACTTTACGGTTACCCGAATGTCTATATCATGGTATGGCGCTAGCAATGGCACAAGCGAGATGGAATGCGATTGCCATGTTACACAAATAAAAATACCAAAACTTTCGGAATAAAATGCCTCAAGCATTTTCCCATGAACTATCTCAAAAAAGTCGATTGCATTCGTGCCCTAGAAAATTTGCTACTGTAAAATCCTATTAGCATGCGTTGGGAATATAATAGACATTGGGTCATATCAATAAAACCCAAGCATCTGCTCTTGCTTAAGATCTCAGATATTTTACTCAAATTCTGAAATTTGGTTCATACCAATTTATGTCAAATTCCTGCAACTTCCAGCAAAAGCATCTGCCTCAATCCCATCAACATGGCCCATTGTTGTCCTACGCTCAAATTACGAATTGGTAAGGGACAGGGAAATCTGGTTGATGAAACAATAGTACGTGGGAACATTTTATAAAATATGCATTTGAAAGTACCAAGTCACCGAATAACCACGTGTTACGTATTTTCACATTACGAAGTGTTCATGGCAACCCTGGAAGAACCAGTTTGTCCATCACCAATACTTGTGCATCTCCGCCATTGGAACGATTGTGAAGATTCGGAAGGGAAATTTCTCATGATGCCTACTTATAGAGGTCGGCTCGATAGCTTGCCAGATTTGAAGAAAAATTTATGTGCGATCTATAAAGCTCGGGTTAAAAAAAATGAAGCAATACCATATAATCATCTCGAAGAATAAAGAATAAAAAAAAAATCAATGTAAATTTCGGATAAACCCACTCACTTAAAATTTGTTTAGACACTTAGTGGAGGAAAAGAATTAATTACAGGATTTTGAATACAAAAAAAAAGGTTACATTTAAGATATCTAGTAACTGAATAAGAAAATACAAATTTTAAATATTGCCAGAACACCACCAGTGGTGAATGAAATTTACTCGTACAAGGAAATGACTCTTGTCAAAAAAAAATTGTCAGCTGTTGCCATCGAGACAACCTCAAAAATCACCCTCGTTTCGCAGTGCGGCCACCTGTTACACTAGCCCATAGCTCAAACATACAAGGTCAATGCGAGGGAGAATCGCTCTTCTTCTTCTTGGCATATGTCAACTTATTGTCTGTTGCCTTGATTTTACAATTTTGCAGGCCTTGTTCGTAGAAGTAGAATGCTAAGCTCAAGGTTTATCCAAAGAAGGTTATATTAGTTACGTTTTGATGTGTGCGTTTCCAAAAAAAAATGTCAACGTGAAAGAGGAGAGAAATTATTTTCAAAGTAAAAACTTTTCCCCAATCGGTTCTATCTGACGTTCGCACCTTTTTTTTTTGCACACGTACCCAATTGCAATCGGCTTATCTGCCGCGAAATCCTTCTTTAAACAATCCCTGCTAAGTTGCGTGTTCACTTCTTTTCCCTGCTTTTGACATTTGAAATAAGCCGCCTAACGTCAATCGCATATTCTGCCTCCCATGCGGCGACCTGTTTAGTTTGGCCACGCGTCAACCATTCTTCTTCACCATGTCAGCACGTCGGCCATTATGAAATGGAAGTTATTGGAAAAGTACTAAGAAAAACTACTAAAATAGTGGTGATGCCACACAGACAGAATTGAGCAACCGAAATTAACCCGTTTATGATCGATATCAGGATTGATATCGATAGCGAACCATAACAGACCTGCTTCGCTTCGAAGACCTGACGAGGGAGCGAACAGGAAAAATGGTTTGCCTGTAAGGTTGTTGCGATAATACTCAACTGTTAACTACGTGGGGCACGACTCACCCCTAGATAAGAGTCTCAAATCCTACCACAGCTAACCGGGCAACAGAGGCTCCATCAGGTGATACCAAAAAAAAACGTATGTTATATGAGCGTGCAATCTAGTAGTGTATGAAAATCCGAGAATAATTGAAAGTCAGGTATGATAAAAAAAATTCATTTGGTAAAAAAAAAACCAAGATGCGTAAGTCCGGTGTTGCGGTGTTTCTCTATTGGCTTAGGCCAGAGAAGCCTACTCCCCCCTAGGAGCCCTTCTCCTAGGTGCCGAACTTGGTCGGTCTTAACAACCTGTCCCCCCCGGCTGATCCAACCCCGCACGTTGAACCCAGGACAGGCGGTCTTGAAAAAGACCCTTGGTCCGCTGGTTTCTCGCCCCCCGGAATGGGCTTTACAAAAAGAAAATTATTTTGTTTCCTATTTTAAGGCTTCGCGGCCTTAGACATTTTTTTACAGGAGAACGCGTCTAAACTCCGAATACAATCACCCTATCAGCTGGTCTATGGTCCCTAACCTCGCGAAACTGGACAAAAAAAAAACTTTAACAGGAAAATCATCAGAACTCCGTTTGAATAGACATTTTAATATTGGAGAACTCGTCACAACTCCGTAAGGTTAGGCATTTGATATTGGAGAACTCGCCAAAACTCCATAAAACTAGACATTTTAATTTGGGAGAACTCGTCAAAACTCCGTACAAGCAGACCAATTGGAATATGGACTGCTAGATGGTCCACGGTTCCCGATGGGAGCGCTTGTGATCCACCTATTATTATAACTGCTCGGGGAGAATACTGGGCGAATTGTCCCCGACCGCCAAGACGCCCAGCGGAGTCTTATTGAGGACGAATATCAGAAGCATGGAATCGTCCTATTAATCTCCCTGTTAAGTCTTCTAAGTCATACAGTGCATTGCCCACTTTTCCACGTACTCGACACTTAATATATTTTGGCAGGAATTTCGCGTTTATGCCCTGTTTGAAGTTGCTCAAGGCAAAATTTCTTCTGAATACTTCCTGACCTTCCCTATAATTCACAAGCCTAGAGCGCTTATTGTAAACCTGCTTGACTCTATCATTTGCCTGCGCTAAATTTTTACGGATTTGTTCGTGGATTCCTGTTAACCTATCAGCCCTACTCACTATCGGTACACGATCTTCTTTGAGGCTATCCAATTTCTCTAATAACTTATACGCGGATGCGTGTTGGACCATATTCTGACCATATAATGCAAAGTACGGAGAGCACTGAATCGACGTATGAAAATCACTTCTTAAAACTGATAGAATTTCGGGTATATGTTTGTCCCAGTCCGTATGATCCTGCTTATCTTTTAGGAAAATTCTTATCTTGGAAACTATCTCTCTATTCACGCGTTCGGACGCATTAGCTTGTGGGGAATACACTCCTGTTCTAACATGCGTCACACCGTACTTCTCAAAGAACGCTTTCATTTCTTTTGAGACGAATTGTTTCCCATTATCGCTGTGGATATATTCTGGGACCCCTATAGCTGGAAAAATCTCTGTACCGAAGTAGTTCATTACATTAATAGTTGTCGCTCTCTGCATTGGCTTCAGCCACACATACTTTGAAAAATGGTCTAAAATAATAAAAAGAAACTGGTTCCTACGTTTGGATCTCGGATAAGGTCCTAAGAAGTCGCAATATAAGCGCTGAAAAGGTCTCTCTGTAACAAAAGCGCTTCCTATAGGTGGTCTTGACTGCTGATTCGTTGTTTTTACAGCCTTGCAAGTTTCACAATCCTTTACATAATCTCTAACGTCCCTAGCTTGTTGTGGCCAGAAGTATTTCGACCTAACCCGTTCCAATGTCTTTTGCCAACCTCCGTGATAACTCCTAACTGCGTCATGTGCCATTCGTATTGCTTCCTCCCTAAGTCCTTCGGGCAACCACAACCGCCATAACGAGTCTTCTTCACCCTCCACACCTTTCCGAAACTTAACCCTTTTAAAAATCAACCCGTCTCTGACGCACAAATCCGGGAGAGCCTCACCGTTTACTGTAATTGTTCTTATAAGATCCAGATACTCATTGGCTCTAAATTCAGATGAGTCTAAGTCTATTTCGTAAGGCGCGGGAGATGAAGTCAACTCGTCAACGTCAAAACGCGACAGAGCGTCCGGTACTACGTTCAGAGCCCCCTTACGATGCTGCATTTCGAAATCATATCTCTGTAGTAACAGTGACCATCTAGCTAACCTACCACTAAGGTCCTTTTGCGTCATCAACCATTTAAGGCTTGAATGGTCCGTGATGATACGAAATGGCAGCCCTTCAACGTAGGTCTGAAACGTTTGACACTGACAATTGCGGCGAGGCATTCCAGCTCGGTGACTGTATAGTTGCGTTGAGCATTATTTAATTTTTTCGAAACGAAAGCTATTGGATGCTCTGCACCATTGTCATCGACCTGGAATAACACGCCTCCTACTCCCATTTTGGAAGCATCACATTGAATGACAAATTCTCGGGAAAAATCAGGTTGAGCTAAGACTGGGGCGGAACTCAGAGCTACTTTAAGTTTTTCGAAGGCCTCTACTGCTTCTGGAGTTAGTTTGAAAGGACCAGGTGACTTACGTAAACAATCTGTCAAAGGGCCTGCTAAATCAGCGAAATTGGTAATAAATGCCCTGTACCAATTTGCCATACCCACGAACCTGCGAACCTGTCGAGGAGATTTGGGAATGGGGAAATTCTGCATTGCCTCGATTTTCTCTGGATTCACTTTCAAACACCCACTGCCTATAACATACCCTAAGTATCGAATCTCTCTCTGGCAAAATTTACTTTTTCTCACATTAATTGTAAGGCCTGCACTTTTCAAACACCTCGCTACATCTGCTAAAAGTTTGATGTGGTCGTCAAAATCCGCACTACATACCAACAGGTCGTCCAAATAAACAAAAACGTGTTCTCGCATATACGAGGGAATTGCTTTGTCCATGAGTCGACTCATTGTTTGCGGCGCGTTACACAGCCCAAAGGGCATAACTTTGTAATGGTACAAGGGTTTACCTGGCACCGCAAACGCTGTCTTCTCTTTTGACGACTCAGTTAGTTTAATTTGGAAGAACGCGTCTTTTAAGTCGATACCACTAATAAAGTGCGTATCCTTTAAACGACTCAATAACCCGTTGATATGCGGCAGCGGATATGAGTCCTTTTTCGTAACGGCGTTTACCTTCCTAGAATCAATGCAGAGTCTAACCTTACCAGGTTTCCGTACTAGGACAACTGGGCTACACCATGGCGAATTCGACTCTTCGATGACTCCCATTTTCAATAATCTATCAATTTCGCTGTAGGCTTCAGCCTGCCTTGGTGGCGAAAGAGGAAAATGTTTGCTTTTAATTGGGACTGCGTCACCCGTGTCAATGTCGTGCTCCACCAGCTGTGTTTGCCCTAGGCCTAATTTTTCAAACGACGGAAACATATCAATAACTTTTTGCAAATCGTACTTCTGGGATGGAGTCAAATCATGAAAATTGGGACCTTCTGTATCTTCCATTGCTTCTAGACATGATATGCTTGGAAATATTTCGGGAGCTAAAGCAAATGCTTTCCAAAAATCTACTCCGAAATAGGCTTCTTGGAGAAGCGAAGGAACAAGGTAAAAATATATGGATTTTGTTGTATTTTTGAAATTGACAGGCAATGAACTGCAGCCTATTATCTTCCGTTTGTCGCCGCCTGCTGTATATATACATTCATTCATTTCCTTATAGTTGAGATTGTTTTCTTCTAAAAATTTCAAACAGCCCTTACCCAGAATAGAGACATTGGCTCCTGAATCCAATAACCCCACTAGTGATCCTTTTCCTATCCTCACCCTAATCATTGGTCTTTCATCGTCTGTAAGGACGAGTGTGGTGCTTTCCAAAAGCTTGCGCACCTGGACACGTTTGCTATATCTTTTCCTACACTGCAAAATTTTTTCGGGTGGATATGGTTGGGAATCATTCGTGAAAATATTTGACCTAACCAATTGATAGTTTTGTTCTCTTTCTTCTAAACTGGGTCGGAAAATGATCTGACAACTAACATTTCTAACTGAGGCTTTCAAAATACGAATTGGTCGAGAATTGGTTTGCGACGAAGTTGGGCCTTCTGAATCTGAACTATTTGAATTATCCGTACTATCAGGGAAAGTTACTATTGGTGTTGATTGACTACTTGCGGAACTGGTCGAAAGTGGACTAGGCTCAGTACTCGCGATGATTGGCTGGGTATTGACTGAAGTGGGGGCTATAGTCCCGAACGAGTTTCCCCCTCTCTTTTCTCGCTCGGATAACGGTTTCCCTGACCACGGTGGTCGTTGGGACACTTCGGAGTCAACACTCCTCTCTGACCGCATTTGAAACAAAACTGAGATTTGATGGGCTCCTCACAATAAATATAAGAATGGCCCATTGTCTGACAATTCCAACACTTAATCCCTGAGTAGTCTGGCTTACCCATGCGACGATAATTCAGTGCTTCTATCTGCGGATCTACTATATAATCTTCGTTTTCGACCCTACATTCCGGAGCTATGGCACGTGCTTCGTTTACGCTTGGCCTATGGTAATTTGAGACTAAGCTTCTGCTTTCCTTCAATACTTGCTCACCTCTTCGAGCCACATCTCGAAGGTCATGCAAACTTCTTACATTCGCGTTAAACAGCATTAACTTCAAATTACCATTGACGTTGCGTTTGATAATATCTATTAACAAGGCCTCAGACATGGGCTCTCTAAGTCTCGCGTTTAATGCCAGAATGTCCGTGTGGAAAACGTCGTAAGTCTCGTTTGGTTTTTGTTTGCGCACTGATATTTCCATCATCAGCTCATGGTCCGTCTTCAGGGTGCCGAATTCCCGCTTTAGGGAGTAACTCAAAAATGGATAGTTTGCGTTGGAATTTTGTTTGGTAAATAACCAATACCATTCTTCGGCACGTCCTGACAAGAAAAGGTGAAAACTGGCCATAAGCTGATCTTCTGTACACTGCGTGCGCTCACGCAAGGTGTCCAATTTAAACAAAAAATCTGAAACACTACCAGTACCGTCATAAGAAATCTTCCAGTCTTGTGGTTTCACAACCGTATTACTGGGCGTGGGAATAATTGGGTTGTTAACAAAAGTCTGCGCTTGGTTCGGTTGCTGTCTAACATCATCCCTAATATCATGTCTAGCATCACTCCTAATAAAATCCGCCGCCGTTCGAGAGGCTGCGACTGCAGCGTTCAGGGTATTCACGTTTTCCCTAATAGCTCTCATCTCTTGGCGTAGCTCTTCTTGTGACGTTTGGAATAGCTGATGCAGAACGTGTACCCACGAATTCAAAGGAGTCACTTCGGGATGGGTCTCATGATTGGAAGCCCTATCGTTGTAAACGTTTGGTTGTAACCGAACCTGTGGTAAAGCGCTAGCCTCGTCTACTGTATTTGTCGCGCCTTGCTCAGGCGGCTCCGGCATATTCCTAATAAGACTGTCTAGATCAAGGATATTTGCACTAGCCGGTCTATCATATTTTTCGGAAGGGTCAGTATTTGGAACATTCCTGGATGGATCGACTGTTGTCCGGCCGACTATTGGGGAATGCATTACTAAAGGTCGGCTCGCTGGGGGTTTCGGAGTTGCACCTCTACTTCCTCCTCCTCTATAATATACCCCGCTACCTCTGTTTTTAGAACCACTACCTCTAGTCGAACTCCTCGTTTGCCTGCGTTCAGCCGACTGCTGACTATTCTGCGACATTTTCAACAAAAAAAATCAAACGTTTGAGCGCTAAAAAAAACAACAAGGCACGCTTGAACGGTTGTATGAAATCTAAAGCAATTAACTGCTTGAATAAGTCACGTTTGGTGTCAAAGCTCCAATGCAATTATTTGTACAATTACCGAAATTTAAATCTCTATCTCGATTCAAAATTAGATCGCATCGAAAAGAAATTAACAAAACCTTGGTTTTGTGTTTGATCAAGCTTTCAGCGAATATTAATAATGATTATTTGCTATTTAAATCTCTATGCCGGTACAAAATTATGTCATATCCAAGAAATTACAATACGTTGTCGCGTTTGGTGAAAAAAATCAAGCAATAATTGTAATAATTATTTGCGATTCAAAAAAATTTTCTTAAATTTTAACTAACAATGTCGATTCAAAATGACTTCGCTTCGCTTATCAAAAAAAATATTTGTATAAATAAACGTGTTCATATACGTGAATATGTAAATGTAAAAAGATATATAATGCAAAATATATATATGTTCGTTATTCAATGGGAATGCTGACCTCCCATTATAAAAGGCACAGGTTACAGGATAAAAAAAAAATATTAACCCCCTTGAAAAACAAAAGAAAATTAAACCAGTGTGTGCCAACTGGTCTCCAGCGCACCAACCGCAATGCAGGGTTGCTCGGAAGCTAAATCCCTGAGACAGGCTGGCTAACTAAAGATAGTTAGCAATAACAAAAAAAATTTAAATTTTGCGAAATACTAACCTATCTCCGCCGCAATGAAAGGAACGGTTTGAATCCGCTATCCCCAGACTTGCGGAGATAGACAATACATCCTTGGGTCTCAGCTCAGCTCATCGCCATGAAGTGGTGCTAAATGTTCCAAGGCACCCAACTCAGGCATGAGATGAACTGAGGCCTGCATCGCATAACAAAAAAAAAGACAAAACAAAAGAAATTTGCAAAATACCCTCCTAATCTCCGCCGCAATGAAAGGAACAGCTAGAGGCTGCTTTCCCCAGACTTGCGGAGATGAAAAGTACTAACTCAGGTCTCAGACCAACCCATCGCAATGAAAGTGGCGCTAGGTGCAACCAACTCAGACGCGGAATGGCTGAGGCCTAAATTGCAAAAAAAAAGATCACGAAAACAAAAAAAATTAAAAGGACGAATTTTCCTTGTGACCACCATCCTTGGCTCCGCCGCAATGAAAGGCACGGTTTGAAGCCGCTACCCCAGACTTGCGAAGAAGGATTTGTTAGCTTAGGATCCAGCTCAACTCATCACAATGAAGGCGGTGTTCGAATCACCACCCCAGACGCGAGATGAGCTAGGCCCCAAAAGAAAAAAAAAAAATCCGATACACAAAACTGCACAAAATACATGTTCGGCAAAAAGTTTATAAAAATAAATACTGAATCTAGCGGACATGCCCCTCGGACGACAGTGAAAACAAATTTAATATTTAAACTACAAAAAAAAATTAAGTGCGTTAAACACTGCCTCTCCGGGTGAAATGCAAAGGAAAAAAAAACAGACTGAGTGACGTGAAGTCGTGTGGAGCCTTGAGCCACTAACACCAATGACTCTCCAATCAGTCTGATCAATTCCATCATCCCGCCGCAACGCAGTGGCGGCTACGGAGGCTGCCAATCTGGGACTTGCGTGAAGATGAAACTTCACTGACCGACCAGAAAACCACTGAAGCCAGCACCCAAGGCCCCACGTTGGGCGCCATCTGTTATGGTTACGCGTTTGACCTCGATTACGATCTACAGTCGAGTGGAGCAGCAATGCATGGCGGTCGGCATGATCTAGGGTTGCACTGTGGCTAGTCATTGTCGGCTGGGCGGGGTTCTTGCCTACATTGCTGTCCTGCGCCATAAACAGAAAAAATTCATATCATGCCTTTTCAAACCAAAACGAGTAAAATCAAACTAAAACAACATCCGGTTTAGCCGGATGCCACGGACGGACCGTTGGAAAATTCGAAAATTCAAATTAACCCGGAAATCCAAATTCAAGAGGCCAGGCATCAGTTAAATTTAAATAACTGCGAACCGAGGGAAAATGTTATTAAAATTTGAATATGAATTCTAAAATGTACGTTAAAGTCAGACGGACGTTAGCAAAGAATTTAAACCAAAATTTAAACCGGACGGAAATACTGACATCAACGGAAAAATTTTAAAATAGATAAGCGGGCGTTAAATTTAAATAATCGCGGACGGAAGAGAAAAGATTTAAAAATTTAAATTTGAACGTACGTTGAAGTCGATGTGCATTAGAGTTGAATAAACATTATCAAAAGAAACTGTCAGTTAATTTAAATTTGAATATATATATCGCGAGAGAAAAAAAAGTCGTTAACTTTGATTTTAAATTTGAACCAACCGGAACGACCGGTTATTAACGGGCACCTGAAAATACATAAAAAAGCTGAAATTTAAAATATATGAGCAATCAAAAAAAATTAAAGGCCGAACTCACAAGGGGGTGGCACTGCTGATGTTGTTGCAGCGCCGGTGCGTTTTGTCCCACCCTAATCCATGGTTACTGTCGCACCCGAATACCAGTAACCCCTTACCTGTGTTGCGCCGCCGGTGTTGTTGCAGCGCTGGTGCTTTTCGACCCACCCTCATCCATGGTCATCAGTGCACCTATGTTTTGATGACCCCATATCTGAAAATCCCTATGCCTTTTAAATTAGGGTGGTCAACATTCCCATTTTAGTTACAAAGTTTTATTTGGAATTCATCTTCCTTATTCTTAAAATCTAGGTCCTCAATTTTCTTTCATTATATAGTTAGTATACCCTACGTTCAAGTGTTAATGCTACAAATTATATAGATTAGGGCGCCCCTTTTGATAAAACGATATTACATTCGAGCATTAGGGTGATTTTCAGCCAACCCCAAATATTAAGTGCTATACACCTTTGTTTTTGTTGTATGGTAATATGTACGTATTTATGCGTATGTGCCTGTGCCAAAAAAAATTTTATTTTTCTTTTTTTGAACACAAAATTTGTTTTGTGGCAACTCAGTATACATAAC
The DNA here is from genome assembly GCA_960531455.1 of Urophora cardui. Classification (NCBI taxonomy): domain Eukaryota; kingdom Metazoa; phylum Arthropoda; class Insecta; order Diptera; family Tephritidae; genus Urophora; species Urophora cardui. The sequence continues at coordinate 115,301,375 of OY482672.1, forward strand.
GCCTCCGTACAAATGTATATGTACAGGCAAGGCAAATCCACATAAATATGCACATATGTATGTACATCAATTTTACTAAAATAAAGTGAAATTAAATATTAAATAAAAATATTATTCTTACGGACTATGCGCCGGTGATTGTTGCAGCTGCTGTTGTCGTTGTTGGTGCTATGGGGATTGTTGTTGTTGCTGATTGATGTTGTGCTGATGGGTTTTTTTTTTTTTTTTTGTAGTTGTCGTTGTTGGCGGTTATTGGTGTTGGTGGTGCATGTTGTTTTACTTTAAAAACCTTTTATTTTCTGTTCTTACAAAATTGTTCCAGCAGCTGGACCGAAAGTTGCCTTTTGTTATTTTTCACTGTGCAATTCAAAGCAAACGATTAAGTTAAGATTTGTTTGAAATCAAACAATTAAAAATTTTTTTTCGATTTTTTTTTTTGTTTGTTTTTTTTATTTGCTGTTTTTGTGTTTTTTTTTTTTTCACTGAATATCTATGTATTGTGCCGCTTTTGTTAATTAACCTACACTCAGTTAAAGTTAATTACTGTTTTCTTGTTTTTTTTTTTCTTGCGTTGTTTTTCGTCTTTGCATTTACTTTTTAACACTTTTTGTTCTTGTTGGTTTTATTTTTTTACTCGGCTCAGTTATTAATGCTTTTTTTGACATTTTGCGCACTTATTTAGCACTTTTGCTTTTGTTTTTGTTATTTTATTTCTCAATACTCTTTATCAATTAACACTTTTGCTGCTTGCTTAGCGGTTGCCTTTGCTTTTGCATTTGCATTTGTTTTGTTTTTTTTTGCTTTTGCCGTTGGCTTTGTTTTGTTTTTTTTTTTTTTGTTCTTTTGCTTTTGCATGCGCTTTTTAATTATACAATTATACAATAGTTGTCACATGCATTTATTGTATGCACTTTTCGCCACAAACAAAACGGAAGCTCCTAGAAATTAATGAATCTCTGCCTGCTCGCACTGTAGGCGCAATTGCGATGTCACTGTTATGCCACTGTTAAATCTCTGTTATCAACTTAATTTTGACAGGTTTGGCCTTTGGAAGCGCCGCGTGAACAAACAACACTGAGCAATTTAACAGGTGTTGTTGTTTGAGTATTTATTTTTAAAAACAAATACCTATGTGTTTATCTATAAATAATTGTTGATATTCGCCTTTTTGCTTTAACGCACTTTGTTTCATGTATGTATATGAATGTACCTACTATGCACAAATGTGTGTACATATGTATGTACATAAGTGTGTATAAATTTCTCGCTTCTGGTTAATTAATACTTGGCACCAAAGATCACCCGCGAATCTCGATCAACTCTGTTCAACTCATTTTACGCAACTAACTATCGCTGTACTAAAAATTTTCTATCCAAGCGTGCCTTCCACCTTTTTTCTCTATCCAGTTTGGAAGGGTCCCGTTTTCTTTTCATATAGCCCACAGTGGTGTAGTGACGTGTGCATAATAGTGGCGTGACTTTACGGTTACCCGAATGTCTATATCATGGTATGGCGCTAGCAATGGCACAAGCGAGATGGAATGCGATTGCCATGTTACACAAATAAAAATACCAAAACTTTCGGAATAAAATGCCTCAAGCATTTTCCCATGAACTATCTCAAAAAAGTCGATTGCATTCGTGCCCTAGAAAATTTGCTACTGTAAAATCCTATTAGCATGCGTTGGGAATATAATAGACATTGGGTCATATCAATAAAACCCAAGCATCTGCTCTTGCTTAAGATCTCAGATATTTTACTCAAATTCTGAAATTTGGTTCATACCAATTTATGTCAAATTCCTGCAACTTCCAGCAAAAGCATCTGCCTCAATCCCATCAACATGGCCCATTGTTGTCCTACGCTCAAATTACGAATTGGTAAGGGACAGGGAAATCTGGTTGATGAAACAATAGTACGTGGGAACATTTTATAAAATATGCATTTGAAAGTACCAAGTCACCGAATAACCACGTGTTACGTATTTTCACATTACGAAGTGTTCATGGCAACCCTGGAAGAACCAGTTTGTCCATCACCAATACTTGTGCATCTCCGCCATTGGAACGATTGTGAAGATTCGGAAGGGAAATTTCTCATGATGCCTACTTATAGAGGTCGGCTCGATAGCTTGCCAGATTTGAAGAAAAATTTATGTGCGATCTATAAAGCTCGGGTTAAAAAAAATGAAGCAATACCATATAATCATCTCGAAGAATAAAGAATAAAAAAAAAATCAATGTAAATTTCGGATAAACCCACTCACTTAAAATTTGTTTAGACACTTAGTGGAGGAAAAGAATTAATTACAGGATTTTGAATACAAAAAAAAAGGTTACATTTAAGATATCTAGTAACTGAATAAGAAAATACAAATTTTAAATATTGCCAGAACACCACCAGTGGTGAATGAAATTTACTCGTACAAGGAAATGACTCTTGTCAAAAAAAAATTGTCAGCTGTTGCCATCGAGACAACCTCAAAAATCACCCTCGTTTCGCAGTGCGGCCACCTGTTACACTAGCCCATAGCTCAAACATACAAGGTCAATGCGAGGGAGAATCGCTCTTCTTCTTCTTGGCATATGTCAACTTATTGTCTGTTGCCTTGATTTTACAATTTTGCAGGCCTTGTTCGTAGAAGTAGAATGCTAAGCTCAAGGTTTATCCAAAGAAGGTTATATTAGTTACGTTTTGATGTGTGCGTTTCCAAAAAAAAATGTCAACGTGAAAGAGGAGAGAAATTATTTTCAAAGTAAAAACTTTTCCCCAATCGGTTCTATCTGACGTTCGCACCTTTTTTTTTTGCACACGTACCCAATTGCAATCGGCTTATCTGCCGCGAAATCCTTCTTTAAACAATCCCTGCTAAGTTGCGTGTTCACTTCTTTTCCCTGCTTTTGACATTTGAAATAAGCCGCCTAACGTCAATCGCATATTCTGCCTCCCATGCGGCGACCTGTTTAGTTTGGCCACGCGTCAACCATTCTTCTTCACCATGTCAGCACGTCGGCCATTATGAAATGGAAGTTATTGGAAAAGTACTAAGAAAAACTACTAAAATAGTGGTGATGCCACACAGACAGAATTGAGCAACCGAAATTAACCCGTTTATGATCGATATCAGGATTGATATCGATAGCGAACCATAACAATTTTTTAGTTTGATGAAAAATGCGCTTAATGAAAATTGCTTTGGCGGGCTCACAAAATTTATTTTTAATCTGCTTACGCTTCCACACAGCTCTGCTGCACCGGGGCGCAGATTTTCTACACTTTCTTTAATAAAACCAAACTCAGAAACAAATTAGAAATAAGCACTATGCACAAAAAAAGATCTTAGATTCAATTTTGATATTTAATTAAAGTTCTGATCTCATTTGTATACCTACTTGGACCTACCTGTTAAACAATAGTCGTAACTATTTTAAAAGGTTAACATAGATTACATACACAAATTAATGTACATACATATGTATAAACGCATTCGTATATTATTATTTTAAGCTAAAACATGTGAAAATACTTGAAGAGTTATATGTATGTATAAGTTCCTATATATATACCAGTTAAATGAATATATAAAAATACATAAATTTTCAAAAACCAGCTTATATGACGAATTTTGTGAAAAAAATTTTGGTCGGCTGAAAGCTATTTTGGTAGGTTTTTGCAAAGAGTGTATATGGATAAGAGGCTGCAGTTTGAAAAAATTCACACTAGATGTCACATTTCGCGCGAGATGAGACCAGCGAAGTGTGACATCTAGTGTGAAGTTTCAAAAAGAGCGTATATGGATGAGGGTGCAGTCAGTGAAACTTCACACTAGATGTCACACTTCGCGGGTCCCATCTCGCGCGAAATGTGACATCTAGTGTGAAGTTTTTCAAACTGCAGCCTCTTATCCATATACACTCTTTGGTTTTTGAGACGAATTTGGTCGGAAAATAAATTTCAAAGTGGCAACCCTGCATACAAACTTACACCCTTATTACGGTTGTCGTCGTCGACGTCGTTGTCACTTTTCAGTCGACATCACCAAAGAGCGTATATGGATAAGAGGCTGCAGTCTGAAAAACTTCACACTAGATGTCACATTTCGCGCGAGATGGGACCCGCGAAGTGTGACATCTAGTGTGAAGTTTCACTGACTGCACCCTCATCCATATACGCTCTTTTTGAAACTTCACACTAGATGTCACACTTCGCTGGTCTCATCTCGCGCGAAATGTGACATCTAGTGTGAAGTTTTTCAGACTGCAGCCTCTTCAAAGAGCGTATATGGATAAGAGGCTGCAGTCTGAAAAACTTCACACTAGATGTCACATTTCGCGCGAGATGACACCCGCGAAGTGTGACATCTAGTGTGAAGTTTCAAAAAGAGCGTATATGGATGAGGGTGCAGTCAAAGAGCGTATATGGATAAGAGGCTGCAGTCTGAAAAACTTCACACTAGATGTCACATTTCGCGCGAGATGGGACCCGCGAAGTGTGACATCTAGTGTGAAGTTTCACTGACTGCACCCTCATCCATATACGCGTATATGGATAAGAGGCTGCAGTCTGAAAAACTTCGCACTAGATGTCACATTTCGCGCGAGATGGGACCCGCGAAGTGTGACATCTAGTGTGAAGTTTCACTGACTGCACCCTCATCCATATACGCTCTTTTTGAAACTTCACACTAGATGTCACACTTCGCGGGTCTCATCTCGCGCGAAATGTGACATCTAGTGTGAAGTTTTTCAGACTGCAGCCTCTTATCCATATACGCTCTTTGGTAATACCGATTTTGATAGGTCGTCGCCGACAGCGTCGAGTGAGTGTCGACGACGACAACCGCAATAAGGGTGTTAATCTTTCCTGCTGAATATCTCTAGAAGTGTTTATTGCAGGACCCTGGAAATTGTTACGGCGATAAACAATAACTGTACCGTACTTACGAGAAAAAATGGGAGCTATTGGAAAAGGGGGCGTGGCCCCTCCCATAGAAACTTAATCCTTCGTGCTGAATCTCTCTGGAAGCCTTTCCGTAGAATATCAGAATTTAGCAGGATAACCGAAATCAATAGTTATAGAGATAGAGATAAGGATAGGGATAGGAGGGTCCTTCGCGGCGAATATACATATGTATGTACATTAGATGAGTTTTTTTTTGAATGGGATTCTTTAAACCTTCTCAGATCCTCCCTCCGGCACCGGAATATGAAAATAGGTTGTTTTAGAGTAAGTAAACGGAAAAACACTAATTAGACAAAAATCCGCCTTCAAGAGCAAAATTGTTGAAATTTTTTAGAAATTTAAAATCATGTCAGCCCTTTTATACCCAACTTTACTTCACTTAAACTTGATGAACTCATCCAAATATTATTCGATTTTTAATAGCTATGCATTTCTGGAAAGCGTATTAAATAACGCAGCCTACCGTGTGACTTAAATAAAATATAATGTCGGCTTTCAGGAAGAGTATTGGGCAACAATTGAAGATTTTTGGAAAAGTCAACTTTTTTTCAGTTTACTTGCTCTAAAACAAACTATTTTCCTATTCCGGTGCCGGAGGGAATATCTAAAAAAAAAAACGCATCTAATGTACATATGCACCCACATACATATATCTTTTATTGAGAAAATTCACAATTATTTAGTATCCGCTGACATTACTATGGATTCTAAGATAATGGTGATCAATGCGATAAACAAAGACTTTTTTTAGGCTTTATAGAAATAAATTTCAGGCAGAACAACGTCTGGTGGTTCTGCTAGTTTATTATAAGTTTATGTTCAAGATCTAATTTTAATTAAGAGTTTTACTTTCAAACCTTTTATAAAAAAAACGTTTTTTAAGCTTAAACTTTATGATTTTAAACTAAAAAAATATTTAAGCTACATAATTTTGCTTGCTGGGAATATTTTACAGTTTTTTTATGTTATTTGTATGGCTAAACGGCGCTTGGTCGCCTCCCGTCGTTTCTTATCACGCTTCCTACGTTCCTGCGTCGCTTCACGAAACAGTTCAACGCCATCGCGTTCTTCAATCTTTCGTTGCAACAACGCCAACGAATTCACATTCATACCAATAGTATCACGCATTTCGCCAATTTCACGCTGCAAAGCTTTTACTATGTCATTGAGTAGGAGCTTTAAATTTTTAGATGTACTTATCGGTTTCATGTGGACTTTGAATAAGAAAATTATTATTTTACACAAAAGCTCTATTTGATCACTGTGTGAATCTATGAGATGTCGCAAACGTTCAAATAGCTCACAAACATTTGAAAAAGGTAGGAGTAGAAGAGCCTCTTCCATATCTGAAGCCCTTATACGTTCCAAGGTAGTGAACAGAAAATCATCGGGATTATTTACTTGAAGCGCACGCATTAATGGATGCAATTCAGGTCTTTCATCCGGATCCACTTCGTATTGCTTACAAATTTCTAGGCATTCCAAAATTGATTCTGCAGCTTTTTCTGAACCCACCGTTTTGCGTGAGGGCAATTTTAAGCCAGGTAGCTGCGGGACGACACTTTCCCCGCCGGTGGCAAGTTTCTGATTTTCCAATTCTTCGCGTTCTTCCTCTTGCACATCTTGCAAAACTATCAGCTCTTCGGTGCGCTCAAAGAGGCGTAGCGTACGATCCGAACCGCAAGTAACGAGATATTTGCCATTCGGGCTAACGGCAAGATTGTAAGCTTCACCAATGTGACCTGCAACGGAAGTGATTTACGATAAAAACAAAATATTGCCCTTTTATGAATATGGTATAAGTATTCGTAATGTTGTTCGAACCGGCGACCTTAAAAATACTATGTATTTTTCAGACTTTCTATAAAAGGGTCAAAATAACCTTTTCGTGGATGCCTCAGACACACATGTGGTATGAATATTATAATATGTATCAATACTATGATTTGGCTATACTATGAAAATTTTCAATTAAACTGCAATATGAAGGTGACACATATGTGGTATAGATCGCAATATTAATACTATACTACGGTGTGTGTCTCTAGTATTAGAGGCTTAAAAGGCTCTAGAAAATTATCCGCCTTCAAATTTCCCTAAGCGTCTCCTCAGAAAAAAATTTTCAAAAAATTAACCAAATAAAAGACCACAGAAAGCAAAAAATAGATACATATTAATGGGATGTTAAATATGTTTTATTTCGGGTTGTAGATACTGAAGCGATCGAACGGCGGAAATTTTTTTCCCCAAAAAAGTATTCAGCCCTATCATGAACTTCATGTGAAAATTTTCCCTCGAAAAATATAAAGCAAAACAATAACAATTTTTCACATTTTGTTTTTGTTTTGCTTTGTAATTTTTGGGAACATTTTGTTCACATGAAGTTCACGATAAGGCTGATTACATATTAGGACCGTTCGCCGGCAGCAAATTGCTGCAAATTGCAGAAAAAACTGCAAATTCGCGTTTTTTGAGGCATAAACTCAGTAAAAATTTGCAGAAGAGAGCGCAATTTTGACAGTTCATTGACGGAGAAAGCTGCAAAGTTTTACTGACGAAATTTGTCGTTGCAAAGTTCAGTAGACTGAAAAAACATATGATTTGCGATCATATGGTTGCAATTTAAAAAAAAGTCGAAAGTGATTTCAAGTCAAAAAACTAAGAAAATCGGGAATATATGTGATTCAATAGAAAATGAAGTGAGAAAATTATATTATTTTAATTTATAAAGTTTATTTAAATGTTTTAATTTGTTAATAAGGTACCAGCTAAAAGGAAACCTGTTAATGACACCGCAGTGGGATCATCGTCTGCACTCTCGGGATTCTGCGTTGTTGAATCGCAAATAGGAGATACATATACTACTTAAATGGAAAAATTGTCCATTAATGATGCACGCCCCGAAAAAAATGACTTTCACAGATGTCAGAACAGAAATAAAAACTTGCCGGAGACTTATAGTTTATGAGATATTTGTTGGTAAAGTTGTAAAATCCACCAAACAAAACACCAAAACTGCGCACTATTACCGAGGAAAACCTTTTTGCGTTGGCGGCATTCGGCCGTGCTTTAAAAATATAAACCTCAGCCGGCAGAAATCCCTTTCTGGAGTTATATATGTATATGTATACAGTGATCCACAATGCTTTTGTGTAGAACATCTTTTTGCGTGGCGGCCTTGGGTCGCGCTTTAAAAAAATAACAATCAGCCGGCAGAGTTATCTTTCTGGGGTAATATCTATGAACCCATCCAACTTTAACTACAAATATCTCGTAAACTATAAGCCTCCGGCAACTTTTGATTTTGAGATCTGTAGGAGTCCCTCTACCCCTCTGAGGAAGTGATTTTTCTCGGGGTGTGGTTTCTTAATGGAAAGCCGGTCCACTTAAATAAATAGTTTTGAGTAATAAAAGACAATTTATACTTCTAAGAGATTGAAAATGAAACTTTGGTTAGACTTAGAAATAAAAACAAGGAACTCCTGGAATTTGCTTTGGTTTTATGTGAATTTCCATAAAGCAATACGTCGAGCAAACAGTTCCGGCTTATACGGAAAGAGAGTTCCGAACTCATTTTCGTATTTCAAAAAGACTTTTCAAAGAATTAAGTGACAAAATCATCCGAAGCGAGCCCTATTGTAATCTCGACCCTTTCAAAAGACTACCCGAAAAAACTTATTATTATTTTTATGGTTCGCTGGTCACGAAGCATGCAGCTTCCGGGATATGTCCGACCGTTTTAACTTGTCATATGTTGTTGTACATATGTAAAATTATACACACATATGTATGTATATGCATACCACCATTGCTTACTGTTTTGAAATTTTTGGGAATGTCCCCGGAGAACAATGCACATCTAGTTTCCCCTTCGATTGCATTTCGTCAAATTTCTATTTTGTTATGCACTTGTGAGTGAAGACAAACAGCTGATTTTCTGCAAATTTTGACAAATTTAGGACCGTTCGCCGGCAGCAAATTGCTGCAAATTGCAGAAAAAACTGCAAATTCGCGTTTTTTGAGGCAAAAACTCAGTCAAAATTTGCAGAAGAGAGCGCAATTTTGACAGTTCATTGACGGAGAAAGCTGCAAAGTTTTACTGACGAAATTTGTCGTTGCAAAGTTCAGTAGACTGAAAAAACATATGATTTGCGATCATATGGTTGCAATTAAAAAAAAAGTCGAAAGTGATTTCAAGTCAAAAAACTAAGAAAATCGGGAATATATGTGATTCAATAGAAAATCAAGTGAGAAAATTATATTATTTTAATTTATAAAGTTTATTTAAATGTTTTAATTTGTTAATAAGGTACCAGCTAAAAGGAAACCTGTTAATGACACCGCAGTGGGATCATCGTCTGCACTCTCGGGATTCTGCGTTGTTGAATCGCAAATAGGAGATACATATACTACTTAAATGGAAAAATTGTCCATTAATGATGCACGCCCCGAAAAAAATGACTTTCACAGATGTCAGAACAGAAATAAAAACTTGCCGGAGACTTATAGTTTATGAGATATTTGTTGGTAAAGCTGTAAAATCCATCAAACAAAACACCAAAACTGCGCACTATTACCGAGGAAAAACCTTTTTGCGTTGGCGGCATTCGGCCGTGCTTTAAAAATATAAACCTCAGCCGGCAGAAATCCCTTTCTGGAGTTATATATGTATATGTATACAGTGATCCACAGTGCTTTTGTGTAGAACATCTTTTTGCGTGGCGGCCTTGGGTCGCGCTTTAAAAAAATAACAATCAGCCGGCAGAGTTATCTTTCTGGGGTAATATCTATGAACCCATCCAACTTTAACTACAAATATCTCGTAAACTATAAGCCTCCGGCAACTTTTGATTTTGAGATCTGTAGGAGTCCCTCTACCCCTCTGAGGAAGTGATTTTTCTCGGGGTGTGGTTTCTTAATGGAAAGCCGGTCCACTTAAATAAATAGTTTTGAGTAATAAAAGACAATTTATACTTCTACGAGATTGAAAATGAAACTTTGGTTAGACTTAGATATAAAAACAAGGAACTCCTGGAATTTGCTTTGGTTTTATGTGAAAATAATTCAAGAAATTCCATAAAGCAATACGTCGAGCAAACAGTTCCGGCTTATACGGAAAGAGAGTTCCGAACTCATTTTCGTATTTCAAAAAGACTTTTCAAAGAATTAAGTGACAAAATCATCCGAAGCGAGCCCTATTGTAATCTCGACCCTTTCAAAAGACTACCCGAAAAAACTTATTTATTATTATTTTTATGGTTCGCTGGTCACGAAGCATGCAGCTTCCGGGATATGTCCGACCGTTTTAACTTGTCATATGTTGTTGTACATATGTAAAATTATATACACATTTGTATGTATATGCATACCACCATTGCTTACTGTTTTGAAATTTTTGGGAATGTCCCCGGAGAACAATGCACATCTAGTTTCCCCTTCGATTGCATTTCGTCAAATTTTTATTTTGTTATGCACTTGTGAGTGAAGACAAACAGCTGATTTTCTGCAAATTTTGACAAATTTCTGTTCGTTGAAATGCCAGTAAATTTGCATAAGTTTCTCTCTTCGGGAGAGGAAAACATATTTTTCCCTGTTTGCAAATTGCTGCAATTTGCAGCCGCCGAACGGACCTATTTCTGTTCGTTGAAATGCCAGTAAATTTGCATAAGTTTCTCTCTTCGGGAGAGCAAAACATATTTTTCCCTGCTTGCAAATTGCTGCAATTTGCAGCCGCCGAACGGACCTATTGTTTGCTATGTCCGGTTTACAGGATTCTGTCCCTAGGCAACGAGGAATTTGATAAGAACCCTACGCTGGTGGTGCTAAAGACCCACTGTAATATACTACCTCTGCTGATTAAAAATTCAAGTTGTAAAGGTCTCTGACATGGAATAAGTAAGATAACATCATATAATTGACCCATAACTCACCTGGCAGTGTCAATATTTTCTCAAATGAATCTGCGTCCCATTGTTTCACCTTACCATCTTTGCCACAACTAAAAAGCATATGCGTGTTTGGAATAAATTGTATAGCCATCACCGAGTCGTCATGGGCAAACAACGATCTATGGCAGTCACCGAAATCTAAGCCCCAAATTTTTATATTACGATCTGCCGAACCGGTAGCTATGAGCGTTGAATCGTGACTTATATCCAAGCACAGTACCGGAAGTTTATGGCCATAGAGTGATAAATAAAACTTGAAGGAATCGAGAAAGAAAATCTTCACGGTGGCATCGAGCAATCCCACGACAAGATATTTCATATCGGGTGATACACGTACACATAACACAGTCTCCTCCAGTTTAAGTGTATTTCTGTGCAGCAGAGAGAGGACTTTAGAACGCGTTCCATCCAACATATCAGCATCATCACCATCTGCCGCTTGATTATCGACCAATTCAAATGTCCAGATTTTAACCGTCGCATCACTACTACCTGTTACACAACCCTTCAAATCTGGTAATAACGCGATTGACCACAGTTCATTATCATGTGCCAGTATCTCTTCAACAACATCGGCTGCGCCCACATCGACTATAAGGATCTTGCCACTTTTCATGCCTAAAAGTGCATAACGATCACCTGGTACAAAAGCGGTACTTAAAATATATTCAGTTGGTATAGTACGCAAGCACTGCATAGAATCGCGATTCCAAAATTTAAATGAGTCGCCAGAGCCAGAGCCAATGGCCAGGGAATCGTTGCTGAAGCATACGGTACGTACCTCGGATTGATGACCGAGTCGGGTGAGAGAGCGTAAATGCTTTACACTTTTGCTTGAGCTACTTTTACTATATTTAAGTGACGCGTTTAAGCTATAGAGCTGCAAGCTATTGTTGGCCAAACTAATAAGAATTCGAAGTTCGTTTTGAGCCCCCATTATGATATCGATTGATTTAATCTTCTGCTTAACCTTTATGCTTTCCAAACGCTTAATCTCATCGCTAAGACTTATGCTATTCGATAACTGCTGTTCTTCCTCCGCTTTTCCATCATGGTTCTTTTGGTCAGCAGCAGCAGCAGCTTTACGTGCCTTTTTTAAGCGCTTCGCCAATCTCTCTTTCGCCTCGGATTCGGTACAAAAATAAAAACTTTCGATCAAATCATTTGTCCCATGGCAACTGACAACACGCTCGCCGGGATCAGCAACCAAATTCATGCAACGCCCCCTACCGGCACGTTGTATGACACCACAGTTTGTTACAGTTATGGGGCTGATGGTATCTTCGTCGTCAATACTCAGACCTTCCACAGCATTTTCTACACTTTTGATTGACGCATCATCATGCTGGCGTAGCCGGTAGACGTTCATTGCACCCTCACCACAACCAGCTATCAAAAAATGCCCGACCAATGCCAGTGCCCAGACTTCGGTGCGATTATCGACAATGGTTTTGAAACAGAACTGTGTTTCTAAATTCCAAAATTTGATTTGTGTATCCTTAGATGAGGTAACCACTATATTCTGTAGATTGACAAAATGTACAAAATGCGCATCTGTGATAGGTGCGTTATGCCCAATTAGACGTTGTCGCCCAGCTTGCTCTACAATATCCACAACCACCAATTCAGTATCAAGGCTACCGCTAACTAAACGTATGCCTATTTCATCAAAGCGCAAAATAGAAACAGCACTTTTGTGCAAAGCCAAAGTGCATGCTGACTGCGCAGGCGAACGCAAGTCGTATAGTTCTACAACACCGTCTACATAACCGACGGCAATGTGTATGTGATCTGGTGAGGCGCGTAGTGCAGTTACTTCCTGCTTATCACGCCGTAGCGTCAATACCCGTTCACCCAATCTGGAATGGTCACAATGGTTGGTACCTAATTACATAATTACAAAATTATTAATTTTTTGCCTCTGCTTACCTTAAATCCCAAACAATAACATTTTCAGCGGCTGCTGCCAGTGCATATCGTCCTGCAATTTTATCATAAACAACAAAATTTACATTTGATCTGCCGCTATTAATTATATTAAAACTGCCTACTGCCCGATAAGCCAAATATTGTTTCGTTAAACCCATTGCTGGTTTGATTGTTATGCAAAATTTTTAATAATTCGTTAAATTATTATAAGTTTGCATGCATGAAGGAACTAGGAAGGAGTATGCAGGCGATCAGCTGACTTCTTCAATCTTCAAAAACACACGAACACAAGCATTAGGGTTGTTCTCTCTGTCTAATATTTTTGCCGAGATATCTTGATATCTTGAGAAATTTGCCACAAGAAAATAAAATTCGAACTGACTTCATTGTGAACTAGCATGTTAAGCTGATTCCACATAAAACTTTTCCCGTTTTGCGTTACGCCGCTTTCTATGTCAAACAACGCAAAACTGAAAACCTATGCCACAATGAACGCTGCAACATCACTCAAAAAATATTTATTTTCTGAAAAATCTCTCATTCTCCGCTTTATTTACAAAAAAGTAAATAAGAAAATAAAAATGTATTAAATTATTTTTCAATTGTGTGAAATTTAAATTTGTTTATTTACATTTGAATTAAAGTGAAACTGAAAAAAATTTCAACGCCCCCAAAAGTTGAGATTTGGGCAACTTTGTGCTTTACGTAACTTCGGCGTTGCGTTACTTTTTGTTATGTGAGAAACCTCATATAGATATATGTATTTTAATCTCAGCTGTCACGCAGAAAATGTCAGGTAGCGCAACACAAAGTTCTATGTGGAATCAGCTTTAGTGATATTCTTTCCACTCTTTATACGACTGTTGTCGCTTTGCTTTGCTTGCTTCAATTTCGAATTAATGAATTTTTTATCTGAATAAAATAAAAAACTTTGTGGTCGGCAAATATATCACACTAAGAGCCTATACACACTTGCGACTCAATCGATTTAGTCGGGCTTTGATTTGCATGGGAATGTATGGAAGCATTCACACTACATTCAATTAGTCGAACAACTGAAACAGTTGGATTTGCATACAACAGCCCAATTCGACTAAATCGATTGAATCGCAAGTGTGTATAGGCTCTAACGTCATCTCGGCAAAATGCCAGGCCAAAATAACACATACTACGTTTATACGTTGGCATATTCATGAAATCGTTTCATGAATTTTCGATGCATAAACGAATTTTCATGAATTTAATTGTTCACGAAAATTATCCATGAATTTCGCCATCAATTCATGAAATTATGAAGTACAAGTCCGGCAACGCCAAACAACCAGCTGTTCATTCAGTCAAGGCAGATTTAACAGGTAGGCTCGCTGGCGAATTCAGAAATGTCCAATGTATTCTGTTATTGTTATTGGTAGTGTAATGTCAAAATTATATTTCGCTGAGGTTAAATTCTGAATTCGCTTAGGACTCGCGCATTCCCATTGGCCATGATGTGAATTCGCTTAGATTTTGACATTACACTCTACCTTTGTAAATAAAAAAAGTAGTTTCGGAATTCTCCACCGACTCTACCTGGTAAATCTGCCTTGACAGCTGATGTCGTTAGAACGTTGCCACTTTTTAAAAAAGCTGAATTTCACGAGTTCATAAATGCTGTATAAACGAGACCATTTTCGAATTCATGAAATTAAGAGTTCACGAATTCTGCCGTATAAACGTAGCAACAGAGAGAACAACCTTATTTTTGTCAACATATGCCACACATTTCATCGGCATGCGATAACCTTTACCGTAGCCATACACTGTGTGACCGTTGACCCAACTCGGTTGCAATCGAGTTGGTCTGTTTGCCTACATACAGTGCAATTTATTGTACAACCTTGTTGTACAACTTCATTTTGTAAAAAAGTACTTTGAGTGAAGATGGAATAGGATAATATTGCGCTTGTAGGAAGAAGAACGTACAGCAAAAGTACGATTAATTAAACGGAAAAAAATTGCAAAAAAGTGTTTCCTGCGAGCTTTCCATTTTGTGTTATTTATTCTACAAATATTTATGTTTTTTGTGTTGAATTCGCTCATTTTTAATAATTTTAATTTGATGTGTTTACTTCAAGAATTCTCCTAAAATGAAATGTTGAACAACATGCCCCCAAACGATGCAACCAAGTTGTACAACTTGCCAAAAAATCAAAAGTTTTTGATTTTTCGTACAACCGATACACAACTTCATACAATAGCCCCAAAAACGTTGTAATTTCGAGCGCAACTTGACCAAGTTGTATTAAAAATTGCAAGGTGTGTGGCTAGCATAATGATTGAATCATGGATTGCACTTGTTTAATAGTGATGAGCGATATATCGCAAACGGTGATTTTTTCACTGTGAATAAAAAATCGCAAATCGCAATTGCGATCACTTTTTTAAAAGAGCAGTTCACTACTTATTGGGAACTGCTATCGATGTACCAAGTAAGCAGTTCACCTATGTGAATCGCAATCGCAAAAGCATTATAAATTTCTTTTTGTTTATACTTTTGAGCAGACCACATACGTATATAGAAATATAAAAAAAAAAATTATTGAATTTACAATTTATCTTTGAAAAATGTTTACAAACAGCGAAATTACTGCGGAATACGTTGTTATTGCTATCATTTTGTTAACATAAAATGAAGACAGGTTATATCGCTCAGAAAACGCAAAATTAATCTCTCCGGATGATTTTATAGCAGTCCATGCAATCGCAATAGCAGTTTAAAATCGCAGTGATTTAAAAATAGCAATCACCGAAATCACAGATATCGAAAAATATCAGTTTCTCTCATCTCTAGTGTTTAGAGCCTATACACACTTGCGATTCAATCGATTTAGTCGAATTGGGCTGTTGTATGCAAATCCAACTGTTTCAGTTGTTCGACTAATTGAATGTAGTGTGAATGCTTCCATACATTCCCATGCAAATCAAAGCCCGACTAAATCGATTGAGTCGCAAGTGTGTATAGGCTTTTAATGAATCGCAAACTAGTGCTACACGTTCAATATAAGTATTGCGATATTTTTCTCGCTCTGAGGTTCAAAATATTTTACTTCCTTCCTTTTCACACTCACTTTCAATTCGTTTATTGCCAATATTGCGATCCAGATCACGGATTTTAAAATTTCCAAAAATACATCGATTTTGGTAGATGGCAAAATTTTCATGCTATACAGTCAAGCCGTATTGTCAATATTGCGATCCGTATCGCGGATTACAAAATTTCTTAATATACACGCATTTTGATGGATCGCAAAATTTTCATGCTACACAGGCAATCCGTATTGTTAATATTGCGATCCGGATCGCGGATTTCAAATTTCTAAACATTTTGCGATCCAGAATCGCGATCGATCAATACTCGATGCTACACTGTCCATTGGCGTAGTAACGGGGGGGGTTTTGGGGACAAAACCCCCCCCGAAAGATTCGTTTTGACCATAAAACCATCTTTGACTTTATTAGCATACATTTCTTTTTCAGGAAAAAATCAATGAGAATAGTAATTCTTCGAAATTGGTAATTCGAAATTTAGCGCTTTTTCACGAAGTATTACTTATAATTCTAGCGTTTGTTGAGACGTAGGAATGTGCAAGAACCGCAGGAATTTTACCACAATTTACATTCTTTGTACTTATGTATATTCGCTCTTTTGTGGTAAAATTCCTACGGTTCCTGCACTTCCCTACGGCTCAACAAACGCTACAATTATTATACGGTATTGCTGTTATTAACATGCTAATAACAGAAAAGTAACGCCAATTATTAAAATTTCAAGTTTTCTTTCAGTTACTTATCATCTTAATCAAATAATATTAGTATAAACTACAATGGGAATAAATATGCAATGTATAAGAGTATCTGAACTTGAGATTTTACTTAATGTCTGTCAAAATGGAATATTAAAAAACTAAATTATATAAGAAAATTATTATTTATAACCGTACCACATAAGTAGATTTTCAAGTTTTATGCGGCCAAAAATATTTTATTGTGTACATCTATTCCAAATTGCTTGTTTAATGCAAAATTTTAATAATTTGTGTTAAAAGTAGAGTTCTCGATTTTTTTTGAACATTTTCGAGTAGCCCGAACAGTTGTTGTTCAAATGCTCGAAGAGTTGTTTGTTTGTTTATTACCCGTATGTTTGTACGGGCATTTGAACAATTCGGGTATTTTGAAGTTTGTTTTTTCCTTTTGTTTATTATTTTTTTTTTTCTTTATAGGTATGTAGTTTTTTTTTTATTTTTGTTTTTCCGATACACATTTTTTTTGTTTGTAAGCTCGAATGCTCGAATGTTTGTACGGGCATTTGAACAACAAACGGGCTTCAAACAAAAACGATCAGATCGAATTGCTCGATACCCGGGTATCTAGGGCTCTAGTTAAAAGTCGATTTTATTGAAAAATATATACAGTGACCCAAAAAAAAAAAAAATCATACGCCAGAGTTTTTAAATTTATTTCAAACAGTTCTGTCGAAAATTTGACTCTCTTATTTTCGTTTAAAAATGTAAACAATTTTTCAATAAAAATCGCCTTATGCAGGATTTCTAAGCTTATGGAAAAATCCGAAAAATCGTAGAAATTTCTAAAAGTGGATTAAAAATTTCAAAGCGCGGCCAGAATTTATAGAAGATTTTGAGGAGATTTCTAAGTGTACTGTTATGTAGCCAACCAATTTTAGTGTAAAAAGTGCTATTCTCAATGCTGTGAATATTTCCGTCGATTTTTGTAATTTTTTTCTGTAGGGTGTTTGCGTTATATGTACGTGAGACCGTTCCAATTAAAATTTCCGAAAAGCCAATGAAATTTTTCAAAAAGTTGAATGTTGCATATTATTATATTACAATTGAATGAGCTGCAAAATTGCATACTCAAAAATCTTCTAAAAAATGTAGCTTTATAATCCTTAGCCCCTTTTTATGATAAGTACTTCCTTAACTTAGAAAAATTGGAAATACTAAAAATACTGCCTAAAAAGTTAACAATAATCGCTGATAAATATCTCGGTTACTTTCGAGCCCTATATTAACCAAGATATGCGTTAGAAAAATAAACATTAAAATCAAATATAAAACACAAAAAAATAATTATATTGTAGGTACATATGAAAAACCCTGTATCTAGTAGTGAAGTGCGGCTTTGTGCGACGTAATTTTTTGTCGGCTAACTACTAATTGTACTAGATATCATGTCCGAGGGTTAATTTGACTGAGTCTGACAGAGCAACATAACAAAACCAATTTTAACACGAAAAAGAGTGATAATTTTTTTTTAAATATCCCAACTTTAAAAGCTTAAAACTATAAACTTAGAATTATTGGAAACCAAGGATATTATTGAAAAGTGTTAATAATTACTTGGACCTTTAGGATTCATCACGATTACTTAAATGAAATGCTTTAAATAATAAATATTCAAGTTGAAACTAGCGCTTAAAAATATGTAGGAAAAAAAAACAAAAAAATTAACTTCAGATATGCTAGGTTACGACCATCTGGGGCAAGTGCAGAGTATTGGGTCGGGAAAAAAGCAATGAATTATTGTTCCCCATTCTATTTCCAATATGTGGGTATGTTTTTTTTCTGTAATTGTAACAATTTTACAAAATTCAATTTTGGGCGCATAAAACTTGAAAATCTACCTATGCGCGTAGATTTCCAGAAGAGAATATGAGACTTACTTTTGAAGTATAGTTAAAGGTCCTTGGCAACTGACAATCTGGCATGTCAAGCAGTGTGTATGTCTGAGTTTTTTTGTGTGTGTTAGTGCAATCGGCAGTCGTCGTGCTACACGTTCTTGTTCAGGCTCGCGTTGATGAGAATCAAATCTTTTAGATATTTGCGTCAATCACCCGACACTCACACATATGTATACACTTCTTAACATTCCAGATTTTAAGTGGCCAAGGGCCTTAAGAGTTTGATATATGTATTATAAGCGATATTTGTGTACTAAAATGTTAAATTATAGTCTGAAAAAATTACATTTCGCTAGCTTAGAGTGCAAACTGTGTAAGTCCACTTTTATGAAAAAGTGTATTTTTATGTAGAACGCTAGAAAAATCAAATACGCACCGCGCTAAACTGGTCTGAGATACTTGTAATATTTCTACTCGTTGTTATTCAGTGATACGCAAATTTTGTAAGTCCAAAAAGCGAAAAAAATTATGTAAGTCCAAAATATTTATATGAACAGAAATTTTTTTTCATTTCGAATTTTTTTTTCTTTTTTGTTTTTTGTCTCTCCTAAAAAGTTTTAAAAAAGGACTTACACAATTTGCATTCTAAGCTAGCGATTTTTATCATTTGTAAAAAAAATTGTAGTTTTTTTTTTGGTAATTTTAATTTTGGTAAATTTTTTACATTGGCTGTGACCCCCCCCGAAAAATTCTCTAGCTACGCCACTGACACTGTCAATATGAATCGCGATCCACGGATTTCATCAATGACCGTCTGACGTATGCCTTTTAATAGTGCTGGAAGCACTATCGATATAATATCGATACATCGATGTTTTTGAACTTATTGGATACATCGATATTTTTTCTGCGATATTCGATATTTTAATCTATAACCATTGTCCTATGGTAGCTGAAGCAGTATTCCCGCTAAAAAATTTCAAAAAGTGGCCCAAAAAAGGAAAAAAGTGTCCCCCAATTTCTTTTTTAGCTAGAAAAACATTTATATACATTTTTGTGGTTTATTTAATGCTTAAAGCAATTCACAGGTTAAGGAACAGTGTCCTACTAAAACCAATTAAAACTAGATCAAACATATTCCCTGCCAGTCAAGTGGCAGCTATTTAAATGGATATTTAGCGGCTACTCATGTAGCTATTAAACTAGCTATTTTTGTTTAGGCGGCGTGACGATATTGACAAGTAATCCAGTTGTAAAGGTGTGGTTAACATTATTATGTTAATTTTGTGGTTATTATGTAGCTAGTGCTACCAACACAAATTTCCTTTTGTTTGGTTAATTCAGTGGCTAAGATGTGGTTAGCAATAATATGGTTATTTTGTAGCTAATTTTAGCTACTGCTACAACAAACAAAAAAAATTTTTCCTCATTCTTTATTTTATATTTCTTTATATTACTGATTTTTTTACCCACATAGCATTTTATGAATTTTTTATCATATTCCAGTCTTTTTTGATCCATATGCACGTTTAAAATAATGGAAAATGCGCACATTTTCTGATCATAAAAGAGCCTCTCGCCTGTAGAAAATGGTACCCTACGTCCAACTCTTCTTGGGGAGTCGTTTTCGAGTCTTATTTTAATCGTATTTAAATGATTTTCGAGTCCCTTTCGATTTTATTTTTTTCGATTTTGAATCTTATTTTGGTCATTTTTTAATCGTTTTCTGATCGTTTTTGAATCTTTTTAGGGTAATTTTTCTTCGTTTTTCTGATCATTTTCGATTGGCTTTCCAATCTTTTTTGGGTAATTTTTCAATCGTTTTTCTGGTAATTTTCGAATATTTTTTGGGTCGTGTTTCAGTAATTTTCATTTTCTAATCATTTTCTAATACTTTTCTACTCTTTTTCCTATCATTTTTGGGTCAGATTACAACCGCATTTTTTTCCCATCCTTTATCCTTATACATATTCTACCCTTAGCCTTACCTTTACCAATATCGCAAAAAGAACTTCTACGGTCGCCCTAAGTCCATATTGGTTGGAACTTTTGAAACAGATTAAATTAATTCCTATGAAAATGCATATGCGCATTTTGGCACTCTCATATACAGCAACACGGAAGACATACATCAATATGTTCCTGCTCTACAACATTCGGAACCATCAATACCGAAATCTAATATAAAATTCTCTGAAATTTTTTTTTTTTAAATTTAGCTTTATGTACTAGGCTTGCTAAGGAATATTTCTTTTTTTTCTAAAAAAGCAAAGTAATCGATCACATTTCTATCTTTAGCATGATCAATTTGTGATAAATTATTTTTTTAATCAGCAAAGGGGATCGAAAAAGACTCATCTAGGTGATTTTTATATCATAAAAAATAAAATCACTTTTCAATCGCTGGAGTGACTCATTTTCGACTCTTATTCTAATCGCAGAGGTGATTAATTTGTTTTTGATCATCAAAGGGGATCGAAAAATCTCGGCGCAGTCAGTTTTCATAAAACAATCTTCCAAATGCTATGTGGGTATTTATACAAAGTTTAATAAAAATTGAATAAAAGTTCGTATAATATATACATATAGGGCCGTAGTCATAGTCGTTCACTAAAATCGGTTTTAGTTAAAATCAGTGTTAAATTTAGAACGACCTTTAAAATAGTGGTGTGTCATAGACGAGTTAGAACAACGTTTTTGCTAAAATGAAACGAAACAGGGTTACCCGTAAGAAATAATAAGAATCGCTCTGTTATTTTAAGAAATTTCGAGGGTTTTAAATTTTCACCCTGTGCCAACCTTTAAATTCACAAAATCATCGTATCATCTCTACGACATTTCGGTTTTCGCAAATTTTATTTGTTATTTTGAGTTAAATTTTGAGATAAAACTACACATTTCATATAAATTAAAATAAACTTTTTAGGGAACAAAAAGAGCTCGTGAACCAAACTGGAGCTCAAGAATAAAAGCTTGTTTAACCACATCCGGCCGCCATACCAATCTGTACCCCCGGAAGTCGCCGCCATACCAATCTGTCCCCGATTTTGACATTTTTCGATGACTTATCCAAAGATGACTCTTTGACTTATCGTCTTTTTTTATCGAATTTCGACTACGCATCCCAGAGCCATTTCACTGTATGCTATACACTCTGCCCGTTACTGCTTGCCCAGAATGTTGTACTACAGCTACGGACTACATAGCTTACTACATCAGCTGATGACTGATTTTGTGGCAACGCTCGAAAATGTGAACACAATGGTGTAGCTCAGTGTATCTCATATATGTAATCTTTTTTATATTTTTGTACAGGGTGTTATGGTACAGCTTTCGATTACGATCTGCGTTTTGTGGCGCCCTATGCCACCAACAGCGATGATCTCTTTGGACAACCTGATCAGTCTCACCATCTCGCCGCAACGCAGTGGCGGCGCAGGGCCTGCCCATCTGGGACTTGCGAGATATTAAGACGTCACTGGCTGACCAAAAGCCATCGAGTCAGCACGTTGGGCGCCATCTGTTATGGTTCACGTTAAACCTCGATTACGATCTACAATCGAGTGGAGCAGCAATGCATGGCGGTCGGCATGATCTAGGGTTGCACTGTGGCTAGTCATTGTCGGCTGGGCGGGGTTCTTGCCTACATTGCTGTCCTGCGCCATAAACAGAAAAAATTCATATCATGCCTTTTCAAACCAAAACGAGTAAAATCACACTAAAACAACATCCGGTTTAGGCGGATGCCACGGACGGACCGTTGAAAAATTCGAAAATTCAAAATAACCCGAAAAATCCAAATTCAAGAGGCCAGGCATCAGTTAAATTTAAATAAATGCAAACCGAGGGAAATGTCGTTGAAATTTGAATATGAATTTTGAATGTACGTTAAAGTCAGATGGACGTTAGCAAAACATTTAAACCAAAATTTAAATCGGACGGAAATACTGACATCACGGAAAAATTTGGAATTAGATAAGCGGACGTTATATTTAAATAATTGCGGACGGAAGAGAAAAGAAGCATTGCATCAAATTTTAAATTTGAATGTACGTTGAAATCTATGTGCACTAAATTTGAATAGCCACTACAAAAAAAACTGTCAAAGTGAATTTAAATTTGAATATACATATCGCGAAAAAAAATCGTTAAATTTGAATTTAAATTTGAATCAACCGGAACGACCGATTATTAACAGGCATCTGAAAATACATAAAAGAAAGCTGAAATTTAAAACATATGGAAAATCAAAAAAAAGTTAAAGGCCGAACTCACAAGGGGGTGGCGTTGCTGATGTTGTTGCAGCGCCGGTGCGTTTTTGTCCCACCCTAATCCATGGACACTGTCGCACCCGAATACCAGTAACCCCTTACCTGTGGTGCGCCGCTGGTGTTGTTGCAGCGCTGGTGCTTTTCTAGCCCACCCTCATCCATGGTCATCGGTGCACCTATATTTCGATGACCCCGTACCTGTGGTGCGCCGCTGGTGTTGTTGCAGCGCTGGTGCTTTTCTAGCCCACCCTCATCCTTGGCCATCGGTGCACCTATATTTCGATGACCCCGTACCTGAAATCCCTATGCCTTTTTAAATTAGGGTGGTCAACATTCCCATTTAATTACAGATTTTATTCAAAATTCATTATTTATACATGTTCTAAAAAAAAATGCTTATGTATATATATGTGTACATGCCCTACATATTTACTTTCTGATATCTACATCTATATTCATATATTGGGGACATGACCTGGTAATAAAAGTAGATTAAAGTTAACTTAGGAGCTAAATGAAAAAAGAGAAAAAGGAATTGCAAAAAAAAATTTTTTTTTTTTTTTTTTTTTTATATAGGGTATGTATGTATATATATAGTAAAGTGGAGAAGGATTAAGTGAGGGAGATTATTATTAATCAGCTTGTTTTTATGTAATATTATGTGTGGCCTTTAGTAAATATTATTAATATTTATTTTATCGAATTTTGTGATTTACGTTAGTCCGGTTATACTTCCCTACACATTTTCCCGCCTCCTTTTGTATCGCCTGTATTTATTAAATTTCCCCCTTTGTTTTTACTAATGCTCGTACATATGTGAATGCACAGTTATATGTGCCAACGTTAGTCAATTCCTTTTTTTGTGTTTTTTTTTGTTTACTTACATATACTTATATATGCAAATGTAACTATGTAATTCTATAGTAAATATCAGTAAGATACAAAACCATTAAATGATAGCCATTGCAGCGTATTAACGTAAACCCATATTAATTACAAAAGAAAAGAATTTAATGGAAATATAATATTACGACAACCTTGGTAATTACGCCAATTCAAGGCAATAGTGATGAGCGATATATCGCAACCGGTGATTTTTTTTTTCACTGTGGAAAAAAAAATTACAAATCGCAATTGCGATCACTTTTTCAAAGTAGCAGTTCACTACTTATTGGCAACTGCTATCGATATAGCAAGTAAGCAGTTCACCTATGCGAATCGCAATCGCAAAAGCATTATAAATTTTCTTTTGTTTACACTTCTGAGCAGACCACTTACGTACATATATAGAAATATAAAAAAAATTATTGAATTTACAATTTGTCTTTGAAAAATATTTACGAACAGCGATATTACTGCGGAAACGTTGTTATTGCTATCATTTTGTTAACATAAAAGAAAGGCAGGTTATATCGCTCAGAAAACGCAAAATTAATCTCTACCGGTGACTGATGATTTTATACCAGTCCATGCGATCGCAATAGCAGTTTAAAATCACAGTGATTTAAAAATAGCAATCACCGAAATCACAGATATCGAAAAATCGCAGTTTCACTCATCTCTACAAGGCAATCAGAAATACATATGTTATTCTATAAGGGAAGCTACCTATCTATGTTAAAGTGAAGCTTTTAAATACATATTATAATATATATTTACATTTGAACAAATAAAAGTGCACGTCCCTTTTATCTTCACTCACCACCCGTTGTGGTACACCTTTGGTGATGGTGTTACCGATTTGCTGCTACTGCTGTTATTGTTGTTGCTCCATACGTGGTACTGATAGTTATTGCTATTGTTGTTCTTGTGCACCATCTGTCATACTCTTCGTTGTTGTTGCGATGGCACAATATGTTGCTTCTGTGGTTGTGACTGTGCACTACGCTTTGCACTTATTGTTGCGGTCGTTCGCTGCGGCACTGGTTGCTGTTTGCTGTGGTGGCACAATATGTTGCACGTTGTTGTTATGGCTTTGGCGCTATACGTGGTATTTACTGTTGTTGTCGTGCGCCCCGTGGTGCAATTATTGTTACTGATGCTGCACCATTTCTTGCACTTGTTGTTGTTATGGTGATATGTGGATTCGTGATTGCTGCCGTCTTGCTGAAACTTGTATTATTGTTGCTGTTACTGTCACCCAGACTTGTGTCAGACAGTGCAATTAGGCGCACACAAGGCCGCATAACTAAGCAGACGGAGACGTTGAAGAAGAGCAAGCAGCAGAAGATGGAGCTACAGCCGTTCATCCAGCACTCAGGGAACCGACGAATGAATAAGGTGTGCTGTTGTGTAGGTATCCCGCGGATGTTGCTGCTGCTGTTAGCAAAACGTTTACGCACAAAGTAAGGATGCCGGCAACGCAACTGATGGATGTTTAATGTCTGTTGTTGCTGTGGAAGTCAGTGATGCCAATATTCTTGGACCAAAAATCCCTACGGCATGCAAAAAAATTCCCTACATTTCCCTACGCAAACAAAATTTTTCCCTACAAATTTCCCTACGCCGCATTTTCTCTAGTTTGAAATAAACACACAAAAAATTGATGCAAATAAAGTTTTTATTCAAAAAGCCACATATGCATACATAGAAATTTTTATGTTTATGAAATGAAAAATTTCCTTACATCTTATTCGCTCAGAATATTTCGGAAGAGTATATAGAAGCTCGAGACATTAAGATCCAATATATACATATATCATCTGGCAATGTTACGTGAAGTGACCTAATCGATCCTTATTTAATTTTTTTTATAAAATGTTGAGTCAGCTTATAAAATATTTTAGTTGACTCCAAATAAATTTCATGTATTACCTGCTTTTTGGCTTGAAAAAGTGTCGGTTACCCCTGACTGCAAACCATCTAATGGGCACGGAAGCGCATAACACCCTGGATTACAAACAACGACGCATCCCTTGCTCTCTCCCCTACGGAGATTCAGGAAGTCATAAAGAAGGCCAAAGCCTCAAAATCAGTCGCACGGGACGGCATATCCATGTTGGTGCTAAAACATCTCAGACATATTGGAGTAAGTTTCCTAACGGAGGTCCTCAATTTGTCTCTGACCACCCTGGTCATCCTCAATATTTGGAAGATGGCAAGGATGGTCCCCTTACTTAAACCGCGGAAGCCAGCGAATGCAGGAGAATCCTATCGACCGATATCTCTCCTCTCCCCGGTAGTAAAGATACTTGAGGCCGCCTTACTACCATATATAAACGGACATCTACAACTTGCCACACATCAACATGGATTCCGGAAAACGCACAGCACAACAACAGCTCTAAACGCCATAATTACGCAGATAGTGCGCGGTCTCAACCAACGAGACCCCTGCGAGAGAACGGGCCTCGTGGCACTCGACTTATCGAAAGTCTACGACACAGTCAACCATGCCATCCTATTGGAGAATTGGAGACATATCTAAACAGTTTCTCCTGGGATGCTACCGCAGAGGGCATCCAAAAACCATCTACTGGAGCCCGAACCAAACATCTCTTCAGTCCCAGCCCGGAGATTGAAAAATACATAAATCAACCACTAGACCCCAAAACATACAGCCAGGCATTAAAAGAGATACACAACGAAACAGTCTCCACCTTCGTTTAAACCCGCCCGCGTACCTAATAATTAGAGAGCAATCACTACCAATAGCTGCAGAAGAACTAGAGTTGCCCAGAAAAACCCAAGTCACCTTATCAGAATTATGGTCGGGCTTCTGTAGAAGCTCAATTTCTACAGGGTCATAGTAGATCCAAACATACCTAACGTATGCCCGGCATGTGGAGAGACGCCGCATGACACATAGCACTTCTTTGCATGCCACCTCAAACCAACTAACGCAACACCCTTGTCCCTCTGGACAAGCCCAAAAGAAGGTGCAATATTCTTGGGCCTTCCGTTAAGTGAAATTAAGGACAATTTGTGAGCAGAACTCGTCGGCTAAGCAGGGCTTAGTACCGCAGTAACAACAACCCTGGGTTAGGTGAAGCAGGTAAAAGAATATATTGCCAGATCAGAACAAAGTACAATTTTGAAATATTTATTTGTAGTTATTAAAAAATTTTAGGTTCTTAGAAAAAATTAATTCGTT
This sequence comes from Urophora cardui, assembly GCA_960531455.1. Lineage (NCBI taxonomy): Eukaryota > Metazoa > Arthropoda > Insecta > Diptera > Tephritidae > Urophora > Urophora cardui. The sequence continues at coordinate 115,328,256 of OY482672.1, forward strand.
GCAAAGGAAACGAAAATTTTTAACTTCAAAAATTCCCTACATTTAGCTAATTTTTGAAAATCTGTCCTTTTTTCCCTACACTGCAAATTTGAGGTCGAATTTCCCTACATGTAGCCTCTTTTCCCTACACTTGGCATCACTGGTGGAAGTAGTGGCGCAAAAGTGAAATGCTCGCTAAAAGAAATTTTTCCCCCTTTTTTTGTATTTCGTAAATCTTCCTTTTTTTTGTTTTTATTTATTTTCCAAAACTTGTGGCTTTCAATTTGTTAGCCAAACCTCTTATGTGCGACCGAGCACTACCACGTTCACTTGCTGATTCCCTACCACCACGAAAAAGAAACCGCCTCGCTTGATTGCCACTACCCAACTGACTACTGCTGTCCTAAAAAAATTTTCAATTACCCAGCGTGCCTACACTTCCCCTTTTTTTTTTCTGTATTCATCTGGAAGAGTCCCGTTTCCTCTTCGTATAGCCTGCAGTGGTGTAGTGACGTGTGCATAATAGTGGCGTGACTTTACGGTTACCCGAATGTCTATATCATAGATGCCCACGAAGCTGCTCGCGAGCACAGCGCTGTCGCAGAGCCATATATGTATACTGACGTGACGTAGCAAAGCACTGCTTCAGTCGACTTTGCCGTTGGTTGTTTTTCTTCTGAATTTTAGCTCGTGGTTGCCAGCTGCGTAACCGTTATGCGCAATTATGAATGCAAGTAAATAATTTTTATTTGCGAAAATGTCCACAATGTGTGATGACGTGCACGAATTAGAGTTTTTTATTGTCAAAAACTCTAATTCCGAATACGATTGTAGCATAATGGTGAGATATGCTGCCTACGGACCAAAGAGCGTAGGTTCGAGTCCCGAGTAGCGCATTTTTTTTTTGTTTGGGATAAATTTTTCACCTCTCGTTTACAAAACATTGTATAAAAATGTTTATTAAGAATTTCCTTCCAAACGTGAAATGCAATTATAGAATTAGGGTTCCTTTTCGTTGATTCAGCAGTTACTATTAAATGAATTACAAGTTTTATATTAAAGATTTTCGAAACGTTTTGCTTACTGAAGTAAGTTTATTGTAAACTTATAACAAATGTATTTTGCATATTGGGATATTTATTATATTTCCATATACGTACATATGAATATGATTTTTACAGAAACATTGGTGTCTAATTGTTGGGGTAAGTGGTGTCTAATACTTTTGGGCAAGGCTGTATATTTATATTTATCATTTGAGTGTGAGATGTATTTACGTACAAGTATTTTAAATAACAAAGGTGGAAAATTATCATTAGCCTAAAATCATCATTAGCAAACAAAACACACCTCAGTTCGGTGCCATTACAGAGAAGTGGCAACTCACGTTTCTAGCGACCAAACGCCATGCATCAACACTACGACAAAATGAGACTGTATTTGTGTGGGCATCTATGGTCTATATCATAGCTGTCCAAATGCGACTCATGTGAGCAATGAGAGTAAGCACTTGTGTACGTATACTCACCGATTTTCACTACTACAGAAAAATAAAGAGCGTAAAACGAGCGCTTACGATGGGACTGGGCGATCGCCGATTAGCAAAAATAATTAAGTTGCTAGCCATGGGTAATGGCGCAATTTTTTTTGGCGCTGATACAATAACGCCAGCGCCAACCGTGGCGCCAACTCACGGTACTGGCGCAATAACACCTTTAGCGCAATTGTCAACGAATAATCGATAAATAAAATTTTTTCGCTTGTTACTGTTTACAATCCCCGTTTTATTTCATTTGGCGCAATTCTGCTTACATATACGAGGGCACAATTAATTTTAATTTTCATAATCATTTGGAAAAATATTCCGTATATATGTGAAAATATGCTGGAAATTAGAGTCACTTAGATCACTATCAAGCACACATAATTGTGACGTTGTCATACGTATACATATACTATGATGCTGTTATTGGCGTTGTGGTTGCGCCATTTTACACTAGCGCTATATTGGAGCTGGTGTTAACGCACGAAATTGAGTCAGTGTTATATTGCAATAGCGCATCATTGAGTTGGCGCTACATAGAGTTGGCGCTATACTGAGTTGGCGCTACATTGAGTTGGCGCTACATTGAGTTGGCGCTATATTGAGTTGGCGCATTTCCCAAATTGGAGTTAGCGCAATAACACCAGGGTTGGTGTCAGCGCAATTGCGCCGCGCAGCGCAGTGTTACCCATGCCTATAAGTTTCCTTCGACTGGCATGAAAGCAAGTGGTCGCTAGCTGGTTTTAGCTTGAAATTCTTTTGTTCTAATTACAGATGCCAAACAACAAACAAAAGTACGAAGATCTTGCATATAACGTGTGTACACAAATGTAAATATGTACGTGTATATTTGTGTTGTTTCATAATTTCGCAAAGCGTGCGCACGTGACCCTGCTTGTTCAACATCTGCAAGCAGACTGATTATTTTTAGTAATTTTTCACTTTGGCATACGGTATGCGCACCAACACACATTCATTTTTCGGTCGTTGCTTGATTGTGGTAGTGAATCGCATTTGGACAGCCCTGGTCTATATCAGGGCTGTCCAAATGCGATTCACTACCACAATCAAGCAACGACCGAAAAATTAGTGTGTGTTGGTGCGCCTACCGTATGCCAAAGTGAAAAATTACTAAAAATAATCAGTCTGCTTGCAGATGCTGAGCGAGCAGGGTCACGTGCGCACGCTTTGCGAAATTATGAAACAACACACATATATACATTTGTGTACATACGTTATATGCAAAATCTTCGTACTTTTGTTTGTTGTTTGGCATCTGTAATTAGAACAAAAGAATTTCAAGCGAAGATCAGCTAGCGACCACTTGCTTCCACGCCAATCGAAGGCAACTTAATTATTTTTGCTAATCGACGATCGCCTAGTCCCATCGTAAGCGCTCGTTTTACGCTCTTTATTTGTCTGTAGTAGTGACAATCGGTGTGTATACGTACACAAGTGCTTACTCTCATTGCTCATATGAGTCGCATTTGGACAGCTATGGTCTATATCATGGTATGACGCTAGCAATGACACACCAAGGTGGAATGCGATTGCCATGTTACACAAAATAAATAATAGCTTAAAAAACTAAAAACACGCTTTAATATTAAAAATCGTACTAAAAATTGAGAAATAATTTAATTAGAAACAAAATGATGAACGAAAATATAAGTATTTAAGGAAAAGCGTGGGGTGCTCAGTATGTCAAAAAATATTTAAAATCGGTGTTTTTTTTACTAATAATTTTATTTTGACTTTTTTGAGATTTCATATATCGTACTCTTTAATTTCGCAACTAGGTATATTTTTGTACTAGTACGAATCGAATATTTTCATGTTCAAATATTATTGAGCACCCCCACGCTTTTCCTTAAATACTTATATTTTCGTTCATCATTTTGTTTCTAATTAAATTATTTCTCAATTTTTAGTACGATTTTTAAGATTAAAGCGTGTTTTTTAGTTTTTTAAGTTATTATTTATTTTTGACTTTTTAGTGAAATTTTTCATTAAATCTACATACAAATGTATTTATAACTTCTACCAAAAATCCCAATATGCAGTGAAGTAAACTAGCTTATTATGCAATATTTTCCAAACCCTTTTATTCAAGGTTTTCCAAACTAGTTTGGAAATACAAAATTTCCCAAACGTTTTGTTATATTTTACAATCAGAAAGTGAAGAGAAGTTGAGGTAAAGCATTTGAAAGGAACAAAAAAAAAAAAAAAACCTGATTGAATAAATTCGAATCTAGACAATAAAGCTCCGAATACGTTTGCAGCGTAATGGTGAGGTATGCTGCCTACGGACCAAGGAGCTCAGGTTCGAGTCCCGAGTGACGCATTTTTTTATTTTTATTTTTATTTTTTTATTTTTAGAGAAATTTTTTTCACCTCACGTTTACAAAACATTGTATAAAAATGTAATTAGGGTTCCTTTTCGTTGATTCAGCACTTACTATTAAATGAATTACAAACAAAACCAGTTCTTGCTTTGCATACATATGTATATACATGCGATTGTTTTTATTGCAAACACAACAACGACAAAACAGAAAGCTTGTTACACAAAACACAAAACCAGTTCTTGCTCTGCTTACGTATGTTTGTACATTGTACATGCGGTTGATTTCATTGCAAATACAACAAACCCAAAACAGAAAGCTTCAAGATTTATTTTTGAGTGAATTTATGCATGGAGTTTATCGCCATCGCTATGAGCATTCGCTGGCTGTTGTGCGTTAGTTCGCTCGCTATTTGAGTGGTTATACGTTTTTCTTTGAACATTTGTTTGTGATTTGAGAAGAATGTATTTTTGAGCGTTCGTGAGTGAGTTTTTCCAAAGAGTATATATGGATACAAAGAGCGTATATGGATAAGAGGCTGCAGTCTGAAAAACTTCACACTAGATGTCACATTTCGCGCGAGATGGGACCCGCGAAGTGTGACATCTAGTGTGAAGTTTCACTGACTGCACCCTCATCCATATACGCTCTTTTTGAAACTTCACACTAGATGTCACACTTCGCGGGTCTCATCTCGCGCGAAATGTGACATCTAGTGTGAAGTTTTTCAGACTGCAGCCTCTTATCCATATACGCTCTTTGCTCTTATCCATATACGCTCTTTGATGGATAAGAGGCTGCAGTTTGAAAAAATTCACACTAGATGTCACATTTCGCGCGAGATGGGACCCGCTAAGTGTGACATCTAGTGTGAAGTTTGACAAAGAGCATATATGGATGAGGGTGCAGTCAGCGAAACTTCACACTAGATGTCACACTTCGCGGGTCCCATCTCGCGCGAAATGTGACATCTAGTGTGAATTTTTTCAAACTGCAGCCTCTTTCCATATACACTCTTTGACTTCACACTAGATGTCACACTTCGCGGGTCCCATCTCGCGCGATTTTTTCAAACTGCAGCCTCTTTCCATATACACTCTTTGGAGCTACGCACACATCTTACGTAGGCCACATATGTATACAGACAATTTTAATTGTGTTGGTGTCCGCGGTTTTTTTTTTCGCGATGTTGACAAATAACATGGGCTTCGATTGGCTGCTTTTGTTTTTGTATTGTGGGAATGAATTAATACCACATATAATTTTTTATATTAAAATATGTTTATTAAGCACAAAAGTTATTTCGAGATCTTTCTCATGTCTTAACATGGTTAGCGTCTAAAACTAGAATCTTCTTTTTTGGAACAGTTATTCGTGTCTAACTAACTAGCGAATGAGAAAATTAAAAGGGAATAAAAATATGTGCCACAACTGAAAGATGGTTGCCATATCTGGTGATAATGTCAAGAGTTCCCACATTACTCCCCCCAAATGAGGGATTTATCTGATTAAAGTCGAATTGATCTGTACTAAGATGTGGCTGACTCTTGTTGAAACGGTAGACTTGTTGATGTTGCAGGTTGTTGCGGGAAATTTGATTTGTTGAATACACGTCTGTGCGGTGTGTCATCAAAGAACTCGTCGCTTGCTAAATGTGCTGGTTTGAGGCGTTCGATGCTTACGTTCGTTTCTTTGCCGTTGACATCGATTGTGAAGACTCGTTCATCGATTCTGTTTAATATTTTATGTGGGCCGGAGTATGGTTGCTCGAGAGGTCTTTTAGCCGCGTCGATTCTTAGGAATACGTGTGTGCAAGTTGGCAACTCTTTGTGGCAAAAAGTTTTCCGGCGGCAATGGTGTGTGGTAGGAGCTGGTCTGATTTTCCGCATGTGTGTTCGAAAGTCTTCAATGAATGAATTACGATCTGTTGGTGAGTCTCCGCTTGCAAAGAATTCCCCTGGGATGCGAAGAGTTGTTCCATATAGGTATTCAGCAGGTGATGCTTTGAGATCTTCTTTGAAGCAGGTTCTTAAACCCAGCAAAACTGAAGGTAGGACTTGTGTCCATTGAGCGATCTGATGGCACATAATCGATGACTTTAAAGTTCGGTGCCAACGTTCCACTAACCCATTCGCCGCTGGATGGTATGCAGTTGTTCGTATACGTTTTCCACCAACTAGTCGTGACAGAGCCGTGAACAGGGCGCTTTCAAATTGTGTACCTTGGTCGGTAGTGATAAGTCTCGGGCACCCGAAGCGTGCTATCCAGTGAGAGAAGAAAACGTTTGCGATGGTGATTGCTGTGATGTCCTTAGTGGGGACCGCCTCTGGCCACTTGGTAAATCTGTCGATCATCGTGATGCAATATTTAAATCCTTGCGATTCTGGTAAGGGTCCAACTATATCTAGGTGTACGTGGTCGAATCTTTCGTCTGGATTTGTAAATGATACGGGTGTCGTGTGAACGTGGCGACCAACTTTAGAGCGTTGGCAGGGAAGACAGTTGCGTGTCCAGTTAACGACATCTTTGTTCATTGATGGCCATACGTATCGTTGAGCTATGATTTTGACAGTGGCCCGGCCGCTGGGGTGGGCTAGGTTATGCAATGTTTCATATATTTTGCGCCGCAACTGGAGTGGCACAAAAGGTCGTATGTTGTTGGTAGATATATCGCAATATATATTGAGGTCCCTGGGACCAAAAGTGAGTTTTTGTAGCTTGAGTGAAGTATCGTTGTGTGTAAGCAATCGTTGAAGTTCTTCATCTGATGATTGAGCTTGTGACAGGTCTTCGTAGTTAATTACTTCTGGGATTTGCATGGTTTCAATCCTTGAGAGAGTATCTGCCACGTTGTTGTCAGTGCCGGAGATGTGTTGTATATTGGTGGTAAATTGACTGATGAAGCTTAGTTGTCTAATTTGGCGTGGAGATGATTTGTCTGAGTTTTGACGGAATGCAAACACTAATGGTTTGTGGTCGGTTCTTACGATGAATTCGCGACCTTCTACCCAGTGACGGAAATTCTTAATTGCTTCGTGGATAGCTGTTAGTTCCCTGTCGTACGTACTATAGTTCCGTTGGGCGGAGGATAGTTTTTTAGAGAAGAATCCGAGTGGTTGCCAACTATTATTCTGATTTTGTTCCAGTACTGCTCCAATAGCCGTGTTAGATGCATCACAAGTGATTCGTATGTTAGATGTTGGTAAAGGGTGTGCCAAGAGCGTGGCCGTTGCAAGTTTTTCTTTAATTGTAGTGAACGCACTTTCTGCTTCATTAGTCCATGGAACGGGTCTACGGTCGTTTTTCTTTGATTCAGTCAAGAACTCGTTGAGCGGTGCTAGGATGTTAGCTGCATTCTTGATGTGGCGTCGGTAAAAGTTAATTGCTCCGATGAATCTTCTTAACTCGAGTATTGTTTTCGGTTTTGGGAAGTCATGCAATGCCTTGACTCGATCTGGAAGTGGTGCGGAGCCTTGTGCTGTGATATGGTATCCCAGGAAATCGACGGCGGTTGCTCCGAATTTGCATTTATCGGCATTAATGCACAGTCCGTATTTACTCAGTCGCTGGAATACCGTACAAAGGTGTTGTTCATGCTGTTGATCGTTGTTTGATGCGATGAGTAAATCATCAATGTACGCGTAAACGAAGTCTAGTCCGGCGAGAGCTTCATTTATGAAACGTTGGAACGATTGGGCTGCGTTTCGTAGGCCGAATGGCATGCTGACAAACTCATAAAGACCAAACGGGGTGATTACGGCTGTTTTGGGGATGTCGTCCTCTGCCACTGGTATATGGTGAAAAGCGCGTCGTAAATCCACTGTAGAAAATATGTTTTTTCCTGCTAAAATGTTGGCGTAATCGTGTAATAGCGATATCGGATACCGGTCTGGTATAGTTTGACCATTTAGTCTGCGATAGTCTCCACAGGGGCGCCACTCTCCATTCTTTTTCTTGGCCATGTGCAGTGGGCTGGCCCAAGGACTGTTGGAAGGTCTGGCATGGCCTAATTCGACCATGATCCGAAACTCTTCTTTTGCGATTTTGAGTCGTTCTGGGCACAGTTGCCGTACGCGTTGTACGCAAGGTGGACCGGTGGTTGTGATGAAATGTTTGACCGAGTGTTTAGTGCCCGTGCGGTTGGAGGGATTGCTAAGCAGCTCGGGAAATTCCTTTAGAATATTTGTGAACTTGTTCGTTAGATTGAGGGCTGTAATGTTCGTGTTTGGTGATGAGGCGTATGGACCCGTACAGCGAGAGCCTGAGTTTGTGTCTATGATGCATCCTCGTCTGAGATCCACTATTAGCCCGTGTTCGTGAATTAAATCTGCACCGATTATTGCGTATGGAACGTTTGCCAAGCGGAAAATCCATTGGATTGGTTTGCGGAGTCCGATGTTGAGTGTTAGTGATTTTTCTCCATATGTATCGATGACAGTGCCGTTGACAGCCTGAAGTCGAAGTTGGGACGGCGGTGGTTTGTTTTTGTAATGCGGAGGGGGGGCAACAGAAATATCCGCGCCGGTGTCGACGAGGTATTTTGTGCCGGATATACGGTCGTGAATAAATAATCGGCGAGGTGTTGCTTCGCCACCAGTTGTTGCCGACACTACTGGGGGCCGTTCATGTTTCCCTGATTCGGGGAATACGTGCATGGTTGTGTGCATCGATTAGCGCGATTTCCGAATTTGCGGTGGTAAAAACAAGTGGTAGGTGTAGCAGCGGTGTTTGGTTTTTGAATTATGTTTGGCGATTTGCCGGTCCCGTAGTGAGTGCGATTTTCTGTGCGTATGTTTGAGCCCAGTACTTCTGTTAGCTTTTCTACTTGTTTCGATAATTTTTCGACTTGATCAAATAATACGTTGTTTTTATTTGTGGTTGCCTGGGTAATTGGCATTAAGTATCGGTTTTCAGTGTCACGTTGGATTTCCATTAAGCGGTTTGCCATTAGCGCGAGTTTGGTGTTGTCTGTTTCATCAGAAGTAGCGAGCACCATTTGCATTTGTGGTGGTAGTCGATCGAGCCACATCGTTCGTGTAAATGTAGCGTCGAGTTTGTTTCCGCCAAGTCTATTTATTTCTGCGAGGAGTTCTGACGGTCGTCGCTCACCCAGATCGAGGCCGGATAATAGCATTTTGAGTTTACGTTCCTGTGAAATACTATAGTGGTTTACCAGAACTTGTTTGAGTGTATCATACTTATCAGTTTGGGGAGGGTTTGTAATAATACCCTCAACGACGATGAGTGCATCTTGATCCAGTCGGGCGACCACTGCGTAGTATTTCGTTGAGTCGGTCGTGATTCGCCTGAGCTGAAATTGTGCTTCAACTGCGACAAACCACAATTGTACTTGTTGTGTCCAAAATGGTGGTAACTCGAGCCGCTCGAATTTATCCACATGTGCAAATGGATTTTGTGGTATGTTCACTGCCTCAAAAAATTCTTCATTTGAAGGTCCTTCCCGTGTTGCGGATTCGTTGTCCTTATTGGTTGTTGTATTTTCGGCGGCAGCATCCATGTTGTTGCACTATTGCTATTGTTCAAAATTGAAGGGGTCACCAATTATGTGGGAATGAATTAATACCACATATAATTTTTTATATTAAAATATGTTTATTAAGCACAAAAGTTATTTCGAGATCTTTCTCATGTCTTAACATGGTTAGCGTCTAAAACTAGAATCTTCTTTTTTGGAACAGTTATTCGTGTCTAACTAACTAGCGAATGAGAAAATTAAAAGGGAATAAAAATATGTGCCACAACTGAAAGATGGTTGCCATATCTGGTGATAATGTCAAGAGTTCCCACAGTATCACCACACATATCTGCTTCTTCGCTATTCTGTTCTAGTGACATATACCCAATGCCAAGATGCCTAACACATTACACCTTTTGAACGACCAATACCACAATTTGTACACAATGCAAACTGATTTACAATGTGCATAAAGAAGTGTATAGAGTTTACAAATATTAATTTTGTTATTTTTTGAGTTTGGTTTTGTTTGTGAGGTTTGTATATGTACATATATGCAAACATCATCTATTCTATAATCAACATTTTCGCTGTTGGGTATATTCGTAAATGCTTTGCATTTTTGGTTCTAATGATGACGATCTTACTTCTTTGGCAAACCAGTTTTGCCTATGATTATTTATGTATGCATGTACGTAAGTTTCTATATCCAACTGGCAGACTCGAATTTAACATTTTGTATGAAAGAAATGCGATTAATTCGGGACGTGTTCGGGATCAATCGCTTACATCCCGAAGGTTGCAAATGTAGTTTAATCTCCTTCATTCAAAGCTATAAGGCTATTTTTTGTTATGAAAATTTCTAAAAATGGTTAATTGTTATATGTATATGTATATTAGAACAAAGTTTATTCGATTCGGTTCCATCTTGTAGTGAAATCTTTTAAATTAAAATTAAGTATTTTCTCCAAATATTTTTATAAATCAGTCATGAAGATTTAAATAAAGATTATACAATAAGTTTTAAATAATATAATATAATATAATATAATATAATATAAATTAATATAATATAATATAATTTAATATAATGTAATAAGTTTTACTTTTGAAATTTACGTTCTTTGGCTGTAGTCTGAAAAACTTCACACTAGATGTCACATTTCGCGCGAGATGGGACCCGCGAAGTGTGACATCTAGTGTGAAGTTTCACTGACTGCACCCTCATCCATATACGCTCTTTTTGAAACTTCACACTAGATGTCACACTTCGCGGGTCTCATCTCGCGCGAAATGTGACATCTAGTGTGAAGTTTTTCAGACTGCAGCCTCTTATCCATATACGCTCTTTGGTAGCTCTATCGCATTTTCTTCTTTGTGCAGCCAGAATGCCCTGTGCGCATAATCAGCATTTGGAAAGACAAAATAAAAATGGAAATCATAATTATTTGATATATTGCTAAATTTAAACACCATAAATTCTGATTTCGATAACATCCATTGTTAGAATGTTCAAAAAATGTATATGATGAATAAATTTGCATATTGTCATAAACAATATATGTATAACAACACGTAATGTATAGAGATAAACATGTTATTATTAATTATATATATATTGTAGAACCACTTAAAACATATGTTCCGGCCCCGTCTACTGCTATATTTAATGTATCTGATATAAATGATTTGGCAGTTCAGGGTAATGCTAAAGTAAAAAATAATCCACTGTTTGTCGGTTCGGCCAAGAACACGGAATTACAGGCTGCTTCACGCCTTAAATGGCTTCATCTCTCCGCTTTCCCGGTGTCTGTTACGGCTGATGCACTCAAACAATACGTTTCCAAACGCATAGGCATAGAATCAAACCGTATTTTCTGTAAGAGTTTAGTTAAAAGGAATGCCAAACTTGAAGATCTTAAAAGTGTGAACTTTAAACTTGGTGTTCACGTTAGCCTATACTCGAAACTTCTTGTCCCTGAAATTTGGCCGAATAATGTTATCGTCAGTCCGTTCCTTAATCTTCCAAAAAACCGCCAACCCACCGGGCCACCGCCCGGAGCACCACCTCACATGGAAGAGTATGTGGCCCTTTGAGGATTTACTTTCATAATGTGTCTGGGCTTAGAACCAAGTCTCACTCGCTCCGGTTATTTAGTTCTTATTTAGATTACGATGTTTTTGTACTTATCGAGACGTGGCTCAATGAAAACTTCTTTAATGAAGAATTTTTCGATTCTAAGCTCTATAATGTTTTCCGCAAAGACAGATGTGGTATTCTCACAGGTCACAGCAGAGGTGGGGGAGTTTTAATTGCAGTGCAATGTAAATACCACGCGTCTCTCATCCCGCTTAAAAATGACAGTGCGATCCTAGATCAAATCTGTGTCCGAATCGATAATAGATCAGATTCTCTTATCTTATGTGCTTCCTACATTCCACCTAACAGCGCCCACAGCTTGTATGTCGCGCATGTCGACAACATCATGTCCCTTTCTACCGGAAAGACGAGGGATGATCATCTACGTGTCTTGGGAGACTACAATCTCTGTAATCTCACATGGTCTTCCACGATATCTGAGTTTAACCTTATTGCCTGTGATGCTAGTAGTAATAATGAAGTTTACCTTGTCGATAACTTTTTGAATTTAGATCTTGTGCAATCAATTCTTTCCGAAACACTCTTGGCCGAACTTTGGATTTAATATTTTTAAGTAAAAATGTAAAATTCTCGGTATATGAGTGCAATATTCCCCTAAAAAAGCCATGTGCACATCATTTACCTTTAACAATTGAAATTGAATTTTATCAATTTAGAGATTTAAGTTTTGTACCTACAAACCTATCATTTAACTTTAAATCATGTGATTTTCAGAAACTAAACAATCGTCTTAAAGAGGTCGACTGGGATAGCCTATTTGTCCAGAGCGATGTCAAAAAATGCTTTGAAACATTTAGAACAACAGTGGTTGATATATGTAAAACATGTATTCCCCTATTATCAAATAGACACTATAAGATACCCTGGCACAATGCTAGGTTAACTAATCTAAGAAATAAAAGAAACAAATACTACAGGAAATTCAAGAAGACTAATAACCTAAGCTACTATAATCTTTACAAACAATTCTCCAACACATTCTCTTGTCTTGAAAAGTTTTTGCATAGAAACTACATATTGTCGTTTGAAATAAACATTAAATCTAACCCTAAAGCTTTTTGGAGTTTTGTTAACTCGAAAAAATCTTCCTCCGGGATCCCAACGTCACTTTTCTATGGTGATAGAACTGCCAATTCGCTACAATCAGCCGCAAACTTATTTGCCTTGTTTTTCCAATCAAACTTCGTCCAGGATCCAGGTTGTAATTATGACTTCGACATTGACCAATCCATTGATTTAGGAGAACTTACACTATCTACTGAGGATGTATGCCTTGGTATTACTAATCTAAAAACGTCTATGCAGACAGATGTTGACGGTTTATCGTCTATCTTGTTCAAGCAATGCGACTCGCTGGTCTATCCCCTCTTGAAAATATTCAACAAATCGTTATCCTCAGGTGTATTCATCGATGATTGGAAATTGGCTTATATTACCCCTGTCTACAAGTCTGGAAATAAAAGTGACATTAGTAACTACAGGCCTATCTCAAAGCTTTCTGCTACGTCAAAGCTCTTTGAATGTATTGTTCATTCCAAACTTATATTTGCAGTAAAAAACTCTGTCTGCCTAGAGCAACATGGTTTCATGCCACACCGCTCTACAACTACTAATTTAGTAATATTTTCTGAAGACTGTTTAACTGCCTTTCAATCTGGTCTTCAGATTGATACTGTTTACACGGATTTCTCTAAGGCGTTTGATAGGGTTTCCCACTCCATACTATTAAGAAAATTGTCATGTATCGGTTTTCATTCAGCCATATTAGACTGCTTTGCCTCATATCTGGCCAATCGTAACTGCTCGGTTGTGGTTGACAATGTTAGATCATCATCTTTTATAGCCAGCTCGGGTGTCCCTCAAGGCAGTATACTTGGTCCATTACTCTTTGTCCTGTTTATTAATGATATTCGTGCCTGTTTTTCGTTCGCTAAGTTTCTGCTCTACGCGGATGATCTTAAAATCTATTCCGCTATTGGTTGTCTTCGTGACTCTAAATGTTTGCAGATAGACTTAGACATGGTAAGTGATTGGTGTCTCAAGAATTCGCTTAATCTAAATTTAAATAAATGCTATGTTGTCACGTATGCTAAATGTAACAAAGTACATAATACTTCTTATAATATCTCTTCGTTCTCTCTCCGCCGCGTAAGTGAAATTAAGGACCTCGGTGTTGTATTTGACTCCAAATTTACATTCACCAGTCACTATAGTTTTATTATTTCTAAAGCATATGCTATGCTGTATTTCATCAGGCGTAATGCCTCGGAATTCTCTGATCCCTACACTTTAAAATTACTATTTTCAGCTTTAGTGCGTTCCAGACTTGAGTATGCGTCTTTTATCTGGTCACCTTACTTTGGCTGCCATATTTCTAGGATTGAACGAATCCAGAAGGTATTCTTACGCTTTGCCTTACGTAATATACATTTTTCGGACCCTATTCCGCCATATGATTCCAGACGTCTCTTGATCAACCTAAAGTCTCTTGAGGATAGGAGGAGGATTCTTTCGTTATCTTTTGTATTTGGAGTGGTCAATGGAGCAATTGATTGTCCTGGTCTTCTTGAAAAGATTCCTTTCAATGTACCTATTAGATCACTTCGCTTTCCTGTTCCTTTTTCCATCAGTGTCTCTAAAACCCTGTATACTCTAAATGCTCCTCTGGCTAGAGCTTTATCTGAATTTAACAGCCTTTCCAGGTATATTGATATCGATTTTTCAGTTTCCAAATTTAATTTTGTAAATTCTCTTAACTTGTTTTTCAAATAGTTTTAATTTGTTATGTGTTAGCTTTAAGTTTAGTAAATCCTATAATCTTTCTACATCATTCAATTATACGGCCCCTATGGAAATGCTAGGGTGCGTGTGTGTGTGGCATATGTCAACAAAAACAAAATGCTTGTGTTCGTGTGTTTATGAAGATTTGAAGAAGAAGTCAGCTGATCTTATGCATTCTCCTTTATTGTTCCTCCATGGCTGTGAACTAAATCTTTCCTTTTATCATAAAACGATACAATATTTCGCGATATTTCTGCCTCAAAAGTTTAAAAAATCGTGCGAACATACCGTCCGAAACGCCCAGGAAATACCCATATCGCTGTATAAGAATTTGCATCATACCGAATTTTTCTGTTGCAACAGAAAACGAATTCAAATTTATGCTGCAAAGTCGACGCCAAAAACCAACAATTCCTTAAGAGCCTATACACACTTGCGACTCAATCGATTTAGTCGAATGTTGATTTGCATGGGAATGTATGGAAGCATTCACACTACATTCAATTAGTTGTACAACTGAAACAGTTGGATTTGCAGCCCAATTTCATTCCAACTGAAACAGTTGTACAACTGCTTGATCAGCAAGGCGCCCTTCTACGTATTCACACTTGAGACAATTTAGTCGAACGACTACAACAACAACAGTGATATTCGTAGTGGAAAGAGTTGCCATGCTGACAGAACTACTTTTATTTCACTTTTGGTAAATTGTAGAGATTGAATATTTCAATTAATATTTTCAAAATGTTTAAAAACAAAAGGTTCGTTTCTTATTAACTACACCATTTCCAGATGGATTTTAGAAAGCGTTAACTGGATTATAGAAAGGGGAAATTGGATTTTAGAAATGTCAATTGGATTTTAGAAAGGGGAAATTGGATTTTAGAAATGTCAATTGGATTTTAGAAAGCGTTAAAAGGATTTTAGAAAACAAAATTGGATTTTTGAAAGCGTGAATTGGATTTCAGAATGTGCGTTTATAATAAATTTTACACAGAATTTTTCGAATAGGAATTCTTTATTGCGTATGAAAGTATAAATTAATAATTATATAAATTTTCGAAAATCCAATTTACAGTTTCTAAAGTCCAATTTCCCTTTTCTAAAATCAAATCGACATTTCTAAAATCCAATTTCCCCTTTCTAAAATCCAGTTGACGCTTTCTAAAATCCATCTGGAAATGGTGTAGTTATAGACAAGAATTATCTAACTAAGGATATTTACTTCCGTTTTCATATGTTTCTTGATATTGTTGTTCTCTTCAAATGTCATTAATCGCATTTTAAAATAGAAATAATGAAAATGAAATTTCATGAAAATTATTAATGGCTGATTTTTACTATTTTTCCGTTTCTTGTACTTCTGTTCGTTTCGCCTTTATGAGCGTAATTCCTTCCGTTTTTCTCTTTTCATTTACTTGACAGCTAGTTGCTAGTTTAATAAGAAACAAAGCCAAACAATGTATGCACTTTTTGTTTATTTTATTGTTTTTTATTTATTAATCAAGTTGACAGCTGACAAGAAGGTGCTTTCATGTAAGAATGCAGA